>JAHVAK010000191.1:10135000-11382383 GCA_019845155.1 Luehdorfia chinensis | reverse complement strand
ACTTACGAACATACATACATACATACATCTTGTTTCTTTATCGAGGACGAATGGTGATGTCAATGACTCACGGTGACCACTTACAATCAGGTTGACTGAGAGCTCGTTTGTCACCCTTACCTTACACACTAAACCACTTTTCTTATTTTTTTTGCTCAAGTTTTAACACGCTTTTATTAGCATGACCTGTTTGTACTCTGTGTATCTTGCTATGTATAAATGTAATGGAATCTTTCAATCCAATTTTCACCCACTTCCATACGTCAGAATAATTTGAAATCTAGCAGAATCTGTTCAAGCTTAGTATTTGAACTATAACACGATTCTTATTTACTTTTTAAAATTCCCCCAGCGATATTTATTAATAGCATTACTATAGGACTGTTTTAATCCAAGCCAATTGCTGTTGTCATGCTACCTTATGTAAAAAATTAAGACATTAAAACTTTGAAATATCAATTGATTTTTGTCACCCTTAAGAGGTTCTTACGAGGAAAATTTAATTGTGTAGTAAAATGCTTCGTGGTGGTTTTACCGACGTTTAATTAACGTTACGCGGTCGGGTTTGTATCATAGTGAAATCATGCGTAACATAACATGCGGCTTGAACATTGGCTATGGCACAAGTGTTGTTTGGCTCCCTGCCACGTATTCGTCTAATGGATATTGAATCAATACACTTTGTGTGCACGAATGTTCGCTATTTTGCATCCCTTTTAGAGATAATTAAAGCTATTTGTTCGTATGTATACATGGCTACTATCTGTGTTACATATAAGGCAAACTAGTACGTTTACAAAATGATAGCAATCATCTGCCGCAGTCCACTTTTTTATAGGTTAAAGCGACGAGACGAGCAACAACGTTCACGTGATGGTAAGTACAATGTCTGCTCAAAACCAATGCTGTGTCACCCAGAACATTTCTGAGTGGCACAATTGCACACTGCCCCCTTCCCCCTGAGACATCGGTTCTTATGACTCGTATGGCCAGTAATTACACTAACTCTCAATGCCCTTGGGACCACAATACAGTAATGTTTGCACAATAACGTTTTACGGCAGGAAACTAGCAACTATTTTTTTTTTTATAGGAGAGTGGGCAAACGAGCAAGTGGCTCACCTGATGGTAAGTGATCACCACCGCCCATGAACAACCGCAACACCAGAGGAATCGCGGGTGCGTTGCCGGCCTTTGACCTTTTCTTGAAGGTCCCTAAGTCGTATCGGTACGGAAAAACCGCCGGCGGCAGCCGATTCCATAGAGTGGTAGTGCGTGGTAGAAACTTCCGCGAAAAACGCACTGTGGTGGAATGCCAACCATCCAGGTGGTGACGATGGAATTTTGTGTTCTGCCGCAAAGTGCTATGGTGAAAACCAGCGGCTGGAATTATTCCGAACAATTCCTCGGAACACTCCCCGTTGTAAATCCTGTAAAAAATGCAAAGAGATGCAACATCTCTTCGCAAGGCCTAGTGTATCAAGCCGATCGGTAAGAACCTGGTCGTCGACGATTCGAGCCGCTCTTCGTTGAATACGGTCAAAAGGAAAGAGCTGGCACTGAGGTGCCCCCGCCCAAAGATGAGAACCGTACTCCATGTGAGGCCGAACCTGCGCCTTGTAAAGTTGCATGCGGTGGACCGGCATGAAGTACTGTCCCGCTCTACTGAGCACGCCAAGCTTTTTAGAAGCCAATTTGGCCTTCCCTTCCAAGTGACCGCGAAACTGAACGTCATTCGATATGTCTACGCCAAGAATTCCGATACTGGCTGAGGCAACGAGGGGAGTGCTTTCAAAACGAGGTGCTACGACGAAGGGTTTCTTTTTAGCGGTAAACGCGCAAACCTGTGTCTTATTTGGGTTAAACTGGACTAAGTTTAGTCGGCCCCAGTCTGAGATTTTGTCTAACAAAATCTCGACTTCAGACACAAGTTTGTTCCGGCACTCGTCGACGTGTTTCCGAGAAATATTAGCACGGCCGGTGTACAAGGTATCACCAGTACTGTCGTCTGCATAGCAATGAATGTTACTAATTTGTAACATATCATTGATATGCAGAAGAAACAGGGTTGGCGATAGCACGCAGCCTTGTGGAACACCAGCAACCACAGACTTGAAGTCCGAGCATGCACCGTCTACTACGACCTCGATGCCCCGGTCTGCGAGGAAACTGGTGACCCAATTGCATAATTTCTCGGGAAGCCCATAGGAAGTAAGCTTCGAGAGAAGCGCTTTGTGCCAAACCCGATCAAAGGCCTTCGCTATGTCCAAACTAACTGCCAGGACCTCCCCCTTGCTCTCGACTGCCTCCGCCCATCGATGCGTAAGGTAGACTAAAAGATCACCAGCTGAGCGACCCTGACGGAAACCGTACTGGCGGTCACTAATCAGCTGGTGCTCCTCTAGGTACCTCAAGAGCTGGCAGTTTATAATGGAGTCCATTATTTTGGAGAACAAGGAGGTGATGGCGATCGGTCTGTAGTTGGACGGATCTGAGCGGTCGCCTTTTTTAGGGATCGGGTGCACCAAAGCTGTCTTCTATGTGTTCGGGACGACGCCTACAGAGTAGGAGTACCGGAAAAGATGCGTTAAAACCGGTGCAAACTCTGAAGCACACATCCTCAGCTCAATAGGCGGGATGCCATCAGGCCCACTCGACTTGTTGATATTTAGGGAGAGTAGTGCTTTGCGCACTGAGCTTTGCCAGAACCTGATGTCTGGCATAGAGCACTCACACCGCGGGATGGTCGGAGGTGAGCTCCCCCTGTCGTCAAGAGTCGAGTTGGACGCAAAAAGAGAGCCCAGAAGATCGGCTTTCTCCTTTGCGTCATGGGCCAGCGAGTCATCCTCCCTGTGCAGAGATGGAAGGGATGGCTGACAGAAATTCCCAAGGACAGCCTTGGCGAGAGACCAGAATGCACGAGTTCCCGAAGGGAGGCGAACTTATTTCTCGCCAATTCTGCCAATGTGCTCTGACTTTGACTTGGAAATAGCTCTTTTGAAGGACCTAGAGGCAGAGTTGTACTTCTTTTTCAGTTCGCTAGTTTTTACATCTACAGACGCCGATGCTTTAGCCCAGGTCCGGTAACACTCCTGCTTTTGGCGTGATGCCATTTTGCAGGTGCGACCAAACCAAGGCTGGGATCTGCCACCGATGGGCACGACAGAGGATGGAATAAAGTGTTCCATACCCTGAAGTACGACATCAGTGACAGATTCAGCAACGGCGTTCGGATCATCTAGCGAGAAGCAAACCCGCCTCTAAGGGTAGGATGCATAGAAGGACCGCATCCCATCCCAATCTGCTGACCTATAGTGCCACACACGGCCGTTGCTTGCAGATCGCAACCGCGATGAACACGTGAGAGGCACCGTACTTCGGATCAGACAGTGGTCCGAAGATCCCAGAGGGGCATCGACGGAGACTTGATATCTGTCCGGATGAGAGGTCAGCAGAAGGTCCAGCAGGGAAGGCGTATGATCCTCCACGTCTGGAACCCGCGTTGGCGAAGGAACCAGTTGTGTCAGATCATATGCCAAGGCAAAGTCACAAACAGATCTACCCGCATGATCGGTGGTACGAGACCCTAGCCAATCTGCGTGGTAGGCGTTAAAGTCGCCAAGTAACACGATCTCTATCAACTAAGTTGGAGGCGCACACTCGTCTTAACCTATCCGCGCCCCATGTAGCGGTCATACGATAAGGTCATAGGTAGGCTTTGATAGTGCGAGACACGGGAACCCGAAAACCAGTAATTTGAGTTTTTTCATAAATATTGGCTGCAGTTGAGATTAGAACCAACGACCCGCGGCGCACTCAGGCACTCTTATGTCACGCGATCGGCACACATTATTCGAAAGTTAACAGCATTACCTTCTATTTGACGCTAGTTTTCTAGAACAGTTCAATTCTTAATTTAGTCAAAGGCTTTGAAATAGTTGACAAATGTGACATACAGTGGCCTGATTATAATCACTTATCTTCTGTCACTTATCTCCCCTACTTTATGGATGTTTAAGTAGATATCTCTTCAGAAGAGTCTGCTCCTGTTTCTCGTCTTTGGAGTTTTCTAATTTTGAATAAAAGTAAAGTAACAGCCTATTAATGTCCCACTGCTGAGAACAAGCCTCCTCTCATGTCTGAGTGGGTTTTGGAACAGGAAATAGTCCGCCAGGCTCCAATGAGAGTTGACGACTATTTATGAAGAAGTTAAATATTGTAGTAATAAATGGGTCATTCGTGGTAGTTATAATGACTAGATTGTAGCAAAAGATGATGGTGATTATTTCTTCCTAGCAGATTTCAACTAGTAGTTGTCATCTACGCTGGAGATAATATATTAGCGTATTTATTCCTGTGCTTTCATGTATTCGTATTGCTTATGCGATAACATCGGAAAAATATCAAATGCATTATCGGAGATACAGGGAATGTCATAATATAACGAGACTTGAAAACAGATAATTGGGTGGTAGGATTCCTATGCACGTATCCGTCTAGTCTACCATTGAATAGCCGGTTATTCTGCCGTGAAGCAGTAGTGTATAAACATTACTGTGTTTCGGTTTGAAGGGCACTGATAGTTAGTATAATTGATGGCCATATGGTACTTAAGAACGTATATCTCAGAGGGACGAGCGCATAAATGTTCTTGGTGCCTCAGCATTTGTTATGAGCAGAAGTTGGACGGAGGTGAACGTTTTGCTTGTCTCGTCTCTTACTTCAATAAAAAAAATTCTATGTTGTCAATATTAGTTGCGTTTTGAACATAACATCCCTTAACTTATCCGTGAGTAGATAAACTGATTGTTATGCCTCGATGTCGCAGAAAATTCTAGAATGAAAGGAAAAACACACTGTCAATAAAATTTTACTACAACATTTTATTGAAGCCTAACAGGCATGTCGCAATATAATCGATAAATACGGTAATCGATTGATAATCCTTACAGAAGTGGAGAACCACGATATTGTAAATTTCCCGCAAACAACTGTTACTCAGAAACTTTCAACAATATCGTACAAGTTAATATTTTTATCGACGCAATTTCTCTACAGTCACAAAGTAAATCTACGCGAAAGAAATAAAAACTTAGTTGCCTTAACTGCGAAATATTTTTCAATGGTATATTGCGTCGCTGTATTTCCAAAACTTTACGTAGTCAAAGTAAACTCTAATGGGTACTTGTTCTCATTTCGTGCCGGAAATAGGTAAACAGTCTGTTACCTAGTGGCAACTGACTGCCTCGTAACGTAAACGTGGAAGTTGGTGAGATCGAACCGAGACAAGATGGATGACGTTCCCGCCGAGAAACTCCGTCGAAAACTAGATAACATCGATATTTCATTTCGGACCGCTTTCTGATATTTTATTCTTCAATTAGAGAACTACTAAACTGTACATTGAAGTGTTTATTGTTTCATTTATAAATATGATGTTTTATATTTATTATTTGTGTTTCAGTAAAGTATTGCAGAATACTGTACATTAAATTGTTTCTATTCACTTACATTATTTAAAAATGCTGTATAACTTACCTATCTCAAAGTACGTTATAAGCTTAAATTTATACTCTAATACGCGAAGAGAAATCTTTGTACCCTTTTTAAGCACATTGCACGCATGGAGGAGTGTGAGATTTTGTATAGTTTAATTTTGTATAGAGAAGAGGATACTACTTTACATTCTAATATGTTTTACAAATACATTAAATTGAATAAAATAAAAGATTGAATATTTACGTTTATACTGAGAATGTCAATCCCAAAATAGTCTGTTGTTGGTTTAAATTCTTACTGCCAATGTCAAACACTTCCGTCACTTAGTAAAATAGTCGCAGCGTGTATTTAAAATGTTGCTAACAAATAATTATATTTAATAGAATCGGGCGCTTACTTTGCGGAAATCTAAATTCATAAAAAAAAATATAAATTACTATCAAATTTCGTCCACTGACTGGGCATCAAGATAAATACGTTTAAAATAAAGGTAGTATATCTGAAATGACTGATGAATTGATTTTTTCGACCATCATCATTTCAGCCTATCACTAGTCCACTGCTTGAACATAGGCCTCCCTCATAGATTGCCTTAAAAGTTTGTAGCTCTCATGTAAGGGAATTTCGCAATAGTTGCCACGCTTGACAGGTGGGTTGGCAACCGCAGTTTATTTATTGAGATGTTCCAGGAAGATACTGCTGCCCATCTCTTGGTATTCATTTTCCCTCTGTCGACTTTTGCGCCACTCATGGGATGAGATGGGGTGGTAGATTCTCTTAAGCCGCCATCACACAGCCAATTTTGACGATATCGTATGTAATTATAAAATTCAATAAGTATTATGGGTTTGTATCAGAAAGTCTTAAATCGTTAACAAAAACTCGTTCACTCAGTAATAAAATACTTAAAAATTTCAGATGTGAATTTGAATATTAATTACGGTTTCCGTTATCAAAAGCTCGACGGGGCCTTTGCGAAGTTAACTCCAATATTGGCGCCGTAAGTTGGCCTCGCTTGTTGTTGATTTGCGGGAAACTATTTTTAATTTCCCCTAGGGCCGCGCTCATTTATTAGTTTCGGGCGGTGGGCGACATTTGGGCTTTCGCATTTACGCGACAGATGGCGCTGAAATACATAAAATGTATCCACAAAAAATATGACTGCCTACAGCAATCGAATACGTGAGGCGGTCGCTTTTTTACTGGCGTATAAAATATTTTAGTTTCTACAGCGTTGTTCGAATTATATTAGGATTGCGGTAATGTAAAATTGTTATGAATATATTTTTATGAAAAGCATGTTTAAAATAGTATGGATAATTTATTGTACATTCTAAATTACAAAAAATCGTTGCCCTTTCTTTCCTTGTGTGCTATAGTCGACCATACTGTTCGTGACTGTTTTGTGACTTCAGCTGGTCTGCATGGCTGTTGTCATTGTTTTTATGTTCGAATTAGTCGAATTTTTCCTAAACTTACATAAGCTACAGTGCCACTGCTTGGCAGCAAAATAACTGCTTGTGGACTATAGTGACATGCTCAACTATGGTTTGCAAAGGAATTAAATGTTTATTTGCGACAATCTAAACTAGTAAAGAAATTCTCGCTAGGCTAGTACGTTGGCCTCCGAGCTACGCGATCGACACATGTACATCGAATTCACGTGTCTAAATGATCTGCGTGTGTCATTAAAACACGTAAATATTTAGTTTGTGTAACTTCGAGTGAATGAAATCTGATCTAATACCTGTAAGTTACCGCATGTAATGAGTTTTGTTAACTACCGAAACAATTAGAAAGTTTTATAATTTAATTTATGCCCATAATAGACCGCGACATGTCGGTATGCGTAATGATATTAAAACTTCGACCCGCCATAAGTTTCAGAACGTTCTCGCAAACTTCCCTTCTTTTAACGTTGCTAATTTTATTTAATATTACAACAATTTTGAACAACTTTTGCCATGAAATTTAGGCTTTGTTGTTTGAAGTATCGGGATCGTTTTCGCTCGTTACGCTGTTTGCCATAATAATCAAAGTACAGAAGCACATATTCTGAATAATTTCTTCGTATGCATGCCATTTTTCTGAAATTGCTTAGCTATTTGATTTATTTGATGAACGAATCTACGGAATATTCCATGCATACGAAGCTACGAGTATTACGAGATTTAAACGTAAGCGTAAACATGAATAACATATATATTTTATTAGTATTACTTACGATTCATCATTTGTGCGAAATTTTAGGTTAACTTGTCAAAAGCTGAAATACCTTTTTTATTAATGTTATTAATATCATAAAATAAATCATTATTTTTAGGTTTGGGTGTTTGTCACTTAATTGCGTTCTGTTCTTAGTGTTGAATGGATTCTAATAAAATTGGGTACCCGAGGTAAATTATATCGTCAAATACGACATGATAATAACTTTAATCATAAAATAATAATCGTCATTAAATTTTAATTTGTGGCCACCGGAGCAAACATGGGTTTTGCTTGAGTTAACTAACTCAAGTTAAGTCTGTATCGGTAAACAATGTCAACAAAATGTTTATTTAATTAATGAATTCCTAAATAATTAATACCATCGTGAGTTATGTCACTGTAATGATTTCCAGGTTCGTAATTTCACAGATGGTTACCCTCCTATGCTGTCACGGTTATGATGCGGGCGGCCCGCCAAATGTCGCCTCATTTGGGTCAATGTGGCCCGCTGCGATAGCATCGTCGCGAGTTTGCCGCACTATGCATTGTTAAATGCTTTTGTGAAGGATATAGAGTATGTGGCAAAACCGTACTATTCGATAAGAAACATTGTGGTGATTAGAATGTGTTGGTTTTTAAATTATATAACAATAATGATCATCGTTATCATTATCAGCCTTTAAGACCTTATGACTTATGACTTCTCCCAAATTGGTTATTAATAATTTGTTGTAATCGCCACGTTTGGTAGGCGAAATGACGATAATGGCGATACCAGGCGTCTGCAGTACAGGCGCTTGGCTTTGTGGAATAAGCGATAGTAAAACTTGATTAATAAATTTTCGAAAGATTCGTATTAATAATTTAAAAAGTCAGTAATGGTCAGCACTCTTCTGTTTGACAAAATGGCTAAAACATATAACATAAAGCAAATATCTTCATTGACTCTTATTTGTAAGAATCTTGTTTAAAAGTGTATATATAAGAAGAATGTTTAATAAGAAAAAAAGAAATGAATTCATTGGGGTTTCATTCATTAAATTCATTAAATTTTGAGAAAATTATGATCTGCAGAAAACATTCAAACATTGGTTATCTCGTACACAGAAAGAGGGAAGAGTTTAAACATCTTTTCTTTGTTTAGTTAATATAAATAATTACAAAAGGATACTAAACATTTCAGTGGAAAATACAAGACAAATAGCTTAAACCAATCGGCAAGTTGTAGACCAAATAATGCAATCTGTAACAGATACCAAACGTATTGGTTTAGTTTGTTAAGATTTCATTGTAAGTCTTGTGAATTACGAAGAATCACGTTTCTTTTAGCTATTGTTACACCGATCGACTGTGATTAAACTCAGTGAAACAATTTCAATAATTACGATCGGCTTTCTGTGATCATTTAATTTTTTAGTGAAATACTGATGATGACTGATGAATGATGGACTTGCCCATCTCGTCCAGTCTTTCATTTTTACCTTTCGGTAAGTGCAAAACCCATCAATAACAGTGTACGGTGTCACCCAGAACTTTGCATTGGAAACATTTTTGTAGCATCGCACTGCCCCTCGTTACCATGAGGCATACGTTAACAAAACACAGTGATGTTGGACACAACTGCTTGTCGGCAGTATAATTTATAATGTCTGCTGCAGTTAAGTCCATCAGTTTCCGTTCTTTGTGCGAAACACATTTTCAACTGGCAAAAAAGTCGAATGAAAGTAAATTATTCTTTTTCCAAAAATATATATTAAATTAATTTTTGTAGTCAATATCAAATAACAACAGCGTTATTTAGTGACGAGCAGAAGTAGAAGTAGTAATGCTCTCAGTTGATGCTCATTTTTTTTTTTAATATTGTTTTCCAGGACATAATATTTTTTTCATTCATTCGTTCATTTCAGCCTACCACTTAGTCCACTGCTGAACATAGACCTCCCCCATAGATTGCAACAAAAGTTTGTAGCTCTCATTATGGGGGATTTTGGCATAGTTGCCACGCTTGGCAGGCGGGTTAGCCACCGCAGTTTTTTTAATCAGATGTTCCAGGAAAATGCTGCTGCCCATCTCCTGGTTTTCAATTTCCTTCTGTCGACTTTTACGCCCCCTACGGGATGAGATGGGGTGGTAGATTCTCTTAAGCCGCCACCACACGGCTCCGAAGATAATATTAAGATATACAAACTCCTTGATATTTGATAGTCATAAGAAGAAAGAAAATGGAAAGAAATAATAATGATCAAATTGTAATAGGCCTGGACACATTTGTCGCCAATAAAAAGTCACATAATAAATGTATATTGATATTTACAAAAGTCTTTTCCAGTCACACTTATTTATTTAAAAATATTTATAATACATTTTTTTACGGCTTATATTTATAATATGGGAAAAAAGGCGTCACAGTATGTTTATACGAGTATGTACTTTTGGACCAATTGAATCATTTGACATCAGCATCATGTTTCAATGGAAACTTTTTCTATGCATAAATTTGGTCACAAAAGTACGCTGATAATGTAAAGTTACGTAATGTTAGCTTTAACAAAGAAAGTCGGTTACAGAACAGTATAAGAGGTAGTGGAGTGTTGTTGAGTGAGTTAGTGCTGCAGTGCAGGCTTTATCGCTAAGTCTCCGTTACCGGGTCACTATCGCGGATCGATTTTCTATTATAGACGTTCACCTGGCTTATGTTTATCAGTTTAAGACTTGCATTACAGGAACGTGTTGTTCGATAATGTATGTATGTTGTATGTAGATAATACTCGTTAAGTTTCTTTATTATTATTTTAACTTATATAAAAAGAAAATAAAAAAGGGATAGGTGAACCAGGTATTATACTCTAATGCTATTTAATTAAGCGAGATACAGATACATTAGATATAATTTATTGCGGTGCGTAACGTGACATACTATAATCTTGCAATCGTTTTATTTAAATAAAAAAAATGTTAGAAAACTTTTGTAAATTAGTTTAAAAATATATATAAACGTAAATGAATAGAAAAGTCGAATTTTTGGACTATTTCATCTATAACAATCTAGAGTACTTTTTTCTCACCGTGCATGTACAATTATACTCGTATGTAGTTAAGTTTTTGTAAAAAAAACTTAAAGGTTCGTCAACCTGACTTCCGGGAAAAATGGAAAACGAAAATCTATATGATGTGTGAGGTCATAGGCGAGTGAAGGGGTTGCGGAAACGGAAGTGGCGCCATAAATCCGCTGTTCGAGTCTGTCCAGGGGTACTTCCGGGTAAAATGTAAGCCCGCCCAAACACTGCGTCAGAATTTTTGAACTATATACCCTGATGTATTTAAAGCGATCACGACTGTTAACATACATACTTACATACAGTTACGCTTTTTTCCCATATAAAGGGTAGGCAAAGATCACACGCATAGGTCACTTTTCGCCCCCGCGGGAAACTGAAACGAATCACATTGCCGCCATTTTGTTAAGAGTCAAAAAATCTTACTTCTTATTGCGTTTCCCACGAGCAGTATTGTGACAGCTTGGTAGGAAAGAGATAGGCTATAAATCTGCACTAATATACTATTTCAGAGATGAGATAGCGTATTAAAATTAATTTAACTGTAAATACACAAGCGGAGCTGATGTCCTTACACTTACGGAATCTTCAATCTGGTAGATATTTTCCCTGAATAAGTACGCTGTTGGATGTTTAAATAAAAACTACCAATAAATTCTGAACGAATTCTTAGTTATTCTAATTTTTAAGCTCATTTTAAGCATCTGATTTGACAAAATTATTAGAAAGTGTGTTGACGATACTAAATGCTTGTTAGTGTAACGTAGGAGTTCTAGGTGGTATTTCAATTAGTTTGGTACGATACTGTTGTGAAAGCTGTTCCAAGCCACTGTTTTTTGAGCCGAAGATTATCGTAGCAAATGAAAATACTGAGATTCAATAACTAAGACTTAATAACTGGTATCTTAGGGTGACTGCAGCAGTGCAGTGATGCAAAAAACTGCAATATTGAATTCTAGGGTGGTAATTGTTATAGGCAAGCGTGGCAGGTTACGTTCATGTGAACGACTGGCTCGTTTCATTACAGTACTTTCAGCATATAAAGGAGGATTTACTGTGTTTCGGTTTGAAGGGTACTGAGAGCTAGCGTAATCACTGGGCATATGACACTTAAGAACTAATGTCTCAGGGTGACGGACGCAGTGTGGTGTCACACAGAAAAGTTTCTAGGTGACACAACGTTTGTTATGGCCAGACGTTGCACTTACCATCTGGTGAACGCTTGTCGTTTCGTAATTAAACAATAAAAAAAAATATTTGCTACAATGGAGTACACTGGCCAGCGATATAATTAAACCTTATTTGTTGTTTAAATAATGAGACTTTTGAGCTATATTTTATTTATCAATTTTTTTTAATTTTTATAGTCCGTGTGGTGGCGGCTCGTTAAAATAATACTACGACTCCATCTCATTCAATGGATCTCGTAAAAGGCGAGTAAGGAATTAAACTGCACTGTGCACCCAACAGCGCATGGTGGCGATGGGCTCACCACCTATCACACCAAGTGCATTATATTGTTTTGGTGAAACGTGGATTGTGGCAGTCATCTTTTTTTGCAGTGAGTGCCCAGTCTCTGACTACCCCTTATGGGATACAGTCGTGATCTTATGTATGTATATATGTTTATTATTTTTTATTTATTTATATATTAAATTTTATACACTGAATACAACAATTTTATTGTATTATATTTTTCTCTTATTGGGTCAAGAAGAAAAAACATTGTTCGTTCAAAGTCGAAACTTTCATATTTGCTGTTTCACGCTACATGTATCGATTGTTACGTATAGCTTCACCTTCTTGTCTTATTTATTTTCAAGTCATGTAATTCATTGGTTCAAGTTGACAGAAGGGTCTCTTTGGGATCGAGATCGGAGATGATTAAATGAAAATTCCTGAAGGTTGGTTCACGAAGTCTGTAGCAAAAATATTGAGTTTCTTTTAAATTAATACGTTGTAAATTGTTAAGAATTTTTTAAACTTTTTAGTTTATTAAATATGTGGTACATCTAGCAACATTTTTCGTATATTACTCCCTTGAAATGTCAATATCAATTAATTATTGAAACATAATTGGGTAGGCTTATACACTAGTATCAATTAGTGAATTAGCGCTTAAATTGTTATGTGATTAAAATATGTTCCGCAATTCGTCGCTGCTCTGTTTTAGACGATTGAGAATGTCGTGGACCAGGACCTGGGGGCTACTGTATAACTCCGGTTGGTTTCGTGATCGATTTCATTTGATCCCATTAACCAATCAATAAGCTTTACTTTGGTGTATGAACCTGATTCATTGCTTAATGGGAACAAACGAAACCGATCAAGAAACCAACCAGAGTTACACAGTAGACCCCCGGTCTTGTATTTTGGGATTGGTTATTCCGCCTTTCAGTCCACTTTCACACCACACATGTTCTTCTTTTAGTAAAATGTCATGTCATCCTTCGGAAGGAATGAAGTTTTGAATTAGACAGTTAGAATTATGTAAATTTTCTATTATGATCCAAGTTAAATACAATTTTTGTAATGAATCATTATATTGTTAATTGTTTTATATATATATATATATATATATATATAACTATGCGTTCAATCATAACATTGTGGAAATAACATGCCGTATAATTAAATGTCAAGAATGGCTAAAAGAGCGCAGAATATGATTTAAGTCACATTGCTTTGATGTAAATTTAACATATTACCGTCCTACATAGTTCTCACTGTTTTTACGGTATCACGCAAAGCATTGTTTAAACGAAAATATTTCTTTGGAAACCCCCAACCGCCATTCAATGAACATGACGTGCTCTATTTTCTTTGTGCCTCTGTGATATCAAAGATGAGTATTCATGAAAACGCTCGCTTATAGACATATTGTCATCGTGATATTTGCTAATATCGTAGTAAACATTCAGTTTCTGTGTAACTTCTCGCCTTCGGCGCTTGATATCATTTTGGCTGAACGAAGATTGATTTGGCTCTGATGCCGCATCATCTATCAACGGTTTCGTAAACACGCCTTCGACTTGACAATACCAATAAGTGTCAGTGTATCCTATAAATAGCTAAAACATTGTATGACTTTCGGAATTTCGATCTGAGAATATCGGCTTCGAGATAAGTGCGATTGAAAATGGTTTTGGCCCCGTGATTTTACGTCATGCTGTGTACAAAGCGTCTATCATTTTACATGGAAGGGTAGGCATAAAATGATAGTTTGAAACTAATGGAAAAAATAAAAGCTTTTCTGCTCGATGTGAAGCGTCAAAGGCGTGTGAACGGAATCAGTTCAAACACATGCGAAGCCTTTGTGACTCGTTTAAGCTACGTGTCAGTAGTATTAGTAGCAATTTCTTAATCAAAATGTTATTGGTTATTTTTAATGAAATGACGTTTATAAAATACAGCATTTTTTATTACAGTAGTTATTTATTGCCCATTACAATATATAACTGCTATATTCCTATAACCACTATATCATACTAGTGGTAGGATTCCTATGCAGGAATTCTTGTCGGTAGGTTTAGACCACCCTAGGGCCAGTTATTCTGCCGTGAAGCAATAGTGTGCAAACATTACTGTGTTTCGGTCTGAAGGGCACTGAGAGCATCACTGGGCATATAAGACTTTTTCATTATCGGCATATAAGGTGTTGGGCAGAGACCACACATGGAGCCCACTTTTCACCCCTAAAGGAAAAGAGAGGTGGCGAGTGGCGAACCACGTCGCCGTCATTTTGGTACTAGTCAAAAAATTCTTACTCCCGTTTGCGTTAATTGCGTTCCCATGAGCAGTATAGTGATGGCATTGCATATAAGGTTATTCTGCAAGAATAAAAGCTTTTAATGATTAGCACGCTGAAGTGGCAATGGACCGGCCATATAGCTCGTAGAACCGATAACCGTTGGGGAAGAAAGGTTCTCGAGTGGCAACCCCGTACTTTAAAATGCAGTGTAGGGCGACCCCCCACTAGGTGGAGCGACGACTTGCACGGTTTTACGGGAAGTCGACGGAAGCCGGTGACTCAGGACCGTGTTTTGTGGCAATATATGGGTAGGCCTATGTTCAGTAGAGACACTATAATAGGCTGAAATGATGATGATGAATAATGGCCGTCCGTATATCTTAGCCGCCTCTTACGAAACCTCCGTAGGAAAGAGCTATTCTACTCAGTCGAACACCTATCGGAATCCATACCCCATTATAATGACACACAAACACTTGTATGCTGTAGCAAACTGTACTGACTTGATACTATTATATTTAATAGTTTCAAAGGACTTCTTTTCAATTAATTTAATCTGTTTTTATGTTTGAACGCAACTACGCAAATAACTATACTGATATAAAATAAAATAACTTTAAGTAAGGTGGTAGTAACTTAAAGATTCTACTCGCTCAAGTGCTTCACCCGTCTCAACGAGTTCACAGAGCCTTGGGCCTCCGGGTGCGTATCTATAATTCCTATCTCGTGGTACAAAGCTCCGTTGATTACGTCGGCTGCCGCGGGCGACGCAGCCCGCCCATCAGAACGCAGCCTAATGCGTTCCGCCGGCCCCTCTACGCCTTTTATTTTACGATCGATGACAGATTGCATGGTTTATAAACCAACCTCGTTTGGTAACGACTGTAGTATGGTGATGTTTGTAATTTAAATTGATGTTTCTTTGAAGTACACGTTTTAACTTTTCAGTAAACAAGGTATTGAATTAACAGCAGTACAAAGTGCATTGCTAGCTGATTGTAAGTGGAATGGCTTGTAATCAATAGAATCAGGCGTTATTTTGCGCAAATCCCATTATAATGAAGGAAAGATTGCCTTGCTAAGATCCTCATGCAAATTTAAATATTGCGTATTACCTAGTTTTAGAAGAGAACCGCCCGCCCTCCCCCAATAGCGTGCACAAGCAAACTAATATCGCCACCCGGAACCGCCATCAGATACCCTCCATCACTACAACAATACCACTAGGCAATGCACACCACTAAAGTCGAGAACACGACTCGTGTTTCAGCTCAAAACGAGGCATTATCAATTGATATGATTATCTGCCGTAGAGTCAAATTCGGTATGCGGATCTTTGCTTTGTTTTCTTCGATTCAATGAATCCTTTACTAAGTAAAAAGTTGAATGTGAAAATATTAAAACCCCGTGGGCCAGTGGTCAGAGTTACTGATTTCATCGCTGCAAGTCATGTGTTCGAATCACAGCCTCAGCTAACATTTTTGCCAACTGTCAAATTGTAGGTTTTCGGGTCACATTGTTTTGTGCTTATGAACAGGAGAAAAACTAAGATTTTTTTTAATTTTTTTTAATATTTTAATTTTTAGGTTATTATAAAAACAAATCAATAATAAAAGGTTGAACAAATGACATATTTGACGATGGATTCGACCTTTATATCATTTATGTTAATCTGCTCATTAAAAAGCCCAGTAATTTTTTCCTTGAATATTTCGTGACTTTTTTGTTTCGGAATATTAATGAATGGTACGCTCGTCTTGTTGCTAGGTTATTGTTTCGCTGAATGCGTTAAAGTTGGTGAAGGCGCTATCGGTTGATGGATGGCCGGGTGTAGTATCAATCTTCGTCGGATCCAGACTCATTGTCGTCTGCGTCGCGTTTCTTGGCGGGAATCGTTTCGCAGCGTCTATTCTTCCCATGATTCAACCAACTGAGCTACTTGATTAAGGACATCTGTCAAAAATGTGTCTATCTGCTGGTATATCTATCTACGTTTCCTTTTCCTTTATGTGAACGGGTATGATTATTATTCTAAATTATTGAAATAGTGTTGTACCGAAATAGAGGTGGTAATTATAATATTATTATTTGTTGTCGTTAGACATCTATAGACACAATACATGGGTCTTCTTTATGAATTGTGTCCTATGAAAGTCTGACTTGCGTGTTAGGTTTAAAACATGTATTACATAAAACAGTGTCTTCTCCCAGTTTCCACTATCTACTAATACATTAATTCTTTAAGAGAAAGATAAAGGTATGTTTCACAGGTATAAAAGAATCGGTAGTTGTGGGTGTGTGTGATGACAGATTTAAGATCTACAGTAAGTTTCTACAGTGAAGATCACTTTTAAAAGTGTTAAACGAATATCTGTCAAATAACTCTGGCTATTATAAAAAAATGACGATTAATTTCATATGACGTCATAGCCATAGCCCCGCTGAACTAAATCAGTCCTCCTTTTATTTCTGAGAGGGTATTGGAGCCGGAAAGACTGCGCCGCGCTGCTTCAATGCGGTTTAGCGCACTTCGCATGTCTTTAAAATATTTGTATTCCTCGTAAATACGTAAACGAATACGAATAAAGGTTTCCTCACGATGTTTACCCTCACCGCTGAGAACATTGTAAATTAGCGCTTAAAATTACAAAGTAATTTTAAAGGTGCCGGCACCGGTCTCGCGAGCAGATGACTTGTGAGTAAATATTCTAATAACTGATGATGATGATGATGTCCTGACCGACAACTTCCGAATACTGTCGGAAGCTATCAACTTCGTAGGGTATAGTACAACAAACACAGATGCACTTATTTGTCCCAACCTTTCTGAGCCCTATGTAACGCTTTTTGTTATGTATAAAAAAAAGATCAGAAGTATTCTTGAATGCAGTATCAGAGACACGGTGACAATTACAACACTGATAATTCCTATGTAGGAATCCGTCTAGACACATACTACACACATTATTGTGTTTCGGTCTGAAAGGCACTGAAAGCTAATGTAATCTGAACTGGATATAAGAAACTTAATAATATAAATAAGAAAATGTTTTTAAATTAAACGTTTTTATTGTAAAGAAACATAATAATGATGCATATAATGTACCAGTACCAGGTACATATCATCCCTAGGGCATCTTAGGGCTACAGTCAACCACTCATATAATCATAGGTATGTAAGTCTTAACACTATCATCGTACGACATCACAGAACGGTCATTTACATATTTACTCAGATTGCGCTACGCCCCACAATTTTATTTTAGTGCGATCAATGCTCTAGATCCTTTGTCCACAAAGTTGTCCAGGTGGAGCCCCAGGGTTCCACTTGAGACTTGACGGCGGTCTACGTTGGCGTGACAAAAAATGGGTTAGTTAGATATGGTTTTGGGAATATGGTAGAAATGTAGCTGCAGGGGGTCCACCGGAACCAGCTAAATATTGAAAATGGTCTATGAGAAAAAAGTCTGAGAAACTGCTCTGGATTGATGAGCAGAGTGGTGGGATGAGTGGTCCCTGGCTATTTTCGACAGGATACGAAATCGTGACTTAAATGGGGGATTAATGCTTGAATCACGATTCTAAGTTGACAAAGTTCTTTATTTTAATTAGATACCTAGATTTCAGTTTTAATGTATTGACTGCCTCAACTCTATGATCTGTCATTTTGTTTGATTTGGATTACGATTTTTTTTTCTTAAGTCTGCTGTGTTCTATTTATCAAGCCCTTTTCATTTGATGCCCATATTCAATAGATTGAAAAAGAAAAAGTATTCCGCCATTTTGTAGTGGCGGCCATCTTCGATTTGGATTTTTTCATTGTCTACTGTATGTCTACTAGTTACGCCCTTTCATTTAATACCCATATTGGGAGGGTTGAAAAAAGACGTAATCCTTCATTTTGTGGTGGCGGCCAACTTTGATTTTCAATGATACTGAATATTAGTAATTATATTATCATCAGAACTAAAGGTACGTACCAATTTTCAGATTAATTATAAAGGAGTAGAATATCAATTACTATTAGATTTGACCCACGCAAGACACAAAAAAGCAAGCTTAATAAAAACGTTTAAAAACTGACGTCTCAGGGTGACGGGCGCGGCACGGTATCACACGGAAATATTCTGGGTGACAGACACATCATTGCCACGGACGGACGTTGCACTAACCGTCAGGTGAAAATGTTGCTCTTCTCGTCTCTTTTACCAATAAAAATATTAAACACAACCAGACACGAAAACCATCAAACTGAGTTTTTGCATGAATGTTGTCTGTGAATGTCGGGTCGTCAAGATTCCGTACCGAGCAAAACGAAAAATCATTTCACGAACATTTGAGCAAAATTTCATGTATCCTTTAGTAGTAGTAAGACTTCACAAGTTGTCTAATTATTTTTATTTCTAAGACATGCATTTATTTTTTGAAGATAATTTTCTTGACTGCTGAGCTATCATGTGCTCATCAGCACTTAAAATTACGAGTACAATTAACATTTTCAGTGATGCCCAGCACTGGGTTCGATCCTATGTGTCACTACGAAATTAAAAGTGAGCGCCCGGCCCCTTTGCTACCCCGTTACACTATGTTATAATTAGAGTAGTGATTAATAGTACACGACATCGTGCTATAATTATTATATTGATTAATGGTACTTGTAAATTAGTGTTTAATAAAACTTTGAATTTCTGCTTGATATCAACTTCATAATAGTAAAATTTTTACCGCTAAATAATGGCGCCATTTCTATGAAGGTTAAGTTGTATGTAGCTCATTTAAGCGTTCTACTCCTAGTTTTAAACGTTTCAAAATGACTTTAGATATATTTTAATAAATAGGATGAAGGTATCGTAGATGAATACTAAAAATCTTCAAACGGGTCCTGTCACTGACCGCCGGTTTAGTCGGTGCGAGGCTTCTGGTACAATGGTTAGCGAATCCTTCTTCAAAAATAACGTCCAATAAGTATTATAAAATCTATGTACTAAATATAATGTTAAATGAAATTGCGTTTTTCTGTTATCCCAAAGTTACATTATGACTTAAGTCCGCCTTTTGTTATACTTTTATATGGTCAACAAACATTAAATAAATAAATGTTAAATACACCTATATAATAAGTATAATGTTGATTAAAAATAACTCTGTTCTATACCATTTAATTGAATGGAATGGAACAGAATAATTTTTAATATATATAAGCGTTTCGATTATGGCAGATTCCTTTAACAATGGATAGACTTGTCAATTAATCAATTTGTGTATTATTTTCAATGGAGATTATTGTTCTGTTATATTGTTTGCGTGTGGATATTACCAATTGTTTTATATGTGTCATACATACATAGTCACGCTTTTTCCCTTATGGTATGGTAGGCAGAGGCAACTCACATAACTCATTTTTCGCCCTCGCGGGAAACGGGACATGACTGGTGGCTAACCAAGACGCCAGCATTTTGGTACGAGTCAAGAAGTTCTTACTCCCCATTGCATTACCACGAGCAGTATAATGACAGCATTGCATATTATGGTGTTATTCTAAGATCGCAGATTGCTTAATGATGGGATAATGGTTGTCCGGAATTGCTTCATTTTAATAGTTGTGTTCTTTTTCTAACCAGAACTTTTAAAAGTAGTCTAGGTAATTTCTCAACCATTGACCCCATTTTCATACATACATAAGATCACGACTGTATCCCATAAGGGGTAGTCAGAGACTGGGCAATCACTGCAAAAACAGAGGGAGTTCAAGGAGTAATATACGAAAAATGTTGCTAGATGTACCACATATTTAATAAACTAAAAAAGTTTAAAAAATTCTTAACAATTTACAACGTATTAATTTAAAAGAAACTCAATATTTTTGCTACAGACTTCGTGAACCAACCTTCAGGAATTTTCATTGAATCATCTCCAATCTCGATCCCAAAGAGACCCTCTGTCAACTTGAACCAATGAATTACATGACTTGAAAATAAATAAGACAAGAAGGTGAAGCTATACGTAACAATCGATACATGTAGCGTGAAACAACAAATATGAAAGTTTCGACTTTGAACGAACAATGTTTTTTCTTCTTGACCCAATAAGAGAAAAATATTACAATAAAATTGTTGTATTCAGTGTATAAAATTTAATATATAAATAAATAAAAAATAAAAAACATACATACATACATAAGATCACGACTTTATTCCATAAGGGGTAGTCAGAGACTGGGCACTCACTGCAAAAAAAGATGACTGCCACAATCCACGTTTCACCAAAACAATATAATGCACTTGGTGTGATAGGTGGTGAGCCCATCACCATGCGCTGTTGGGTGCACAGTGCAGTTTAATTCCTTACTCGCCTTTTACGAGATCCATTGGATGAGATGGAGTGGTAGTATTCTTTTAACGAGCCGCCACCACACGGCCCATTTTCAGTATCATTTATAAACAAAAAAAAACTGATTTAGGCATTTTCTTTATGAAACGTTATGAATTTAAAAATGTAATTCTAAGCTCTTTTCTGGAGTAAAATGTAATTCATGATAAGAAATTAATTTTGTACTCTTCTATGTTATGTTTCATACAGTAGTTTTGTATACATGTATATGTTTCACTATTTATTTTTATAACTATTTTTGTTGTAATTCTTGTCGGTTACTTAAATAAATAAATTCTACACGAATAAAGGCTGTCTGTACAGTACCTTAGTCGCCTCTTACGACACTTCGGTAGGAAAGAAGAAGGTGCTACTCTACTCTGCCGGACACGTTTCGGCTACGTGTCATACTCGTAATATATTAAAGACTAGCAATCCGTCCCGGCTTCGAACGGGTAGATAGATATAGAAAGAAAATTTAGTACTTTATTTGGACAAATAGAACAACAACAATTCCTTACTCTAACATTATTTGTAGCGACTATTTTCGTCAGCGGTTCTGCAGCTGCAACCGCCTAATTATACCTATAATTAGGTTGTTTTACCAAAATATTTTTTTATTTATGGGATTAAAAGACATAGAGCTTCCCTGTAAACAATATTTGAACTCGTGGTTGCAAAATAAAACGACCAGTCCCGACCGCTGCGCAAAGCACGAACCTCGGTGATGCCCAAGTCGCATGGAGCCGGGCGGCGCCGCGGCGTTCGAGAGACAGCCGCTGTATTTTTTATAGAGCTTTTCAAAGTATTATATCAAAAAAAAAAAATATGATTAAAATTACAAACTACTATTCAATTGTTTCTAGTTTCCAAAAACAAAATGTGTAGGTAGGTAATTAATAGACTAAGCTCTCACCGCGGCATTTTTCTTATTTTTAGCATTTATATACCCGTCGAAACTTCTAAGCGATAGGTCCGATTCGAATAGTTTAAAGAGGAATTTACATGTACATAATTATATACAATTTTTTAGGATAAGAATCTATATCATGATACGAATGCCATCATTTTTCGATTTTACCCGTGGTTTGATTGATTCATTTGAACAAAAAGAGGTTTTGGTGACTTAATTATAATAGTTAGATATTTTTGTGCGTAATGATGAGTACTGTGAAAATGTTGTACATTATTTTATTTGTCATTAATAGCTTTCGCAGCGCAAGCCAAATAATCACTTTTATTAGAAAATGTTTGATACCTTGAGTTACAAAATAGCAAATTCCAACGGTATTTTTTTTTAAATCTAAATACAGATCATGTTGTCGTCGTCGTTGTTTCAGCCTATCACAAGTCCACTCCTGAACATAGGCATCCCTCATAGATAGCCAGAAAAGTACGTAGCTCTCATTTTGGAGGGATTTTGCCATAGTTGCCACGCTTAGCAGATTGGCAACCGCAGTTTATTTATTTAGATATTTCAAGGAGGTGCCGCTGCCCATCTCCTGGTTTTAGTTTTCCCTCTGTTGACTTTTACGACACCCACTGGGTGAGATGGGGTGGTAGATTCTCTTAGGCCGCTACTACTACGTCATGTTAGTCGCTGATAATATAGCTATTTATACGTTAAATAATTTTTAAAATTAGTTTTTGAGTTTATTCAATCCAACCAAACATACATAACAATACAAAAAAATCAAATCTCTTCTCTATATATAATAAATAAGTATACTGTAGTAGTATACTGTTGTATATAGTAGATAAATGTATATTGTGATAAAGAAGTTCAATGGGCACAATTAGCATCTTATGTTGCTTTAGATTGAATAGTTTAAGTCGTATTATAGTATCCTCTAGCCCGTAAATTTGGTTTTACGACACTGGAGAAACTTACTTGACAGCTGCTCTAAGTATTACTTGTTGTTATTTAAAGATAGTGTTTGACTTGTGTTTGTCTTACAATAATACAAAATTATGAAAAATGTATTAATTTATGACGCAAAAAATAGTTAAATAATTTGTGTACTATACATATTATTAACTAGTGCTTAGATTTCTGTGCAGGAAGCCGTCTAGGTAGGTAGACAGGGCCAGTTATTTGCTGTGAAGTAGTAGTGTGCAAAAATTACCATGTTTCTGTTTGAAGGGCACTGAGAGTTAGTGTGGGAGCGGCTTAAGAGAATCTACTACCCCGTCTCATCCCGTAGGTGTCGTAAAAGTGGACAGAGGGAAAATTAAAACCAGAAGATGGGCTGCAGCATCTTCCTCGAACATCAGAATAAATAAACTGCGGTTGCCAACCCGCCTGCCATGCGTGGCAACTATGGCAAAATTCTTCCCAAAATGAGAGTTACAAAGTTTTGTAACAATCTATGGGGGATGCCTATGTTAAGCAGTGAACAAGTGATAGGCTGAAATGATGATGATGAATGATGAGAGCTATTGTAATCACTAGGCATATCAGACTTAAGAAATGGAGGTCTATTTTGTAACTCTGGTAGGTTTCGTGATCGGTTTTATTTTCGCGAATGAAGCTTATTGATTGGTTAATGGGATCAGATGAAACCGATCCCGAAACTAACCAGAGTTACACAGTAGACCCCTTGATGTCTCAGGGTGACGGGCGCAATGTGGTGTCACACAGATTTTCCTGGGTGTCGCAGCATTTTTTATGGGCAGACGTTGCACTAACCATCAGGTGACCGCTTCGTCAGTTTATTCAATAAAAAAAAAAGTAGTATTAGAAAATTTATCGCATCAACACATCCCGCGGGCATAAAGTTATTTAGTAAATTTTCCATATTTATTTTCTGTTGACATTATAAAATTGACATTGACTTAATTATTAATTGATTTGTTTAAGGTGTTTTTTTCTTTAACTTGTAAATGGCAGTAGTTGTGCTATTTCGATTATCGATATAATTAACTTTTTTTATAATTTTGTGACCAACAAAATATCTTTGTACGCTTCATACTGCGAAAACATGTGGGCCTTCCGTTTTTATATAACACGGCATGTTTGCTTTGTACACCCATGTTTTACAAATAAACTATATTTATCTTTACCGATTTTGTTTATCCTACAAGGTATTTAAATTAAAACATTTTTCATCAAAACAACAAAACAAATCGTCACTTAAAAACTTTGGAATAAAATATTACTAATATAACAGGTTATGAGTCACTCTTAGCTGCAACTTACTATTTCCCGTAATTCCTATATTATCCTACATACATTCCTATATTACCATTATAGCCTGGACAAATAAGTTTCTAGTTTTCACCAAGCAATGTAGATGCTAATCAGAAAGTGCTCACGATGGTAGCATACTTCTGTTAAGCTTTTACATTGCGCTACATACAAGAATTTTCACGCTGGGCGTCGAAACACCGCGGGCAGTATGTGCTGTAGTTACGTGTTACTGTGTTTATATCCGTTGTGTGACCGTCTGGGTCAGAAAACGCTCCGGGTGTTTTTCAGCGCCGAACAAAGCTTTGTATAACGAGCATCAAATTGAAGAAAGAGTGACAAGTTGTTTCAAATTGTGAAGTTGCTATTGGTTTCAACTGTACCGGTACCAGAAGTGTTTGAATGTGGTTTTAATTTCTACGCTATTTCAGTTTGCTTCATGGGACTACTGTCTGTAATAATTTAAATTAAATATACCGTTATGACGAAATAAAATGTAATTTTTTTATATAATAGAAAAGTTTATTCTGATTCTAAGTAAATTTATAATCTAGTTACAATCATGAATATAGAAAAAGAACTAAATAGCGTCCAGACAACTTCAGCATGTAGGTCCACAATACTGGTGATGTGGATACCAGAGAAGGGTAAATATCAAGGAACCAAAACTGAAATGTTTAAACGTACCTAAAAATAAATTTTAAAAATACTCCAGAAAGTGACTTATATTAAAGATTTTTATCACATAAACAAACAAAATCTTTTCCATTCCAATTCACATACAAACAACGTAACTTAAGTGAACGATAAAACCAAGCCAATGCTAAACTGGTAGGAGTAGGTATTTACTATTGTAGTGGCGGTATATGAGATTATCACATTGCGTGGTAAAGTCTCGAAGCCACTGACAAACAAATTTATGACCTACAGATAGTTACTCGGGGTTTGGGCGTTTCAGTATTTGAAATTTAAAACACTTACGATACTGGAAAAGTTTATGTATGGGGCAACGCTTTTTTAATATCAAATGAAATCAGTCATCACTCCAAATGTTGAGCATAGAAATAATGGCAAATTCTAGGATTGTTATACAGGAATCCGTCTAGGTAGGTACCACCCCAGGGCCAGTTATTCTGTCGTGAAGCATCAATGTTCACAACATTACTGTGTTTCGGTCGCACTTTACATCAGGTGAACGTTTTGCTCGTATGGTCACTCTATCCAATAAAAAAAATATGTTTTGGGAAAACGTTGCACCTTACCATCAGGTGAATCTTTTATCAAATAAGAAAAAGTTAGGAGAGACTTTTGTCTGTGTCTGTGAGAATGATTTTCTAAATTATGTACCTGGCACGTGGGCCCCTGGCCCGCGAGCACAATATCCGATGAAGCTGTAAAAGCCGAGAAGGCTAACAGCAATTACATGACCGAAAATATATATCTAATTTATGTTAATTTTTAGCACTTTGCTTTATAATTATGCTTATACTATCTTATGAATTGTTGCCAGCATTTTACTTAATTAACATATGATATTATTGCAATGATAGTGAAATGTATAAACAAACATTAATATATGTAGGTATAGAGGGAAATGAATGTTGAAAACTTTATGAAAAAAAGAAGAGTATTGACTTTGGACTAAGAACCTAAAACGAAACACAGATAAACAACGGAAAATAAATTGTTCATTGCTTAATTCAAGCAGTACCAAATTGAGTCGTAGAGTCCCTCTCGCGTTGAATATTAATTTTGTCTGTAACTCCAGCAATAAAACCGCAGTAAAATATTTCCAGTCAGAATTAGAATATCATTAAAATATTTAACAGCCTTTCATTTCCTTGTTAAAATTTCCATGACGCATTAGCCAAGTACATCTATTTATTTATTCACAAAAGCAGAATTTTCTGGATAACCCAGACGGGCGATAATGTCATGCGACTGTGACTAGTTTCGCTGCATTTGTAATGCATGGCCTCCCCACCCACTACAACTTGAGTCCACCATTAGACTTGCAGATATTTTGTCGCTGTCGTATGCTACGGAACAAAGTTTTGAAATATTACCAGCGATGGAGACTAATGTATTACTTTTAGGCCTTGTTCATTGGTTGAAGAAACTAGTTGCTAATTATTTTTTTCTCTTTGGTTTGAAGGTGAGTTTTATATAATGTGCATTTATATTTCTGTCGACTAAGTGCAATATTTCTAGTAAGATAAGTAGTTACCTATTGAGTGCTACTTGAGTTAAATTATTACGTGAATATTGTAACAAAATATTTTTCACAGTCTTATAAACATTTTGTACATAAAGGAGTACTGTTGGGTCTGGTAGAAGAAGCATGAAAATAAGATTAATGCTGTGGAAATGAAAAGATTGCGAAGTATAGCTGGAAAGACTTTGATGGACAAAGTAAGGAACAGCGTGATAAGAGAACGTTGCGGTGTGGTAGAAGATGCTGTCATAAAGATAGAGAAACATGCCGTTTAGATGGTTTGGACACGTAGAGAGGAAAGATGAAAGAATATTGATGAAACAAAGTGGGAATAGGCAAGCCGGTAAGGGTTCACGTAGGCAAACGTATCACGACCAAATCGAAGTCTTTTAAGGAAAAGCCTCGTCAAAAGTACCCGCAACCGACGAGCTTGTATGAAAAACGAATGAAAGTAGAAGAAGCGAAAGATGTGTGTCAAGATCGTAGTAAGTGGAAAGATGTGATCCCGCCTACCCTAATGGGAAAGAGGCGTAGCCCACTTTTCACCCCCGGGAGAAACGAGACGTGACGAGTGGCGAACCACTTTGCCGCCATTTTGGTAAAGGGCAAAATCATTCTTACTCCCCATTAGCGTCCCCACGAGTAGTATAGTGATAGCATTGCATATTATGTTGTTGTTTTACACGAATAAAGGCTGTCCGTACAATACCTTAGTCGCCTCTTACAACACCTCGGTAGGAAAGGTGCATTTTAATTGGCAGTAATGTAATTTGCAAGAAGAGCTCTTATATTAAAGAATGTCAAGTTTAAGAAAAGATGAAGAAAATGTATTTTTTTATGAATGATATTAAGTAACAAATCTGGTAGGTGAATTCTTAAATAAGAAAAAGACTAAGAATATAGAATAAAAATAATGGGCATTCTTCATTAAAAACGTACGGTTTTATAAATTTTTTAGATAAGATAAAGTATTATGAGAAACTGATCTCAATATTTCTCATTTCAAAATAGTATTTTTTAAGAATTATTATAAATTGAGTATTTGGGCTTTTGCCTCAATCAATACTTAAAAATTTGCGATGGCGCTGTCAAGCCTGTGAGAGGGCTTCTTCTTCATCGATAATTATTTTGTCTTTTAGGTAATGCATTAAAGATTGAAATAAGTGATTCTACGATCCATTTATATGTCTTTTTAATTCTTCCACATTTAATGTAGGGGTTCTTCCTGGAAGAGAATCATCAGAAAGTTCGAAATTTCCGTCCCTGAATCTTCTGAACCAATGTTTACCGGTATCATAGGAGAGCACGCCTTCTCCCATCGTTGTGCATACATTATACGTTGCTTTGGTCGCTTTCCGACCTAAACGAAATTCATGAAGTAAGGAGCAGTTAAAGTTCTCTATCCAAAATTTTATTGTACTTTTTCTAATCTACGTTCAATTGTCAACTGTTTGAACGACTAGCTGTCACTCTATATATACTTACACTGAGACATTGTAGATAGTTCCGTAAAATTCAACACCACCCTTCTCGCAAGGCTTCCCCAATACGAACAAAAATTTTGTATTGGTCTATTTTTAGTGTCATTCTTGCAGGTTTGAACAAAGCATTTCCTATCCTATATTTCGTATTTATTGCTTGGACATTTCGATTAAACATTAATACAAATCGAATCCCTCAACAGACTGAGGATTTAGTTTGTTTTTTGTTTACTAATGTTTGAATTTTGTGTACCTGTCATTTGTATTTACGTCCGTAGGCAAAGACATTACTATTAATCTGCCACTGGTGACCTCACTTGAACGACAAATGAAGGTTAGGCTTTTTGGCGTCAACTCGAAAAGTGACGGTAGTGATTTGATTGAAAAAAGTGTACAGTGATTGGAAAATTCCATTAAAGACCAGGATTGTACTTTTCGTTTTGTCTCCATCAGCCAAGCAAATCTTCAGTAAAAGTCAACTGTCATTAACCATATTCCTCGAAATTATTTTTATGTTGATAACAGATTTAAAAAATATGAACAATCCCCACTGGCATCATACACCTGGTCGGTCTGATGGTCAAACAGTGATAAAGAAATCAGTTAGTATTACTGAAAAGTAGTCTGTTATATATTTTAATATAAATAAGCACACTGTTAAATATTACACAAGTATATCTTAATAACATTTTTAGATTTTATATATTTTTTATTTTTGCTTCACAGTAAGAAACCTAAAACGCTGTCTTGACAACATTCAGCAAACTTTTTCTACCTAGTTGTTATTTCGAGTTACAACAGTAGAGCCCACTCAAGTCCAAGTCTTGTGAAACGCGGTCAGGTCAGATGAATTCATAACAAAAGTAACACTAGAGTTTTGATTAAATGAAAACAGTCGCAAATTCTCGCAAGTTATTTTGAGAAAGGAAATGTTTATTGTATTTTGTTACTTTCTTGGCATCGGTAGTGTCATGCCAATTTCACTTTAATTTTATATGATAAGAAGGTAGAAGAAGTTTACATCACACGATGAGAAGGAACTGGCATAATACTCTTAGCAGGCGACTTGGTGATATCTGTATACTGTTTTTCCCAAAAAGAGGCTACTTACTACTTGTCTGGACAATATCGCTCTAAGGAATTTGACCGCCGTTTGCTAAATTGTATTGTTTTTTCAAATATAATTTTTTGTACACTTTGGTGTGAAGTAAATTTTGAACATTAAATTTATTGTCTCCATATCATTAGACTTTTACTATTTTTTTTTAAGATTTTGGCTAACATTAAGATTTCTTCTTTAACACTTCACACACACGCATGAATTGCGCTTGCACAAATAGCCAGAGCCGATATGACTATTTATTCGCAATGCAAATATTGGTTTGTGCGGGTATTAAACCTGCGACCTGCGATAGTGCAGAAATCAATTGCACAGCCAGAAGTCAATTGCACACCTACAGTGCTAATGAAGACGATTTTTTTAGTACTAGAGTGCCATGTATGAAGAGCCTTCCTAAACCACAGCTCATACCAGCAGTCTAAGCTGGATGTTGATCAGAAAGGATTGAATAAGGTCACGTTATTATGTACGTTGTCTACGTATACGTCTATTATATTGTTGAAGAGCATTAAAATATTTGAAGAACCCTAACACACATTATTCTATTAATGATTGATAATTTTGAACCACTAATAAATAAAAAAAATTACTATGTTTGGCTTTTTCAAAATTTCATTTTGAAAATGCCAAACAAATGTAATATGTGGCTTGTGATTTTGTGTCAAATACCACGTAATAGTTGAAAAAATAAAAAATTTTAGCTGATTGCTGTCGTCACCGCAATATATAAATCACAACGACACAGCAAACAAAAGAGCCCGTAAATGAATACTTTTCCAATTAAATCGCAGCCTTTTTTAATTAAACGAGTGCTTAAAGCCCTCACGGCTCATAGGGTTCAATAGCTAGCGCTTTGCGCCTTCTCCCCTAATGCCAATTGACATTTTTACAGCGGCGTGAACAGTAAAAATATTTTATAAGTTATTCGACATTATCACAACACGATCAAGAATGGTATGGTGTCTATCTAGAAAAAAATAAATTTTTGGTTTAACTTTTTTTGTTGGAACACTATTAAATATGAAGTGATACATAACCCTATATCAACCCATGGGTGACATTAAATTTAGTTAAAGTAAATGCCACGATTCATGGTCTCTGGAAAACGGCAGACTAACCATCTTAAATAAGGCAAACCTATTTATACAGATCGGTGATTGGAACCAACATCTAAGATCCGTAGTATCTGGAACTGCGACCGCAAATCAGTTAGTAAAGCATGTTAATGACAGCAAACCTTCTAAAAGACTTATGTTTAGTACAGGATTGCTTAGGGGATAATGACAATGACGAATTAAAGGAACATGATCAGTATAATTCGATCATGCATTTTAAATCATTAATTACAAATTAACCGGCATCATGACTGTATTAAATTTTAGTTGTTTTCATTCGATTTCAGGACGTTAATCGGTAATTATATCTATTAAAACGTTTCAGACGAGAGGAATTTTAATCCCAATTTAAAACGATTGAACGTCGTTTTTTTTTATAGGATCCCGTTTTGGAGCGAAAGTGGTTAAAACGATTGCGTCATTTCGACTCTCTGCTCTCGGCACATCCACTTAAAATTAACGAACTCTCTAAAAGTCGCTTGTGTCGAAAACTGTCCGTATGTGCACATGCAGCGTAAAGCATTAATAATTGTTTACTGCGGGTGAGTACGTGATGAGAATTTCGCTGCCGAATTAATAATCAGTGTCTGCTGCAAGTGGCGGGATATAAATTCATCGACGTTTTGCATCCATGTTGCATTTTATTATTTAGTTGTATAGTTTGCGTTTTATTGAAATGTTGCATTTTATTATTTAGTTGTATTAAACATTCAAAGCATGTTTATTTCAATCGAAATAAGTTAAACGGTTGGTCATATTTAAGATTACGTAAATAAAGAATATACATATAAGTCAATATGCAAGAATCTTTCCTCCTTCACTTGTCAAAGAGAACTACAGCTGAAATTCATTTGCTCAGATAAAAAGTACCTTTGGAAGATAAAAGAAGTGTCAGTGATTAATCTAGTAACGAGTTTAAGAGAGTCATGATGTTAGTTCAGAGCATTGATGTTCTAATACAACGTGAATCTATAAATATGAAGTTAAATTCTATGAATTTTATACCAGAATGGTCGTTATCTTTGTTGAACGTAACTTACAGAGATTCAAAATCTTCGCTATAACAACTTTGATATATTGAAAGCTAACTTTGGCATAAACAAAGTAGTCACGATAAAGGAAAGAATGTTAATTTGCTAAGATCCGCATGCAACATTTCAATGGTACGTATTACCTAGTGGTAGCAGTTGTAGTGGTGGCGGTGGCTCCCGGTGGCGGTGACTCGTGCACGCTATTGAGGGAGGGCGACGGGTGCTCTTCACACTAGGTAATGCACCATTTTAAATTTTGCATGCGGATCTAACAAAATTAACTTTCTTTTATCTATATTAATTATATTAAAGTGGCCACAGTTCATTTTAATATGTCTGAAAACCAGACTTTGAAGATTTTCCTCAATAATATCAAAGAAATAAAAGAAGAATGTTCACAACGTTTAATAAGACCATTTACGTAGGAATGACGTTGCGATATCGAATGGCATTTAAATGGGTTCGACGAGCTTGTATTAGTAAGGCGTTTCAATAGGAACAACGACTAAATTAGAACGCAGTGGTGCAAACTTTTCTTTTATAGATACTATTAACATTAAATCACGGACATTTATAAGTGAACTCCATTTCATAGTATTATTATTACTTATAAAATCCTTTGAATTCAAGCACAATTAAGGAGATAAATTTGTTGATCGTTGTCTAAAATCATTATATTATTTGCGTAATATACATAACTATACTGTTTTATGGTATAGAATTTATTTCATGAGAAGAGAAATGTCTAAGATAAATAATAGAGAGGTACGTACGTTGTATGTTTCTAAAGTCCATTTCTAATAACATTAAACGGAAAACTAATTTATATTGCTCATATTTTTGTTATGTGTCCACAAGTTTTGTCTTTTTTGGATACATTTTTTATTAAAGAGAGTTCTGATAGTTTAGTGTAGCCGTTATTTCCAGTACAAAGTAAGTATCTGTATGCCTTTGTATCTGCATGCCCTAGAAACATAATAATAGTAAGCGTGTGAAGTTCATTTAACAGTAGCATGGCGCACTGCGCTCCAATATTCTTTTGAAATGAGAGGATATGCTGTGGGTCATACAAATAGTGATAATATTACAATGCAGCAGAGCTCTCTTTACTAATTTGGTTTAAAACATCATAACCTGTATTAAAATACAAAGTGTTAAAGCAAAGAGTTTGTCTTAATATATTGTAACGCGATAAATGGTTTTTATTTAATGATTTACCTCAATGGCATTGCAACTCACCTATAGGATGAAATAACATTGAATAAATTGTTACACAAGCTTCTCTGCTCATAGTTTGTTTTTGAATGGCGGCCGAATTAATTCCTGATAGGTTAGTAAGCGCTGACCACAAATTTGTCAGTCCAGCACTTGGTTCAAACTTGGAGCGCTTCAACTGCTGCTGACGCTAGAGCGCATGCGTTCCTCATAATGTTCCCCTCACCCCGTCGTCAGCTGACGCCCACTGAAATTGTTTTAATAGGACGTGTGTTGGTATGTATGTGTGCGTGGCTTACCTAGTACAGAGCCAAACGGGTTTTGTCACACGTTGGCATGAATGAGAGAGAGGCACGATCAATATTTTAGGGTACACATTTACGGGAACTTATGGAATTTTTAGTAGTTTCATAATGCACGAGTCGTGTAATTAAATCACCTTGCGTTTGCGCCGTATTTTTTATCAGGGTGCCATGTGTTGCAATTAGCGTAGCAGATAAATGAGGAACGTGCCCGAGTGTAATTACCGCGGCTGAGAAATATTTAATGAATAGCAAGAAATTAACAAAAATAGAGTTGAAATATGGTGAAATGTGGGAAAAAGCTATGCAGTTGTGTATTGAATGTTTTAGTTTACTTTTTCTTATAATAACGGGATCCTTAAAGAAAGTATAATTGTAATTATCTAATACACACGTATTCTTTCTAGTTAGCGAATGTTCTGAACGTTGAAAAAATATTATAGCAAGCCAATTTATGAGCTGTCGCTTTTAACTAATTATCATTTAAACGTTGCTTACGGATAGTTTTCTTCAAGTTTAAGAACTTTTCACTTATTAGAATGAAATCGTGTTTTAACTCACTATATTATACATCACATTTATGTCTAAATTAATAACTACGAAACACTTAGATGCAAACAACTGCATTTCCCTTAGAACTTATAATATTTGATAGATGGCCAAGCAATGATAGAGAACTATAAATACGACACAACAAATAAAGCGATTAGTATGAAGATATAACTAACAGTAATTAACTTAATACAATATGGGTATGTAACGTTGAAGGCAAAAAAATATACAATAAACAATAATAAGATCCCAGGAGATAGTGCGAAACGTTGAGAAATTTAAGTTCTTAAAATAAAATTAAGAACGGCAAATTAAATACAGAAAAAGGAACGTAAAATGAATTCAATTTCGATGTTTCGTTTTGTTTTTGGAAGATTGAGCTAAGCTCAAATTAATTGAAATCGATTAATGTAGGCTTTAAAAGATCGGATTTCATTTATACTTTATGCCAATCACTCTTTTGAGTTAAACAAATAATGTATATTTTTTCTTTAAGTATTTTAACATTTTCATTAAAAAATTGGCGAGATTAATTAATGAAGCTTTGCAATATAAATGAAATCCAACTCTAATTACTTACATCCAAAGATTCAGTTTTCGGCCAATTGAGAACTGAAAATAAATAACTTCAGAAATCAATTCATACAACAACCATTCGTATAGTTAATGTTGGTGTACCTTGGAGTCCTTCGCCAAGTGGCAAGACTCACCTGAAACTGAAGAAATTACTTTTATTTACATACTGGTAAGAAATTAATGTAAAATAAATAAATATTCTAAGGTTATTCAATATTCTCAATTATTGATCACAGTTAATCTTCCTTAGTTAACCATCTTCTTAATTTTTAAACGAAATAAATATCTAGTTGAATAAATTATAATACACAGTAATTTAACAGACGTAATTAGGATGGTATTTAGATTTACTGATTACAGGATTCCTATGCAGGAATCCGTCTAGGTAGGTCCACTCCAGGCCCAGTTATTCTGCCGTAAAGCAGTAGTGTGCAAACATTACTGTGTTTCGACCAGAAGGGCGCTGAGTGCTAGTGTAAACACTGGAAATGTGATACATAAGAACTAATGTCTCAGGGTGACGGGCGCAGTGTGGTGCCACACAGAGATATTCTGGGTGACACAACATCTGTTATGAGCAGAAATTGCGCTTATCATGTCTGTCTCGGCAAATTATCCCATTCATAATTCGAGAAATAATACATAATTTCACAAATGTTTCCCAATGATTTAAACAATATTTAATCTGTAAAGCATTTGGTTTGTTTTCTTTAACATATTGAAATAAAATATCTATACCATTATTTAAAAACTACAATACCGCATATTTCACGCAAAGTAAGAGCACACTTAAAAGCTTACTTGATGTAACGTTCAAATGAAGTCAATACCGAACAGAGTTCACTTCAAAACGATTTCACTTCGGTTAGCCTATTTTCTAGAGAATGCGAATTGATCCCAATTCTTCTCCAGCAAAATATAGGGCAATATGTCAGCAAATGAATCCACTATGATACATTGCTATTATACCTTCAGCGCCAATATCTCTCCATATAAGCTTTATTCCTTAGATTTATCACCCTCAATGCAAATATTCTCCGTGATGGATATTGCGGGCGTGGGGAGCCAAGTTTACCGATGTGCCGAAATTAATGTTTTTTCGACCCCGACTGGTAAGACTTTTGACGAGATTCTAGACATTTTTGTTAAATTTACACATTATATGTATTTGCCACGTGTTTTATATATAAAAGGAATGACTATGAATCAACCTTTAATATCTTATATTTTTATTCAAATTTATATTTACTTTTTCGTTTATTATACGAAAAGTGAAGTGGGGGAATCAAACGAACTGTAATGTGTTTATTAAATAAAATGGGCATTGGAAATAAAAGTTTACCTTTGATTTAATAAGTAAATGTTGTCATTATTATAACCAATATTTCGAAGCACAACGATGTCATCAATAAATAATAGCCAGAAAATCGTTTAAAATGTAAAATCGAATAAGACCATTAGCTATGGAACAATGCAACCGAACTAGGGTGATATGCAGATTGGTACATCAGAATTGTATTAAGTGAGCTGACCAAGCAGCGGTGGGGTAATCAACCAGCTCCCGTACTAATCGTCATTATTGATTCTGGATTAATTGGGGCATTGCCGTAGGTTCGCTATCACTGCAGCCGCCTCACGAGGTCAATCTGCGGCGTAGAAACTTATTGCTTTTAGCACGAAATAGGGTACCAAAGTACGGTTATGCAACTTACGGGTCTAACCCGTAAGTATATTGAACTGATAATAATTATAATTCTTTTTTGAGTTATATTATTAAGATAACAGAGTTATTACATGTATGTTATTTTACATATAAAAATATACAAATATATATATGTGTATGATCGACTAAATAGTTATTACGAAAAAGACTTTATTTTTATTTTACACTGCCGCTTTTTATCTTTGTGCAATAATGCGTGATCACTTACTTTCTAGACGTTACAAATTATGATATAAGATGGTTTTTAAAATAATCGATTTTAACATGTTTATAGTCATATTAAAATTATATTTGGAATAAACTCTGCTCAACTATTTCATTGTTCATGTCTATTTTTATTAAAAACACATACTCGTACAAGCGAATAAAATAAGCTAGTCACGTAAAGATTTATTGGGTCTTGCAGAAATTGCACTACTGGAATTAAATTTACTGAGTTTAATGCTTCATTTAACATTAAAAACTTATAGAAATAATGATATGTTCAGTTATGCGATAATGAAAAGAGTCACTTCAGTATTCTGAAATGGGCACTAATTATTTAAAAGTTGCTGCTGTGTTAGAAATTTTGTCTTTAATACTTAAACTGTCGTAATGATATTTTGTTACTTAACGATCCGTTTAGGTTGTTATTTTGTAATATTGCAGTAGACATTGGCTAATGTATGCATAAAATGCAATATGCATTTATTGCATATTATTTTAATATAGATTTTTGAACGAAAGGTCCAAGAAGAAGAGTTTTTATTTAGTAGTTACTATAAAATTAATTGTTACGTTTGTAAGACACAGTGCGTTTTTATTATAAACCTTAATGTGCAACAATATCACAACACTTATTGACTAGACGACTCTTATAAATATCTGTTTTTATAACGAGTATCGCCACACTGATAAGGGTTCTTACATATTTTTCTCTTATTTGGCTAAGCATCTTTTTGGAACTTCCTTCAAAAATGATAAAACAAAGAAAGTACATAATAAACACAAACGGACTGACGGACAGCGGATATAACCCAATTATAAGGGTTGTAGAGGCTGTATAGTCGTAACACACGATCCAATGCCAACTTTTATATTTTCACATTGAAAATTGAACCTGCTAACAGAGTTTGGCGAAATTGGTCGTGTTAAAAGAAATTGTGTAAGTCGAAAACGCTCATGTTATAAAAAGCGTAGGTATTCGTTATCTCTCGGCCGTTGGACATCTCCATTAATTACGCGACTCTTGATGCTATAACTGTTTTTTTTCTCTCGCCCCACGTTTTCGCAAGCAATTTATTTTAATCCGCTGACTGTGAATTATACTTACAGATTGGGATAGAGACAGGCCGTGGAAAACAACAAAGGATATACAAATTATATATTCGGTATTAGTAACAACCTAGATTGGAAGTAAGAGACAAGAAACTTATATTGTGTTCATTAGAGGTGGTAGGATTCCTATGCAGGAATCCGTCTAGGTAGGTACCATCCCAGGGTCAGTTATTCTGCCGTGAAGCAGTAGTGTGCAAACATTACTGTGTTACGGTTTGAAGGGCATTGTGAGCTAGCTTAATCACTGGGCACATGACATGAGACTTAAGAACTGATGTCTCAGGGTGACGGGCGCAGTGTAGTGTTACACAGAAATGTTCTGGGTGACATAGCATTTGTTATGGGCAGACGTTGCACTTAACATCAGGTGAACGTTTTGCTCGTTCTCTATCCAATAAAAAAAAAACAACGTATCTGTAGCTCATATATTATTTTCATTTTTCTTAATCAATTGCTTTTATTAATTCAAATTTATGAACGTAAGTGCCAACGGGCGTGCTAAGAGCAGTTTTTTTTTACTAAAATATAATGATGATTTGTAAATTAATGCAACGTACGATTCAATACGTAATGAATTCGAAGATTTGTTAATTTTGTAAGAAAATAAATGAACAAGCTGTAAAAATACAAATCAATCATATTAAATCTGCTCAATTCTGATGACTAGTCACTTTGACGCTTGGCTAATTCAGAGAAAATTAAATGAATGATATTTGTGTAGAAGATATCAGTAGCCATTTTTATAAGTGACTAAATAGAAAAGAATACAGTTATAAATAAATATGTATCGGAAAAAGTGACAAAGTGGTTATTGATACGCGGGACACCTAAATTATCTATTTATCTACAAGGGACATCTTACAGGCATTGACTGACAATATGTTATTGCAACTTAATATAAACTATATAACGAAGAAACCGTTTTTAGTTACAAAATTTTACTGTAAACACAGTAAATGTATTAGAAGTAACAACGACATGACATGATTTTTTTAGTCCAATTGAAACGGTTATTTATATAAAACAGTTTATATAATAGCGTGACTGTACGTCGTTGTAATCGGCTTTGCAGATATCAGATGCATAACAAAACAGGCAGTGAAAGGAAAATGGTGCATTTCGTAGTACTTAAGTGTCGACCTTAGTATACTGTGTGATAATATTCTACTGGATTGCTTTTTAGTGACAGGCTTAATATTAGTGCATTTAGTAACAATGTTTTTTCAAGTAAGAACTAAAACAGAAACTAGATTCGAAAATGCTTCGAATGCTGATGACCATCATCTTATATTTTTAGAAATTGTATGTTATTATTTGTTAATTGAAGGGCGCTCTTCATTATTTCATAGCTGCGAGTATATTTTAAAATCTGATGATCTTCAAATAACTCTTTAATTTAAAAAAAAGTCCACTTAGTAAGCTACAATCAATATAAAACGTACACTTACAATACAAACACTTAACATCTAACAACACAATTTTTTCGACTTCGACCGAGAGACAATTATATTTAATTTCCTTAAAAAAATATTCTCTTATAATATTTTTTCCACAATCTTACAGAAATAAGTTTAATTATTATAAATAAAGGCGTTTAGAGAGAATTATACTTAATTCCAAAAGTATTGATAAAAGAGATAAATTATTTTATGTGCTTCTTTCTTTTTCTTGAGCTTAAACCAACGTGGAAGAATTTATTTCACGTGTTATGAAAAATTTCGCCGTTGTTTGCAGAAAAGAGTATTTTGCCCTAAAAATATTTCCTATTGTATTCCAGTATTCACAATTCCGGACCCCAGCAGTGACCCCAACATAGCGATTGTGGTTTTATTGCATACTCGATTCCATTCATCACTAGAAATCACTAAAGTGAACAATGTTCGAACCGCTTCGCTCGATTGGCTCATGCATGTGAAATGCCAATAGAAATTGATTAAGTTGCCAACTCTGGCGCGCCATCTGTCGGTTATTGCTCGAGAGCGATGACGTAACGGTTTGCTTCAAGCAATCTATTAAAGTTTAGGGTGTCATCAGAACGTCATACTGCGGACGTTGTACACGTTTTACATATACACGTTCTACATGCTTCGCAAAATTATAGATACTAGTAAATAGATAACAATCAAAAATGTAAAGCATAACAATCTTTATCATATATGCAGCAGCGTTTCAATTGGATGCACGTATTAAATTCGATTTGTACGATGAACGATCAAAGACTTTAAGAGCAAAGAGTCGAAACGGCTTTTAACCAAATCGGTAATTTATAGTAATAATAAATATAAGTGCATTTAAGCTACGGTGCTCTTAATTGAAGATATAGTAATAAACTTAAAAGAAATGTAATGCTGAATTATTCAGAATGCAGCCACAAATAAAACAAAGTCAAATATAATATTAAAGATCTCAGTTTGAAATTAAAACTTACTTCTACTGCAAATAATAAAAAACAACTGACTGCGAAATTATCTTTTCTAGAGATAAAGTTTTGAATATGTGATCACTTCTCGTGGGGAAAATAACAAATGGAAGAACATATCGCACTTGTCCCATTCAGTGAAATCTACACATTTGTACCAAGCGATCAGCGTCATCTGGAGCTAAGCTTTGGATTTCTAATGCAAATACATTCATCAGTGCTAATGCATAGGAAGTAATCAGTCGGAGCAAACATGGCAGCTTGGATATAAATCAAACTGGATTAAACTGACTTAAGGGCGACGATTGAAAGAATACAACATATATAGAGGCGTTTGTAATTCTTTTTAGAGTAAGTTGTAGCTTATCTTGCCAGTATCACTGGTAATTGACGAAAGATGTTTTACTTATAAATTTTGTTAGGGCAAAGATTGACGAAGCATTAAATTTCCATACATATAACGGCGATGGAAACATTTTTAAATATTCCGTAGAATTATTGTAATTATTTTTAAGTTTTTTTAATAGAAAAGAGAGCACACAACATGGCGGCTCATCTGATGTTAAGCGACCAAGCCGCCGATGTACCCCGCCAAAGTAATTGTGGTATGTTATAAATATTTTTAGGATATATTTAGTAATACAACGTACAACTTAAACATCTTAACTAGATTTACGAAACCCGTCAATTTGTCAGGTTTTCAATTTTATGCTTTAAATTCTGAACAAACAAATTTTATTCTTTAGCTTCTTTAGATTATATATTGGTTTTAATAATATTATGCAGCGAATATATATATCTAGTAGTTTTATCTGGTACACCTATATTTTATTTTATCTAGATGTTGTCTACCCATTCGTTATTTACCTGTCCCGTCCCGTCCGTCAATGCCCGTAAATCTAGTGTTAATAAAGCTTATTCGGTGTGAGTATCGTCAAAGTAGTAGTTAGTAAAATGAAAGAATAAATAATATGAACCTAAGTACACACTTTGTTCGAAAATCTAGACATTGTGTCAAAATAGCAGAGGGCACCAATTTAGCAGTTTTAGTACAAACAATGTTTGACGAATTCAGTCCGCCTCTCGAGCAAAGTTGAGAACGTTTTGAAAGACTTTGAATCCATCGTGGACTTTAAGTACTGTTGTTTTGCATCGCACTGTCGTTGGCTAAGGGTTTGTTAAATAATTATTCATGTCGTAGCTTATTTTTATTAAACGAACTTTTTTAAGAACGTTATAAAAGAACGAGAATATAGAAGAACAAACTTTATAATCTATATCTTCTTTGTGATAAATATTGAGAAGTGAACACTTTGCCTTTATTAGAAATACACTAAGAAATTTAGATGAGGCTGATGGAGGGCGTGATCATCTAACGTCAAAAGCGTTTCGTTGAATTATTTGGCCGTTAGAGATGTTAAATATTTCAACAATCAGCCGCGCCTCCCCTTTAAAGTGCGAAAGCTAGCTACCATCGGGCAATTAACGGCATTTGCAATTCCAAATACGCCGTCGTTAACGACTGAAAAATATACCCAAAGTAGGAAAAAAATGGAAAAGCAGCACAAAATAAATATAAACCAACTGCCGAATAAGATAATGTTAAACTCCCGCCGCACTGTAAAGGATGAGAATTTCCTGGAAGTTTCGAAACTAATTTCTTGAAACGCTTCTTTAAATAGATGGTATTGTGGTTCCAGCTTTAAAATTTTAAAAGTAACGTCTAATTACGTTTATTCTTTACTCCTTTCTCTTATATTACAATTTTGTAAATTTTAATATTATTCTTTTACTTTAAAGGTTTCCTTCGTCTTCAATTAAAACTTTATAAGAAGTTAGATGGGCAGATATACCTGGAACAAAGAAAAGTATATGTTTTAAATTGAATATCACACTAAACACTCATTCTACAATTTGTTCATTTAATAATAAAATAGTTAATCGTTTTATTTATCCTTCACAAGAATAGTGATTACAACAGAATGAAATGAAAACGGTGTTTTGATTAATATTTACATAAAGAGACACATTGTTCATCGCAGCTTGAACAAATATAATTTTCAGGCGTCTATACCGCAGAGCAAATGTCACAGTCGCATTTTTATGTTCTGTAAGCGATTCAGACATTTCTCATAACATCGTCTGCGTTGCGAACCCCAGCGAACGGAATACAAGACACAGCCGAAGGGACAGATTGAATGGGGAACGAATATTTCTGTCCGCGGAATATCTTAGATTGAAAATAATCGACGCCGAGTCGACATCGGCCGTTATTTTTATTGAAATATTGAGCATGAATAACGCAAACAGACGTTCAAAATCAAACGTTTGCCATAACTTATAATGGCGGCGGAGTTTGCAAAAGTCTTTGGAAATGTGAGTATTTCATTGACATGATAATATCTGACATAAGAGAGAAAGTATATAAATATACATATAGCAAAACTAAAACAGTAGGTCAAACAATAAATAAACACACACATTTTATTGTTAAGAGAACTAATTATTACTATAATGTTTTTGTAAGCAAATACCACTGCTATAAATTATGTTTAACGTACAAAGTTGTTAATTTCCATGCATATAGTATTAAATATTCTACGTGAATATCGCTAAATATTCGTAATAATTTTATTATAAGGTAAGAAATATTTATGATACATTTATTTCCGGAATAGATTTGAACTTTATACAGTCTGAAGAAAATACTTCTTATATGTTACTGGTAGCGGCAGTTATTCTGCCGCGAAGCAGTCATATGCAAACATTACTGCGTTTCAGTCTGAAGGGTACTGAGGGCTAGTGTAATTACTCGACATATGAGAACTAATGTCCCAGGGAGACATTAGCAGTGTGGTGCCACACAGAAATGTTCAAGGTGACACAGCATTTGGTTTGGGCAGACGTACTTACCATCAGATTTTGCTCATCTCGTTCTTATAATCATCTTTCTTCTGGTGGTAGGATTCCTATGCAGGAATCCGTCTACGTAGGTACCAACCCCAGAGCCATTTATTCTGTCGTGAAGCAGTAATGTGAAACATTACTGTGTTTCGGTTTGAAGGGCACCGAGAGCTAGAGTAATCACTTAAGAACCGATGTCTCAGGGTGATAGGCGCAGTGGGGTGTCACACATAAATGTTCTGGTTGACACAGCATTTTTTATGGGCAGACGTTGCACTTTCCATCAGGTGAACGTTCTGCTCGTTCCGTCACTTTTATCAAAAAAAAAACAAAATACTTTAGTTACATTATTTAGCTTTTATATTACCTGTTTTCTCTCAAAATTATTTATGAATCACATATCAATATAATTTTTCTTATTATTAGTGTCAAGGTCAATATTCTTATCAAGAAAATGTCGGCGAATCTATTACAATTGTAAGTCAACTTCCACTTCTTTGCTTTTTTCTTGAAAGCGACGTGATTTCAAACGCCAGTGGTAGAGCGTTATAAAGTTCTTTAATGATACTCGTAACAAGAAGATCTCTGTTCAATTTCGACGTGAACTTTTTAAACGGTTTTTAATTAGGAAATAATTTTATTGAGGGTAGCTTCAACACAAACTAATTTAGCACGAAATGAAAATTGGGTGTCATTTTTACTTCGTATGTGTGGTTATTTCTATTATATTTAACTAGAATCTGTTGAAATATTACGATACAAAGGTCCGCCAGTTCATGTTCCTAAGGTTATTTTTTATATCTTTATTTGCTCAAAACATGCTATAATACTCGTATAGTTGTCATAGTAGAATTTTTCACATCTATTGTTTCGTATGATCCTATGCAAATTTTGCAGTTTAAGAGCTTTTAAGCCAGTAACAAATAGCTCTGACTTTAATTCGAACCGAAGACTTGCGTCGTTACTGATCACTAGGCCACGCGGTTAACTTAATAATCTAAACAAATAAATAAAATGTAAGTATCTGTTTGTAATAACAAAATAACATAATGCTTACGAAAGTATATGCGGTACTAATAAGTACAAAAAAAATTGTATGTCTGTCTGTTTATTCCGGCTAATCTACGAAAAGGTTGGACCGATTATGACGGAACTTTCACTGACACATAGCTGATATTATAGCGGGTAACTTAGGCTACTTTCATTTTAGAAAAATAATTAGGAATCCGCGCAAAACACTAAACCCCCAAAATCCGATTCAAAGAAGGAAGTATAAAAAAATTACAACATAGATGAAGACAAGAAATTAAAAAGAAATGAACAGTATTGTTTGGTGTGCCTTGCTTTTATTCTATTATAAACAAGCAAGTGGAAAAGTGAAGATGGTTGAGTGCGCCTGTATTTTATCTAACACTTAAGAAGAACGCTATTTTCTACAGATGACAGTAGAACCATTTCAAAGCTATATATAAAATGCCCGCCACTTCGTCCGCGAGAATGTAGGTTTTTTAAATATCCCGTGGGAACTAATTGGTTTTCCGGAATATAAGTATGTCCGTCTCCAAGATACAGCCATCTCTGTGCCAAATTTCGTCAAGATCGGTCCAACGGTTGAGCCATTAAAAGGTAACAAACAGACAGAGGGACGGAGAGTTATTTTTGCATTTATAATATTACTATGGATATAGATGACGTGCAGCAGCCTCTAAGATGCCAGGTATCTTGTATTGCGATTGCCGATCCGCCTATTAAGCACTGAAGCGTCCAGTTTTGAGAAAGGCATATGCCCACCAGTGGAATGCAACTACGCTGACGATGATGATTGAGATACTATAAGATTTTCCATACAGATGACTACTGGAAGATTGCCGTAGTTGAAATCGGTAGTGATGCATCGCCGTTATCATAACTAAGCTAGCAAAAATAAATTATAACTGAGCTGACAATATTAAAATAAGGCGTAAGGACTAGATAAGAAACTACGCCTCGCTTCCCTTTGAACATATAGCGGCATAATGCACTCGACGTGGGCCTCTGCAATTTATTTTCAGCACAACTCCTACAAAACGCAACAGAGCAAGGAAATTTGAGCACAGCTGGCGAGATTAACGAGGTTTCACAAAAAAAAAACGAGCGAACTGGACTGCTTTATACAATGCAAAATGCAACGAATATTCATTGTATATAAAATAAATTATTTACACTGCACAATGAATAGTCATAAAGCGTCGGACATTGCAGTAATTATTTATTGAAATCACTATTACGTCTTTAGTAATACGTTGTTGCCTTTATTCCCTTCTAATTAGAGTGTTTTAAAAAAGTGTCCCAGTGCAATGATTAATCTGAACCTATTCCCTTTGTAATATGACGAACATTTTTAAGACCATACATTTCAACTTTCGTTGTTACAGTACACAAAAACATGCGCTCTATTCCTAACAGTAGTGATGTAAATTGTTTGTAGAAAATTATTAAATTTGACTTAGGATTCAAATGTTAACATTACGGGATTAAAGTCCTGCAGTACGATATTAATAGCCGAATGTCGTGATGTGGATATTAAAGGGCCGTGTTTTTAATTCACACATCTGTCGCACTTGTGGGCCTTTTAAATAATAGGGTTATTGCCCCCTAATAAGGTCAGTGCGGGACTGCGGTATACACCCGTGAAAAGGTTGGGGTTTAATAAATATTATTTGTATCGCATGTAGTTATTATTACGGATTATGATGATTGTTTTGACACTCTGATAGTGTTTTAGATTAAAAAATGAAATATTTTGGGGGTCGGTTTACTTGAACCATGAACAGATAATGCTTACAATATTAGAAATTAGTGGTAGGGTTTCAACTGATACTTTATTAAATATCATACTTTGTATTTTAACATAAATGTAGAGTATAAAAGAACATTTTATTTTGGGTAATACTATTTTTATAGTACCTGTATAGAACGAACTTAAAAGGGGAAAGGGAACTTATATATGTATTTCTACTTGGGTATAGACCAAAGAATATTACTATCAATCTGTGTTATGTTTATATAAAATAAACGTTTTCTAAATCTTATGTTACTTAAATTTTAAAAACCTTTATTTTTTGAGAAAAAATACTTTCTGTTTATCTCTACCTCTCTCATTCTAGATAAGTAGAATTTATCTCCGATAATGTTGGCAAATCTAGACTATTATATTATTCATACGTAAATTATTTCTACCGACATGCAGAAGAGTAGCGTGGTGGATCAAGCTTTATAATTAACGAGCAGTTACGAGGGGAGGTAAATAAGTTCGCGGATTGGAGGCCAATAACTATAAAATTATACTTAAAATATTATTCATTTTAAATATATTATCCTTTTAAATATATTATTAGTTAACAAGTTTATGCCGAGAGAAAAACAATATGTTTCACCTCAATTTGGCTCTTCGCGACTTATCGTCGCTGCATTTTCCCCCGAAGGCCTTTTTATTTTTGGAAATAAATAATCGTTGAATGGGCTAAATCTCAGCTGTGGTGGGATGTTCCAAAATTTATAAACCCATTCTTTGTACAACAGCCATCGCAACATGCGTCTTGTCCACGGGCGCGTAGTCCTGCAAAAGTTGGATGCACTTGCTCAATTTTCCTCGCATCTTTTTCATTAAAGCGTCTAATGATTTCTTATATTTACGCGAACACTACACATTTAAATGAAACTAAGTTTACGGATTTTATAGCGTTTAATTTTTTATTTTTTACTATTTATAACCCGACGTTTCGAGTGCTTTACAGCACCCATGGTCACGGGAGGACTGAGGTGACAGATGTCCTGATGTCATAGTTAACCTGGGGTACCTTCAGCTTTTAATTATTATTTTTGGGTCCGATCTACGCAGAAAGAGCTAACTGTGTCTTGAAGTCTTGCAGTGGTATGCTTGGTTTTTGATTTAATTTTATTTATTATTGGATCCCAAGCTGGTGGTAATACCCAACCATTTTCTCTATTGAAATTAGGATTTTTTTTGATTTCAATAGCCTCGCGAATCATCCTTGGTAGGAATCGGTGTTCTTTTGCAAGGATCTGTGGTTTATCAAATCTGATGTAATGGTTGGGATGATCCAGAACATGGTCACAGACTGCAGACTTCCTAGAACGACGATGCTTCACGTCAGCTATGTGTTCTTTTACGCGGGTTTAATCGATCTTTTTGTTTGGCCTATGTAAGAGAGACCACATTTACGAAACTAAATCTTCCTAAAGACGAATTAAAGGCGTTGAACAACCTACGAAACAGACCTGAACTCACGATCCTCCGCGCAGATAAAGGTAATGCTACGGTAGTCATGGATACGTCAGATTACAATTTTAAAATACAAGAACTTTTGTCGGACGAAAGTACATATAAAAAGGTCAAATCAGACCCAACTACTAATACGCTTAAAACGACTAGCGATCTTATTAAGAAACACTCCGAAAAATTGAATCTGGACATTAGTTCGATAATACCATCTTGTGCCAAATCACCGAAGTTGTATGGGTTACCAAAGATACACAAACCAAATGCTCCACTACGTCCAATAGTGAGCCAGATCGATTCACCAACCTACAGATTGGCTCAGCATGTGGCTAAAGTACTCTCACCACTCAGAGGACACACTAGAGCACACACAAAGGATTCATACCATTTTTTCAGTGAGATTAAAGACCTACACCTGACTGACAATGAAACTATAGTCAGTTTTGATGTCCAGTCTCTATTCACATGCCTACCAGTAGACGACTGCATCTCAATTGTATCTAGGAAGCTAGCTGAGAACAACATGCCAGCGGAATATGCAGAACTACTAAGACATTGCCTTACATCTGGCTATCTATTGTGGAAGGAACAGTACTACAAGCAAGTAGATGGTGTGGCGATGGGCTCCCCAGTATCTCCCATTGTCGCCGACATCTTCATGGAAGACTTTGAGGAGAGAGCCCTCCGTACTTCTCCAGTAAATCCAAGATTCTACAAGCGGTATGTAGATGATACTTTCACAATTTTACCATCAGATAAAGTAACTGCATTTCTAGACCACCTTAACTCCCTAAACTCTAAAATTCAATTTACAATGGAGTTAGAGGCAAATAACTCTATAGCTTTTCTAGATGTTTTAGTAATTCGAAATACTAATAACACCTTGTGTCACACTGTGTATAGAAAAAAGACCCATACTAACAGATATTGAAACGGTGAATCTCACCATCATCCATCACAGTTAGCTACCGTGGGTAAATCTTTGTTTCAGAGAGCACGAGGAATCTGTGACAGGAAACACCTGGCCGCCGAGCTTCAACATGTCTAGCAAGTTTTGCACGACAACAAGCTTCGGGTTCCGCGCCTACGTCGCAGTGACCGAGTGAAACCGGCCACAGTCGAGCGTGTGCCTGCTGTTCTACCTTATGTCAGAGGAGTCACGGACAAGATTGGCTATATCTTGAAGCGGGCTTCCATAAAAACATTCTTCAAGCCGCCGAAGAAGATAAGTCAGTTTTTTCCATCTGTCAAGTGTACCCTCTACAGGATGCAGGAGTATACAAGCTAGATTGTGAATGTGGTCTCTCTTACATAGACCAAACAAAAAGATCGATTAAAACCCGCGTAAAAGAACACATAGCTGACGTGAAGCATCGTCGTTCTAGGAAGTCTGCAGTCTGTGACCATGTTCTGGATCATCCCAACCATTACATCAGATTTGATAAACCACAGATCCTTGCAAAAGAACACCGATTGTAGGAATCTTTTCAAGGATGATTCGCGAGGCTATTGAAATCAAAAAACATCCTAATTTCAATAGAGAAGATGGTTGGGTATTACCACCAGCTTGGGATCCAATAATAAATAAAATTAAATCAAAAACCAAGCATAACACTGCAAGACTTCAAGACACAGTTAGCTCTTTCTGCGTAGATCGGACCCAAAAATAATAATTAAAAGCTGAAGGTACCCCAGGTTAACTATGACATCAGGACATCTGTCACCTCAGTCGTCCCGTGACCATGGGTGCTGTAAAGCACTCGAAACGTCGGGTTATAAATAGTAAAAAATAAAAAAATTAAACGCAATAAAATCCGTAAACTTAGTTTCATTTAAATTAAAGCTTTCAAACTTTCAATTATTCCAGCGTAGTATTATCCTTCTGAATCCCAAAAAACGGTGTCCATTACTTTTCGGTTCGATTGGGACCATGAACTTCTTGAGGGGGTGTCCTTTTTTGTGTCACTGCATCGAGTCTAGCTTAGTGTTAGGCTAATAATGATAAACTCAAGTTTCATCTCCAGTAACAATCCAACCCAAAACTTCTTTCTTGTTCTCGGTACAGAGGTCCAAAAACTCGCGGCAGAGCACTCTATAAGTAGCGATGAGCTGCATGTCATTCATATAAAGTCGCTCTGAATGGTTGGCAATTTTATATGAGTGCAATTTTAAGTAAACATCAACCACGACTTTTTCTTATACGAATATAAGGGGTAGGCAGAGGCCACTTGCTACTTCGGCAGGAAAGAGGTGGGTGCTATATTACTCAGCCGGACACCTAGCGGTAAGCAAGTAAAGTAAACATAAAAGTATAATCATATATCAAAAAAGTAGATTTAAAACTGCCACTTAAGCTTACGTAATTTATGAGCTAAATGTCACTGGCAATCAGAGATACGTCATTCCGATCCAACCAATCGTCATTCCGATTTCAGCCGGTTATAACTAGTGATTACTGGCTCGCGCTCATTAATGGCATCCGTCAAGCATAATCGTGGTACCAATTTTAAAAGCGAAGATTTTTTTTAAATATTCGGTTATGCATTTATTTAACTTCACATGTAAGAGTATGTTGGTATGTGAAGTTCAAATCTTGCAACTGAATTTTAAGCCAGTTCCACTTGACTCATTGAGCTGCAATTTGGATACCTAGGCTTCGGTGACAATGCAATAATATCGTACCATGGAGCTGGTCTGATGATTAAGCCAGAAGTTGGCCATAGGAATTCCTAAACTAAGCCTAATAGCTCCGTCATGTTTTGGCTCTAGGATTTGTTTTGACAAGTAACATAACCCTAACAACTTTTGAAGTTCTCTGCTAGACATCATCATCATCGTCATCATCATTTCAGCCTACCACTAGTCCACTACTGAACATAGGCCTCTATTCGGTCTCACAGATTGCCAGAAAAATTTGTAGTTCCCATTTTGGGGGCGATTTTACCATAGCTGCCACGCTTGGCAGGCGGGTTGGCAACCGCAGTTTATTCATTCAGTTGTTCCAGGAAGATGCTGCTGACCATCTCCTGGTTTTTATTTTCCCTCTTTTCGCCTTTTATTAATAAGTAGTAGTAGTGATGTTCGTTAAGCGATTGGGCCGTGAATGGGTGACGAACGGACAGAGGAAGAGCGAGTTACTTTAGCATTTATAGTATTATAATGGATGTATTTTTTTATTTTTATTTTAAAAATATGATTGTAATCATATAATGATGAAAATATACAGGGTCTGTCGTAAATAATGGATAACCCGTAAACTGGAGTTGGTCCGGATGTGAAACTGTAAGAAAATCGTATCTTCTTGCCAGGCTTTCTAACCATATCAAAATGGCGTAGCCTTTTATACTTTTTTATAAATTTCGCTACTTTTTTCATTCATTCCGTTGCCATTTCATCAAATTTAGGTATTTCAGTGTGATTTTTTTAGTATTATACTCCTGAAGACGTGTATTATTTAATTTTAGTACAACTTTAGGTGTTTTTAACGTTAAACATTTTCAAAATCGTCATTTTAAGTTCTTTTTTAAACAATTTTTTTCTTAATGTCAACTTTTGATAATTTACTGTGAAAAAAAAAAGTATTGCGCTATAGCTGCCCATGATCTTAATAAATTGTCTAGTATGTCTAGATTCTAAAAAGATATTACAATGTGTACTTTACAAGCAATATTAAGTTACAGGAGCGAGATCAATATTAAGGTCAGAATTTTGATGTTCCAAGTATTTTTATAAATGGTTATAAAACTTTGTCATAATGATTTTATTCTACCAAGATTCTTTACACAAACAATATCGGGCCACTATTAAGGATATTCAGAAGAAAACCAGGTTAATTTTAGTAAAAAAATATTTATCAATAACTTAAACTAAATGCTCGAAGTGCCCTCCGCCGGCAGCAATACATGCTCTACATCGCCTAATAAAAGATCTTTTAATCCGACGCGCATAACCGGCTTCTTCAATTTTACTTGCTGCTACTTGAATGCGCGCACGCAACTCTTCCACAGAACTTATTGCTTCGCTGTACACTTTTTCCTTAATACAGCCCCAGTAAAAAAAGTCCAACGGGTTAAGGTCTGGCGAACGTGGAGGCCATAAAATTGGACCCAATCGCCCAATCCATCTATCTGGATATGTGGTATTTAAATGTTCCCTTACACGAACAGCGTAATGTGCTGGACACCCATCATTTTGTAGCCACATCTCGTTTCTTATCTCCTGTGGAACGTCTTCCAGTAATCCAGGTAAAGTATTTACTAAAAAATCCAAATAAATATCCGCATTTAATATTGCCGGCAACTCAAATGGACCAATGATTTGTCCGTTAATAATTCCAGTCCACAAATTTATTTTTAACTGATACTGCGATCGGTCTTCGCGTATCAATCTTGGGTTTTCAAGTTGCCAGCTGTGTAAATTGTGGAGGTTCAAAAAACCATCTTTTCGACACGTTGACTCGTCGCTCCATAAAATTTTATCAAAATAGGTTTGGTCTTCCCTCATCTTTCGCAGCATTGTGCGACAAAATGTTACTCTCGCAGCAGCGTCCCTTGGCATTAATGTCTGAACTCTTTGATAATGATAGGGATATAATTCATGTCTTTTTAAAATTCTGTGAACGGATTTTTGAGGTATACCGGTACGCCGTGAAATAACACTTATGGACGTACCAGGGTCTTCTGCGACTATTTCTAGTACTTCCGCTGCATTGTGTCGTTGAGGTCGTCCTTCACTGGCCCCGCCTATGCCGGTCCCAGGAAATTAAGGAAAAAGTGTACAGCGAAGCAATAAGTTCTGTGGAAGAGTTGCGTGCGCGCATTCAAGTAGCAGCAAGTAAAATTGAAGAAGCCGGTTATGCGCGTCGGATTAAAAGATCTTTTATTAGGCGATGTAGAGCATGTATTGCTGCCGGCGGAGGGCACTTCGAGCATTTAGTTTAAGTTATTGATAAATATTTTTTTACTAAAATTAACCTGGTTTTCTTCTGAATATCCTTAATAGTGGCCCGATATTGTTTGTGTAAAGAATCTTGGTAGAATAAAATCATTATGACAAAGTTTTATAACCATTTATAAAAATACTTGGAACATCAAAATTCTGACCTTAATATTGATCTCGCTCCTGTAACTTAATATTGCTTGTAAAGTACACATTGTAATATCTTTTTAGAATCTAGACATACTAGACAATTTATTAAGATCATGAGCAGCTATAGCGCAATACTTTTTTTTTTCACAGTAAATTATCAAAAGTTGACATTAAGAAAAAAATTGTTTAAAAAAGAACTTAAAATGACGATTTTGAAAATGTTTAACGTTAAAAACACCTAAAGTTGTACTAAAATTAAATAATACACGTCTTCAGGAGTATAATACTAAAAAAATCACACTGAAATACCTAAATTTGATGAAATGGCAACGGAATGAATGAAAAAAGTAGCGAAATTTATAAAAAAGTATAAAAGGCTACGCCATTTTGATATGGTTAGAAAGCCTGGCAAGAAGATACGATTTTCTTACAGTTTCACATCCGGACCAACTCCAGTTTACGGGTTATCCATTATTTACGACAGACCCTGTATAATAATTTTCAAGCTGTTTAAGCCAGCTTAATTTCTTCAGCTTATATTCTAGCTTTACAACTTACAATAGGATTTAAAAGGCAGATTTCAAAATGAGATATTATTTAGTCTAAAGTTTAATCACCTAAAATTTTCTAGTGACATCATGTTGTTACTTATTTCTGAAGTTAATAAGAGAATCTACCACCCCATCTTATCCCGTGGGTGTCGTAAAAGTCGACAGAGGGAAAATAAAAAACAGGAGATGGGCAGCATCGTCTTCCTGAAGCAACATCTGAATAAATAAACTGCGGTTGCCAAACCGCCTGCCAAGCGTGGCAGCTATGGTAAAATCGCCCCCAAAATGGGAGCTTTAAACTTTTGTGGCCATCTTTGGGAGAGGCCTATGTTCAGCAGTGGACTATGAAAGGCTTAAGTGATGCTGATGATGAGTGTTGTGTCGCAATGAAATATAACTGGGTGAAATCAGGAAGATTATAATTTAAAATATAACTTTATGTTAAAGTATGTTTAGTATAAATAAGAAAAAAGGTAAACTTTTCTCGTGGTTTGTAAAAAATACCTAAGTAATCATTTAGAAGCTGTGTTTTAAACAGTGGAATAAAACGTTGTTTCAATCCGAAATATAAAAGAAATTCGAGCACGAAGATCACCTGTGTTTACCGTTTTTGTATTATTCATGCGTCTGCGTAATTGTATACTGTTAAGTCTAATTATTGTCTCGTTACAGATAATTGAAAGGTATTTCAAGTTTCTGATTTCCTGTGTCCATTTATAGGTTCGTTTAACTACCTATTTTTTTAAATAATACGGGAAAACTTTTGACGTCTTTCAAATTAAGTAAATAGCATACTCAGTGTATTAATATGATTTCCTTTATTATTAGACGTTATCACAATAATGTAAGATAGATAATGCACACTAGAAGAAAATTGCGTGTTTCCGGCAAGAAAAATTGTGCTGTTTTTACATATTTTGCTACAACAAAAACACAATAATATAGTAATTACCAAAAATAAATATATAAACACAAATAAGAACAGATCAGGCAACTCGGTTGGGATGTTCATACAGTCGAAGCTCAAACCGAAAGGGAGAGAAACCAACGGAAGATACTTCTTGACACCGCATTAAGCATTCGAGCTTGTACATATTACTGGAAATTCTTAAACAAAATACGAAGGAAAAATATTGTATATTTTGAATATTAGACTCCTTGAACAGTTCTCGTAGCGACTCGCGAGGATCCAAGTTAAAGGTTTAGGCAAATTTAATAGTGTTTCAAATCCAGCTACGAATCCCTACCGTAATACGCCATAGGAGATAATACTATGAAAGTATGCAAAATAGAGTAATTAAGCTGTAGCCTCATCAGTAATCTGATGATCCTTTTAATAGCAAAACAAAACCTTATTTCGAAGTTATTTATAACAAGGTGTGCTCACCACTGTAGCTACTCGTAGGAAGTTGGTGTATCCACGAAATACAGCAGAATTTAAAAAACAGATTAGAATTCTGTAAATTAATCATTACATTATGCTCTGACTTAGACATTTTAAAGTGTAAAAACTTTGTGGTACATGTGAATATTTCGTTTTTTAGTATATTTCAGGTAAATCGATAAATTCTTGTTGTTGTTTACAGTAACCAACTACTAAAAAACGCAATTATCATCATTATTACAGCCCATCACAAGTACGCTGATCCAGCTCATTACACAGTATAGTCCGGAACCATTTGCATTCATGGTTTTCTATTCAAGTTGCCACTCGAGGACCTCCGTTCCACGGGCTATGAGGTCCATTGCCACTTTAGCTTCTTGGTCATTAAGGGTACGTCCGTGATCTGATTTCTGCTGTGCATTCCATCTCGCCGAGCATTGTACATTGCATTTTTTCATACGGCGAGCAACGGAGGAATTCACCTCGGTTATTAATATGACATAGGGAAAACGCACTAGTTAGCGGGTTTTGTTTCAAGACTTTGAAGTATGCTGGGCGTGAAGATCGACGCAGTTTTCCCAAATGCTGCCCAGCCGAGTTAGAATCGACGGTTGCTCGAAGTTGGAGCTAGGTAAAAAATTAAGGGACCTAATTAAAGGAAATCTCTTTTACTGGTACCTACGTTTTAAAGTGCAGGCAGTATTATACAGACAGACGTTTTATAGTGTAGAGTTTGATATTGACTCTACGACAGTCAGCCTGTCGTAAAGTCAATATCTCTTGATAATCCTTCGTTTTGTGGTGAAACACGTGTTATATTCTCGACTTCAGTGGTGTGTATTGTCGTAGAGGATCTTAGCGAATTAACTTTCTTACCTTCATCAAATCAGTCAGACCAAAAAAATTATTATCTGTGTATCATACAAATATTGGCTATGGCTGGGATTACAGTCCGGCTGACCACTGATTTACGCGATCAAAATTCATATAAGTCACTGCTTTGGTCGTCGTGATTTAGACTTATCATTTCAGCCTATCACTAGTCCACTGCTGAACATAGGCCTCCCCAAAGATTGCTACAAAAGTTTGTAGCTCTCATTTTGGGGGGAATTTAGCCATAGTTGCCACGCTTGGCAGGCGGGTTGGCAACCGCAGTTTATTTATTCTGATGTTCCAGGAAGACGCTGCTGATCTTCTGGTTTTAATTTTCCCTCTGCCGACTTTTACGACACCCTCGGGATGAGATGGGGTGGTAGATTCTCTTAAGCCGCTACCACACGGCAGATTTAGACTTAACATCGACAGAATACTTTTTATAGCTGTTTTAAGTCAAAACTCATTAAACTAAACTTAAAAATAAATGATTTTACTTTGCAGTTTTAATTAAAAGCTAGTATTTATCAGTAAAATCCTATAACTAACAGTAATTTTCTTTTGTACAATGAAATCAATTTGATTGCTAAAGGCCGAAAAAGTACGCAAAAGAAAATAGTAATATCCAAATTGAATTCGTAATCAGCAAAGAAAACGGAAGTATTCGCGCTCGGCTAAATCTCTAAAATTCAAAAACTAATGCCATGAAAAACAAACATTGAATTTGTTCAATTTCAGCCAGCTCGTATTCTATGAACACGGTTTGAAAAGACTGCAATGCGCCGGGCGTAGTCACTAATTCAATAATTTTACCGCATGGTCCCTGCACACCTCGAAAATAGCATTTCACAATTTTCTTGATTTTTAGACCGGGCCTTTCATATCCGTGTGATACAATTAACCAGCGCGATCCTTCATGCGGATACATTTCTTGTCTCATATGTTTGTTTAACTAATTTTACACGTTCCTGTGCATTATTGCAAGTTCCTGGCCACCAATGTTGTACAAAAGTCAACTTACTCTGAATTTTTGCAATCATTTTCCGTCTCAGTAGATTCCACCTAAAAACAGAATGTGCTCCGTTACATACTATTATGTACATTCTTGATCCAGGGTGGGACAGTAAATGGGGCATAACTAGGCATTAGACAAATTGGCTGAGAGCCAGCCAGGCGCCCTGTGGCGTGGCGGGGACTTGTCGTCTCTACACGTATAAAAATATAAGTATTAATTTATCAGATGTATAACGATATTACACTGAATCTTCTCTAAAGGGTATATTATTACCCTTTAAAGAAGATAGATGTTATAGTATAGTCATATACATATTTTGTATAGTCATAGAACCCTTTTATGTGTTCGAAAAACTTCGAATGATATAAAAATGTTTTGTTTACAATGTATTTGCTGGATATTGTCCTATAAATTATTTTTATATTATTGCGAGGAATTTTGCTTATAATGTTAAAGAAAAAGTAGAAATAATTGACAGTAATAGTCACATAGAAAAGGATATCATGAAAATATTTGTTCAAGTCACTTATCGTATTACAGTTAATTCAAGTAGTTATCGGCAACTATATATTTTTTTTAATAAAGCGACCATAATATCACTAATTTTACATAATTCGTAATTCCAGCAACAACAGAAGCAAAATCGTACGTAGCTGCACAGTGCAAAGCGCCGCTCAATGGCGCACTCGTTAATCTTAATGCAAATTCGTGCCAAGCGTCCTTAATGCCGCCCGTATTTACTATTTACACGTCTTATTCTTCATGTTGAATTACTCTATACGTAGCATAAATCTTTGAATCTCGTACCTTTATTATTTTGCTTTAAGTTGTTATTTGTTGTGGTGTTTGTTTGTAATGCACTGTACACTAATTTATATGAATTAGATTAGACAATCGCATTCCTGAGTTTGATTGCATTGATGCCTATCAATGGAAATTGTGAGTTCCGATTTTTAATTTCAGATTTTTTTATTGTATTCTAACTGCCCCCGAGTCTCTTAATTATTATCAGACATATTACTGTTGTCACAATTTGTTAAATGGATATCATCAAGTTAAAATATATATTTAATTTTGTTATCAGTAATAAAAATATTTTTTATTATACAAACGGTGAAAATGTCTGGGTGGGTGAACTAGAGCTTTTAGAAATGCACAATGATAAGTAATTTTTCATGATGGTAATCAGCGGCGAGCCCTTTTCCTTGTCAAGACAGCGCACGTTTTCAACGTGTTCCTTTCAAAGTTTTACTCACGTGAAAACCGCAATAAGTGTGTGAGGGGAGATTAATGTCAGCTGCAGACAGATTTGTAGACGCGAACACTATGATTAGGAACATTGCGTCTAGGTCGTTTGTCATTGAGGATTATATTGTGTTTGTTAGTTTTAGGAAGGTAGTAAGAAATATTTTGAACTAATTATGTATGAAACGGATTGCAATTGATATACATACAAGAATTGAAAATGAGTTATGAAAATACAAAGGAAGATCAAAAGTAAATACAAAAAGGCACCGCAACGGTTAGCACACTGAGTACCGCTTCGTAGGCATTACCATTCGTACATAATAATACTCGTATATGTGGAAATCTGCACTTACACCTTCATCCGATTCTGTTGCTTTGTGTCTTCACTAATTACAGAAGGTAAGGATGAATGTGTGCTCCTATATTTACGCTAACAGTATTTGTTGTCAACTGGCGAACTTGTAAACGAAATCGACCAATTAATTACTTATATACATCTCTAAAGTAATAATAGAGCTGAACGGTTTGTTTCTTTTTCGGTTTGACCGCGGTAATCGCTGGAACTACCAGTCGGATTTGTTTTTGTATTTGATAGCCTAATTCTTGTGGAAGATTATAAAATAAAATCACGTTACGACCCTTAAGAGCATTTTCTTTTTAATTAAACGGCGGGTGAAACCGCAGGGCACGGCTAGAATATTTATACAAATTAATAATGTATTGCGCAATAAATAATGTTTTTCATTTATTAAAGGAAAGCAATGAAATGATAATTCTTTATTTTCTACGTAAGAAATATAAATTTGGTTTGTCAAACGTATTTTACAATCACAGTTTCGTAATGGTTCCTCTGACGGAGAAGAAACAGGCGAAAGAAACTGCGCAGGTATTCTCTTTTTTGTAATTCTTTGATTTATACTCATAAAAAATCACAAATTTTCAAAGAATACTCTCGTAGACAATCGAAGCACGCTCCATGACACAAATTAAAATTACAAACTTTTGTGTCAATACAAACATAAATCCTCAAAATATAAAGCGTCAGTAACAAGACTGCAAAGCGAGTAGTCTAGCTAGCGGAAACATGTAAGGGTTGCTGAAATGAAAGTGACATGTCTGGATCGTTACAAGCGAAGGTACGTAACGTAACCCTGCACGAAATAGGGTAGTCTATGTACTCGTACATACGGAAGAATGCAAATCACTGCATTGAGATTGCTGAAATTATAAATTATTTTTATTCGTTTCATAATAGAAATTCTTTTATAAATAAGTTTTTGAATAAAAGCAAGTTAATTTGCTAAGATCCGCATGCAAAATAAAAAATGGTGTATGCTACCTAGTTTTTGAAGAGCACCGCCCGCCTTCTCTTTGCGTGCAAGCCAACTAACACCGCCACCGGGAACCGCCACCGGGAACCGCCACCAGTACTACTGATTGATTGACTCTGGTTGCTATTGTATCGTTTTGTGGTGAAACATGTGTCGTGGTCTCGATTTCCGTGGGGTGCATTGCCTAGTGGAAATGTTGTAATGGTGGAGGGTATTAAATAGCGGTACCCGGTGGGGTGTCAGTTTGTTTGGGCTCGCTACTGTGGGAGGGCGGGCGGAGCTCTTCAAAAACTAATTATATATACGCTAATTTATATTTTGTATGCGGATCTTAGCAAATTAACTTCTTTTTCTTGTTTATAATGTATTTTCGAACGCTCGATGCTATTAACTGAAATGAATAGTATTTTAATACAGTTTTGCATTTACCAGTTCTCCTAACTAACAGTGGGGCACTGTGGTGGAAAACGCTTCATAGCTTCTATAGGTTCTACTGTTAAAATAAGGGGATACGTACATACAGTCACGCGTTTTTCCCATATAAGAGGTAGGCAGAAGCCGCTCACGTAGCCCACTTTTCGCCCTTGCTGGAAAGGAGATGTGGCGAACCACATTGCCGCCGTTATGGTTTGAGTCAAAACATTCTTACTTCCCATTGCGTTCCCACGAAGAGTCTAGTGACAGCATTTCATATTATGGTGTTATTCTGCACGAATAAAGGCTGCCCGTAAAATATTTTAGTCGCCTCTTACGACACCTCGGTAGGCAAAGAAGTAGGTGCTATTCTACTCTGCCGGACACCTATCGGTTGTTGTGTATGTATAAGGGATAGGTACTCTATAAATGTTGCTCCCCAGAATTCCAAATTTACTTTATTTCTACAATTGTTTACACAATTCGATGATACTTACTAATAATTTTAAGAAAATGAATAGTTCATAAGTAAACATACTTAATGATTTTTTAGCTTTTTCTTTAGGTCTAGTAAGAATTAACGATTTAAAGACAACTAATAAACCATCATTTTTATTCGTTCTTTTGGAAGTGAAAATTTTTGGGCGCGATGAGAATATATTTGAGCGTTAGCATCGTTTGCGTGCTACGTTTCTTTTATTCTTAATTAATATTTATCGGTTAATTAAAATTTTTTAATACTGAACAGTTATTTTACAGTGAGTAATATTTTTGTTAATTCATGTTTTTTTTTTAATCAGATTTCTAATATATATATGTTTAACTTCTGACACGTGAACTGTGTTGTCCGCGCCCTTTTTTTATGTGAATATGAAAAGTGTTTTGGGAAGCAGCGGAAATATTATCTTGTTACGAACGGTTTCGACGACCGGAACGTAATTGTTCATTTTCCGGTTTCCGTGACCATTTTCAGGCGAAACAAAGGCATGGCGGTAAATGTATACACGTTTCAGTTTGCAAGTAAGAGATAAGGAATATGAATAAGTAGCTATTTTCAAGTTGTTTCTTTTAACAATATCACAAGAGAAAAAAAATGTTTTTATCTTTATGTTTCAACTCGTAAGTTTTAGAATATGTGATTATCGGAGAGATGGAAATTTTCTTCATTGGACGATCGCATGTCTGTGCAGTGGTGGCTTAAGAGAATCTCACATGGGTGTCGTAAAAGTCGACAGAGGGCAAATAAAAATCAAGAGATGAGCAGCAGCCGGGAAAATTTGTATAAATAAACTACGGTTACCAACTAGCGTGCCAAGCGTGGTATCTATGGAATCTCTTACTATAAAATCCCCCCAAAATGAGAGCTATTAAGTTTTGTGGCAATCTGTGGGGTCGGTCTATGTGCAGCAGTCGACTAGTGATAGGCCGAAATGATGATGATGAAGATGCGTCTTAGTGTGACGACGTTAGTTTCGGGCTTGAAACCTCTCCAAAGACAAAATTTACATAACTCATAAATGGTTGACCCTCGGATCTTATTATGTTGTGGCTGTCCACGTTACTTTGACGCTGCATTCGAACCTTACACCGATCTAATCGCATAAGCATTACATTATATACGGGAAGAAAATGAGTGAGCGTTCTCCTATCTGGGTTAACACTGTATGGCATTATAATATAATACACGAGGATAGTCACTTCCGGTTGTATAACCGGAAGATATTTCTGAGGCCGTAATCGGCTACGGGAATAACATAGCCACCAGTTTCATCGTTCTTTGCGTTTGTTTAATTTCAGTGGACATTATTTCATTATATAAATTCATTGCAAGTACGATTGGATAATGGGTGTAATGGAATCGGGGCGATCCTGTCGCTACGGGCACGTTTCCACCGTTTTATGACTGGTTATCATTGAGAGAATCGGTCACATTATTCTTATGAATATTTATCCATTCATCTGTCGCCTCCGGGTGTGCGTAATACGCACCACGATACACCACACACTGCACTGCGGCGCTTCTTATAGTTACTATATAGAACAATATCTTTATCATTTTGCTAATTCTGTAGATTCCTGTTCAGTATGATTTACATGTGAAAAAAAATAATTGTTTAGTTACTGCGATTTCCGTAAATAATATTTACAGATTTACCAACTCTATAAAATATGATTAATGCTGTGCAAATGAAAAGTTTGAGAAGTATAGCTGGAAAAACTTTGATGGACAACGTAAGGAAAAACCTGATTAGTGAGCGCGGTAGATGATGTAGTGACAACAATAGAGAAAAGGAATCTTTGATGGTTTGGACACGTAGAGAGGACGGAGGAAAGAAGATTGACGAAACAAAGTGTGAATGCGCATGCCGGTAAGGGTTGATGTAGGCGAACGTATCACGATCAGTTCGAATTCGTTTTAAGAAAAGGACACGTCAAAAGTACCCGCAGCCGACGAGCTTGTACGAAAACACTAGTGAAAGTAGAAGAAGCGAAAGATGTGTCAGGATCACAGCACGTGCAGAGATGTGGTCTTTACCTACCCCAATGGGAAAGAGGTGTGATTCTATGTATGTATGTAAGTTAGAGACCGTTATGAGAAATGGTCATAATAAACATTGATAATATCCAATTCCACATAGCTGATTATTGCTGAAATATTGTTTGTCTGTTTTAATGTCTGTACTGTGGCGCACTTAAGGTGAGAATATATAAGATATTTTAAATATTAGCTCACTTTTCACCCCGTGCGAAACGAAACGTGACGGGTGAAGAACCACGTCGCCGTCGTGGCGTGAGAAGATCGGCGAAGTTAATTAGTAATACGCACAAAACAGATTTGTTAAATTTTCTTATAGTTGTAAGTAAGGATTATATAGTAGGAAATATTAATATTAAAATATTTCTATTATTTACGTGCCCAATCACGTAAAAATATATTAAATATAAATATATAAATAAGTATACAAATAAAAATATTTTGCTAAAGATAACCTTGCACTTAGCGGTATTTGCTTGTATGTGCATTTTGAATTTCGCAAAGGTTTAATTTTTCATTCTCAATTCTATCATTATAAAGAAAAGGTCGTTGTGTATTCAGTTATATAAATAACGAATACCTTAAAATGTATAAAAACCATGGTTTTTAAAACTGATAGTATCTGTAAAGAGAAATAACTCGTGGGTGTTCCCACGATGGAAACATAGAGAAATATTTTTTATGACTCGTACCAAAATGGCGCCACCCGACACGTATTGTTTCTCGCGGGTGCGAAAAGTGGGCTACATAAGATGTCTCTGCCTACACCTTATAAAGGCGTGACTGTATGTATGTATGTATCAGGTTCTTGCATATGAAATTGGCGTTTTGTATGGGAGCAATATAAAGTCGTTCTTTTTTTGTAAAATATATTTAACTACCTTACGCCCGCGAATTCGTCCGCGTGAAAAAAGGTTAATAAATTCATGCGAACTATTTGTTCTTCTGGAATGAAAAGTATCCCATGTCCGTCACCAGGATGCAAGTTGTGCCTTTGCCAAATTTCATCAAGATCGGTTCAGCGGTTGAACCGTGAAAAGGTAATAAACAGACAGAGGGACACAGAGAGTTACTTTCGCATTTATAATATTAGTATGGATTAATAAGTAAGTACCATTGTTATCCATGCACTTTTGCCATCACATAGATAGTTCATCAATCCCTTTACTAAAAAAACCATAGGGGGCGAGAATCAATAAACTCTCTGAAGGCGGCTTAGACTGCCACATCGGATATGAATTTTTTTCCTTGTCCATCCTATCCAAATTCCGAAAAAAAATGGTAGCTTTTTTACATTCACTGCTTGCTTCTAGTGGATTAAAACAGTATTAACTCTCACAACGAAATGGTTTGCGATGGATCCGCTTCCACAATAGCCTTTAATTCTTCATTATCCATGGCTTGTTCTGAAGGTCGAAATTTCGAGAACGAAACGAACGTTGGAACCAAAAACGTACCGTGTTTTCTTTTGCGACCAGCGCCATACATATCGTTAATGCTTCGAGCTGTTTCTGCAGCAGTGGTGCCACGATAGAACTCGTACTCGCAAATAAAGCGATATTTTAAGTTTTCCATTGTGCGAGATGAGCGACGCCAAAGAAGAAACGAATGAGGAAAAAAACAAATGAATGACTGTTTTCGAAACTCAAATATACCAGCTAAATGGATTTATAAATTTGAATTTGGAATTCTTAACCAAAGAGGATATATTTCAGATCAAAGTAGCCCATACGACAAAACTTATTTAACGACTTAATACTCGTATTAAGGTAATCAGCGATTTTTCTTTTTTCAAGTCATCACATACACGTATGCAGCGTGTTCTTTTTAAAAAATTATACTAAGTGAACGTAGAAATATTTTATGTCAGGAGAGATTAATGTCTATTGTCAACAGATTTGAAGACGCGGCCACTATGATATAAATATTAATACGTTCACGTCATTTGTCATAACGTCATAGATCAAATTGCTCTTCTACCTGTGTACTGTTATATGTTAATGGCGCACTGGTATTCAGAAGGCGAATTGCAATTCGAATATGTATATCGAAAATATAGCTTATTATTCCTGCATATGAATCCTATCCGTAAAGTTTATAATCATGTAATAAACTTGCACAGCAAATGCCGGCTTATTTAACATCGGTGTTACCGCGGGGCATGACTAGCTTGTAAGATTAGTAGTATTTCTTCAATATCATATTGTTCGATAATTCGATACATTGCCTTCTACATCTGAGCACGTAGCGGCCCATCGCGGAGTCCCGGTCGCCTCAGATGTCCCAAGAGACTGACCGGGATTAACCCCTTTGCAGACACGACCACCGGAATAATTTCAATCAGCATACCACCCCACACGTCAGTAACCTCGTGAGCCAGGTTCAAATATTTTGTCTTCTTATCTGTTTCACGAGGTTCTCGTCATATGGAATGGTAATATCGACCAAAATGTCCTCGACTGTGCCCGGTACATTAACACGATATCAGGCTTATTCGCAAGAATAGTACTGTCAGTGATCATGGCCCTGTCCCAATACAGCCTGGCGCGGTTATTTTCGAGCACAGCAAGTACTTATATTGAGGCTGTTTCCGATCCACGCAACCGTACTTCGGAGCGAGCTTCTGATGGAGAATCCTGGTTACTAGGTTGTGCCTATGCAGATAGCAAGCGCCGAACAACATTATTATTATATTTCTCTATTTGAATCGGATTATCTACATATATTTTATACTTGATGTTCCCCGCGGTTTCATCAGCCGTTTAAAATAAATTGCTTGTAAGGGTAATCTTCTCCAATTATTGGGCGTGACACGCGACGTATTTGATACGTCGCGTTTAAACAAAAAAACAAACAAATGTTATTATTCGTATAAATCATAAATTAAAATCATGTAAAAAAAATGATCGTTTTTGGTTTATTTCTATACATTCAACGTTATTTTATATGCATTTATCATATGCATAAATTACCTTTAACTTGATTGGTATTTCTGAAAAGCGCTTTTTGATTATATGCTCGAATTCATTGCAATAACCGCAGCACATCGCGCGAGTACGGTCGGATAATGGGCGTAATGGAATCAGGGCGGCTCCGTCGCTACGGGCACGTTTCTGCCGCTTTTTGACTGGTTATCGTTGAGGGAATCTGTCGAATAGTTCTCATGAATATTTATCCGTTCGTCTACCGCCTCCGGGTGCGCGTCATGGCATCGTGCTACCTCTCCAGCATTGCATTGTGACGCTACTAATAGGAACAATGGAACAATATTTAATAATTGCAAATTTTGTAAACCTTTTAGTAATAAATTTTCAGATTATCGGGTAATAACTAACTTTTATATTACTTTTTATGTAATGATGTTTTTCCCCTATTTGGACTGGGGCAATTTTTTAACGAAAACACAGGGACTCCAACTCGCCCTTACTTATCCATATGTGAAGGTCTATGGAATATTATGGAGATGGAGTGCGTATTGTGGATATCGTGTCGGCTGTCGTGATCCACACGCGACGTGTCTATCGACAATCAGATTTATCGACCAACACTAACCGTATCACAGCTCTATCACTGGTCTAATTCGTTTTCGGTCAGTTTTAGTTAGTGCGCTGTCGTTTTATTTACGGTTCTGAATAAAATAAAATAAAAAACTACTACTGAAAACATTTTTTTTGTTTAATAATTTTTCCTATCTTTGATTGATTCTAAGTAGCAGCCCTGTATGCCGTAAAAAAAGAGAGATAACACAGAGTTTATCAATTAAATCGCTTAGATGAACACTAAAACGTAAAGTCAATAGAGCAAAAATTTGGGAAGTAGGTCTGGCTTCTTTATTTAATTAATTCCAAAAATGTTCTACTTTGATTTTCTATTTAATATAAAACAAGCAATAGAAAATCCACATGTGAGACAGTTTATGCTTAGTACTTACATTTTTTCTCTACTTTGAAAACCTTATCGATCCCCAACCGTCTGCTAAGTTAGTTTTAAAGTCAGACTTAAGTGAATATGTAGGTTCCACTATGCGATTTTATGCCATTTATCTGTCATTCACATTTACAGAAATTTTTCTCTCCATACTGAATAATAATTTGCAAACGTGAGCTAGTTTTAGCGATGTCGTATCTTAAGTTTTGGAGCCTTAACGATCACAAAAATCTAAGTAAGCTTCTTTGAAATATCTGTCCTATTCGCTTATTGCCATTTCACTAAATTATCTTTACAGAATTTTGGCTTGAATAGATGTGAGATACGGGTTCTTATTGAACTGAAAGCTAAATATTATTTTGTCTTTCCACGAGATCTTTCTTCTTCAAAAATATTGTTAATGTTTTTATAATTTGTAATTTTTAAAAATATCTTTAATTTGATGAATATGTTTCATATAATATATACCAAATAATAATGCATAATAGTAGTTATCTTTACCTTAACCATATTTTTAAGCCAAATCATCAATTACTTGTCGGCTCGTTCGGCGCAGTGGTTAAGCCCTTGACTTCTGCGCCGCGGGTCGCGGGTTCGATTCCCGCATGGGAAAAATATTTGTGCATATGAATTTATGTCTGTAAAACGCTCCCACGACACAGAAGAAATTCTCCTGTGCGTCATCGCTTTTTTTTTAAATACTCTTACAAAATGTAATATGATCCTTATAAAGTTTAGGTCAATCAATGTTTTGTTTTGTCACGTATTAGAGTAGATACAATATACGTACGTGATATAAATAGTAATACCAACCCCTTTTAAGATGGTATGATTTTTTTATCCTTTACCAGACAGTAAAAGTGAGGCAGACTGCAAGTTCTTTTTTGTTTTGTTGCGTGAAAATCGCAATAAGTGTGTGAGGGGTGATTAATGTCTGCTGCAGACAGATTTGTAGACGCGACCACTATGTTTATGAACGTTTGTGCGTTTACGTCGTTTGTCATGGGGGATTATATTGCTTGTACAACACATGGTAAGTCTGAAACATTGAAACATCACAAATATGAAAGTGGTTGATGGTATTGGTACAATTTGTACTATCTTTATTATTTATTCGGTAATTCTATTATTTAAAGTAACGTTACATAACGTCAGTTACGTTATATAACGTCGGTAACGTGGCAAAATAGCTTTATATGAATCTGATTTAGAATAGAGTCACAACAAATTTACGCTTTTCGTGGAAATTCGTAATACAGTTAATTTTTTCGAATGTAATGCCGATACGTTTATATTGTTTTTATTTGGTTTAAAAAAAATCCCAAACACGAGGATTTCTTTTGTTTCGTGGGCGCTTTTTATGGATATAAATTGCACATGAAAATTTTCACACCAAAATTAATACAGAAGGCCTGTGCTCAGCAGTGGGACATTTAAAAGTTGTTACTTAAGTTTTACTCAACATCCAGATGCGGAACAAGTCTCTGTAGACCATACAAAAGCCACGGAGCCAATTGATTCTATGTTTATAGCTTCTTTTTTAATTAAGGTCTATTTAGCTCAAAAGAAATATAGATATAATATATTTCGTTCTAATTAATTGTCTGACCCTTAACGGAATAATGATAGTAACAGTACATATTAATTTTCAGGGACAACAATTAGCGTGAAGGTTTTAATAAATAACGTTAAGAAAGGTGAAATTGAAACGTGAAAGTGAAAAAACCTGGTGACAGGATTCCTGAAGGAATCCGTATAGGTAGGTAAGCAGTAGTGTGCAAACATTACTGTGTTTCGGCTTGAAGGGCACTGAGAGCTATGGTAATCACTGTGCATTAACTGACTTAAGAAGCGATGTATCAAGGTGACGGGCGCCGTGTAGTGTCACACAGAAATGTACTGGGTGACGCAGCATTTCTCATGGGCAAACGTTGCACCATCAGATGAACGTTTTGCTACTCTCGTCGCTCGTTCCTTAAAAAAAAAACTTCAATGCAAGTTATTCTACCGTGAAACAGTACTGTGCAGGCATTAATGCATTTCGGTTTGAAGGGCGCTGATAGCTAATATAATTTCAGGCAGCATATGTTACTCAACAGATATCTCAGTGCAGTGTGGTGCCACACAGAAATATTGTAGGTGCCACAGCATTTATAATGGGCAGACGACAAGTGTACGATTTGCTTGATTCATCACTTTCTTCCAAAGAAAAAACATAGTGATAGATTCACTTTGTAAGGTTATAGACTAAACTACGCGAAATTCCGTTGATTTATTTTACTATTTCCATTTATTTATTTTCTCGATAACAGCTCCTGTGAAAACTTGAACGAGCGTCTTTTTTACATTATGTATGCATTATTTTATAAAAATATGACGCTTACACACGTGCATGGTTATACCAGAGTCGGAGAAACTAATAGGGATGGAGCTATATCAATAAACGTAACACTATAACAGACCCGATATTTTTTTTACAAAATGTAAGAAACTAAAGTACTGCCGGATACTTTTGTACAAATTTATTAACTAATATGATATTTCATTATAAGATGTTACATTTGATTGATAATGCTAACTTCTTTAAAATTTTCGAAGCTGTTGTAAAACAAGTACGAAATAATTATAACGACAGGTAAAATGTAATGTAATGTTTTTGTTGTATTTGTCTTTGTTCAAAATATAATAAATATATGCAATCGATATCATTACAACTATCAAATTAGAAATGTCATCGAGAAAATAAAGAAATGGAAATAGTATAATTTGTTGTTTGTTAACTTGTTTTCCACAATAAGCAAGGAAAAAGTTTAGTTTATATAAATATACTCAATCAAATTCAAATAGTTTATTATGCATTTATAGTATTTATATTAGGTTTCAATATACAAACGATAGTATTCAATGGCCAAATAATTCAACATAGTGACGTGCTGCAATGCAATTCAAACGTCGATGCTGTAAACATATCATACAGCTTATACCAATAGTACGAAGTAATGAGTAAATATGGCGGTGATGTAAGATTGTCTTACACTATTTAATTCAATATAATGTCGGGCCCTTGCCCGCGAGCACAGTATCCGATGAAGCTGTAAAAGCCGAGAAGGCTAACAGCAATTACATCACCGAAAATATATACTCGTATATATATCAATATAAAGACGTAGTAACAGATTTTAAGTTACCGATCTTATAGTGGGCATTTTTGAATATACTTTTAAAATTATATTCATAACTACATAATAATATTTATTCCGGTGATTTAGTTATGCAGGTAGAAATATACATACATGAGTAGATTGTCTGCTTGGTTACAGACCATGTCTAGATGCAGTCTTCTCCCTAGGTTGGAATTCATTTTATTTTCTATGGCCTTGCGAATCATCATTGGTAGGCAACGATGTTCTTTTGCAAGGTCTTACGATCTTTAACGCGGGTCTTATATATATAGGAAGTTTTGTTTGCCCGATGTAAGAGAGACCACTTTAACAATCCAGCTTGCATACTCTTGCATTCTTGTAGTTGGGTATTACATTTGACAAATGATAAAAAATTACTTATCTTCTAAGTCGGCTTAAAAAATGTTCTTAAGTTATAGCGTCTCTAACGTATAGTTACTACCATTCATACCTCTGCTGAAACATTAACACGCTCGAATGTGGCTTCTTTCGCTCGGTTAGTGCAACGTAGGAATAGAATAGAATATTTTTTATTCAATATGGATTATTTACATAATAATCATTGAACGTCATTTTTTTTAAGCTACACTGGTTCGCAAAGTAGGTAATGCCTCTGTCCTGGGAAGAACCAGTAAGAAACCCAGGGGGTTTTTTTTTCAGTCATTTTAAATATTCGCAGGTAATTTAAATATAGGCGGGGTAAAGTTATAAGCTATGTGTTAAAATTATGATAACAATAATCAAAGTGTGACCATATTTTTTCAGCATTAAAAATACCGTCTCTCGACAAGGCACTATACATTATTGGCACCTTTGATCCAATAGGCTTCTGCGGTGCAGATGTAGTGCCACCATTCGATTTAAGTTAAAGAATACTTAAGTAATCCCCCATGAAATAGTATATCGTGTATATGAGGTTATATAAATAAATAAATCTTGTTTGATGAATAAATACCTTTAATTGAATCTCATTTGGCAATTAAACAATGTAGTTGCATACTGTGCGACTAAGCTGAGAGCTGGCGTATCAGTTACGAAACGTTCACCGCGATCCGTACGCGATGCGACGATCGAATATCGGATTTAACAGACCCCTTCCAAAACCACGCTAATCGTATCACAGCATTGTCGCTCTTGGAATAACTAGTGCGGTTTACGGTGCACAGTTCGCTATTGTATTACAGCAGAGCCTTCATTGGTTTTTACTAACGACATAAACGTGTCCCCTTTGGTTATGCTAAATGAACCGAAGTACCATCCCCTGGGCTAATCTTGTGGTATAATGCTGAACAGAGCTATTTTTGGATAGAAACTGTTTCTCCGGGTTTCATTCTCCAATCATTTTCTTGACTAATGTACTTACGTCTGGAACATAGTCAACGCTTTATTAATTTACAAAACATAAGGATTATTGATATACTCGAGTATTAAGATCTTAATAATAAATAAGTATGCAGTAGACAGCTTTTGACTTATTTTATTATTCATTACTCTTTATTTGAATTAAAGCGAATGAAACTCAAGAATAGTAAAAAAATAAGAAAAATCGGGTGAACATACTGAACACAAATATAGCGGAACGAGTCACACATCAGTGAGTGTCAGAAATTCAACATGTCATATAACATGTTCAATGCATTTTAAATCCCGTATTCAGTGAATATTTTTAAATACTTTTTACGCTTGAAATGCTTTTAAAGTTAAAAAAGAACGAGTTGTTATTAAATACTTAAACTCCTGTTTTCACCAACACATAAAGCTTATTTAATTACAATCTGTTTCATGTGATGGGTTCTTGATTATATTATACTGAATTAGCAGGTACTATCAAGCTGACAGACATTAATGTATGACATTAACTATCAGAACTAATCAGAAACCATATTAACACTTAATCATAAACACGACAGATCATTTCAATGTTCGTCACTACACCCATACAGTGCAACAGTATATAACCAGTTAAACCAGAGCTGCGATAATATGCTTCTGTGTCTTCATCCAATACGATCTTTGCGAGCACAAAGCTCTGATAGCATGTGAGATCAACTTACAGTAGCTATCCTATATCGGAACGTAGCTTCGACGCCGCCTTTGCGATAACGTAACAATGCAGTGTTCACTTCACGACTATATATTCAATAGTGTTACCTACTCAAGCACAAAGGTTGCTAGTTTCCACTACGAGGAATGTTGGATATGCAATATTGAACAGTATCGCCTTACGTGTTATACTATAAAAATAGTTTGGTTATTTTTATAAACTACTCGGCTGTTAGTAACACGGATACAGACAAGAAATAGGGAAATTAAAGTTAAACTAGTCGCTCGTTTAACTTTCTTATTTGGAACATCATTTGGACGTTACACAAACATCAATATAGGTAATAGAATCAGGCGTTACTTTAATGATTTCTTATATTTACTCGAACACTACACATTTAAATTAAACAAATTTTTACGGATTTTATTGCGTATTTTATTGTATTATTTATAACCCGACGTTTCGAGTGCTTTACAGCATCCATGGTCACGGGGGGACTGAGGTGACAGATGTCCTGATGTCCTAGTTAACCCGGAATGGAGCGATGATGCTTCACATCATATAGCTGATGTGAAGCATCGTCGCTCCAGGAAGTCTGCAGTCTGTGACCATGTTCTGGATCATCCCAACCATTACATCAGATTTGATAAACTACAAATCCTCGCAAAAGAACACCGATTCCTACCAAGGATGATTCGCGAGGCTATTGAAATTAAAAAACATCCTAATTTTAATACAGAAGATGGTTGGGTATTACCAAAAGCTTGGGATCCTATAATTAATAAAGTTAAAAACCAAGCATACCACTGCAAGACACAATTAGCTCTTTCTGCGTAGATCGGACCAAAAATAATAATTAAAAGCTGAAGGTACTCCGGGTTAACAATAGCATCAGGACATCTGTCACCTCAGTCCCCCCGTGACTATGGGTGCTGTAAAGCACTCGAAACGTCGGGTTATAAATAATTAAATTAAACGCGATAAAATCCGTAAAATTAGTTTGATTTAAAAGGCGTTACTTTGCTAAGATTTTGCATTGGATATTACATGCGGATCTTAGCAAATTAACTTTCTTTCCTGCAAACATCAATGTTTTATTTAAAGAAAACATACAATGCTATTAATATTACTGATATTCCTGTAAACCTCTCCAACTATGCTTCAAAGCTTGTGCTAGGGGATAGTTCACGACAATAGTTAAATGGCGGGCTCGATTCTAAGACGTCATGTTTCATATTCTGTGGCTTAAACCATTAGGTGGCAGAAATGGTTATTCCGTCGTCTGATTGATAGTACGAGATAATCTCGACATTTCTCTTAGCTAACTCTTTTGAAATTTTATGGGATGAGATGGGAGATCTTACGTCATCACATGGTGCAAGCATCATGCGTAACAAAAGTACTATTTTTCTGCAAGGTATGGGAAATTAAAATAAGACAAAAAATGGAAACAATAGTTTAAGTTTACGTTTATAAATTTTTTGATGTCTTTCATCACTATTATTTTTAATACCAATTTTGACAACATGTTATTTTTGAAAGTTAGATTATTATAAGATAAAATAGTGGCAGTAATTTTTGCAGATCAATACATCTATTAACTTTTAAGACATCTTATGAACTACTCCACCGAATTCATCATTAAGATCTTGCTATATTACGGCAACGAGGCATAAATCTCAATCATAATTTGTGTATGTCAGAACCGGACCGGTGCGGTTCAATGATTGATGGCGCTCGGACCCGCGCTCTCATTCCAAATTCAAATCGTCGAACGAGCTGCCATCTTGCAAAATGGCTGACGCGAAGTAAAGAAATTGATTATAAATCAGTTTTCTACTTAATATTAGGCTTGGGATGACTGGTATTTATTCAAATAATGAGCCTTTTTACTGAAAAGCTTTCTGAGGCTTTAATAGGCTAGGCTGTGCTGGGCTGAATATCGAAAACATAGAATACCCATAACGTCCCTTTAATATGGAACACACCAATGACTCTTAGCCTTAAAATAAATGTATTATGTTATTGGTGATAATTTAATTCATTATGACGATATGCACGCGACGTTCATTTAGTATAAGATTATTATCAGTACATAAAACAGGTAGCATGATAAGGCTCAAAGTCGATCTGCGTGCTTTGCAAAATGCCATGCGAGAATGAATCTCAACGAAAATAGAGTAACCAATATAGCCTAAAGACTTACTGGAATGGCAAAGTAGTGGAACGGGAAGAAGGTTCTCAAGTGGCAACTTTGTGCTAGCAGTGTAATCAAGTCTATGAAACTTCCGTCCGTTCCATCTAGGTAGGTACCACCCCAGGGCCAGTTATTCTGTGAAGCAGTAGTGTGCAAGCATTAATGTGTTTCTGTTTGAAGGGTACTGTGAGCTAGCGTAATCACTGGGCATTTGAGACTTAAGAAATGATGTCTCAAGGTGACGGGCGCAGTGTACAGACACTAGAAATATTCTGGGTGACACAGCATTTGTTGTGGGCGGACGTTGCACTTGCCATCAGGTGAACGTTTTGCTTGTTACGTTACTTAATACAATAAAAAAAAACTCAAACACTTGAAGGTGTGACGATTTGTACAGTTTTGTCGGAAGTTGATATAAGTGGCCCAGGACTGTGGTCTGTGGCAAGCAGTAGGGGACGCCTGTATAAGGCAATGAACTTGTGATGATGATAATGATAATAATGAAGTAAAAGCTAGAAGTAATAGACTATAAACTAGAAGTAATAGACTATAAACGTCTCATTGTTGGGCACAGGTCTCCTCTCGTTTTTGATACGAGTTTTTTATGATAGGAGTTTAAGTGTAGCTAGAAAGAGTTAGCCTCCATTATCCGGTGCGGGTTAGCTGTCTTTGCATGATGGCACGGAAGCTTGTGTAATTAAAGTATATTAGATTGGACCGCATGATCCAGCTCAGACCTGACATCCTACCTGACATCTAAGCCGCGGGTCCTGGGTTCCAATTCTAGCCAATCGAAGCCAACATTTGTGCTAAAATATTTAATATAAGTTTGGGTTTGGCTGTGTTGTGATAGCGGTAGTGTTTCCTAAACTGCATCCTAGCCTACCTCCGATCTTATCGAATGAGAGTTACATCGAAGGTAGGCAGATTATCACGAGTGAGTGCCTATGTGTTTGCGCGTACACTCGGGGCACTATGATATCTCTTGGGCAATTAACAGCTTCCGACAATATCGGAAATTGTTGAAAGCGACTAGGAGGACATCATCATCAATTACAAGGCATATAGAGCTTAAAAACTGATCTGTCGTAATAACGAGCGCGGTGCGGTGATACATAGAAAGTTCTAAATGACACCGCAAATGCTCGTAATTCGAAAAAATATATGTTCACTTTATTTTACTTACTATTATAATAAAGCAGGAAAGTTTGTAAGATTGAAAGCGCAAACCTGAGGAAATACTAATCCGATTTGAAAAAATATTATTTCATTAGGTGGCCCGTTTATTTAGAAAGGTTCTAGGCTATAAATGTTCATGCTATTATTTTATTGAGCCGCACTCTGAGAACCGGACATTACCTGAAAGGGTCGAACTGTGAATGCTCAGGTCACCGAGAAACGTGCTAGACGACACGGACGTCTCAGCACTCTCTGACCACGATACGGTCAGTTATGATCCAGGCTACACTGTACAGACAGTCAATAGCTTTAACATAACACGCACCACGACGCGCGACCACCGTAGAGAGCGGCGCGCAGCAGTTGACAATCACACCGCGTACACGAGATACACCCGTGTTCCAGGGCGGTTCTCACTGCCCAGAGTTACCGACACACAAGTCGACAGTCCGAATGGAGGCCCGCAGTCTCCCTCGGACGGTCATTAGACGACTTAAAATTATTTTGAGATATTTGAAATCGCGCAAACACGCAGCGAACGCGACAGTCCGAATTTCGAGGTTTTTGTAGGAGTATTATTAATGTATTTATGTTTGGGTCAAACTAAACCTGGCACGTGAGCACATTATCCGACGAAGCTGTAAAAGCCAAAAAGGGTAACAGCAATTACATCACCGAAATTATATAAAAAGTCACCGAGGTACCATGCCGTGCAACGCGTATGCGCAGTGTGGCCGGCGAACCGCGGGAAACCGCGGGGCACAGAAAGACTCATAATATTTTTAATAATAGCTGAAATCAGTGCTTAAAATTACCATTAACTGTTTTAGTGGTGCCGGCACTCGAACTCATATCACCCCCAAAGTGTGTTATTTTATATAGTTAATAGAATCAGGATTTACTTTGCGGAAATCCATTATAATGAAGGCAAGAAAGTTAATTTAATAATCTAAGTACCGAATGCAAAATATGAAGTGGTGTTAGTTAATCACTTTTTGAAGAACACCTCCCGCTCTTCCTCAGTAGCGTTCATAACCAAACTAACACCGCCACCGGGACTTGGCGGCTGTCTGTCCTAGAGTCAATGACAGTTGATAATGCCTTGTTTAGAGGTGAAACACGTATCGTGGTCTCGACTTTAGTGGTGAATATTACCTATTAGTAGTGTTGTAGTGGTAGAGGGTATCTGATGGCGGTTCCGGTGGCGGTGTCATATACACCATTTTATATTTTGCATGCGAATCTTAGCAAATTAACTTTCTTTCCTTAATTTTGAAATGAAATACACGGCTCGAATGAAGTTAAAAAATTGGCCCTAGGCATTTTCGTTTATTAATAGAGGGTTTATAGGCTCACGGAGACCCTCCCGCGGCCAAATAAATAGATCACCCTTAAAACAATAATGCGTTTTCGTCGTGAAGCATGGCATTAAAACATAAATTTTACGAGATTAAAAGGGTGACGCTATGTCGTCACTTTATGGCCCGATGGAAATTTCGCTAGTTATTTTTATGGGGGGGACGTTATTTTATTGCAAGGGCCAAGGTTTTTATTTGAATGTGTTTGACGTATTAATTTTTATTACCCTTGACCATGTTTTGGTAGAAAATTGACCAAATGTACTATTAAGTAATGACCTTCGAACTAAAAATTTTTTTTTTTTTAAGATTGAATGTACTATGGTGTCCTTTTAGACTATTTTGTTAAACGTATAAATACATAATTATATCTTTCAGCATTTCAACAATCTTTTTTTTAAATTATGGGAGAAGGAGCAAACGAGAAAGCGACTCATCTGATTTTAAGTGATCACCGCCGCCCATGAACATCCGCAATACCTGAGGAATTCCGGTGTGTTGCCGGCCATGAGAAAGAAGTAGGTTCTTTTCTTTAAAGTCAGTCCTGAGTCAATCGGTTCGGAAAAACCGCTGGCGGCAGCAGATTCCACAAAGTGGTTGTACGTGGCAGAAAATATCGTGAGGGATGTCGATAAACATTTTGTGTTATGCCATAATGTGCTATAGTAGAACATATCCGCAGAAATTAGTCCGTATAACTCCTCGGAACACTCTCCATTCAAGCATAAGATAAAAAGATAGGAACATTCATTTGATAGTTCTGTAGTAAGAGTTTTTTGCGCAAAGCTATTTTGAGTACAGACAGCCAAGTTTCTTTTAGCTAATATACATATATCGAATGTTGGTCTATCGTGAACGATGCAGTCCGCGTAGAGACTCAAGTAGCAAACTTCGTCGAATGTATTACTTCGTGACGCGTTTCCACTAGTTTCTAGTTCCGATTCCCAACAAATGTTGCTTACGCCGTGTGAATTGGATATTGCTAGAGGAATGTTTGATCAAACTTCGCCACAAAACTATATATTAATAGCTTTCGCACATTAGTTCAGCGACTTTCTCACTTCAATTTTGAACTTTGAGGAAGTCGATTGTTACGAAATTCGGTATTCAAAGTAAACGAATAACCTAACTTTCAATACAGATATACTTACGAGACGTATTCGTAAATAGTTTCAGTTCATAGGATAAACGGATGTAGTACGAGTATATATTATAATACCCGTCCATGTAAATAAGCTTTGGAGTACCTGCCTTCTGAGCTGTAGTTACTAGGGTACAAATCCTAGCCGATGCTTGTAGTATAGTGTCAGTGTCATTAAAAAAATGGTTTTCAAATCCGCATGAACTATGATTATTCTGCAGGGTCTATAAGTACAAACAATACTGCAAAATCTAGTCAATAAGTTTTTACAGAAACATTAATATTACTTTGAAGTGTGTACTCACAGACATAATATAGCCTGGATCATTAAGTTCCCTTTTTGAAATAACAATGCAAATATTTGAATTAATTAAACTAAAAAAAATAGCATTTAACGCGTAGCTGGCAGCAGAATGAACGAACGCCTCCTAATTAAGGGCAGGATTATGCCCTGTCATATCCGTTCGTTTGACCTTAATGCGGATTAGATGAAATATTTCACATCGGGACGTTTCCATTTGAATGGGCTTCGCACTCGGAAAAATAAATTATTTTTCGTAACTTTTTAATTCCAGCTCCCTTATATTGTAACCTGAAAGTCCTGATATGACGAACGTTTTCATAACAGTTTGTATTTTGTTTTTAAAATCAGTACGAAGGAAGGAATGGGATAATCAATGTAATAGGTCGGGGAAAAAGTCTTTTCGCATATAGTCTGTATAGACTTGTAATAAAATCTCTGGCTGTTCTATTTGTATCTGGCTGGTTTTGATGACATTAAAACAAATTAGTAAAATGTTTTCCAGCTATTATTCATTTGTTTTTCTTTCTGTCAAAATTAGTGAATCTAATGAAGAAATTCGATACATTTTAAAATTTTATTACAAAAAAGGAAAACGTGACGTTTATGGACCCTAAAGGTTTAAGCGTTTTATTCCGTGAATTTTGATGTCAAAGATGCACCTCGTTCTGGTCGCCCTGTTACAGATAAACGCGACGCCATTTTTGAAAAAGTGGAGCACGATCGGCATTTCAGTAGTTACAACATAGCTGAAGAACTGGGAATTTACCACAAAACAGTTTTGACCCATTTGAAAAAAGCTGGGTACACAAAAAAAGCTTGATATTTGGGTGCCACACAAGCTCACTGAAAGAAACTTAATGATACTTGTACTCATTTGCGATTCTTTATTGAGACATAATGAAACCGAACCGTTTGAAGAGATAATAGGTGATGAAAAGTTGACCACGAACGTGCGAAAAAGGTCGTGGTCAAAGGTCGGTCAGACTTCACAGACTGTGCCAAAACCCGGGTGAACTCAACATGGACGGGCGTTGTTCAGCTTTTACCGCCGGGCAGAACCATCAACTCCGATAAAGCAAGAAGTTGAGAGAAACAGGCCGGAATGGATCAATAGAAAGGGTGTGGGTTTTCATCACGACAATGCTAGCCCGCACACATATTTAACCATTCTGCAAAAATGAAGAGAGTTTGGCTGGGAGGTATTAATGCATCCGCCATATAGCCCATAACTTGTACTTTCAGATTGCCATCTGTTTCGGTATCTTCAGGATTCTTTAGGATCAAGAGAAGACTGCCAAAACTACTTGTCGCATCTTTTTGCTCAGAAGTCCCTAAATTTCTACAGAGACGGGATCATGTCACTACATATACTGTAATTGAATGTAAATAAACTTTGCAAAAAAAAGTATTGAGTTTTCATATAAAATGCGAAGAAACTTTTACCGCAAACTAATATATGAACGTCTAAGCATTTTGGTAGAATCTATATTTTCACTTAGGTTATAAAACTCGGTAAATTAATTCCGAATTGAGTTTTCTATGTTATTTATATCTCTAAAGCAGTATCTAATATCTTTTTTAATAAATTATGAAATACAAGTAGCAGTGTCACATAATCTTCATCGGCTTGTAATCCCAAGTTCGGAGGATTTGTCGAAATTAAAAATTATATAGAGCAAAGCCAATCGCATTGCTGAACGCTGATCAGACTGAAACACGGTAATGTTTGCCTTTAACCTAGGCGGATTCCCTGTATGAGAACTACCACCAGTAAAAATGTGGTAGCCAGTTAGACTACCAGTATATTCTCTTACGGATATTTTAATAACTTTTGTTGTACAATATAATAATGTACATTGTTTTAATGGGTAAAGCAAATTAGACAGTCCATTTTCTAACAGTATAAACGATCAGTGGATTTAATTAATAACAAAATTATGTAACGAAAGGGTCCGGGATTACGGATGCGCGTTCTTGATAATAGAAATGGATTGGTTTAAGTAAAAGGTTATAGCGATTTTAAATCATTTAATTCTTAAATAAAACAGACAAGCTTTCGGCTCACATCACCCCGGGTCCTATGGTATGTAGCATAATCTAGGCGTACGCAATGCAATCGTAACTGATTATACCAAAACATGGGAGAATTTACTTGCTGAATCGTTTTAAACCGAGATCGACCAAACTCCTCTTTTAGGTCGTTTCGCAAGATTCTACAGAACTTGTATTAATTTTTACTTGTACACACATCTATAGAGTCACAAGATACGACCCAGACACACAAGTTATCATACAAGCTCGTCGGCTGCTGCTACTTTTGACGTGGTACCTTTTACTTTCTTTATACGATATATTGTTTTTGAAATACAGACGTTTTCGTAAATCTTCGTAAGGAATTAAATGCGTGAAGATGACACGGTACCGTTAGTGACGAGAATCTGTTACCCAATTTAACGAGCACGTGGCGTAGTGGTCAGAGTGACCTCACTTCGTCGGGGCTGGTCCAGGATCTGAATGCAAGCTGGAGCCAACATTTGTGTAAAATCTCAAATTGTTGATTTTCGGGTCTGGTTGTGTTATGCATGTGAAATTTATGTGTGGAAAACGTGAGAGGAATCGTTTCTTTAAATGGTCAATTACTGCTGTACGACATAGGAATTCCATCTTAATAGTCAAGGGAGATAATGTACCGATTATTGATTCTTCATTAAGTGTTTATGTGTCAGAGCGACCATTAAGCATCAAGTTTACGGGTGGTAGAATAACTATGAAGAACTATTTTGTTGACCCAGTATTTTGTTTCATGTAAATTTGTTTTGATTTTTTTTTATATTCAACTGTCTTGTTCTTGTGCCGAATAAATGATTTTTATAAAGTCATAAGTCTCATATGGTCAGTAATTTCACTAGGTCTCAGTGCCATTCCTATCAACACACAGCAATGTTTGCACACTACTGCTTCACGGCAGAATAACTTTTCATGCATCACCTATTCTAGCGCTTGTGGATCCTCACTTCAATTATAATAAAGTAGTGAAATATGTTGTACTTTTTTTTGTTAATGGATAAAGTGATGAAACGAGCAAATCATTCACCTGATGGTAAGTGCAACGTCTGCCCATAACAAATACTGTGTCACCCAGAATAAATCTGTGTGTAACCACATTGGGCCCATCACCCTGAGACATACGTTCTTAAGTCTCATATGCCCAGTGATTACGCTAGCTCACAGTGCCCTTAAAACCTTCACGGCAGAATGCCTGGCCCTGGGGTGGCACCTACTTAGACGGATTCCTGCATAGTAATATATTATGACATCAAAAATCAAAATAAGCGCTAGAATAGTGAAGCTGCAAATGGTTTCAGCACTTGTGTAGCGTAACCGCTGCGCTGCTTTCCTATTAATTATACCAATTCATAACTCGCGAGGTTAACGAGATGGGAAATTCTGAAAAACAAGCGACCTCAATGAGGGTCAGACGGAGATGGTAGGTACAATTAAATAGCGGAATATAATCCCAGGATTAAGTGACCCAGAAATAATGAGGCGATTCGTTGAATAATGAGATAATGTTTCAAGTTGACCGTGTGGCTTACTTCGCGTATTAGTAAAATATCGACGGTAAATTTGTTGCCGGTAAAAAGCAACTAATAAATGATAAGCTTTAGTTTAATGATGTTTTCGATATAGATAATAATAAATAAGCTTGTAAAGTGATTAAATTTTAACAGGAGTCCGGCAACAGGGCAATCCATTATAGTTAAAAAGAGTTAGAAAGAATTAAAATTGCAATTGTGAAGTGTCTATGGCTACAGTGACTGTGTGACTTATGATAATTACTTACTTAACTTAGACTACTTAAATAAGATAGACTGTGTACTCAATCGCAGGTTTGATGCTCGCACGAAATAAAAAAAATACTTTTCCTAATTAAATATAGGTGTGCCTGGGTATTCTTACACGTGCAATTTGTGTCTGAAACCTACTATATAAGAGAAATCTTTAACTAAATAAATGTTTGAACTGTTGTTTGAAAATTTTTAAATTCTTAACAATACTTTCCAGTAGCGACAACACTGTACTAAAAATCATATAATACGTATTTATAATTCGTTTGTATTCTGAACATTAGTAACAAAAAATTACAAGTCACCCCGCATAACTTACTTTAATAGAGATTGTATTTAAGAGTTTTCGTATATAATTTTATAAGCATGAAGCGGACTTAAAAAATATTTAATTACATAGTCTTAAGAACGTATGTAAGATCAACGACATTTCTAAGAATAAATAAGTTTAAATTTTATTATATATTATATAGAAAATGAAATGCTTTCGCTAGCGCACTTTCACAATATTATAAGTTGACCTGCGGGTACCACACTAACAAAGTATTAACACCGTACGTATGTTCCACTGGTTTGCACTACAGATAGAGCATTCGTCAAATTCGATAAATAAATATTTAAGCCCCTTCTCGTTTTTAAAAAGTTATGGAGACGGAAGGAGACTGCCACGATTATCCAACGCGATTTGGCGGACTACACACTCTTGATTGAAAATATGAATGCACTTAATACTATTACAAATTAACAATTTATGTTTTGCAACTTGGGATCCTTGCATACTGTCAAATTTTAAGATGAGCATCCGGCCTCTTAAGTAGCACCGTATTTTAATATGAGTATTCTTTAGTATTAATTTTTTTGTCAGACGGCCGGCATTAATTATTTAAATAAAGTCGTTAACCAACGTCCTCTGAAAGCAGTCTCAAGTGTCGCTTTGGCCTGTTCCGAGTCAGTCGACTTATCGTAACTTTCCTAAATAAGACTACCGGCGATAGAGTAACAAGTCGGAAATTTTCCTCTGCTCGTTTTACCAGCGGCGTCGTGAATCAGGGCGGAAATATCGACTTGAAAATTCTAGTTTGTTAGTTTAGAATGACACCGCGGTCGAGAATCTGATTATGTTTGGGAAAGCAATCTTACGATTCTATGGATAACCTTTTGATTTTATTAGTAGAAGTATTGGAGTATAAAGAGTAGCGTCAATGCTTGTGGCAATCTTAATATTAGGTCGAACTAGTCTAAGAATGTGATTGGAATTGTACTTCAAACTGTAGAAAAAGAAACATTTGAGGAAACATTAACGAAAATAAAAATAATATTTTCTATAATTAATTAAAAATCAATTTGGAATTATATTGTTACTACAATTAACGCTTGACTGTTGAGCAATATCGAGATTAATAAATAATGTTGCAAAAGTTATGAATCTACCCTTATTTTAGTGTGTATTTAAGTGTGTGTATTATTTCCATATAAATTAGGTTACAGTTATTTTTCTTTGTGTGCTATCATTCATTATGTGTGTCAATGACATTCATGATGACATTGCATGATAATAATATTAAATATTCCCGTTTTCGTGGCATATATTCTAGGCCTACTAACGATGATATAATATTTAAAATTGTAAATAATAAAATTTGAGTAAATTATTCAAACTACCGTCCAATCTGTATGTTCTTCGTATTATATTTGTTGGACGCAGGTGTAGCTTCAATATTGAGTTTAATATATTAACGTCATACACGACATTATGCAAATCAGAGCACGAACCATCTAGCTCGCAAGTTTTGAAAATTCAGTTACGTACAGTATCATACACGTCCTCTATATACACTGTTTCCCCCCTAGCTATGTGCGTTGGGTTGAGTTAATTATTTTATAACATACTAACGTGTAACTCAGTAAAATGTGGCTTTTCAAATAACGTATCCTGAATTCTTTGCCTACAGGATTTTGGGATGGAATCCTTACCGATGAATACATTTGCGCAAGTCAGAAATTGTTTTTTTTCTCGTCAAAGATTTGATGTAATAGACACAGCTCCTGATGTTAATACAAATGTGGCACCGTAGTCAAAAGTGGGTACAATCAACTTTGCCTTAAACTTTAGGGCTTTAGATTTACATGTAATGTGGCTGTCCCCGTGTCTCTGACACCGACTTTTCTACAATTGTGTCGTTTATTGATCGGATACGGGAATTTGAGCGCGAATGAGTGTCTTTTTGCCACAAACTTTGTGCGGAAAAGGTACTATTATGTGCGAAGGTAATATTTGAAAGTAGTAACTGGAAGGTAACATCAGGGAAGCGCCAAATAAATAATCCGTTAAGAAGTTGGCTCGATTGGATTATTTAGTAAAAAATCATGAGAATATAACTTGTTGATCACCGTTACAAGTGTAGTAATTAGTATATTAATATTATACTTATTTATGAGTCATTTAGGTTAATTTGACACTGGAAGAAAACTCTAAAAGGTATTCAGTCCGCCCTTTGTATAATTATACCTAGTCTGGCCATAAGTTCTGTTACAAATGAAAATGCATTTTTTTTTAATGAAGTAATGTAATACTATTAAATTTATACCTACATATTTATTAGTCTCAGCAAAAAATAAAAAAAATATTCTATTCGAAATGACCACCATACAGGCCTTTAATCTGCGGCCACGACTCTATGGATTTACCCGCTGTTTCCAAGGGAACATTCGCCACTGCTTGCTCCAAAGATTTTTTAAGAGACTCAATGTCGCCGTGTCGTTTAGAGCAGGCCATGTCCTCTAAAACTGACCATAATTTGAAGTCTAAGAGTTGAGGTCTGGGCTAGATAAGGGCCAGTCTTCAGCTCTCATAAAGTCCGGAACGTTGGTTTCAAGCCAGGCTTGGGTAGTTCGTGCCTTGTGACCAGGTGTAGAGTCCTGCTGGAAAGTCCACGGTATATTTTTAAAAAGTGTATTGCTGAGAGGTTTCACAACATGATCCAAGACTGTATCTTGATACACTTTGGCTGAAGTTTTCACTCCTTTTTCACAAAAATGTAGTTTTGTGACCACCAAACCATCACTGACGCAGGATGATGACCACGTTGTACCTTTCCGACCACTTGAGCAGCTTCTTTAGAACTGTGAGCGTACACTTTATCATTTTGCTTATTGTAGTATTCTTCAATCGTAAAAAGTTTTTCATCGGTGAAGAGGATATTTCTGTGCCTTTCACCTGCGTATCGCGACAGAAGGCGTTTTGATCGATCCACTCTCTTTAATTATAAAGATTGATTTAGGGCATGTCCTGTATATCGACGATAAGCACCGAGCTTCACGTCTTGTTTTATAATACGCGACAGAGTCCTAGCGAGATTCTTCATTTCTCGCGATAAGATTTTTTGCTTCCTAATGGGGTTTCGACGAATTCTGGCTTTAACAGCATTAACACCCTTTGTAGTTCTAACAGCACGCGGCTGCCCCAATCTTTTCTGGTTTCGACAGAGGATGTGTTGTTATATCTGTTGATAGTACGATATACGAACATACGGCTGATACCAAGCTTTTGAAGTGTTTGGAATATGACCGATGGCTCCATACCCACTTTGTGCAAGGCGATCACTGCAATCCTATTTTCTTTTACACCCCATTCCATATTGTAATTTGATAATGAACACGAAAAAATATGTGAAATGGCGCAAAATCGAAAGAAGTTTTTAAAATAATATACGTGTTCCAAATTCAAAATAATTAAAAAGTTGAAAAAAAGAAAAGTTTTTATGTAGCAGTATTTATGGCCAGACTAGTTATATAATGTGTACTGAGGATGACAAGATGAAAAAAAAAAAAAAATCGTCAATATACAAAAGTTGAGCCGTGGTAGCTCAGGGGCCAGGCGCTCGCCTTCAATTTAATTGTACGCGAGTGACCTGAGTTCAATTCCCGGTGCCGGGATCTCTTAAATTGTTCTGCAATTTTAAGTGCTGATTTACCACGTGCTCAGACGTGAAGGAAAGAAATCGTGAGGAAACCTGCATGACCAAGGATTAAAAAAAATCGAGGATATGCGAAGTCCACCAACCTCTCCAAATCTTCCCGGCTCCAAAACCCTCTCAAAATTTTTATAATATATTGCATCTATTTAATTCACATTATAACATTTTCCTGGAGCTGTTCTTGGCGGCAGGCAGGTAACTTATAAATTAGGCAATCGTAATTTCCAATAATTTTATCTCTTTTATTACAATGCTCTAAAAATTGTATCATTTTGTGCTCGAGGAGTTGTTATTGTTGACCGAGCATAGTATTTACGAAAGCACTGTCAAAAGTAATAACACGATATAATGGCAGCGTAAAAGAATCCAAGACCTAGACCTAAGATTCCCAGAGCGGTGACGGGCAGTACGGGGTCTAACGCGCAAGACAACTGGTGAGGCCAATTTTTTTGTCAAGCGTGATTTTAACTGTATTATTTTAATGTATGTAATATCACTTTACTTCAGTTTTTTTTTGTCTGTGTCAAAATAGATACTCAGAACGCCGGATTCTATTAACAGTTGAGAATCTAATAAATCCAACCGCCCTGATTTTAACGAAGTACGAGTATGTTATCTTAGTAGATCGAAAGTGAGCTAGTCCAAAAAGGATTCCGCTTGTTTTTTCCAGTTTATGCGCATACTTGTCGCAAAAGTGAGTCAAAATCGTCATAAAGAAATCAAACGATTCTTACTTCAGAATAATAAATGTCGAAAAGATTTTAAATCAAAAAGATTAAGCTGACTAGTTAATTTAATAATGTTGTTTATAAACCGGCCATCAAGGATATCATTATAATTCGTAGATTAAATATCTCCTAAAGTGTGTATGTGTATCTTAAAAACGGCGATAGTCGGGAGAGTCTCGCATTCAATTTAAGTGATAATATCACGTTATACCGCAATTATGATGCTAATCCGTCAATCGAGAACTCGCATGCGGCGCTTTTGCAACCCCACCTGTATCACAAAGTAAAGAAACTACTTCTAGGGGTCCTATATTGGTTTCGGCTATAGGAAATTCGAAAATACGAGATTTGTGAAGGCTTTGAAGTACTACATAAACTCTAAAATATGCTCATCATTTGGCTTCAGATTTTAATAAAATCACTATTTTACTTTATAATTTTTATGTTTGTATCTTCAATTTATAATAATGCGTCTAACATGTTATGTTATACAGAGCTCTTAAGGCAGAGCAAGTAAGGTCGAGAAGCAAATAACTTACTATTGTTGTTGTATATATTTCTTTGGTAGAATATGCTGATATAAATCGAGTAACTTTGATGAAGTACAATTATTCAGTTCTAAAATTGCTTTTAACAAACGAATACGTAGACGTTCTTTAGATATTTATTTTCAATAATTCTTAAAACTTTTTAGATATCTTGTATTGGAATATACGTAAAGCGCCTGAGTAGATGTAATGGAGTGATTACTCATATGATTGAATAAACTTTGCCAAGTCTAAACGATCCGCGTATCTAAAGTGGTCCGTCTGAGAGTCGAGCCAACAACGATTTCATATTCAATACCATCAACTTTAGCGCAAAGTGCCCCGATCCGGCGTTATTGATATTTGACAAATAAAGTAATATATCAAGTTACATTAGGAGGGTCGCCTCTAACATCAACCGAATACAACCATAATCTTGACCGATAAGGGATGTGCCCCGATGCCATTATGTTTATTGCAAACGATGTAGGGATGCAGACGTTATTGTTCGTAGTAACGAGAGTAAGTAGTGCCGATGCACGTTTGTTGTATATAATCATCATATTACGTGCTATTTTTGTATAATTCAGCAATGAAGAATCGTCTGATCATCGCCAAACGCCTGCCTCCGTGATTACGGCAGATCTTTCCTTCTTGGAAGATTCCTACGTCCAGAAGTGGACAATTAATAGGCCGATGCAGATGACGATCGATAGTGGTATTATTAAAAAATAAACTCTTCTTATTACTAAATGAAACCAAAATAAAACTAGTGTCCTCAATCGTGTTCGATAAATCAATAGATACGTAAGTAAATGTTAATAGTAAAGGTTCTCTCCTTAATTTTTAATGTTAATTTGCTAAGAACCGCATGCAAAGTGTAATATTTCCTAGTTTTGAATAGCACCGCCCGCCCTTCCTCAACAGCGTGCACAAGAAAACCAATACCGCCACCGGGAGCCGCCACCAGCTTCCCTCCACCACTACAACACTACCGCTAGGCAATACACACCAGTGAAGACGAGAACACGAAACGTGTTTCACCTCAAAACGAGGCATTATCAAGTGATATTGACTCTACGACAGTCAGCCGCCGAGTGCCGTTAATATTCCAGCAAGCTTTTCAATTGTTCTACGTGACTACACATCTGAGTACCGAATTTAATTGAAATACCTTCACTTGATCATATCATGTTACTCATGGCACCTATAATTTGTAACTAAATTCCAAAGGGCTTGAAAAAATTTAATTCGATTTTATTTAAGACCAATTTTTTTTTTTTTAATTGACATGTTATTATAATATCAGCGACTGCCTTAATTACAAATGGTAATACTATTTGTATGTTTGTAATTGTGTGACATTGTATGGTAATTATCAGCTTTAATCTCAAAATAATTGCATTAATTGATTTAACTTAATTGATTAAATTTTTGTCGTGTGGTAGCGCTTAGGAGATTCTACCACACCATCTTATCCCGTGGGTTTCGTAAAAGTAGACAGAGGGAAAATAAAAACCACGAGATGGGCAGCAGCATCTTTCTGGAATATCTGAATAAATAAACTGCGGTGGCCAACCCGCCTGCCAAGCATGGCAACTATGGGAAATCCCCCCAAAATGAGAACTACAAACCGTTGTGGCAATCTATAGGGGACGCCTATATTCAGCAGTGGATTAGTGATAGGCTGAAATGATGATGATGATGATTGGAATTTTGGCACACCGACGCCGGTAAAACATGTTGGTTAGAATTTATATTAAAAACAAATCATATGGGCACGTATTGTAATATGTTTATGACACATGTTTTTTTGCAAATAAATGTATTTATCTTTATCTTCATCGTAATTAAAACTGATAATAAATAAACTTTACTAAGACCGATATATACTGTTCCGAAATTTTTAAAATCCATAACGTATTACTACTGAGGGGGTGCTGTTAAGAATGATCATCAATATTACTTGCACTCCGTTACACAATATTAGTGCTAAGGATGTTTTATTGTAACGATGGATTCGATTTATAAACGCCGAGCGAGGGAGCCACGACATGTCGATTTGGCATCGCACGTATTTGAAAAACGTATACATACATACAAATATATGTATATATGTACATTTATTTATCCATTTTATACCAACAATAAACTTTTACGCAGGCAAAACCGCGGGGCACAAGTACTATATAAACGAACAAATTTAGAGGACTACGAAATAATAAAATAAGGGTCCTTATAAATTGTGAATTTCCATCTTTATTTTTTACTTACTATAATCGAGCGGTAGATCTTCAGGGGATTGTTTATTTGGATTTATGATCAGGCTTCCTTTTGAATGCTTGGCTTCATGCCAAAGCCTCTATACCTTGACAAAGAATAGCCATCAATAGATTAGCATTAGTTTCTCCGCGAGTGGCTTTTTCGGTTTATTGCCCTGGTCAATATTGAGGCCAAAATTCTGCTGTTAAGGAAAACGTTAGGTGTAGGTTCTTAATATGTTTGGGCCACAGCCAAATTGATATATTTTTTATTTGTACAATTATTTCAGAACATCCAAAAAAATGCGTGAAAAAAGTGCGTGTCAGTAACCAAGGATAAAGAAAAAATAATATTTGATACATTCATGTAGTCACGTCTTTTTCCTTATAAGGCAGAGGCCACTCACGTAGGAAACGACACGTGATGGGTGGCGAACCACGTCGTCGCCATTTTGGTACGTCAAAAAGTATAAAAAATGTGTAGTTTTATGGCTGCCTTGGTAATCCTAATCTTTCATAATTTAGATACGTATAATGCATAAAATGTTTGTAAAAAGTTCTATGTCCGAATCGCTCGCACCATGTTCTTCCATTTTTTGTACTTCAGAATTTTTCTATGCAATGTTTATGCCTATTTTAAAAGTCTCAACACAGTAGCGGTTTCCACTCGCCGCATTGTGTATTCGCGACAAAACACTCAGTAGATTGCGAGTGGACGCCGCGGGCAATGTTCTCAATGTTCTCATATTATAAATCAAAAATTAATTTAAATTTTGTTCTACTTTCGTTATTTCATATTCTACCTATGTGAGTTTGAGTCTACCACATAATATATCTGATAGATTTTAGAATTATCTATTACCCTTTACAAATTAGTGACGTAGGTAAGTCTTGCACTTTTGTATTTCTTTGAGCAATAGAAAAAACGTAGTAGTCTTGGATTAATGTTATTATTTTATTATTAGCCGCTAGATATCCGGCAAAGTAGAATAGCCTAATCTATCCTAACTAGATGTCGTAACAGGCGACTATGGCATTGTACGGATAGCCTTTATTCGTGCATAATAATATCGTAATATGCAATGCTGTCACTATACTGCTCGTGGAAATGCAAAGGGGAGTAAGAATTTTTTGACTAGAACCAATATGGCGGCGTTTTGTTCGCTACACGTCACGTCTCGTTTCCCGCGAGGGCATAAAGTGACCTACGAGTGTGGTATCTGCCTGCCCCTTATGTAGGACAAAGGCGTGACTGTATGTTAGGTATTTTATTATACTTCATATCATAAGTACATTAAGTTAATGATCTTTATTAAGGTAAATTTTTAATTCAAGCATTGTTATGGGTAGCATAGACTTACCATCAGCTGAACAATTGGTTCGTCTCGTCACTTTCTTAAAATAAGAAAGCCACACTGTAATTAACATACATACATAAGATCACGACTGTATCCCATAAGGGGTAGTCAGAGACTGGGCACTCACTGCAAAAACAGATGACTGCCACAGTTCACGTTTCACCAAAACAATATAATGCACTTGGTGTGATAGGTGGTGAGCCCATCGCCACCATGCGCTGTTGGGTGCACAGTGCAGTTTAATTCCTTACTAGCCTTTTACGAGATCCATTGGATGAGATGGAGTGGTAGTATTCTTTTAACGAGCCGCCACCATACGGCTACATTGTACGGACATTGTAATTAAAAGTAACAAATAACAGTTATTATTAGAAACAAAGACGCAAACCTTCTACATCAACAACTGATAAAGTGGGTGACGTAGAAGGGTAATAAGCACGTCTGAGAATATTATTTTGAAACAACTGACCGCTAATTTTTAAGCGGAGGATCATGAAGAACTTCGTTGCCACGAGTATATCCGTTCGTTATAGAAGAAGAATTGTGCCCTGTACTGTGAAAGAGATAAAAGCTGATATTATTATTACCATAAAAACTTTAATTTAACATAAGATTACTATTTAAAGTAATAATGTAGATAAACCAATAACCAGGAGATGGGCAGCAGCATCTTCCTGGAACCCCTGAATAAATAAACTGCGGCTGCCAACCCGTCTGCCAAGCATGTCAACTATGGGAGAATTCCCTCAAAATGAGAAATACAAACTTTTGTGGCAATCGAAATCACACAAATGATTAAATCGGATAAATATATGATTTTTAGTTTATTGAAAATAGTCACCGTAGATAAATTTTTGAAAATACGATTGTACGACTTAAAATGGAAAGCGATTATTGCAAGAAGGTACGAACGGTCGTTTATTAAGATAATCCTTGGGATCGGTGCAAGTTTTGTCAGCAAGAGTTTGAATAATAGGATTCCTTTTAACGACTATTTGGTTATTTTATTTTATGACGTAATTGGTAATAAAGTGCCATATACGTATGACGATAAGAAAGGTTTTTATTACAATATTTATGCGATGATAAGTGGCATCTATTTTGGATATAGATAATAATCATATTTACTTTAGGACTTTTAAGTAAGTATTTTAATAAGGTATTCAGAAATAAATATTATTCATTTCATCAAGAACTTAGTAAATTGATTAGAAGATGAAAAATATTAAATAAATAATAATTAGTTTGTATATCTTTTAGGAAATTATTATTGACTATATTATTAATACGATTGAAGATTTAGCGACTTTTTTTTAATACAATTAACGCGACAAAGACATTAGACATTATGCTGCTATTGTACGTATGACTATAAGACAAAGGTTTTATACATTAATCATTCTTTACCTTGCCCATTATTGATTGCTGAGTTTAGAGTAAAACTGAATTTTATTTTCCAATATGATGTTCTTCTGACCATTATATTGGACCACGGCGACAACTTCCGAGTACTGTAGGAAGCTATCTTGTGCGTAGGAGATATTGTAGTGCAACAAGGGTACTTGAAAACACGGAGCCACTCGTCACACGTTCTAACTCACACGAGCTCCATGTAATAACGCTCATGCGATAAGATCGGAGGTGGGCAAGGATGCAGTTTTAGGTACACAGGAACAATTACAACAAAATCAGACGCAAAAAATAACATTTAGTGATTTTGTACAAATGCTTCTGCTGAGTTCAAACCTAGGTCCCGCAGTGCAGAATTCTGGTCAGAGAACTAGGTCACACAGTCTTCAAATTTCTAAAATACAATAATATTATGTGACATTAAAGACACAGACAATGATTTGTTTTTATGAGCAATGTTCTGGCTTATATTAAATGTGGAGTAAGTTTATTGATAGAATAAATAAAAGACTTAAAAGGAATTCTGAACCTCTAATTAGGTTATGTTATAAAGCAAATTACATTTCCGTCGATGTTAACAATAGAGAACGAAATCAATTAGCTAATATAAAATAAAGAGACCTTAATAATTTTCATAGTTTAATTTTTTCTGACGAAATAATAAAAAAAATATAAGTTTTTCTTTTGCTAGAGCAGTATAATAAGTCTTACAATATTTATATAAAAACATTTTTGTTTGAGTAGAAAGTTCCGTCCATATTTTCCAGCCAGTGACCATGTTCTCTATGTGTTTTACAAATGCAGAATTTCCATGCAATATTTATGGATATTTTAAAAGTATAAATACGGAAGCAGTCCAATACTGTACATTGAGAATTTGTAATAAAAACATTTTCTAATGTGAGTAATAGAGTTTGTTCTCCGAGTAGTCAAAAGAAGAATTAAAACCATATTTATATTTTCATAACGCAATACAATCTTGTTTTATCCCTTTATTTTTTCTTGAGTAGATTTGCCTCTTCCATCATATCAATTTGAGGGATTATGTGAAGTACCTATTGTGGGATGACTTTACAAATTACCGTTCGCGTTAAATTCATCCATTACGATTCCGCTTTCGTATCTTTTTCCATACCTCCGAAACATTTTCGATTTCATATTTTTAGATTTGTTTCCAAGTATTTTCCTTATTCGGGACTGTAATTTTGTTTTACCTTGTCTCATAATTATATATAGAAATGAGTCGTCATTTGATTAATTAATTTAAAACACTGAATATTAATAAAAATATGATTGTTATATGTTATCGCTGATCAAATACATAAAGCACTATTACATAAAAATACTCTTAAATAGACGTCACATTTAAATCGATGCTTTATATGATCAACAAATAAACTATGATGTTATTAAAATCCCACAAGTTATTCGATCTTCAATTTCCTTTGATCTTCCACTTTAATAATTTTCGAAGTGAAATTCGCGTCAACTAGAAATTCCGCTTGTCGAACTTACGACGAAGAAAAAAGGTAGAAATGGTGGCTTATTGAGATAATTCTTGCGAGGAAAGCAAGAAAGAAAAAAATATCATCTATCTCCTATACAAATTATTTATTGGTTTGTGTCTGTATGTATTATCATTTCATCAGTGGAGATGAACAGTAACTTTTAAGGTGCGAAATGTCTAGTACTGCGATCGCCGAATCATATAGCATGCGCGGCCATCCTTCCAACTTCACTCCAATGGTGGACTTGAAGTTGTATACGAAAAGGATGGATGAGTTAACGTGTGTGCGGTTTTTTTAGTAGTCGCTTTATTTTTTTGTAGGAGAAAGTGACGGGGCGAGAAAAACGTTCATCTGATGGTAAGTGCAATTACCCATAACAATTGCTTTGTCACGTATTGTAGCTCCACAATACGCTCGTCACCCTGAGACAACAATTCTTAAGTCGCATATGCCCAGTAATAACACTAGTTCTCAGGGCTCTTCGGACCGAAACACTGTTGCACAGTTCAACACACGCAATGTTTGCACAGTACTTCTTCACGGCAACATAACGACCTGGGGTGGATACAAAATAAAAATTATACCTAAGTGGTCTTTTTCACGTTACCACCTACATCCTAATTCGGTACAGAATCAAGATAAAGGTGAGTCTTGCCTCTGATTACTATGATGAAATGACCCAGTAGATCTCCGGTTCTCGCAATTTACGATTCGAAGCGTAGCATTATCGTACATGTCGGCACGGTTGACGCAGATTCTAAGTGATTGGATTTTTCACTTTGGGGAATCGGGAATCGAACCTATCACAGGTTCGATTCCCGATTCCCATCTCATCCCGTGGGTGTGGTAAAAGTCAACAGAGAGAAAATTAAAACCAGGAAATGGGCAGTAGCATCTTCCTGGGACATCTGAATAAATAAACTGCGGTTGCCATCCCGCCTGCCAAGCGTGGCAAAATGAGAGCCACAAATTTTTGGCAACCTGTGGCGGAGGCCTATGCTCAGCAGTGGACCAGTGACAGGCGGAAATGATGATGATGATGATTCCATTGGATAAATATTTATATGGCCTACAGGAAGTTTTTCCGTATTTCAGTATTTATATTCTGATTGTGAAATTTATGCAAAAATAAAAAAAATTATCTACAAACCACATAGATTATTTCCCCTTTCGTAATGTAACGAAAGCCAGGATTGGAGAAGGCGATGAATGGTTGAAGTCATTTATGGTCTATTTCTAGAGTATAGACGAATGTAGCTTTTCAACGGAAGAGAAACTAAAATTGTGTGCTGAAATTCGCACGAAAATATTTAAATTAAAAAAAAGTAAACCTAACCTAAAGTTAAAAGCCATCTTCAGTAACCAAAACCATGTAATTTGTGTATGTAACTATAATTATACCACGTATTTATATATATTTATAATAATTCTCACGTATTTATAATTAAGCTCGATTTGATTAAGGTTACATTCGTTGAAATAATTAATCAGTCGTTAATTATGTCGAATTAATTTATAATTTAATTATTTAGACTTTCACAAAATTCGATTTAAGCTTCGCACAGTCAATAATATGTATTCCGATTATCGAATCGAATTTAATGAATATACATTCAAATTTATTAAATAAAGTCGAACAAAAATTACATATCATGTTTTATTAAATGGACTATTTTAGATTATTGCAGGAAAATTACGAGGGTACTATTTAATATCAAATTTTAGTTAACAGTTATCAAAACGATAATTTTTATAACTATATTTAATTTCAGTATGTTTTTTTTTAATCGCGACGGAAGAAATGGATCACGTATTAACGTTTACCTGATAGTAAGTGCAACGTCTGCCTATAAAGAAAGCTGTGTAAAAAACTCAGAACATTCCTGTGTGACACCACGCTGCGCGTGTCCCCTTAAGACGTCAGAGTATCCGATGAAGCTGTAAAAGCCAAAAAAAGGCTAACAGCAATTACATCATCGAAATTATACATATAAGACGTCGTTTCCTAAATTATTACACCAGGTCGCTGCTTACGCTAAAACATAGTAACCTTACTACTGCTTCCGGGGAGTATAACTAGCACTACGGTTGTACCTACCTAGACGGATTTCTGCATAGGAATGACACCACCAGCTCTTTTGTTACATAATGATAACTATGTAACCATATGTATAACAAAATCTTACACTTTTTTCTGGAAATTTAAAACAAATATTTTAACTTGCAACGGAACAACATATAGTGTAGTGGTCGCCTAAGAAAAGCTCTCCGTAAGTACCTGAAACATTACAGGCCTTCTGACAGGTGTTGGAGTAACCAATAGCCAAAGCCAATGGATCAGGAGGGCGGGGGGCGATTTTCGACCACGGCAACAATTACAGAATACTGTTGTAAGTTATCAACTACGCAGCATATAACGACGTGATATAATACTATCGAGAGCCATCAACTGTACGCGCAAACACAGAGGCACTCACTCGTCCCAACCTACCCGCGCCCGATGTAACGCTGATGCGATAAGATCGGAGGTAGGCTAGGATGCAGTGACAGAAACACGGGGACAATCACAACACAACCAGACCCGAAAATCAACAATTTGTGTTTTAGCACATATGTTGGCTCCGGCTGGGATTCGAACCCAGGACCCGCGGCGTAGAAGTCAGGTACTGTGACCACTAGGCCACGCGGGCGTCAGTTTCTAAATAATAATAAAATAAAAATACTTATAGTTATAATACTATACTATACTAATAGTTATAATAGCAATAAAACAAAAATACTTATAGTTAATAAATAGTTTTCGACAGTATACGGAAATTGTCGCCGTGGTCGAAAACCGGTCAGGAGGACATCATTATTACTCGTAGATGCTGATGATGATGGAGCAAGATAATATAAGATATTCATTTATTGTCAAAACTGTGTACAATTGATGTTAACAATGAACAAGATTTGGTATCAACAGTTTGTCCATTTCGGACGTACAATAAGAAATAGTAGATTATAAAATATTAACAATTAATTTAGTATTATGTCATGGAGTTCTGGAAAAATATTCTAGCAGGTTATAGAAGCATTTACTCATCAACCATTCCTTAAGTATTTTTTTATATATGAATAATGAGATTTGACAAGTACATTAATATGATTTCCGACGGTGATGCCATCCATTAAAAAGAAAATAAACATCTAAACACAAATAACAAATTCAATGATCTGGGTTTCCTAAACAAGCCTGAAAAATAAATGAAAATAATATCGATTCTGTATGTCGTTTTTGTCGGCCGATTTTCCCAAGTTGCTATATCGAATTTCTATGGTCGCCACTCATATCAAAAAGTTGCCAACTTCTGACATATCCTCCGGCCAACTCTGGCCAACAAACTTTTACATTAAAGATGAACTTTCACGCCGAACTTCTCATCTCACTACTTGTGCGGAATCTTCACGCAATGAGCGGAACAAATCTTGTGAAAGAAACTAAATATCGTATATTTTCTTTTACAGTCAAGTGTCGGTCGCCAGTTTGACTTAAGTAGGTTGCTTTATACCTAGGTATCTATTATAGTTAGTAGCTTTTAAATATAACGTTTAAGCGAAGATCTTACTTTTGTTTGCTTTTATTTGTGAGGCTTTTTTCCGGCAGTGGATGAAATGCCAAAATAAATCTGTAGTCAAAAAAAGCAAGTTGTATCATATTATTGCATTGTTATCGAACCATTTTTTATTGGATAAAATGACGAGACGAACAAATCGTTCGCCTGATGGTAAGTGCAATGTCTGCCTATAAAAATGCTGTATCACACAAAATATTTCTGTGTGGCACCACACTGCGTCCATCACCCTGAGATAGCAGTTCTTAAGTCTCATGTGCCCAGTTATTAAACTAGCTCTCAGTGCCCTTCAGACCGAAAAACAGCGATGTTTGCACACTACTGCTTTACGGTAGAATAACTGACCCTGGTATGGTACCTACCTAGACGAAGACGAAGAGGGACTTTTTTAAAATTCAGTCGCATAATTTGACGCACACATACTAACAGGTGAAGTTAAATAAAAACTTGTAAAAAAAATGTGCCGCGACTACCTCACACACAAAATACACGCCCAAAAGAGGTGGTGCAGAAGTCAGGTGCTAGAACTAGGCCATGCGTTGTAAATGTGTAATAACTGGCAGACTTAAAGCACAGAAACTGCACAAGTTATTCGCTACTGCGTCTCAGACACATAATGCCAGGCACTAAAATTATCAATCCACTGACCAAACGTGGTGATAACATCAAATCTTAACATCTCGGGATTTTGTTTATGACTGATGGTAACTGTTAGCCCGAGGGCTTTCACAGCTTCGCCGGATTGAAAGGTGGCAGAGCGCTGAGGACGCTTAGCCGAAACCTTTGTTTATGGATGTCTGGCGCAAGGGCCCCGGGGATGGTACCTCGGCTTGGACCGTCATCCTGTTCGCGAGAGTAACTGACTCGAGGGTGCCCAAGGTGGCCCACGGCTCGGCCAGTTACTTCAGTCGGGGGGCCTCACATCTCGGGAGAATGTAAAGCAGTGGACTACTTAAAGGCTGACAATGACTTTGTACGACTGTTGTTTGTTTTAATAAGCTTTGAAAGTATTTGCTTGTGCTGAAATAATTAGATATTATCTACAATAATTTGCAAGTAAAATCATGATTTTACAAAAGAACGAGCATTAAGCGGAGGAGGTAATTTAAGTAAGCATTAAAACAGCAATGAAGTAAAAACGGTGAATACAAATTCATCGGGATATTAATACGTTTGCCATTTGTTTGGAATGAAAAATAAAATCGCTCGAATCGATATTGCGTGTAAAGCATTCGGTTACAAAAAGACTAGGTTCCTACGCAACGTAATTTCCGTTAGCAATGGAGCGTGAACTTTGCCGAAATTCCGTCCGAATTCCGTCGAACGTAGTTATTAAGCGGGGCGGGGAAGGCGTGCGTTTTGTTACATGAAGTATAAATTGGTGGTCAGCATGTCCGATCGATATAATAAATATTTACTACTTTATTTTAGCCATAGGAAACATTAAAAACTATAAATACGAGGGGTGATCCAAAAGTAATGATAATCAATAATAAACACAATGAATAAAATAAATAAATAAATTTATTTCTCAACATAGTCTCCTAGCAAGTCTATACATTTAGTCCATCTCTTTTCTAATCCTAAAATTCCCTTAGAAAAAAAATCTTTATCTTGACTCTCAAAAAAGTCCTCAACCGCGGCCATCACGTCGCTATCATCGTCAAATTTCTTGCCTCGGAGGTGTTCCTTGAGTCGTGGAAAGAGATAGAAGTCGCTGGGGGCTAGATCTGGTGAATAGGGGGGGTGTTCCACCAGCTCAAAGCCCGCTTCCTGAATGGCAGCCATGGCAATTGCAGCTTTGTGAACCGGTGCGTTGTCTTGATGGAACAGCACTCCAGCCCGCAGTTTGCCTCGCCTTTTCTCCTTAATAGCCTCCCGCAATCTTCTTATTTGTTCTGCATAGTAGGAGCCTGTAATAGTGGCCCCCTTTTCCAAGTAGTCCACCATGATTATTCCTTCAGCGTCCCAAAAAACAGACGCCATAACCTTCCCTGCTGAGCTTGACACTTTGAATTTCTTCGGCGTCGGTTCATCGGATCGTTTCCATGTCATCGATTGTTGTTTTGTTTCAGGATCAAAATGGTGGATCCAGGTCTCGTCCATGGTCACAAAACGTGACAAAAAATTATCCTTGTCTGCCTGGAACTTTTCGAGATTTGCTCTTGACATGTCGACTCGTTTCTTCTTTTGCTCGTCGTTTAACATTTTCGGTACCCAACGCGCGGAGACCTTTCTCATATGCAATTCGTTCGCAAGGATTCTTTGAATGCTGCCATATGAGATCCCTGTGACCTCAGCTACATGCCTGATAGTCACTCTTCGATCTTCCAATACAACTTCTTCAACTTTTTTCACATTTTCTTCAGTGAGGGACGTCGATGGGCGTCCTTCGCGGTGTTCGTCTTCCGTCGATGTTCTTCCCAACTTAAACTCCTTAGCCCAGCGTGCAACTTGATATGGAGGAGAAGAGTCCTAATGTTCCACACTGTTATGTCTTGTAGCTTTTTTTCAAAGAGGTATTTGACACTATTCGTGTTTTTCCATTTTGTACTCTTGAAGCCGTATCATGAATGTAGCTCCGGGATCGTGGCCATTTATATGATTTTTTTCCCTGAACTGTGTTACGGTAGTGACTGAATTTTTTGTATTTTGTGTCTGAATACTGATTATCATACTTGGATACCCCTATTTCAATGTTAACATTATTTGTATTTGAGACTCTAGGACCGACTTCTGAACATGAATTGATATGATCGCAACGATGGCGTCTCAATACCAGAAGCCACGCCTTAAGACCTTAAGGCCTAACCTTCGACATTGCTGCCCGTCAACGGTATGGACGCTTTAGATATAGTAATTTCTCCATCTATCGGAGACCCTGAAATTTTCTCGGTATTTCTCTCACTTGACTTTTGCGACACCCTTACGACGAAGTGGGTTATGTTGCTATTGTTGCAGACATTTTTTTCCGTCGCGAACCAGTAGCTGCGATATAACCGCTTCATTTAACCGCTTTCGTATCTTTTTTACACCGCTACTAACCGCATATACTAAAGCTTGGTGCGATTGTAATTCCGCCTGCTACAGCCTATATCATCGTGGAACCCAAGCGGAGCCCGAAAAGGCATGTTGCATCCAGGTGTTACGTGCGATTAGCGTGTCAGGAACGAAGTTCCTTACGTTATTTTTTCTACTCTTAACGTGATTTAATAAGTAGATTTCTATTGATTATATTACTCCAAAAAGCGCAGCCCTCTTTATTCAACTCTCTGTCTCTCTATAAATTGTATATTTTCTCATTTTTTCGAAGCAAAACATGTAAAGTAAGGATTTGAATCAATAAATTTCATTTAATATTTTATGAAAAAAAGTGATTTGTTAAAATTAAATAAAATAGTGAATTATTTAAATAACATGTTTAGAATTGAGGAAACACCTACATCCAAGACCTAAACCCAATACGTAGTTTGTAACATAAAATGCACATTTATTGCAAATTGAAAATTGAATTATTTTGTACAATTTAATTATATAAACGCTTATGAGACTATTCGCTAACATTCTATCAAACAAAAGACAGAAAAATGTGAGCCGGTTGGATTGAGCACTGTTTAAAAATGTAAAGCGGGTTCACGTCAGTAAGACCTGAAAGGCAGGAAATGCATTTGCAAATTAGATTTTCAACCCCCTACCGCCGTTGGCGTTATCGTGTCTTCGACCGTGCCTTTTAACCCTCGGTCACACGCGGAGATTTTCGGAAGCTCTCCTTTGTCTACGTTTCTCTATGCCGGGCGTCTTTTTTTAAACGCTTAAAACATACGAATTGGTTCACTGGCTGGATTCAATTTCTCTCGTATTCATTGATTGCGTCCAGAAAAAGAACATTTATCTTCGTTATTTTTATACCAATATGCAATGTTTGGGTTGTGCTATTTTTTTAAAACTTATTTTGTAAATGTATGGTAAGTTTCATTGTCTATAAAAATAAATATCATTTTATATACTTTCTTTCTAACTTAGGTTCAGATTATAACAATAAGAGCACAACTATCGAGCCCAGTTTGGAAATAGATAGCTGATTTAAATTTGCAGCTTTCGTTCGAGAAGCAATCATAAATATATGCACCGTATCGTTATCAATTACCTTAAGATCACAGCTGCATATGCGTGAACCCTTGCAGTTCCAGATCCTTACAATTTGTTCGAGTAGTTATAAAACCAGCGCGGAAGATGTGTGGATGAATTGAAGACTAGAGAAGTCTATACGAGTAATTTTCAATACAAGATATAGTCGGAACATTTTTATATATCTAAAAGTTCGAACCATTACGCATTTAAGGCATTCTTAAGAAGTAAGCATAAAGCGACACATTTACTTTTTTTTTTACATGTTCCAGAAAGATGCTGCTGCCCATCTTCTGGTTTCAATTTTCCCTCTGTCGACTTTTACGAGAACCACGGGATGAGATGGGGTGGTAGATTCTCTTAAGACGCTACCACTGAAAACCTAGATAAATAAAATCAGACAGGAAGGAAGTTTCACCAGAGAAAGATATTTGCGAGTTTTAGAAGTTTTTTTCTTATATCAATTGGTAATTAATTTGGTTATTCCAAGCCAGAATAGGGCTTTGTTATTCAAGTATTCACATATAAATTTTCATTTTAGAAATAAGTGAATCGAGAACAGCAATATTTGTTTTTGAACACAAAAAAAATCTCATCCAAATCAAGCGACCGGATTTGAATCAGCTATACCTCGAAAAAACAAAGTAACGCACTGCGGCTGGCTATAAAATGGTGCAGTTTAGGGCGCGTCGTGTTTTTCAATTCCATTGCTGTCGTATCGCCCCTCTGGCAGTAAACAACTATAGTTTGTGTATTAGGAAAACAGCGGTAAAGCAATGGTTTAAAAACAGCGATCCACGCTCGATTTGGCAAGGAAATTGCGCCACGTCTCGCCAACGAAATCAGGCTACCAGGCTCACATGAGTGAGTGGAATCGCGGTTTTCTCGATTAATTCACGACGTTAATGTTAATAGATGTTATACACCGAATTTGTAAAACGACGTAAAGTATTATGCTAAAGCAACTTGAATAACTAATAACCGATAAAGATAGAGATACATTTATTTGCATCGTTTAACTTTATTATTTAATCAATGTATTATATAAGATATATTCTAAGTTACTGTTACTTTTGTGAACATATGAACAAAAACTAAAAAAGAAGAACCAAGAAGTTATGTGCTACATCACCAAATTTAAAATTAATATTTTAGTGTAAGGTGAACCGTTAAGCAAAAATTTGCAAAATGCATCAACTGGATTTGACAATTAAACCCAGGAAATATTACTTTTTATAAGACATGGGCCATCTCATCCCGTGGGTGTCGTAAAAGTCGACAGAGGGAAAATGAAAACCAGGAGATGGGCAGCAGCATCTTGCTTAAACATCTAAATAAATAAACTGCGGTTGCCAACCCGTCTGCCAAGCGTGGCGACTATGGCAAAATCCCCCCAAAACGAGAGCTACAAACTTTTGTGGCAATCTATGGGGGAGGCCTATGTTCAGCAGTGGACTATTGATAGGCTGAAACGACGACGATAAGACATGCAGACAGTTATTGCTTGTTGGATTTGAAACACACAAAAAATATAAAGACAGTTCGTTGGTCTTAATCAATATTATCGAAGAGAGAGGTTCAGTTAACATAAGCCTTTTTAGATATAAAAATGTGTGTAAAATTGCCGCGGCCCTCGGCAACTCTCAAAAATTTCCGCCGCATAAGCCGGCTGATATTGTTCATAACACCGTAACGGCCCGCTCTTCCAAAACGAATGGTAATGTAATTATGTCTATGTCTAACCCATTTGGGATTAAAATATCACTAAGTAAATAGTTGTTCAAGTAACAAAGTTACGCTATTACAAAGTTAAATAAGATTGCGCGTGCAAAATTTGTATGTTTTCCGCATTACACATGTAAAGTGATTTCTCGTATTAAATTATTCACGATGAGATTGAGCCCTTCTGTGCTAACTTTCTTTTTTATACCGGGGTTCAGTGGCCGGGTGATGGCCTTAACTACCATAATATGTTAGCTCACTGAAACTGTTAATTAATAATTTTAGCATTTACCGTGCTCGGCGGTGAAGAAAACATAATAAGGAAATGTGCATGTCAGGGGAATAAAAAAATATTTCGACGACATGTTAATTCCGCCAAACCGCATTGAAGCAGCGCATCAGACTATTATCAGCTCCAAATCTCTCGAAAATAGAATTGTGATGAGCATTCTGAGTCTATTCCTTTACTTTTTTTACTTCTTACATATAGCTTTTGCAACTTTTTTTGAAGAGAAATAATGGCGGATTCGAACCTACCACTGCAAGATTCATATACTGAATCTTCAACCACACGGCCACAGATGCTTTAAAATCAGGTCTAACGAATAATTTGTAAATAAAAGGTAATTTAGTTTAGAGACTTGGTTTATTATCGGTTATTATTTTAATTGTATTACATAAATCGGTGTCTATAAACATCAGTAAGGAACGATTGAAGCTACTCGTAATTGACTTGGCTAAGCTATACTTCATGAGATGCGATTGTGGACAAACATTGGCTTATTCTTGGTAACTAAAATAAAACGCATTTACCGTGACAGACTTATATAGAATAATATCGCTCTTTCTTAGGTTCCGTACCTTATCGTTAGAATAAAGAAAGAAATGGAATTCTCAAATAATAACTTAGTCCATCTGTGCGTCAATAAAATGTTCCTATTGACTGGCAAGAGATATGAATAAAAAATGTACGTCATGAGGTTTATCCCAAAGTTTTGTAAAAAAATCAAGCAACTAAATTACCGCAACAAAAGAGTACGTTTTAAAAATCACATCATAAGTACAGTAAATATATATCTAAAGTAGTATAGAAAATAGGTCTATTTGTCGAGATTAATACCCACTCTCCATTTGATGGCTGGGATTGTTACTGTTCATTTTTTGAAAAAAATGAAAATTTATTTATAATTATTAATTTCAACATTTATTTGGCTTCTATAGTATAGCGGTAAGATACTTTTTTTTATAGGAGTTTTATAGGAGTGTTACCGCACTGCGCCCGTTACCCTGAGACATTAGTTCCTAAGAAGTGAATCCGTATAGGTACACGAAGACAAACACCACTGTGGCGTGAATTGGTTTGAAGGGCACTTAAGGTATTGTAATTACGGGGCATATGGCATATGAAGAACCGACGTAAGTCATGGTGACGAGCGCAGTGCGGTGCTACACAGAACTTACTAATGCAAAGTTTAGGGCAGGCACCAATTACCATAGGTGGAATGACTTATTAGTTACTAATTTCCCTAAAACATATTTGCTAGTAATAACTAGGATACGTGATGTACGCATCCATTTCGCTTCACTTAAAGTGGTCGAGGAGGGCGATCGAATTCCAATACAACCAGACCCGAAATTCAGCAATTTGTACTTTTCATAGCCAGGACAGTCATTAGTTTACATACTCGTAGGTATCAGAATAATTAGTAATAAATAGAAAGTACTATGTGTAAAGTGTAATTTCGTCACAGCGCAAGAGAATTTGCTATATCATCATACCAGGTATCGTATAAGCCGAGAACGGAAAATTCTAGTAAAATTTCTTAGTCTCTGGATGGCTGAATAACCGTCTCAAATACACTCAAAATACACACAACGGTGACGGGCAGCAGTGTCTAAGTTTTAAAGAATTAGATACTGTGTTAGCTAATCTGATTCCAAGTGTTTTATCCATTTTATCAAATGATTCCAACTGCGCAGAGTCCCACGTACACAAGATGATGATGATGATGAAGATGATAAATTATGTGAACGTTCTTCATTATAAAACACTGATACAAAATTTTAGTGAGACATCGAAGTTAAAACTGTAGATCATGTATATATACTCGTATGCATGTATCACTGAGGACTTACTCGCATTTTAACATTGGTAGGATTTCATATAAATTATATGTGTCTCAAAAGAAAGAGGAATCATAATTTTTAAATATCCAAACGAATACTTAACCGGAACACGTACACAAGGATCATCTCAAGGTTAATTCTTTATTCAATAACCCGACGCTTCATCTTGAATCTTCCCGGGTTTTGATTAGGTTGATACAACTTTATTAAAAACGTCTACTGCCTTTTTAAGTCTTGTGGCGTCGTTTTTGCGTACCTTTGTAATATAATGAACGTTACGAAAGCTGAGTTAAAAAGGAGAAGGGAAAGCCCTTAAATTTCTTCGAATATCTTTAGGAACAGTAATATTTAGAATAAGAAAACATTTCAGTATTTTTTTTTAAATAAAGTGACTTATACATTATATATCATATGTTTACCAATAAAAACGTTAAAAATAAAGTTTTGTGCCGTGTTTTGATGGCATAAAATAATGTATACCATTTCATCCCGTGGACATTTTCGTGAAAAATGTTTTTTATTGCATAAAGTGATGAAACGAGCAAAACGTTCATCTGATGTTAAGTGCAACGTCTGCCCATAACAAATGCTGTGTCACCTAGCAAATTTCTGTGTGACACTACACTGCCCATCACCCTGAGACATAGGTTCTTAAGTCTCATATGCCCAGTGATTACGCTAGCTCACAGTGCCCTTCAAACCGTAACACAGTAATGTTTGCACACTACTGCTTCACGTTAGAATAACTGGCTCTGGTGTAGTACCTACCTAGACGGACTCCTGCATAGGAATCCTTTGCTCATCTCGTCCCTTTCTCCAATAAATAAAAATAAAAAAAGGTGTAGATACAGTATCATGTACACGGGAACAGTTATATTTTCGGTGATGTAATTGCTGTTAGCCTTCTCGGTTTTTACTTTATCGGATACTACACGGGAACAGTATTACACTAAGTAGACAGACACGTTGGATGTTAATTTAGATGTTTTTAGCGGGTGCAACAGACGTTAATTTCAGCCGATAATTTAAGACGATAGGTGTAGGACAGAGAAGGACAGCACCTACCGCTTTCCTACGGATGTGTCGTAAGAGGCGACTATTGTATTGTACGGACAGCCTTTTGTCGTGTAGAATAACACCATAATATGCAATGCTATCACTATACTGCTCGTGGGAAACCAATGGAGAGTAAACATTTATTGACTCATATCAAAATAGCGTCGACGTGGTTCGCTACCCGTCACGTCTCGTTTCCCGCGAGGGCCAAAAGTGCACTGCGTGAGTGTCCTCTGTCTACCCCTTATATGTAAAAAAGGCGTGACTGTATGTATGTATGTTAACTACTGCACAAATCAGACTTAGAACGAATATCTCTAGACTATAAAAACATTAGAATTGAAATTGCATCGAACCAGCAACCCGTGACGCAAAAGCAAATTGCCTAGCCACTACGCCTACCTGTAAATATTGAATTAATGAAAATAATTTCGAATTTAGAACATTATGTTTATTCCGACCACTGTGCGTTCGAAGTTATCGCTATTGTTCTTGCTATTTATTTTTTAAATTATTTGTGCTATTATGTTCATTTGTAGATATTATTCGTCATGGTAATTGTTTTCACTAATTCTACAATTTCGGCAAATGATAAAACGTAAAATTTTATCATATCAATTGTTACCTGACGAAAATTTCTCTAAAATCCAGTGTCATCAAGGAGCTTAAAAGGCGTGAAATAGGCTGGTGTAATTGCTTCATATTAACGCGATCCGAGCTCAGGCGAAGTGGAAAAATTGGCCAATTACACCGAAAAAGCAACGCAGTACATGTTGTAGGTGCTAATTGGGTAAATGTGAGCTTGAGCTGCGAAGACGCTCGTAGATTACAATAGGGTATATTTGAAAAGATGTCAGTCAATTGTACAAGGATATGTATGGTTGTTAAGGAAAGCTACGCGAAGTAGTTGCCACAGAAACGTTAGTAAACTATATTTAGTTGGAAATAGTATAATGTTTAGAATGGGTTTCAGAATTTTGGTATCAACCGTGAAAACCTCCTTTTTAAAATTGTTTTCTTAAAATGCGATATATTATTAGATAAGAAGTATTATAGCAGAATAAAATTGTAATATTCGTTATTACAACTACAGGGTTATGTTGAATTTCTAATGTTTTGTAATAATCATTTTTGTTACTTTATGTTGTTTGTACGTACAATTTACTATACGTACGTGTAGTAAAAAGATGGGCTAAGCTTTTGTTAAAGTCAGGCAGCATTGTTTATGACGTAAGGCATCTATCTGGTATTGGGTTTGCTAAGTTCGTGTGGCGATTAATACAAAAAGAACTTAGGAGAGCATATTTCTGGACTTCTTAAGGACTGACAATTATGTAAAAGAAAAGAAATTTACTACGAGGTGGAAAAGGAGGTCACTGATTTGTGGGAGAATTTGGATTAATGTGACCGTCACAGGGTTACAGCGTAGCGAACTGCAAGGTCCTCGGAATTCCTTTTATTTCACAGACATGCTGGTTTCTTAACCATGTTTCCTTTCACTGTCGAGCGCGTGTTAAATCTGCAGATGAAAATTTAATTTAAAATCTTATTAATACTGACAATGCGATCGGAAAATTTTCACTGGTGGTAGGATTCCTATGCAGGAATCCATCTAGGTACCACCGCAGGCCCAGTTATTCTGTCCTGAAGCAGTAGTGTGCAAACATTATACTGTTTCGGTTTGAAGGGCACTGAGAGCAAGCGTAATCACTGGGCATATAAGACTTAAGAACTGATGTCTCAGGACGACGGGCGCAGTGTGGCGCAACACAGAAATGTTCTGGGTGACACAACATTGGTTATGGACAGACGTTGCACTTAACATCAGGTCAAAGTTTTCCTTGTTTCGTCACTTTATCGAATAAAAAAAAGAGAGTGATTTACGGCTGTAAAAAGTAAAAAATACGAGTAGCAAGCTACTTTAATTGTTGAAATAAATTTAATAACATTACTGCGATTCCTGGTTCATCGACCCGTCTCGTTGGTAAATCCTAATAAATGAACCAACCGCGCTAACGAGGGACATCGGGAGGGAAGCTCGGGCCGAGATTGGAGGAACGGAATCGGCAATAAGTGCAAGGGTAACTGCAGGCAATCTGCCGGAATGGACTGGTCGTCGCTGATTTATGGGGCTGGATAAAACGACTGCCTGTAAGACGAGGCCATTGTCTGCCTCGGCGACAAATTACCATTTCATTTTCGGTAAATGAATTTTTTTAAGTTGTCCAATACGATATATAATGATACAATGGAAAAACTGTCCGATTTTAAATGAATTTATGGACAATCTTTAAAATACGGCTTGAAATTAAAGTACTTTTGATCTTTATCATTCCATTGGAAATTCTTTCCAAATCAAATAATGCAGCAGGGGTGCCTGTACCACTGTACCTAGTTACAACACTCAAAAAATTTTCAATGTATCAGTCAAACATTATATTCTTTATTTAACATCATAACAAGAATACGCAAATTGAAGTTCAAACGTGACGATAACTGAAGTAACAATATAATGAAGACGGAATAAAAGGGTACGTTCGTAACGTACGTAAGTATAAAAAAGTAAAGTAAAGTTTCAGCCTATAAATGTCCCACTACTGAGCACAGGCCTCCTCTCATTTCGGAGAGGGTTTTGGAGCTAGGAAGAATCCGCCACGCTGCTCCAATGCGGGTTGGCGGACTTTACATGTCTTCGAAATATTTTTTATTCCTCAGACATGCAGGTTTCCTCACGATGTTTTCCTTCACCGCCGAGCACGTGGTAAATCAGCACTTAAAATTGCAATTAACAATTTTAGTGGTGCCGGCACCGGGAATCGAACCCAGGTCACTCGCGTACTATGAAATTTAAAGCGAGCGCCTAGCCCACGAACTACCACGTAAGTATAGGTAAATGATATTACATAAATTAATAAAAAAACCAGATGGTAGATGGTATGTAACGATAAAAGTAATAGGCGTAATGCAGTAGTCAGTTACGATTCAACGCTGGTTACCGTAACATCGCGGTTATTTAAATTAACGACTTTCATTTATTGCTTACTGTCCACAAACAATGAATAATTTCAACGAATCATTAATAACATTTTATCATAACTTTTCTAATTACAATGACAAATAATTTACGACCAACCATTAATATCATTGTAAAAAGCGCGTCGTCCCATCAATACCGTGGTTATAATAATGAAATATTGCTTGCCATCCGGTAAAACAATTCGTCGGGACTCGTTGCAGGAATGTCGATAATTAAACAAACCGGCGGCTATTTCAGCTCAGCGTTCGACAGATTCATCATATGTTTTGCTTTCATTTCCTTTTTAATCCGACGCAGTATGAATCGTTCTCTCTACCTCGTATAAATTACTGGACCTCAAATGAAGACTTCCTCAATATCGATAAAATATAACCACGATGTATTCGCTGCCTATAGGTTAGGTTTTAAGGTGACGGGAACAAGAGAGGGGTCGCTCGGCAGTATCGATAAAAATAAATAGAACGGCTAGCCGACGTGATATGTTGGGATTAAGAAACGAACATCGATAAGTAGCTTTCAAAATTCCACGCACACTGGTACGCGAAAGGCGCGGCAAAAAACTGAAAGGAGACTCGAAAATGTCTTCTGAATATTAAATAGCACAATACTGAATAATGCAATGGGCGATTTGCCAATGATATAAGGACGTAAGGCGACAGTTGCTGTTTGGAAGCCATTAGTGTCTAAGTATAGCAGCTATACCTCAAGCGACATTGCCTTTAGCAGGCGCGTTATCGTATATCTTACCCCACAAAGGTACAGTACAGCTGTTTTTCAGGACTCACAATGGCTTTTATATTTAATGCATGCGTATATATGTTCTTTTTCATGGGATAAATAATATCCGTTAGTAGCTACTGGTACAAACCTATATACAGTGTGATTGTGCTCTCCTTCCCAGAAAAGTTAAGGTGCGATTCGTGGGTGGAATAAAAACTATACACTTTTTGGCTTTACTTGAGTACATCCGTACATCCGACAAACTACATAAACCTAAGACATATTACCCTGCCGCGGCAATAAATAAAACTTAAATATAAGTAAAATAAACATGCCATGGGCTTCTATTTCACCTAACTATCACACCCTACTTTTCCTGAGAAGGAGTTAACGAAAACCCTGTATAAGTAATAATAATCATGCTTCTATCAGCGTGTCGGACTATGCCGCAATCAGAATGTTTTTTTGGAGTGGTTCAATTCTCACATGTAGTTATGACCCCGCGAAGGATAGTAGCATTAATGTCATCAAAGTGGCATTCGTCCTCATCTCTCTGTATTTTATGAACCTAACGTTTATGCTTTATAATTCGGACGGATAAAAAGTTGGAGGCAAAGGATAGTTAAAGATCTAGAAGAGTAATCAATAATTCGTAAGTTGCTTAAATATTGGTTTTGGCTGAAATTCAAATCCAGGATTTTCGATGCGCTATTCAGGTACACAGATCGCTGAGCCACGTGATCGTCATAAATTTATCAATGTTTTTTTTTTTAACAGTAACTAAAAAACTAATTATTACTTACACTGAATGTTACAAAGCCATACTTGATAATATTACTTTATCATATAGCCCGTGGGTGTCTTAAAGTTGACAGTGGGAAAATAAAAACTAGGAGATGGGCTGCAGCATCTTCCTGGAACATATGAAAAAATAAACTGCGGTTGCCAACCCGCCTACCAAACGTGGCAACTATAGAAAAATAATGTTTCCTACTTTATTTTAATCAGCAAAGCTTAAAATGCATATCTGTACAATAAAAATAATAATTTTTAATTTTCCGTTGAGAGCTATAGTAGCCCAGGATCTAGGTGCTCGGTGTCAGCACCACTAAAACTGTTAAATTCGATTTGTAGTGCTGATTTACCACTCGCTCGGATGAAAAAAAACACTGTGAGGAATATTTGAGTATAAAAAATCGTCCAAATCTTTCCGGCTCCACAACCTTCGCAGAAATAAGGGAAGTGGTCAGCAGTGGGACATTTATTGGCTGATAATAAACTTTTTTATTTAATTATCCCAGAAATCCAAATCAATGCCAAAATTTCATTAAGCGGCCAGTTGCCAGCGGTGGCACAGTATTGTAAAAAATCCTGAATTTCAGCTCAACTAAGCTTTTCTTTTACGTAGTTAATGTATGGTTTAAGGAATGGCAATGGTACGTAAAATTTACAAAGTGGTCATTACTGGGGATAATCCGGATAAAGCATAATGGTTAGGGAAGGGTGCCTTAAAAGTGTTTGGTAGTTTCAGTTTCAAGACTGAATTTATAAATGTCTACATGAATGAATAAAAGACTGTTGATATTTTATTTTAAAAAAGTCTTTGTATGAACATTAAAAGCACTTTAAATTAATTCGTATTTAATTATACTTTATGTATTTCTAGAATATTTATTATAGGCTGTTAATAGCTATTTACTTTATAAAAAAATAACTTTTTTCAATATATGTCTATGTCTGTAACGTACTTAGGCAGCACTTAAATTGAAACAAAGACGACATTAAAGTAAGCAAGTGAAGGCCGACGAAGGCTTTCAATAAACCTTAAGTGTGAATATAAAAGCAGCATTATAGTCCTCCTGGGGTGTTTACTGCCTCCACTTACTACCTCTAATGGACCATATGCACTTTATTGTCGAAAATTGCATTTACCAGATGAAATTCCTAGTCTTCCATTTTGTCTTTACGACGGAGACGCGGTATTGTGTTGCTGTATAAAAAACAAGGGGTGTGCGATGCGTTAAAGCGAATGCAATAAATAAGCTTAGGCGCTTCCACCCAGTACAAGGGCTTCTTTAGTAACATTACTTAAAAGTTACAAAATAAACTCTTGTGACGTGATGTCGGTGTTTGGTTATTATAGAGTGTTATGGAAATACCGTAACACTGTTAAATTAAACATAAGATAAGATCACTATTATGCATGTTATGTATACCTACATTAAATTTGCTACAATTACCTGAATAAGTCCGAAACGCAAGATCAAAACGGTAATAGCGACTTTCAGTATCAAGTGATACTGTTGTTTTAAGACTTGTTTTAAATATATTCAAACATGCACGTTTATTGTTTTTTTCAAAGAAAATACACTTTTTAGTTAAAAATTATTGAACTTTTTCAAGTATTATGTTTTTAGGAATCGAAAGTCGGTTTGCACTGACCGGTAATCTATTTCAAATATCTTTTAATAAAACTAGATTTACGGATTTATTACACTATTTATAAATCTAGTTTTATTAAATGTGTATAGATGTGTGTGTAGTATTCGCGTAAATATTACAAATATCTTAAATTTTTATTTGCATTGCCTAAGATTCCTCTTTTTCACAAACATCGTTAAAAAAAATTTTTTTCTTTTTCGTTTTGTTTTTTTTTTGTAAATCAACTGTTACGGTACCGACGTGGCTAAGATGGAATTGTATTATTTTTAAATTAGATAAAAAAATGTCAATTCAGATTAATAAAAAAAACATGGCTTGAATTTTCTGATATACTTATCTTTTCTGATATACTAAGACAAAGCGGTGGACTGAAACATTAGAGACCCAGAATTATTAAAAAGTAAGTAACAAAGTAGACTTAACAAGCTAAATTATATTAAAACAGGTCTATTCATTTCACGACGAACCCTTCGTACGAATCATTTAATCAACTAGCAATTAAACGAAGGATTTCCTAACGATCTTCACATACCATTAACTTTTTACAGAGAGATGCACCCCTTACGAAATCCTTTACATTCGTTGGTGATATAGTAGTAAATATCCTATATATATTTTGTCAAACTGCCTGTCATTTTAAAGTAATGCTGTATAATTCATCTCGATAAAAATTATTAGTATAAGAAATAGTAATGGTTTAATTTACAATTCCTAGAATAAAGCATAAAGATAGTAAAACTTTAAAAAAGCAAAGCGACTTAACTATTTTTCTGCTCTATTGCACCATCATTAAATAAATAGCTTTATTTGGATGAAAAAGCAGTTAGAAACTAGTAATGTGTACTAGTAATTTTCGAAAGGATTTGTAAGTAGCCCTTGAACACGCACATTAATATATTCGAAGTAGCTAGTACTTCGAATATATTAATGATAAAATAAACTTTCGTTTGTTACAAATAAGCATTTTAATTACGTATCGATGGGGCTAGACAAGTTGCAATCTAAAGTCGTTTAGGATAACAGTAAAATCTCAAAATGTATGGTAAATATTAAAATGTAGACTACGAATCACTCACTAGCCATAACGTATTGAATTGAAGGCAAAACAGAAATGTTTTACAAATACAGCAATAATGACTAATAAGAAAAGGTTGGTGTTGATTCCAATTACGAATTAAAATGATCTGCCGAAAAAACAACAGCTTGAATTACTTCACCGGAAAAAATGTTTCAAAAAACCTCTTTTTAGCGATTTACTAGCAACTGTTCTGTTGCGCCACCTTAAAAACGCAATAAAAATATATCTAAAACGATAAGAAACTTTATTTTTATTATGTATTGGCACGAAACTAACTTACCCGCAAAATCTTGGCATGTTATGTAGGAAGAGCCTTATTATATTGTAAAGAAATCGTATTGCTTGAATCCAATTTATGTTTCAATAAATCTCGAAATGTAGTGTTATTCTTTTGGCAACTACTACAATGGAACTGGCTTTTTGTTCTTTTAAAATAACTGAAGTTAATGCCGTGCTGATCTCGTTGATTCCTTTTTGTAGTTTCTTAAAGCTCAAATTTACCGAGAAGATTTTATTATGGCAGGTTAGGCTTAACCATAACAATTAAGAACACAAAATCGTTCCTTTTTAAAGCAGTATAAGCTTTATTCTTTAACGGGCAAATAAGGGCTTATTCCGTATTCCCGTTCATAATTCCGTAACAACATCGATTTTCTCGCAGCGTAGCGCAGGACGGGACGTTTATTACAATTTATTCGCTGTCGACGGGCCAAACAGAGTCCTTGCAATCGACAATTTTAGATTTACGATACACAGCACAGCGATAGATTAAAAAGGGCAACAAGAGATATGTATGCCTTTATTCCGATATGCTATCCGCCATGAAATGTGAAAGCGTAAATGAAGCGGAATTCAGGGGCTTACGACGCTCGTTTCCTCAATCCGGACGGCTGTTTGTACTTATTTAACTAAGTGCGTTGAACACATAGCGTTGTCTCCCTGTCTTTAATATTTGCGCTGTGTTTTTATGCATTACCATGAGGTATTTATTAATACTAGTGGTAGCCTAATGGTACGTAATTCATTAACTTTGTCTATTGAATTTATTTTATTTATAATTTGTAACACTATTATTATATTTGTACAGCTGTTATATAATAAGCTAGTAATTTGGAAATTATCTGCTACAAAGTTTACATCATTTTTTTCAATGAATAAATTATTATTTTTTATATTATTATTGAAATTGATTAAAATAAACTGGATATTTCGAAATTATCTGCTACTAAATATTGCACGTATATTTTTATTTAATTCCTTAGTTTTCGAGTTATTTCAAAAATTTAAAAGATAGACTAGAACATTTGTAAACAATGAATGTATTATATTATTTGATTTAATGTATTTGTAACATATACTATAATATAAATTATAGATTCCTCGTTTCTTCTCGATACAAACTTTAACAATGCCAAATCTTACACTCCGCCCTGTGCACAATATGCTTAATCCCGTTTTAAGCATATTGTGCACCCGGAGGAGTGTAATATTTTACGTATTAATATATATATATATATATATATATATATATATATATATATACATTAATTATATAGGTGTATACAAAAATCTATTGTAACAAAATACAAATCATTAAATGATATAGTCGTAAGATACTGACTATAATCTACCGTTAGATTAAACCTGCCTAGAGCAAGATTATTGATCAAAATTTTATTCATGAACCAATAATATTGGAAATCAAAAATGTTCGCCTTTCAGGTTTTTATACATTATTTCTATTGTTTCAGTTCGTGTGTGTTTCTTTAAGAAAGAAAGTGACGAGTCACCTGATAGTAAGTGCAACGTCCGCCAATAACAAATTGAACATTCATCCAGAACAATAGTTCTTAAGTCTTGTATGCCCTGCAATTACACAAGCTTACAGTGTCCTTCAGACTTGATTTGAATAAATAAACTGCTGTTGCCAAACAGCAAAATGCCCCAAATGAGAGCTACAAACTTTTGTAGTAATCTATCAGGGTATCACTAGTCCCCTACTAAACTTAGGCCATGTTCAGTAGGGGACTAGTGATAGGCTGAAATGATGATGATTGTATACAATCTTGGAATACATCATACATCATCGGAATTTGAATACTTAGACCCGTGCCAATTTAGACATACATACATACAGTAACGCCTTTTCCTCATAATAGGGGGTAGGCAGAGAGTGATCTCTCGTACACACGTAGCCTACTTTTCGCCCTCGCGGGAAACGAGACTTGACGGGTGGCGAACCAAGTTGCCCTCATTTTTTCAATTTAGACATCCTGCCGTAATCGCCGCGTTTGGTAGGCAATATGGCGATCTCAGTATTAGATACCTCACTAATTAGACGCTTCTGTCCGTTATTAGTCTAGATAATTTAGGTCTTGCATAATTGATAGAACTATTTCGTCATCCGTCGGATCAAATGGAAACGCAGATTCCCTTACGCCGCCACTACATGACATACATAGCGCTTCCCTCAATATATTGGAATAGAAACAAGATATTTTAAGTGGTAACAAGGTCGGGTGAGACAAGACGAACGACTCACAAAACACACGGCACAAAGCTCTAGCACAAAAATCTAAGGAAATGGCCTCGTTGAGATACGAGTATGTTTTAGATAAAGATTATTTATACAGTGTCTTATTTTACAAATCCAATTTCCGCGCGAATACACGGGTTGGTTGTAAATAACGCAGACAAAGCTTTGCCCGAATCGCGTACCGTTCGATATATTATGCAGACCACGCTCCGCTGCGCCGCGCAATGAGCTCTGTAAATACACCGGGCACAACTGAAACGTTTTCGGAGTTCCGTAGACACTAAAATCCTGGTAATTATGCCCATGTTTCTGTTAATTTGCAATAATTATCAAATAATATGTTTATTCATTTATATTATAATATATATGTAATAATGTAATAATCATCATCATCATCATATATGTAATATAAATAAAAATGTCATCGCAGTTTCTAATGGTCATATTATTGATAAAGCCACCCTCCTCGACTATCTTTAAAAAATCAGTCAGTATAAAGCATAGTCGTATAAGCAGCTCCATTGTTACTCTATTACACTCTCAATACTTTAAACAAGCAATTATTATATGTTTATATACATTTCAAATTCAAAAAATAAAAAACTGCAACGAGAAGTAAGAGTTTGATTTCTTAAAAATTATTTAGTCTAAATTGTTGAACGCCAAGTTGGACACACTATTGCAATCTGGCCGCAGTATTCCGTGCCACTCGCTAAGAGTGACGTTGAGATGCCATTATCTTCGCAAACGATACATTATTTTATTGCTTTCTCAGCACCACTGGTCGCAAGGTCTGTTTTATAGATTTTACTTTTGATGTACCACACACAGAAACGAGTCCATGGGGGTAAAATCCGGTGACCTGTGAACTGTGGACCTGTGGACCTGTGAACTTGTGGCAGGATATTCTCTCATTATTGACAGAAAATAATCGTTAAGCAGGCGCCGATAAGAACCGTCCATTGTAATAACTTGTCCTCAAAGATTCTCGCCCCAGCCTTTGGAATGTTTGCTGCCGAAGTTGTTACCCGGAACTTCCGCACTCATAATCGTACCAAATTGGGATGTCACGTCAACGTCGAATATTGTAACGCGAATAAAATCTTCGACGAGCAGTTACAGACGAATCATTAGAATCTTGAAATACGCCTCGATTGCGAACATACGTTGTTCCGCCGACAAATGACAAAATAACCCGAACGGATGACGAAGCTACCGTGGCCCTTTATCTGCACCTCCGTTTAGCGGTTAGAGAAATTTTCAGCCCAATTATGCCACCGAGCACCCTTTACATATAACTAAAAAAAAAAAAAAAACAATTTTTTCTTTTTTTCTACTTTTTAATTATTTTGAATTTGGAACACGTATATTATTTTACAAACTTCTTTCGATTTTGCGCCATTTCACATATTTTGTTCGTGTTTATTATCAAATTACAATATGGAATGAGGTGTTAAAGAAAATAGGATTGCAGTGATCGCCTTGCACAAAGTGGATATGGAGCCGACGGTCATATTCCAGACATTTCAAAAGCTTTGGTATCAGCCGTATGTTCGTATATCGCACTATCAACAGACACAACAACACTTCCTCTGTCGAAGACCAGAAAAGATCGGGAAGGTCGGTTGCTGTTAGAACTACAAAGGCTGTTAATGCTGTTTAAGCCGAAATTCGTAGAAACCTCATTAGGAAGCAGAAAATCTTATCGCGAGAAATGAAGATTCCCGCTAGGACTCTGTTGCGTATTATAAAACAAGACCTGAAGCTCGGTGCTTATCGTTGATATACAGGACATGCCCTAAATCAATCTTTACAATTAAAGAGAGTGGATCGATCAAAACGCCTTCTGTCGCGATACGCAGGAAAGGCACAGAAATATCCTCTTTACCGATGAAAAAATTTTTACGATTGAAGAGCACTACAATAAGCCAAATGATAAAGTGTACGCTCACAGTTCTAAAGAAGCTGCTCAGGTGGTCGGAAAGGTACAACGTGGTCATCATCCTGCGTCAGTGATGATTTGATGGGGCGTGTCTTATTAAGGAGTCACAAAACTACATTTTTGTGAATAAGGAGTGAAAACTTCAGCCAAGGTGTATCAAGTTACAGTCTTGGATCATGTTTTGAAACCTCTCAGCAATTTGCAATGCAAAAAATGCATTTTCATTTGTAACATTGCCACATAAATTTAAATATCTATTATAGGAAATGAATATAAGCAAACTCGGGAACACACCACAAAAATTATTGTATATTATTTAGAACATAGATGTAAATTTGTTCGCTTTGTTTATATGTACCTACTTCAAACAAATTACAACAAAAAATAAAAGAGGCATTGCAACGCATGCCAGGCATTAACTAATAATGTAATAAAATGAAAGTTACAATAAGAAAAAGTTTTATGAAAATATACTGAACTGAACACCAATATGCAGTTTGATTACACGTCTATTAGTTGGCGATATCTACGTAGGATATTATATAGTGCCATAAGAATTAGCACCAATATAGACGTGCTTTATCTTCGGCACTTTTTTGTCCTCTTATAGTATTAATATATATTAAGGTTAGGATATAGTAGAGACACGATGATAGACAAAATGCACCCAGATCCGAGTTTGTTTTTACCAAGTTTACCAAGACCATAAGTGTAGTAGTAGCTCTGGGGCCGGGCGCTCTTCTTAAATTTCGTACGAATCCCGATGCCAACACCTATAAAATTGTTTTGCAATTCTAAGTCTTGATTTACCACGTGTTTAGCACGTGGTTTAGGCACGTCCGACGAATAAAAATATTTTAAGGGCATGTGTACTCCTTAAACCCGCATTGGAGCAGCATGACGGACAGCTTAGCAGTGAAACAATTTATAGGTTGTCAATTTACTTTACGAGAAGTACTATTACTTTAAAGACCATCAGTTCGGAATTTCAAATAAAACAGTGTAAAATCCATCGAAGTTTTTCCATTTTATTTTACAGTTCAGTGGTCGTTCTTTAACTTACGATGAAACGTTTCGGTCTCGATGCGGGTCGTTTATTGTTTAATATCATAGACCGTCAATTTATTTTAGTAGAATATATTCTAGTTTTTTTTTTTAATCAAAGACGTTTAATAATTTGTTTGTTTCTTGTGCAAACAATGTAAAAAATAGCATACATTGAAATTTGTTTTTTCTACCAGCGATAACATCGTTTACGGCTCTGTTAGGGCAGTAGCTAAGTGATAGACATCTACGCTACGACTCGCGGGTTCAATTTTGTTTATGGGAGAAAGTGACGAGACGATCAAAACGTTCACTAGATGGTAAGTGCAACGTCCGCCCATAACAATTGTTGTGTCACCCAGAATATTTCTGTGCACCACACTGCGCCGGCCCCCCTGAGATATCGTTTCAAAGTTTCATATGCCCAGTAATTACGCTAGCTCTAGCGCCCTTCAGACCGAAACACACTACTGCACACTACTGCTACACTGCAGACTAACAAGCCCTGAGGTGATACCTACCTAGACGGGTTCCTGCAAAGGCATTTTTGCAGTCGATTGCCGCACGGATTTAATATTTATTTATACTAGAAACAGTTGCTCCGAGTCTGAGTGTTACACAAACGTGTATGTGCAATTTATGTCTGTAAACGCCCCCTCAATACTCGAGAAATCCTAGTGTTTACTAACATTAAAAAATAGACAGTATGAGTAGAAGAAAATGTATATCATCTCACTTGTAACTGGTGGTTAGATTCCCAAGCAAAAAGAAAGAATCTGTCTACGTATGTACCGCCGATGTATCAGAGTTTCTGTCGTCAAGCAATACTGTGCAAACATTACTGTGTTTTGGATTGTAGAGCACTGATGCTGAGCTATACTATATAGAGTCGTATAATTGGCATAGGGGATTGATGTTGCAATATGATGAACTCAGTGTGGTGCCCACATAGAAATGTTCTGGGCACACAGCATTTGTTATTAGCAGACGTTGCACAGACGTTGATCAGGTGAACGATTTCTTGTCTTGTCATTTACTGATATACAAATATTACTGAAATATAATATTATGTTTCTATTAACGTTAAATTTAATTTTGTAGGTTTATCCGAATAGATATATTGACACTCAGAGAAGAAACAAATAAAGTAGAGCAGCTGTATTTGTTTAAGTTAATCTAATGTTATATTTTGTAAATTAAAGTAAAGTAAAGTAAAGTAACTGTTAAGTTAGCGTAAATTTTTAATTGTATACATTTCTATTTTTATATTGCAGAGATATAAGAAATCATTATGTTGATATACGTTTTAATAATCTTTATATATGTTAAAAACATTTTATGTCCATTAAATAAATTAATGGACATAAAATGATGACATATAATAAGACACATTATTACGAGTATTACAGCCAATTTTCTAAAAATTGGTTCATACGTCGGCACAATTGATAGCTTTCTTTTCCGAAAACCGTTATCGCATTATCGGGCACACGATTTCCACGTCATTAATTTTGAAAAATTGTGACGATATCTTAACTACATAACGCGAGGGCGTTCTCCCTAGAGAGATAAAAAACAGAGTGCTCAGAAACTGCCCAAACCCAAAAAAGCAGATCAAATGATTACGGCTAACGAAACATATCACTTTAGTAACTATAGGGCTGCTATTTCTGCGGTTATGGTAACTTCTACTATCGAAGTGTTTCTGAGTAATAATAATAACTGATTAATTGTATGTATTAAGAAAGAAGAAAGAAAGAAACATTTATTTGTTACACGCACACAATTCACAGACAGATTAACAGTGTAGAGAAGAAAAAAAAAACAGACTACACAGGAAAAAAATTTTTAATCCATCCGTTCATGGTGCAATGCTCCAAAAAGGACGGCCACTCAGGATATGCTAGGATGCATGATCCTACCCTGATTTTCAGTGGCATCCAATAATATATTAATAAATAGAATTATATTTTTTATAAATAAGAGTGGAATAAGATGATATATAATACACACATAATAATATATGTTACACACATATACACATATACAGATACACATATTAAAAAATACTTATAATATAGGTAAAGAGGGTACGGGCCAACATATAGTTTATATAGTATATATTATATTATTATTAGTGTTGTACCGGGTATTAGTGTTTTGTAAAAAAGTAACGTTCATACTACGCATAATACGCAAGCAGGAATAGAATCAAGCCAAACACTTATGGAATTCCGAGAATTTAGAATTATTGGTGCCGATTATCGGTAAATAATGTACATTGTATGCAATTAGTTAACTTTCACTCTTACGGAAAATGAAAGCACGATTACCGAAAAATTTCTTCACACCTAGCAGCCCTGTTGTACACGTGCTGTAACAACCAAACGAACACGCCCGTTTACTACTTATCGCGACACTCAAAAGGCACTTTTTCATTTCCACCCCGTCCTCTTTTCCCGCTTCTTTAGTTTTTTGGCGCGCCACTGTCTCTAGGGCAACTGTGAAGGAAAAGTCACGTGATTTAGAGATGACAAAAATGTTATTTTCGTTACGGGCTGCGTGTGAACGCTGTTGGGTTTGCGTGACATATTTTTCTAGTGTCGAGGATGACAAATGTGAAGATAAATCACGACGAAAGTCAGGTTTTCTTTAAAAAGTTTTATTTGTACCGTGAGAGATTTTCTGTTTATATCCGACAGGCCCATTCGTTTAGAGGTGTTGTGTCTTTCATTTTGATCCCTATTCAGTAAATAGTTATTATGAAAGTTAAAACAGATAGTAGTCATTTTGCTTTCACTTTTACTTTTCAATTCAACCTAAACCACCTAAACTATTGAGGCCATGTTAATACTGCTTAAGTTATATTAAATCGTCAAAAAAGAATTATCATGTTATATTTGTTACAGAAATAATTGTTGCAAAAACATGTTAATAATTTTCCAAAGATACAATAATTTGACATTTGTAATAAGGTAACTTTTGTAACATACAAGTTTTAAAACTTTCTTATTGTTATCCTGAGAAATTTTCCTGATATTTAATATTTTTAAAGAAAAATATAAAAAGAAATCGATTCCCTGTTATATTATTGTCACTGAACGTGAATGTTATAAAAGAGAGTTTGTCATAAGCGCTAATTTCCGCCGGCGTCGCGTTAAATGTGCTGTAGATATTCGATGGGCGCATTACCCCGACGCCCTAACATTACAATAAAAGGTTGGATATTTTAACAGAAATCTTATATTCTTTTTTAATTTACCTTTTCTATTATGGAAATCCAAAAGAAACCAAACAAAGAAAATTTGGCAAAAGGTATACTTATACTTTATTCAGTTTGACTTCTATATTCATTTCGTTCTTTGTCATGTTACTGTTGCATTTTAAATAATATTCTTTGACACTTTAGATATAAATTTAACAAATTGCATTGGCCTCTCATAATGTATATAAAAACGTTATGTGTGTATCATCATCATCATTTCAGCCTATCACTAGTCCTCTGCTGAACATAGGCCTCCCCCATAGATTGCTACAAAAGTTTTTAGCTATCATTATGGGAGGCATTTTGCCATAGTTGCCATGCTTCTCAGGCAGGTTGGCAACCGCAGTTTCTTTATTCTGATGTTCCAGGAAGATGCTGCTGCGCATTGTCTGGTTTGGTTTTAATTTTCCTTCTGTCGACTTTCACGACACCCACGGGATGAGATGGGGTGGTAGAAGCCTTAAGCCGCTACCACACGGCATGTGTGTGAACATAAAAACGTTTCATAATGTTAATACCAGGAACAACCACCAATTAATAATGCGAGTTACTCGAGTTTACAAAGTAACTCTTTTATTGGGCAATATATACCTTCTTACAACAAAATCCCCGAAAGTGCTCTGTCTTACAATGCAAAACCATTTAAGCAGATTATTAGACAAAGAATTTATAAAAAGGGTTATTACAATATTAATGAACACATGGATGATGATAACCTCTGGTAATTAGGTGATTGTTGCTAAGCTAGGTCTACTTCTTTATAATACTGTAATTGTACATTTTTTTAAATGACTAAAAAAAATCCCGCTGGGTTTCTGGCCGGTTCTTCTCAGGAGAGGCATTTTTTGCGAACCAACGAAGCTTAAAAAATGGCGTTCAATAATTTTACGCAGTTGCTCAAGTGAATCGTATTTTTATGTTTACTGTGTAAAATCGTCTGTTAACACGAAAATATTTATAAAGAAAATATTTATAATTATTTATTTAAATTAATTTAGAAAACCCAATTTTCGTTCATATTTTATTTCCTTACCTAGAAATGATAAAGCAGTCTAAAAATATCCTAATCAAAAGTAAAAACTAAAGGAATTAATAATCTAAATTGAATTGAATTCTTGACAAAATTTAAAAGAATCATATATCAAAAATTAAAAGAAAGAAGGCCGATTTCGAAAAATTGTGTACATGCCACAATTTTTCGAAATCGATCTAGACGTTTTGGCGTGAATGAATTATTAAAATTAAAAAAAAAATCAGATTAGAATCTGAGAGAAAAGATCTTTAATATATTACTGTAAATCCGAAAAAGGTTCTGTATGACCTTTTTAGTAATATGTGTAGGCATTTATTATATTTTTGACGTGTTATTTATGCGCGTATTTAAGTCATTCTTCTTAGTTACATCAAGCGAATGTCATACAAATTTTTTGAACAAATATTCTGCAAACAATAATTTAGTGTTAGAATAATGTACAGAAACAAATACCAGCGGGGCATGCTGACAATATTTTATAGCATAGGCTCAAAGCCTTTAGCGATATGGGAGACACATATCAAAAATGGTTACATAACAAGATTTTTAGACCAAGATATCAAATCGACGGTACTAGAAATAGGTGGCACTAATGTAAGTACAACGTATATAAGTTGCCCTAAGGGAAACCAGGTCTTAGGTATTACTATGCCTTTCTTGGTAATGATAGTTAAGAATCTCAAAAAGTATTTTTCATTCGAAGTCACTATATTAGACGACACAGGCACGAGACGCAGATTTCGCGTATCTAATTTTCAAAGCAGCACTCAAATACTACCACTATGTACTGTCATGCCAATTGGTTTAGCGGACGAATGGAATCAAATTCAGTTTAATTTGGCCGAGTTTACTCGTCGTGCTTATAATAAACAGTTTGTCGAAGTACAAAGATTAAAGATTAATGCAAATATTCGGCTAAGACGAGTATACTTTACGGAAAAACTTATTGAAATGGATAAGCTTCCGTCGGAATACAAGTTATATTTTCCTTTAGAACAAAAGGGTAGAAAAGAAAGTAAGATACAAGACAACAAGACATTTAAGCCATCTGTACCTCAGCAAGAAATGGTTAATGTTAACATTGTCGACGATAGTATAAAAGATGAAGCCATAAGAAACACTAGCAGAAATTCCAAAACGACAGTTAGTTCTACTAAAAGTATTTCTAACAGTTATTCCATAGACAATGATCAAAGGGGTATAAACACTAACCAAAATATTCATCACGAAATTATCAGGCTTTTAGAGGAAATTATTGAAAATGTATTTCGAGTACTATATAAAGAAACTGGTAATGATATTATAACAGAATTAAGATAATTAAATGTGGTGATCAAAAGGATTAAATATGGATTAAATAATTATAATTTTCTTTATTCGTGGCTATATTTAATTCATCAAAATAAAATCATTTTTAGTCTCATTTTTTAATACATTTCGCTAAAGTAAATAATTGAAATACTTAAGTGTAAATTCATCTTTCATGTATTCTTCTCATGTAAATTCTAGCTCACTGCATCGACATGAAATAAAATTACTCATGTGCGTCGGCATAAAATCAAAATGTAAAAAGCAAATAATTTAGTTCGTAGCTAATACTATAATAATACTTTTTTCGTAGCTAATACTACATAGTTATGTCAGCGTCGTCTTGAGGGTGTCATTAAAGTTAACTAGGCTAATCAGGAGAAGGAACGTCAATAGGTCTTCAAGTGTGTAATTTAATTACCTAACATTCAGTTAAGATATATTCGGCAATTGTATTTATGACAAAGACAAAGAAGCACTCGTCTTTACGTTCCCGAAACCAATGTAATGCCGATGCATATGCGATAAGACTGAAGCTCATACCTTCAGTCTTATCGCAGGTAGGTTTAGATGTAGTGTCATAGATACTGGACAATCACAAGACGATGAATAATCAAAAACCAATACTGGCTGGGATTAGGACCTCGGGGATGCGTCGTAGTGGCCAGAAACTTTGACCATTAAACCATAGGGCGGCTGTTGTTGCAATTTATTTATAATTATTTTTATATATAAAACACTTGAAATGTTTCCGGAATTAAGTATTTAAAGTAATTTATTAAATAAACAAAAAAGTGGCTATTGTTTTTTCTTACTTCTATCACCTTGTTTTATCCATTTGCAACCCAATGATTAATATTTTGTTAAATATTGTAAGTAAATCTGTTAAAATTTGTTAAAAAATATTTTATGCTTTATTCAGGTATTACTAGCTTAGTATTAGCTAAGGTTGGTATACTGGTTGAAAATAAGTTTGTTTTATAATAAAAAGCCTATCCTGTCAAATTTTTAATCTGATGCAGTTCAACGTGTCAAAAATTCAATATTTATATAATGTTTAAAAATACGTATCAAAGTGGTCTTCTCACAATATTTTACAGTTGTGGATCAAATCCTTTAGCAATATGGGATATGGAAGTTCAGAACGGTCACGTAAAAAGACTAACTGATAGTGAAGTTAATTCCGTAGTTCTCGAAATAGTGAGTACTAATGTTGCAACTACTTACATAACGTGTCCAAAGAGGAATAAAGTATTAGGAATAAAATTACCTTTCCTAGTTATGATTATAAAAAATTTAAAAAGATACTTTTCATTTGAGATCACTATTCTTGACGATAAAAACATGAGACGAAGATTCAGGATTTCGAATTTTCAATCAACGACGAAGATAAAACCGTTTTGCACCACAATGCCAATTGGACTATCTGGTGGGTGGAACCAAATACAGTTTAACCTCGCTGATTTTACAAAAAGAGCATATGGAACCCAATTCATAGAGACGCTTCGTGTACAAGTACATGCGAATGCAAGGTTACGAAGAATTTATTTCTGTGAACGCCTTTATACTGAAGAAGAACTACCTCAGGATTATAAATTGTATTTGCCTCTAGAACGTAAGCAAAAGAAGGTGAAAGGAGGCAAAAAAGCGGAGAAAACCGCAGAGGTTGCTCCTGCTGCTGTACCTCCACCACCACCAACGCCTCCAGTGGAAACTGAAACCTTACTTAAATCTCCTAAAGAAGAAATTTCGCAAAATTCGAGCACTCACACTGTACCTCCTGTGGTCACTGATATAATTGAAGAAAAGTCTCCATCAATTAAGGAAGAAAAGCCTCCATCAATTAAGGAAGAAATTGTTACGAAGAATGAAATAATTGAAGAGGAAGACATTCTCGCAGGTGCCGGTTTTGTCGAAGACACGGCAAATGAGGAAGCCACTGAAGGTGATCTAGTTAACCCAGATAAAGAATCGCATCAGGAGATTTAGCAAACATTCAAGATAATTTAAATTTATTATGATTTATGTATATCTGTAGATTATGTATCTTTATATTTTTTATTAGTAAATGTTATTGTTTAATTTTATTAATAAATTGTGTGACTAAAGATTCGTTTCAACTAAACAATGCCTTCTAATATATTTTTTTATAATTTCTTAATTTTATTTATAATATATGTAATAAATAAGAAAAACGACTCATATGTAATAATGTGTTACATGTTCACTAGTTCAGAGAGCTATTGTTTTCTTTTATGATTTTTCATGTTTGTGTTTCAATTGTCCCCGTGTTTCTGACACTGCATCCTAGCCTACCTCCGATATTATCGCATCAGATTTACATCGGATGCGGCGAAATTGGGGCGATCGAGTGCCTCTGTGTTTGCGCGCACACTTGTGGCTCTATAATATCACCTGCGCAGGTGATAACTTCCGTCGGTATTCGGAAGTTTTTGCCGTGGTCGAAATCGACCAGGAGGACTTCATATTTATATTTTTAACAATATTCTTCAAAGAAAAACTATCCTCATCAGTAGGCCCCTCCTAAAAGGCGCCATTTAACCCGATATCGGGCTACTTCCAAGTGCTTCATCTATCCAGGGGGCCCGACACTTGTTTGCCTAAACGCGGCCTCAACTCTAGAATTCGCTTGCTTCAATGGTCGTCACTTCTGTGACAGGTGTGACCAGCAAATTTCCACTTCAATATGCAAGCTCGAAAGGCTTTTTTGATTAATTTAGCTCTTCGGTTTAAAATAAAATAAAAAAATGTATTTCACAGTGCCACATATTTTATGACACCTGGACCTGATTGTCAAAATTCATTAAACTCATAATTTCTTGAATCTGCAAAATAAAATTGAAGATTTACGTCAGCTTGAAGTACATGCGTTCGCATTCAGTATGCAAAAGCCGGCCGTAAAATTTTGCAGTCTGTTGTCTGTCCGTTTAATAGTTTGTATTACAGTCTTGTATAATATTTTGCTAAATATTTACAGATTAATATAAAACTTTGTAATGTATCCTACATTTTCTTTGATACTTCTCTCTCTAATAATAATTAGTCCCGAACTCGCATGTTACCTGAAAAATAAAAAATAAAGCCATAAGTATCGAACATAACATTGCTTTAAAGATATGTATAGTTTACCCGATCAAAATCATATGATATCATATAAAAGATTTTAAATTGAGAAAAGTAGTAAATATTTGCTACAATTATTGGTGACTGCACCAGGCAGGCATTGGCATAGGTATTTGCCTATTAACAAACATTAAATATAGTTCTCTAATTTATAAAAAGAAAGCAATAAAAAAGCTGCCTAACTACATCCCCTTGTATGTTTGATTTGGGATTTTACAAGCTGGTGATTCCACCACCTGTTGAAGGAGCCACGGAACTTTTAATGATAAAAATTCTTAGTTGACTCTCAAAATACCCATCCGATGAGATAAGGATCCACTAAAATTGTTAATTGCAATTTTAAGTGCTGATTTACCACGTGCTCGGCGGTGAAGGAAAACATCGTGAGGAAACCTGCATGTCTGAGAAATAAAAAATATTTCGAAGACATGTGAAGTCCGCCAACCCGCTTTGGAGCAGCGTGGCGGATTCTTCCTAGCTCCAAAACCCTCTCAGAAATGAGAGGAGGCCTGTGCTCAGCAGTGGGACATTTATAGGCTGAAACTTTACTTTACTTTACTTTTGCAGCCACAACGCAGCAAATTTACAATCACACCATATGATCGACAAGATTACTACTACGGATTGGATGACCTGGTGCATGTTGGGACGACTAGCCTTAAACGGCGCCGTTGGCAGTCAGATGACCGATCACAGTCGCAGATATCCCACACATTGAATGCTGCTGCCGGTCACCAGAATGGATATTATAAGCCTGGCACAAGTTTAAGTCTCTGTCGAGTTTTACGACAACCATGAGATGTGAGAAGGATGGTAAAAATATCTTAACCACTTCCACCAACAAACGGTTATCCGATATACATAATAATTATATAAGTACATGCTTTAGGTTCTATTATAGTTATATTTATGTATGGTGCAGTAATAAACAAAGAACGAGTGTCTTCATTATATAATTCAATAGGTTCCTCTGTGAATAGAACGGTATCCCGAATCATATTGACCGGGTCAATTGCTCACAGAATTGAATAAAAATATTGAAATGTGTACCGAGGGTCCCGCTGCCGAAAATCTCGGTCCCTATTTTCTCTTTTTATTACACTGAATAAGTTAGAGTGGATGTCTTTAAATATGTAAACAAAAATGCCCCGAGAGTAGCTCTCGGCTCGCTTCAATGTATGTTAGCGGTACCTAACATACATATACATAAATACTCAATTATAATGAATGTTACAGAGAACTACAAAAACTATGATGAAAGGCAACGCAGGTCAAGTCGGTCTTCAATGTACGAAATTTAAATGGTGAATCGTATACGTAAATAAATCGCTAGGCTATCTCTTATGTGTATTTGTGCTACGTGTACTCTTGATGTGAAACTTATTATTGAAATATTTGAATAGTATTTTTTTAATACTTGTATGCGTGTGGTGGCCCACTAAGAGAATCTCCCACCCCATCTCGTCCCGTGGGTGTCGTAAAAGTCGACAGAGGGAAAATGAAAACCAGGAGATGGGCAGCAGCATCTTCCTGGAACAGCTTAATAAATAAACTGCGGTTCCAACAGAACAAACCTGAAGTCTGACAAACGTGGCAACTATAGCAAAATCACCCCAATCTGTGAGGGACGCCTATGTCCAGCAGTGGACTTGTGACGTGTTGAAGTGAGTGAGTAAGTATAAAATAGCAATCACTACTTTAGATACCTTTTTTAATTAGTTTAATTTTCGTTATTATTCTTATTACGCTATCATTATAAAATAAAACATTGCACTCCCGCGTTTCTTATGGTCTGTATAACTCTGTTCACTGGGTTGTGGGTCCTAACAAAATATTGGTTTACAGGTTTCGATATATTGTGATAGTCCCTTGCTCCTTACACATCATGTGACCCTTTCTCCGATCTTATTGCATAAGCGTTTCATTGGTATACGGATAGGTGCAAGGCACATATCTCTTTGTTTTTGTTAATAGTTGGACACGATCTGACCTGTGTAGATGGTAAAATCAAGTCAAAGAATGTGATGATTACAGTAAGAGAGAAACAAATTTAAGTCAAATGAAATGGTGTACACTAGTGTGCATTAAGTAAGGACTGCCATCACATGAATTTAATTTTGTATCGTAGCATATGTATTGTTAATGTACATAGCAAAAAGTAAAGTAACAGCCTATTAATGTTTCACTGCTGAGCACAGACCTCCCCGCTTTCCTCAGAGGGTTTTGGGGTCAAGAAGAGTCCGCCACGCTGCTCCACTATTTATTACATACTTTATGTAGTAAAGTATGTAATAAATTTTATTCCTTAGACATGCAGGTTTACTGAAGATATTTTCCTTCACCGCAAAGCACGTGGTAAATCAGCACATAAAATTGTATAACAATCTGAGAGGTGCCGGCACCGGCACATTAACACTAAACCTACCGACATTTTATATAAATATATTTCAATGGTATAGCTTTTTAGAAGATACTATGGCAATTAAACATCAAAAGTCAATATATAAACTTTGAAGATACAAACTGATGTCAATTTAAACAAAATATTTCATGGATTATTATAAAATCGTTATTTTAACAATTTTGATTAAAGTCTCAAAAGCGGTAATTTGACCGCTCTGGTAGGTTTAGTGTTAAATACAAGAGCATATAGAAAATCTATTCCATTTACATTGTTTTCGTGTAGACTTAGCTATTTAAAATTAATCATCCACGTTATTATAATGAATCTGAGACTCCAAACAGTTATCTTTTTAATATTTTCTAGACATAAACGCTGGTAATAAGTTAGTATGGCGCGGTGAGCAATAAATCTCGTGGCACCAGTGAGAGCGAGCGGGACAAAGTGGAGAGCGAAAGAGTATCTTTGACGTTGCAATTTCGTTCCAAAACTAAAATCTTATATAATATTTATTGTACAGGTAAAATTCACAAAGTCAATTGGAGTTTGGAAGAAAGAGATCATCATCGCCTCCTAAAATATGAATCAAGCAATGTTGACTTTCTAATGCATTTTTTTTTAATTTGGCAGTAGTGGCAGTTGTTTTTCGTTTTGTTGTCTCTTCGCACTAAAAATACCTTTATGTCAACAAAACAGTTCTTTATTTAACTCTTTTTGTTCTTGCATAATGATTTATCATCATTTGCCTTTTTTCCATTCCTAAGATTTGCTAGCGTTAAAATAAGTTTTTGATTATTTGATAGCATGTATGACTCTTATGTATAACAGCCCAATCGTAACAGATGATTACATTTTTATTTCATAGTTTTATATTTAATACGTAATTTATTTAAATAAAGCTACTAACAAAATTAAATCTGGAAATATGTAAATTCTTATTATTTAAAAGTTAATAAAAACTATTATGTGTCCTTCATGACAGTGGAAGTCGTGCCAACCGATTATAACTCGAGCCAAGTAAATTTGCAAACTAATGTTAAGCGAGCATTTCGCTGCGGTGGCTTCTGGTTGTATTAAATCTATAATTAACTTCTAGTTTTAAATATGGTCAAAATAGATACAAACATATGATAAAATGATGTTCATAACAATAAAAAAAAATCTGTCATCACATTGGAAAAAGTTATTTTTGCATTATTTAATGATTACGCCAATATTAGAAAAGAAGAAAGAAGCGAAGAATGAAAGATTTTTTTTTATTACTTCAACTTTTGATCACTGCAAACATAACTGTGTTTCGGTCTGAAGGGCACTGAGAGCTACTGTAATCACTGGGCATATGAGACTTAAGAACTGACATCTCAGGGGGACGGGCGCAGTGTGTTGCCACACGGAAATGTTTTGGTTAACACAACTTTGCTATGGGCGGACGTTGCACTTACCATCAGGGGATCGTTTTGCTCGTCTCATCCCTTTATCAAAAAAAAGTCACAAACTTATCTAATGGTAACCAGCGGTTCAAGACGGAGAGCACTTTAATTTCATATATTAACAATTCATTAACAAGCAACAATCTTCTAACAAACCACAAATCAACTGGATACCAAAATTAATTGCAGTCTGCAAATTGGAATTCTATTCAATGGAAACCTAATCGAAAATTCAATAATGACGCAAAACACCAAAGTGGTAAATTATTAGAGACTGACTGACCGCAACTACAGTTAAAACAATTTCTCCGTCGATGCGTTCGATACATAGATAGTCAGCCTAATTTTTGAAATTTATGACAAAGGGAATATAATCCGTCTGAAGTACGGTCTAAGACGAACGTGCCCGGCCTACTAGATGGGTTACGGTCAGCAGACAAACAAGACCGCGAGAATATTATTTTAATCCGAATCGTGCATTTTTGTACTGTTGTTATAACAGATAATTGTTTTACATCTTTATCTTTTAACAGACGCAGAGTGGAGTTAGGAAAACGTAATATGGGACGCTCCTTTTTAGATGGAGCGACGATGTGCGTAAGACTGTTGGCAGGATGCATGAAATCGTGTTGAATGTCGCTGCTTGCGAGAGGTTTATGTTCAGCAGGGGACTGCCGCAGGCTTATGATGATGATTCCAAATTCACAGTAAAAGAGAGAAAAAGTAACATAGTTTGAATTGATTATATAATTTTCTCATAATAATACGATTCTCCGAAGTTTCATAAGTAGTTACAGGGGTATGTGCACCATTATTAAAGTCTATTTAATATAAACTTAATAAAAATGGTAGTATCGCAATAAGACTTACTCGAATTCTTACCAGGGTAGGCCGTTTTCTGGAACTGTGTAGTGAGGGTTATAATCGCATTCAGATACAATACGCAAAATAAAGTTTTAGAAATTACGTCACTCATGTTAGTAAAACGTTAAGTAATGAATTTCATCCATTTTTTTGAGAAAAAATTATGTGTATGTTTTAACTATTTTTATATGACAAGGAAAGTTACATTTTTTTGCGTCCGTGCCTTTTAAACATCATTCAGCATTCGTTCATTCATTTCAGCCTATAACTGGCCCACTGCTGAACATAGGCCTCCCTTAAAGATTGCCGCAATAAATTGTGGCATTCTATCATATCTCTCATTTTGAGGGGATTTAGCTATAATTGCCTCGCTCGGCAGGCGAGTTGGCAACCGTAGTTTATTTATTCAGATGTTCCAGAAAGATGCTGCTGCCCATCTTCTGGCTTTAATATCTATTTTCTATTTTCTAATCATCATATCTATTTTCAATTCAATATCTATTCATTCAATATCTATTTTCTAATGACCGTGTTGCTGAGAGGTTAGCATACTTACCTATAGAATCTTGTGTCCTAGGTTAGAATCCTAGACGGATTTGTTCGGATCTGATCGTTGTACTCCCGTGTTTCTGATACTACACCAGTCCCCTTTTCACAATCTAAACGCATATGCGTTATATCGGGTATGGAAAGTGAGGATGTCTGAGTACTACTACAAATTTCATCACAATATATTCTGCGCTATTCAAAATCGATCATAAGAACGTCATCAATTTTTTCAATCGTTTTTTCAAATTTATAAATAGTTCTCAATCCAGATAAAATGCTTATTCATTTAAAAGCATTATGAATGAAAATTTAAGCTAAGTAACATTTGCTTAAATGTGATAGTATTACATAACAACGACACTGTTACTCGAAATATAGCCAATATGTACATTGGAAAGAGAACCTGACGTAGATGAAATTCATTTTTATCGCTTTCACCGAATTTAGGCATTGAATTTAAAGTATTTGGATAAGTCGTATTTATTTGGTGACTGTACCCAAAACTTATCCAAATAAAAGGAGATCTGTCGTGCTTGTAGATGCAGACTATTACAGCGTCTAAGTGTGTAGGTCGCACAGAAAAATATCATAGAGAAAATAACATGCGTGTAATTTTTTTACGAAATAATTGAAATAGATTTATTTGTGAGCGTTCACGCATAAATACGTTATTTTCCTTTTTCGCTTAAATAAATTAATATTAATATTGATTGATAGTTTAAATTTATTCACGATATATGTCCGTATATATTTATAACAACTTTGAAAAAGTCCAATAAAAATCCTCTTATTGGGAAAGACTTCTTAGTTAGAAAGAGTGTCTAGTCGTGTCTCCTAAAAAGTCATATCGCTGGGTTAGGCAGGATAGCAGCATCATACTCTTTGCGCCAAGACCGTCATTTGTTGGCGGTTACGAGATTTTTCCATCAGTCGACTTTTACAACCTCCACGGAATGAGAGAGATTGGTAAATTCTCGTACGGCATCAGCACCTGGTGGTTGTCTTTATAGTTTACGAGTAATTGAACGATTGGCTTATACTCTCTGTCTCGCATTTTTTTTATTGCATAGAGTGATGAAACGAGCAAAACGTTCACCTGATGGTAAATGCAACGTATGGCCATAACAAATGCTGTGCCACCCAGAAAATTTATGTGTAACACTACCCAGTAGGTTCTTAAGTCTCATATGCCCAGTGATTACGCTAGCTCACAGTGCCTTTCAAACCAAAACACAGTAATGTTTGCACACTACTGCTTCACGGTAGAATAACTGGCCCTGGGGTGGTACCTACCTAGACGGACATGATAAATATTTGTATTTTTTATAGCAGAAAGTGACGAGACGAGCATAACGTCAAAGTGTGCTGTGTCACCCAGAACATTTCTGTGCGCCACCACACTGCGCCCATCACCTTGAGACATCAGTTCTTAGGTCTCATATGCCCAGTGCTTATACAAGATTTCATTGCCCTTCAGACCGAAACACAGTAATGTTTGCACGCTATTGCTTCACGGCAGAATTACTGGTCCTGCGGTAGTACCTACCTAGACGAATTCCTGCAAAGGAATCCTACTGCAGGTAAAAATGTATTATATGGTCAAACCATACAGCCCATCAGAAATGAGAGGAGACTTGTGCTCAGCAGTGGGACATTTAAGGACTGTTACTTTTTTAATACAGCAAGTATATATATTTTTTAAATGAAACAGAAATATAGGTTGACAATCATATTAATGTAATACTAGCGATCCGCCCCGGCTTCGCACGGGTAGATAGATATTAGAAAGATAAATTAGTATTTGGACAGGCAGAAACAACAGCAATCCCTTCACTAACATTTTTTGTAGCGACTATGCACATCGGCGAATCTGCAGCTCAGGTCAGGTAAGATTAAGTTACCAAAATAATGTTTTATTTATGGGAACACAAGCCATGAAAGTTTAGTGGCTCAGAGCTTCCTTGTAAATAATATTTGTTGTCGTGTTAGCAAAATAAAACGACCGCTCTCGACCGCTGCGCAAAGGGAGCCGCGCACCATGATGATACCAAAGTCGCATGAATCCGGGCGGCGCGGCGTTCAAGCCGCGGCCGCTGTATTTATTATAGAGCGTTTCGAAGTTTTAAATTAAAAAAATATATACTTAAAATTACAAACCACTATTCAACAGTTTCTAGTTTACAAAAAATAAAATGAGTAGACAGGTAATCAATAGAACTTAGTCTAATCGCGAATAGCGCGGGCGAGCGTACGACTGTTCGCTCACACCGCAGCATTTTTCTTACTTTTAGCATTTTTACACCCGTCGTAACTTCTAATCTAAAGAGGAATTTACATGTACATAATCAACCTTGACTATAAAAGTGTTTAGTAGGATAAGGATTAATATTATGCTACGAATGTTATCATATTTCGATTCTACCCGTGTTTTGTTTGACTAATTTAAACAAAAAGTGATTATTGTGACTTATCTATAATACATAGTTAGAAATATAGCCTCGGGGACTTTTTTGTGAGTAATGATGAGTAACATGAAAATGTAGTACATTATTTTCTTAATCATTAATAGTTTTTGCAGCGCACGCCAAATTAATGTCTTTATTATATTTATTATATTTTAATACCTTGAGTTACATCATAGCAATATTCGTAGGAATCTCGCTTTTTTTTTAATAAGATACAACTCATGTTATTCGGTGATAATGTAGTTGTATATAGGTGACAGAATTTTTAAAATCGGTTCAGTAGTTTTTGAGTTAAATAATTACAACCAAACATACAAAAAATCAAATCTTTCGTCTTTATAATATATTATAAAGTTATAAGTTTAGATTAGCTAACCCGTGCGAATATTTCGCACCGTACCGTAATCGAGGTCAGATGACGCCATCTACCGTCTTTTCAGAATGTAAACAACTCCAACCGACAGCTGTCGTGCATGTTAGTTTAACAGATTGTCAACAGATGGCGCTTACTGCAATTATATAAATTAATTCAATCCTTTTAATATTTTATTAACGAAAACATTAATTTTAAGACATTTATTTATTTTTTGTCGTTAGAGGGAAAAATAATTTTCAAAGTGGACTATCAAACATTAATTTGGAAACAGTATTAAGGTAGATATTTCTCACCGGCAAAAACACCTTTAACAAATAATATATACGGATAGATAGACATTGCACATAAATCTCATACCGTTTATGATAATTGTGAAAGAAAAACTAACTTTGTATATGGTACTGAAATGAGCATAATAAGAATTCAAAACTATTTGTGACTTACGAGACGTTTTTTAAAATATAAACAGAGTTCTTATCTTCACGGTACATAAAGCTGGCGATTTTTAGGTAGCAAAGTTGGGCGTTCATATTTTAAACGGCTTCAAGCGGACGCCACTGCGGCGTCATGATAACGCGCCCTATCGGTTTTTTACTAACCGCGGACGAAACACTTTTTTCATATCTGAATTGAATTGAATAACGGCACTGCGGTGGTATCTACCAAAGCGGACTCCAGCATGAGACTCCTATAATCAGTTAACGACTACATTTATACACACATACAGTTAAGGATTTTTTTCATATAAGGCCTACCCCTTATATGAAAAAAATCCTTGAGAGACCACTCACGCAGGTCAATTTTCGCCCACGTGGCAAACGAAACGTGGCGGGTGGCGAACCACATCGCCGTTATTTTATTATGAGTCAAACAAATTCTTACTCCCCATTGCGTTTCCAAGAGCAGTATAGTGGCAGCATTACATATTATGGTGTTATTCTGCACAAATAAAGAATGTACGTACATTACGTACCTTGACGCCTTTTACGACACCTCAGTGGGAAAGAGCTGCTATTCTACTCTGCCGGACACCTATCGGACATGATGGTTATTTTCACCACACAGATGGTTGGGTATTACCACCGGCTTGGGATCCTATAATTAACAAAATTAAATCAAAAACCAAGCATACCACCGCAAGACTTCAAGACACTGTAAGCTAATTTTGCGTAGATCGGACCAAAAATAATAATTAAAAGCTGAAGGTACCCCGGATTAACTATGACATCGGGAGATCTGTCACATCAGTCCCCCGGTGACCATGGGTGCTGTAAAGTACTCGAAACGTCGGGTTAAAAATAGTTTAAAATTAAACGCGATAAAATCCGTAAAAGTAGTTTTATTAAAAAATATTCAAGTTTGTTTTACTTTGAAGTATTTTCTAATTTATTTTATGGTATTTTATATATTAGAAATTTGCTAAATATTACTTACTGTAAAATAACTGCTCAGTATTTAAACTATTATTAATATCACTGGTGGTAGGATTCCTATGCAAGAATCCGTCTAGCCAGGTACCACCCCAGGGCCAGTTATTCTGCCGTGAAGCAGTAGTGTGCAAACATTACTGTGTTTCGGTATGAAGGGCACTAGCAAGTGTAATCACTGGGCATATGGGACTTAAGAACTGATGTCTCAGAGTGATGGGCGCAGTTTAGTGTCACACAGAAATGTTCTGTGCAGGCAGACCTTGCACTTACCATCAGGTGAACGTTTTGCTCGTTTCATCACTTGACCAATAAAAAAAACAATCGATAAATTTTTAATAAGAATAACAGAAACGTTTCACGAAAATGCTGCACTCAAAATCGACCTTTAAATTTCACTCTCAACGCGCCCGAAGAAGTTTTAATTCAAAAAAGATAAAATTGTACCTTGGCTGAGATTAGGCCTCCTCTAATATTTGGGAGGTTTTTTGATTTTTTTATTTCGTTAAAAAAATTAGCCCTATATAAAAAGAAACTATTTAACCATAAACATATAAATTTACTTTTGTATTTTTTTTTGTTTTTGAAATACTTTATTGAAATGTAACAAAATTTTTCCTCTTTTAGACTTATTAACGAAGATAAGTAACGAAACGAATACAGTGGAGCGAAATGGAGAATAACTCATAGCTTTCTTTCAATTAATTGTACTAACACTCTCAGACAGACGAATGCTATTTTCTCTCATCCGTTCTATGCGATAAAACGCTAGCTGTGTTTATCATCAAAGCCAAGATAAATGCTGTTCTTAATACGACAAACAGCACCCATTAACTAAGTGAGAGCGAAAATAAAATAGCGAATCAAAGGAATTCTCCTTTCGCCAAGTTATCGAGTATTAAGCAACATTGAATATAACATTGTTACATGTTTTTGGCGGTTAGGGCGAATAGTGGTCTACGTGAGTGGCCTCTGCATACCCATTAAACGGAAAAATGGAGTGCCTACCCATTTTTTTTTATTTTTTTTTATTTATTTATTTAAACTTTCATGCACTAGTGGTACATATGGCGGAATTAATGCCCAAAGGCATTCTCTCCCAGTCAACCATAAGGCAAAGCAGAGATAAAACATAATATGATTATACAGAAAAAATAAACAGAAAAATGCGTGAATTTCTGTATATAACGTTCGGAAAAGGAATGTTTTCCAAACCAATATAATTTATTTTAATTTTTGCTTGATAAGATACTAAGGTACTCGTATCTACGCCAATGATTGTATTACCTACATCTTACTACTACGAGTATAATAAACTTGGAGAGTTTGTATGTTTGAACGCCCTAGTCTCAACCTGATAACACGATATGAAATAAATATTTTTCATTAGATACCACTTTTACGGCAAAATGCTAAGCATTTCATGCGGGAGAAACTTAAGGGCACAATTAGATTCAGATAAATAGGGGGGAAATGGTACAATAAGAAGAAAAAATGTTGATTATGTGCATAAATATCTTGCAAATTATTTTATGGAAGAAATAGACGGGACGTGCAAATCGTTCACCTAATGGTAAGTGCAAGATCTGCCCATTACAAATGCTGTGTCACCCAGTTCATATCTGTGTGGCACCACAATGTGCTCGTCACACCTGAGTCATCAGTGTCCTTCAGATCGAAACACAGTAATGCTTGCACACTACCGCCTGACGGCAGAATAACTGGCACTGTGGTGGTACCTACCTAGATGGATTCCTGCATAAAAATCCTACCACCAGTAAGTAAATCAGTAACTCAATAAAATAAAAAAGTCAAAAAAGTACTTTCATATGTAACATTTTGTTTTATGTGTGTTGTACGTAATATGTTTAGTTTTTAATTTAGTGTTAACCCAAGTTAACCCTTACAATACCACTACGTTCAATCCCATGATTGGAACGTTTGTGTACGAGTGTTATAATACTACTGACATTATTTATTAAAAAAAAATTAACGTAAAATATTTAAATGAAACTAAGTTTACGGATTTTATCGCGTTTAATTTATTACTATTTATAACCCGACGTTTCGAGTGCTTTACAGCACCCATGGTCACGGGAGGACTGAGGTGACAGATGTCCTGATGTCATAGTTAACCCGGAGTACCTTCAGCTTTTAATTATTAGTTTTAGTCCGATCTACGCAGAAAGAGCTTACTGTGTCTTGAAGTCTTGCAGTGGTATGCTTGGTTTTTGATTTAATTTTATTAATAATAGGATCCCAAGCCGGTGGTAATACCCAACCATCTTCCCTATTGAAATTAGGATGTTTTTTAATTTCAATAGCCTCGCGAATCATCCTTGGTAGGAATCGGTGTTCTTTTGCAAGGATTTGTGGTCTATCAAATCTGATGTAATGGTTGGGATGATCCAGAACATGGTCACAGACTGCAGACTTCCTAGAACGACGATGCTTCACGTCAGCTATGTGTTCTTTTACGCGGGTTTTTATCGATCTTCTTGTTTGGCCTATGTAAGAGAGACCACATTCACAATCCAGCTTGTATACTCCTGCGTCTTGTAGAGGGATGTTACACTTGACAGATGGTAAAAACTGACTTATCTTCTTCGGCGGCTTGAAGTATGTTTTTATGGAAGCCCGCTTCAAGATATAGCCAATCTTGTCCGTGACTCCTCTGACATAAGGTAGAATAGCAGGTACACGCTCGACTGTGGCCGGTTTCACTCGGTCACTGCGACGTAGGCGCGGAACCCGAAGCTTGTTGTCGTGCAAAACTTGCTTGACATGCTGAAGCTCGGCGGCCAGGTGTTTCCTGTCACAGATTCCTCGTGCTCTCTGAAACAAGGATTTACCCACGGTAGCTAACTGTGATGGATGGTGGTGAGATTCACCGTTTAAATATCTGTTAGTATGGGTCTTTTTCCTATACACAGTGTGACTCAAGGTGTTATTAGGATTCCGAATTACTAAAACATCTAGAAAAGCTAAAGAGTTATTTGCCTCTAACTCCATTGTAAATTGAATTTTAGAGTTTAGGGACTGCAGTCTGTGACCATGTTCTGGATCATCCCAACCATTACATCAGATTTGATAGACCACAAATCCGTGCAAAAGAACACCGATTCCTACCAAGGATGATTCGCGAGGCTATTGAAATTAAAAAACATCCTAATTTCAATAGGGAAGATGGTTGGGTATTACCACCGGCTTGGGATCCTATTATTAATAAAATTAAATCAAAAACCAAGCATACCACTGCAACACTTCAAGACACAGTAAGCTCTTTCTGCGTAGATCGGACTAAAAATAATAATTAAAAGCTGAAGGTACTCCGGGTTAACTATGACATCGGGACAACTGTCACCTCAGTCCCCCCGTGACCATGGGAGCTGTAAAGCGCCCGAAACGTCGGGTTATTTATAGTAAAACATTAAACGCGATAAAATCCGTAAAATTAGTTTCATTTAAATGAGTAGTGTTCGCGTAAAGAAATCATTAAATAATTTATCTGCTTTATTAATGTGTACTTGCATAGAATAGTTGAGTTATAAAAAAAATCCTGTAACGATTTCAAAGTTATTAGGTATATGCATTTTCCAACAACATTGACATGAAGACTAACTGTAAATATTTTTAAACTTATGTTTTTTGATTTAAATTATTTAAATGAACTGGAATCAAAATAAATAATTAATACTTTTTCTCAAACACTGTTTTTGAGAATAATATTCTTTCTTATTGCACTGTTAGTATATTTAGTAAAGTGTATAAGTTAGTAGTATGTTAGTATAAGTTGTTTACTGGTGGTAATCCGTCTAGGTAGGTACCACCCCAGGACCGGTTATTCTGCTGTGAAGCAGTAGTGTGCATAACATTTATGTGTTTCGGTTTGAAGGACATTGTGAGCTAGCGTAATCACAGGGTTTATGAGTCTTAAGAACTGATGTCTCAAGGTTATGGGCACAGTGAGGTGTCACACAGAAATGTTCTGGGTGACACTGCATTTGTTATGGGCAGACGTTGCACTTACCATCAGGTGAACGTTTTGCTCGTTTCATCACTCCATACAATAAAAAAAATATAGTAAACTGCCTGATGCCCGCTACTTCGTCCGTGTGGATAGAGGTTTTTTGCAATATCCAGTGGGAATTATTTAATTTTTCTGGATACAAAGTATCCTATGTCCGTCTCCAGGATGCCAGCTATCTCTGTGCCAAATTTCGTCAAGATCGCTACAGCGGTTGAGCCGTGAAAAGTTAACAAGCAGACAGAGGGACAGAGAGAGTTAGTTTCGCATTTATAATATTAGTATGGATTACTATTGGATTATTAAACTGTCATATTGTAGCTATAAAATTTCATCGGACCACAAAATAACATTCAATTACTTTCGAAGACAACAAATTTTATTTTGTACGTGAAACTACATTTATTTACGTAAGTGCGGTACGGAATATTTTACATTAAAAAGTACACATGAGGGCCCGCAACATCCGATGAATATTCATAGGGTGCCGGAGATTGTATCGCGTAATAAACAGCCTGTATACCTCGTTCTAGTCCACCCACGTGCTCTCGTTCACTCGGACGATATAACTCGCTAAACAAATTAAAAAGTAAATTATACCTAAATATATTGTTCATACGCTATTAGGTGTTTTAATAATAAGCAAGTAGTACGCAGTAAACACACGGTTAAATTTGTTCACGAAAGCGACAGTTTTTTTTTGTGTAAAAAATATTTTACTACATTGTTCATGTATAGAAGTTATGTTTAATTTGATGAGTATTCAGCAGAATAGATCAGTGTGCTCACAGTCCTAACGGCTAGACATATTGGGTGTGAAGTCGTAAGCCGATAGGTATAGATAGGTATAGATAGAGATAGGTGTCCGACAGAGTAGAATAGCACGTACCTCTTTCTATCGAGGTGTCGTAAGAGTGGTATTGTAAAATAAGACCTACAAACTTTTGTCGCAATCATGGGGGAGGCCTACGTTCAGCAGTGGACTAGTGATAGGTTGAAATGCTGATGATAAATAACTAAAACACTAATCAAGGTGAAAGGTCTCTTAATAAATTAGTAATATAAGTAAATAAAAATCCTTTGTATCGGTATTACAATGATTGCTAGACCGTACATCATGCACTCGTTTCAACGTTTGATCTCCCCATTAAACTGTCCATACCAATGAACCATTGAGCTCCACTAGACTGTGAATTATATTTTTTTCTACAAATAAATAGCGATGTTGCCAGTATTAATAGATGGTGTTGTTTACATAGGCAAGCTGTAACGGGTTGGTGTTTTTAGTTAATAATAGCAAACGAGTATACAAACAATATCTGGCCGCTGACAGATTAATTTCGCGAATGAATTGTTCTATTTGAACGACGTCAGCTCCGATCGGTCATCGGCAAGCGGGATTAATGGTCCGTTGACGTTTAACCAAATTATACAGAGGAGAGCGGTGGGAGCTAAAAATTGCAACAGTGTTTATGGTATCATGAACCTAATTTATTGTTATTCGTGATTTGAGTCACTAATTAGACCAGAAATTCATTTTGATTAAACTAAATTTTAAGTCCTAAAAGTTACAGCCTATTAAGGCGCTGTAATAGGGCTGTTAGTGTTAGTGTAGAGAGAGCCCAGCGATGAGCGCTAACTTTCCCTCATTACAGCAGCGGGGAGGACTTTTATCGACTCCGAAACCCTCTCAAAAAAAGAGGCATCCTGTAATTTCACTGCTGATTACGTACGAATATTAAAAAGTTATTATTATTATAAAACATAATTTAAAACGTTTCTCCATAACACAACTTTTCTCCTTTAGGTAACGAAGAAGATTTATAAAGATATATTAACATGTGAATGCTTAAATCTTTCTCAAACATACAATTAAGATACACTGATCGTATTATATAACTCTGGAACATAGTTCAGGAATAAGAACCTAAGTTATTACAAGGGCCATTGCGTGGACGATAACATTAGTTGGGGGCCAGATTCCGTAAAAACACGCATAAATCACGAGCCCACCGACCCTGACTAATTACGGTTTAATTTACAGCAACAAAGAACTCGACCAACACTAGCCGACCTGCAAACTCATTTGATATATATTCCACTTGTAATTTGTGTAGGACTTTATTTATACGTATGTTACAATTATTATTAATGTTATACTGTAAATTTATTTAATATATTGTAATCCGTTTATGGGATACACATACAGATCTACGTATTGTAGTTAAATATGAATTATACTTAGCGTACGTAAGTCACAGACTTAATGATGACTACGGTGTACTTTAGATAGATTGTTTTTTAAGTTGCATAACTTCATTTTTTTATCTATTTATTAATTAGAGAACTTCGGCGCTGATCAAGCACACCGTCCCGTAAAGAATTATACAAAATACAACAAACAAAGCAAATTTATTTCCTAAATAGTGCCAAAACTGCCAGCTTACCAGCAGAGTCCTCCGATATTAGACCAGCCAAAATGCTGTCCAAGAAGTCAATATACGAGTATCGTACGAGTATATGTACTCGTAAATGTTTTTGTTATTACGAAAACATGATATTCTAAATGTTTCAATCCAGGACACATTTTCATATGTTGAAAATCTTTAATTACTTCGCATAGGACACAATTCATTAGGTACTTAGTAGATTTGTTTTTCTATTTTTTTTTAATAAATGTTGTTGTTACTTTTTTATGTGATCAAGAATTCACGAATTTAAGATTAATATAGTAGCCCGAATGTTTTGAAAGTTTTAAATTTCCTGAGATTGTAAAGATGTCCTAATGTATACTTTCGTTAATATATTTTCCTTATAACTTAATTATTCAAACCTGAAGTGTTTGTTTACAGTAACTTTAGTCTTAACAAACCGCGCTAGCGACTTTTTTCGTAGGATCTTTATAATTCACTAGCGATCCGCCCCGGCTTCCCACGGGTAAATATATATTAGAAAGATAAATTAGTTAGTACTTTATTAGGACAAATAGAACAACAGCAATTCCTTACACTTACATTTTTTTTAGCGACTATTCTCGCCTGCGGCTCTGCAGCTGGTCAGGTAAGATTACGTTATTTTACCAAAATAATGTTTTATTTATTTGTACATAAGCCATGAAAGTTTAGTGGCTCAGAGCTTTTTTGAAAACATTATTTAATGTCGTAGCAAAGTAAATTAAAGTAGCAAAATAAAACGACCGCTGCGCAAAGGGAGCCGCGAACATCGATGATGCCCAAGTCGCAAGAAGCCGAACGGCGGCGCGGCGTTCGAGTGACACCGCGGCCGCCGTATTTTTTACAGAGCTTTATAAAGTTTTAAATATAAAAAATATAATTAAAATGACAAACCACTATTCAATTGTTTCTAGTTTACAAAAAAATAATATGAGTAGGTAATTTATAGATCTTAGTCTATTGGCACGCAGCGCGGGCAAGCGTAGAGATGTTCGCTCACACCTACTACACTATAATAATTAGAGATATAGCCTCGCGGACTTTTTTTTGAGTTATGATGAGTACTATGAAAATTTAGTACAATATTTTATTTATCATCAATAGTTTTTGCAGCGCACGCCAAATGATGACTTTTATAAGTTCATTTTTGATACCTTGATTTTCATCATAGCGATTTTCGTAGGCATCTCTTTTTTTTTTAATTTAAATATAACTCATGTTAGTTGCTCATAATGTATCTGTATATAGGTGAAAGAATTTTTTAAATCGTTTCAGTAGTTTTTGAGTTGATTCATTACAACCAAACAAACATACCAAAAATCAAATCTTTTCTCTTTATAATATTAGTTTAGATTAAAATGAAACCAATATCAAGTTCAACCAGTGTAACAAGTGTCGAGGTGGTCATCAGCTAGGTTTTAATCCACTGCTGGGCATAGGCCTCTCCTTAGAAGGAAAGATTTACTGTAATCGCCACGCTTGGAATGTATATTGGCGATTGCAGCAACAAACACTTTTCTTTGACTTTGACCCTAGACGCTACTGCCGGTATTTTTGGTCTTTTTTTTTATTCGACTATTTATGATTTTTTGGTTTGGTTTTATACTGGTGGTAGACTTCCTATGCAGGAATCCGTCTAAGTAAGTAGTGCCATTTATTCTGTCGTTGAGCAGTAGTGTGGAAAATTACTGTGTTAGATCTGAATAAATGCGACTTAAAAACTAATGTCTCAGTGTACCATCAGGCGAATGATTTACTCATCTCGTCCCATTCCACCATAAAAATAATAATCGCTATCGCCATGAGTTTCTAGGCATTTCCCTTTGTGACTATGGTTTAGTCGACACTCACGGATTGAGACGGGATGGAAAATTGTCTTACTCGTATGTATGCCGCCACTACACGGCGAGGTTACTATCATTTAATCTGTAGAACTTCGTATCTATGTCTAGTAGTTTTAAGTAGGTAAAATCCGTTCGAACAGACAGACACAAATTATCAGACATATCTGTTAAATTTATTTGGCTGTGTGATGCACGATACATATTTTGTAGTATTTGTAGACACGAGTAAAAGCTGGTAAAAAGTGCAAGGAGATGTCAGTCGTAAACACAAAGACGTTAATACCACATAGATATGACTATAGGTTTATTTACTCGTAGGAAGGGGAGACAGGAGAATGGTGCATATTTTATGTATAATATATCTTGAATATGTCAACTCTTTACCTATGATAATTTACATTTTAGGGGCTTTCAGCATGAATTATAATGTACTGTGACATAGCTAGCAGCGTATTCGTTTTATGTTTGTAAATTATACAAAAGCTATAACCTTGAGCTGTTAAATATGTTTATCTTGACCATTTGCTAAAAAGATTAAAAACTATAAAGAATCTTTTCCATACTTGAAGACAGTGGCGTGGTTGCTGATCGTAAGATTCTGATGCAGGACTCCATATAGGTAGGATGTTTCATTCTTAACATATTATATTATCGCTATGTATTTGTGCATGGGTGAATATGTACGTAAGTGTATGTATGTATGTGTGTGTGTAAGTATAATGTGGAAATGTGTATAAAGTTTTAATTATTTTCTTATCTGTTTATCTCATCCTTTGTCATCTTTTTGTACCGCCAAAGGTGTTTCATCCCAAAATTTGGCTAGCTTAGAATGCATATAGCATAAAGTCAGCCCATTTTACTTGACCTTTTGTATAGTCAATAAAGATTAAATAAATAAATAGGTACCATCGCAGGACCAGTTTCTTTGCCTTGAAGGAGGGTGTGCTGACATTAGTGCTAAAGACTCATACGCCCAGTGATTACACTAACCCTCAGTGCCTTTCAGATAGAAACACAGTAATGTTTGCACACTACTGCTTCACGGCAGAATAGCTGGCCCTGCGGTAGTACCATGGCGTGCTCAGTAGAGCGGGACAGTATTTCACGTCGGCCCATCGCCTGCAACTTTACAAGGCGCAAGTTCAGCCTCACATGGAATACTGTTCTCACCTCTGGGCAGGCACACCCAGCTCTGTCCATTTGACCGAATCCAACGAAGAGCGGCTCAAATCGTCAACGACCGAGTTCTTTCCGATCAACTCGATCCACTGGCTTTGCGAAGAGACGTTACGTCTCTTTGCATTTTCTACTGTGTTTACCATGGGGAGTGTTCCAAAGGGGTTTTTGAGGAGGTTTACAGACTTAAACTCATTTTGTTTTTAATGCTAAAACTTGTCTACAATTGTTTAATTCCTCAATTCTCCAGTTAATTTTGAATTACTCACAGAACACACACAAACACAGCGTAAACTTTAATACCATTGAGTATCTAAATATGAAAACCGCAGTACCGCATCGGCTTTTGAAAATTCGTCGTAGCGCTTTATTATTAATAACAGTTGTGTCAATTTAGTAAAGTTGTTAAACAAGTGACTTACTCGTAATCGTCAATAACAGTCACAATTTAAATTTAATTTCAGGATAATTGAAAAAGTTACCATTATATACCTACATCGCAAACAGAAAAGGAGAATTATTAAACCAATTAAAAGTTAGGAGCATTAACTGAATCAACGCACAACAAATTTCCTCAGTTGCCGCCCTTGATCCACGGATTTTATTTCACCGTGCCTATCGCGACCTCTACCGAAACTCGCAACAGCAATATTATACGACTTCATTATTATTATATGATTTCATGGAAAACTGTGTTTTATCAGAATATCTTTCGAAAGCTTTACATGTAATATTATGTACTTTAAAAAATAATATATAATATACATACATGCATGCAGTCACGCCGTCTTCCCATATAAGGAGTAGGTAGTATTTTCGGTGATGTAATTGCTGTTAGCCTTCTCGGCTTTTACAGCTTCATCGGATACTATGAGTAGGTAGATATCACACGCGCAGCCCACTTTTCGCCCCCGTGGGAGACGTGACGGGTGGCGAACCACGTCGCCGTTTTGGTATGAGCCAAGAAATTTTTACTCCCCATTGCGTCCCCGCGGGCAGTATATTGACATCATTGCATATTCTGGTAATATTATGAAAGAATAAAGGCCGTTCACACAATGCCTTAGTAGCCTCTTCTTTATAGTACTAATATTATCTCGTTAATAACTTCAATTAAGCTTGAAAGTTTGTGCTTGTGGTTCATGACAAGATAATGGCGAGTGCGATCCCCTAAATCTTTACCTTTGTCTTATAAAGCCGCATTTAATAGAGTGTTGCGTGGTGGCGGCTAAAAAGAATCTACCCCATCATATCCCGTGGGTGTCGTAAAAGCCGACAGAGGGAAAAAAACAGGAGATGGGCAGGAGCAACTTCCTCGAATATCTAAATAAACAAACTGGTGTTGCCACCCTGCCTGCCTACAAACTTACAAACATTCGTGACAATCTATGGGTGATGCCTATGTTCAGCAGTGGACTACTGATAGACTAAAATGATGATAATGATTTTACTACCGTCATGCACTGTACTAACCAGGCCTGACCATTCAGTATCCTACGTCGCGTCTATGCGATATGATCGGAAAATCGGATTTTTTTTTATTTGATAAAGTGACGAAACGAGCAAAACGTTCACCTGATGGTAAGTTCATCGTCTGCCCATAGCAAATGCTGTGTCACCCAGAAATTGATGCCATACTGCGCCCGTCACCATGAGACTCGAGTTCTTAAGTCTCAAATGCCCAGTGATTACGCTAGTTCTTAGTGCCCTTCAAACCGAAACACAGTAATGTTTGCACACTTCTGCTCCACGGCAGAATAACTGGCCCTGGGATGGTACCTACCTAGACGGATTCCTGCATAGGAATCCTACCACTAGTAAAAGGCTTTGGCAGAAATCTTTTTTTTATGAAAGAAAGTGACGAGGCGAGCAAATCTGATGAAGTGCAATGTATCCATGTAACAAATACTGTGTCACCCAGAATATTTCTGTGGGTCACCACACTGCGCCCGTCATCCTGAGACGGCAGTTCTGAAGTTTCATATGCCCAGTAATTACACTAGCTTTCAGTGTCCTTCGGTTGACACTTCTGTTGCTTGACGCCAAAGCAGAAATACATAACTCACCACTCAGCTGGCAGATACACTGATTACTGAGCTACCTAATTCTCGTTTCATTCATACCATGCATAGTATATAACTTCTTTAAGAACTCTTAAAATTCTTTTTGTGAATCGAGTCGTGAATATAGCTTAAATAACGTGTATTATTGCAGCTAGTGTAGGCCGAAACTTTATAAAAAATTCATAATGAAGTGCCGCCTTGCCGTTTGAATGTGAAACTTATTATGTGAGCGAGTGAGTGGCAAATCGTTAAGTAGTACACCCAACTCATTTTCCGTCGACATTGAATATTCTGCCATGTTTGAAGGAAAAACAAAGTGTTAAATTGCGTGGGGTGTCGCCTTTGAAAGATGCGATAGTGCAAGGTAGTTTGATCTTTGCGTGTTGGTGTTACGGTATGTTTTGGTGAAAGGTATTCATTTGGCGGAGTGGAAGAGGGTGAGTGGGAGGGTTGGCAACCGCTTCCTGGTACAGGAGACACGTAGAGAGGATATAGGTCAAGTGGCTGGAACAAAAGTGTGTTGCGAACACGCGCAACAGACGACCGTCGGTCGCTGAGCCGGACGATTGAAATAAACTGCAATCTAGTTTTGATTTACCTATTATGTGTAGAAATTTTTAAAGTTTCATATATTTCGTGTGCTTGCATGTATGCGTATACTTTCATTTAGTGGGGTTATATATATTTCAAAAGATATATGTGATAAAAATAATAACATTGGCAATATAATGTGTAGGTTATTTTTTTCATCGTCATTTTTAACCATCGTATTTCACCGAAGAGCCAGCATCTGTCTAGAAGTAGTTTCATATATCTGTCACTTTCTGGCATGCAAAAAAAAATGTTAACTAACACGCTTACTTATTACAAAACGGGTTGACTTCATATTACACATGTAATTAGTAATATTATTGTACTGAGTATGGCATAAATATATTCACGCCTTTTTCCCATAACGGGTAGGCAAGAAATTGTTACTACCCATTCAGTTGCCACTGAGCAGTATAGTGACAGCATTGCATATTATTAAATATTCTGCACGAATAAAGGCAGTCTGTACAATAGCTTAGTCGCCCCTTACGACACCTCGGTAGGAAAGAGGGTAGGTGCTACTCTATTTGCCCGACACCTATCGGTAATGATAAGTACTACCAGCTTAATATTACTGATAAGGTCATACAAATATTTAGTCTTTTTTTTATTGTACAGTCTGTGCTGGAATCGAAACAATGACCGGCAGCGCAATCTCTGACCGTCTACTATTATGTATATGGGTTTATAGAAACACGGCTATACCTAAATTCAGATATTAGTGTAAATGCCCTCCGAATGAAATAATTGAACGAGCCGACGCCGGCTTTCTTGGGCAACTTCGAGTCAGTCACTGTAGCGCACAGGGTGATGGTCCTCCAAGCCGAGTTCCATAAATAAAGATTTCGGTGACGCTGTCAAAGCCTTTGAGCTAATTTTCGAACACAGACACAATTTATGAATAATGTCGAAAGCTATCAATAGCGCACGAGATATTAAAGTGCCACAAGTGCACGCGCAAACACACAGGCACTGAGTCGTCCTTACCTACTTGCCCCTATATAACAGCTTATCGGAGGTAGGCTAAGACGCAGTGTCAGAGACACAGGGTCAATCACAAAAAACTAGGTCCGAAACCCAACAATTTGTGTTTCATAATTAATGTTGGTGCCGGCTGGGTTACGAACCTAGGACTTGCAGGGTGGTATTCATGTACTGTGACAATAAGACCACGAGTTCATCGATTACATTATATATGTTATATTCGCAACACCCGTAGTAGAAAAACTTAATTCAGTTTCAGTTACTTAACTGTGGTCACCTCTGCGTGCAGTCTGCATGAGACAGCCGACTGTTCATATCAGTTTATAGGCAATCAAATGCAGTTGGCGGGTATATCCAATATTTAATTTAATTAGCAAACTAACCGCATTGTATCAGCCAAAGCATTCGTGTTTACGCCAGTACAACTAGTTCTTAATAAAAATAAATGAAATAGTTGTATCTACTTTCTCTGTCTGACAAACGAATGTGACATTACAGATTTTAAGATCTTTAATTCCATAGCAAGCAGACTTGATGACTTCCAGCCTCCCGAACAAGCCGGATTCCGAAAAGGCTATAGTACCATAGACCACATACATACCCTTCGCCAGATTGTGCAAAAGACCGAAGAGTACAATCTTCCGCTATGTCTGGCGTATGTGAACTATGAGAAAGCCTTCGATTCTGTCGAAATTTGGGCGGTGCTAGAGTCGCTTCATCGGTGCCGAATTGACTGTCGGTATATCGATGTGTTGCAGTGCTTGTATACAAATGCTACGATGGCTATCCGAGTACAGAACCAGACTACGAAACCGATCCAATTGCAGAAAGGTGTAAGACAGGGTGATGTAATATCCCCGAAACTCTTCACCGCTGCATTGGAAAATGTTTTCAAGCTACTGAACTGGAAAGGATACGGTATCAACATCAATGGCGAATACATCACTCACCTTCGATTTGCCGACGACATAGTCATAATGGCAGAATAATTTATCCCAATAAATTTTTCTAAAAACTAACATATCTGAAATAACCAACACAACAGAAGTCCGCCAACCAGCAATAGAGCAGCGCCCAAGCTAGCTCTAAAATGCTTTTTTGCCCCTTACTTGCTTACTGATGGTATGTGTAACGTCTGCCCATAACAAAAGCCGTGTCACCCAGAACATTTCTGTGTAGCACCACACTGCCGCCGTCCCCATGAGATATCAGTTCTAAAATCTCATATGCCCAGTAATTATACTAGCTCTCAGTACCATTGAGACCGAAACAGAGTAATGTTTGCCCACTACTGTTTCACGGTAGAATAGCTGGCCATGGGGCGGTGCCTACCTAGGTGGAGTCCTGCATAGGAATCCTACCACGATTAAAGTAAAGTTTCCCTTAGAAGACTCTAACGACACACATATGATGTGACCAGGTGGCAGCTTTTCTTATGTGGCCACTACACGCTTAAAATATAAACATGGTTCTGTAAAATCTCTAATTTTTAAATCATTAGTACCAAGCGTCAATTTACATTTGCAGTATAGAAATAGAAAATATTCGTTATAAAAGAATATGCGAGTTGCATTTGCTTTTAGTTGCCTTTTGTATCTTGCGACGCACAAGCGCCGCCTCTACTATAATGCCATTATATCCCTTGAGATTACACACTCATTGCTGACTATTGTCATAATAATTTCATATTTCTTAGCAACTGAGACGCAGTCTGCAGCTTAATGAGAATAAAGAACAATTTCATTATTTGCTACAATGTTATGTTGTGGAACAATAAGAGAGACGTGTGCGAACTGTAACATTGTCGCTAAGGAAAAAAAACATTATTAGTTTTTTCTTCTCATATTAAAAACGTTAGTTTACTTCTTTGCTTTGGGACTTACAGCAATATTAAATTAAATTTACGTATTTTATTTCTTCGTTTTTCATCCAGTAATTATTTTCATATAAAATATATGTATTGTTAGGACACTGGGATGGTACGGTGTAATGATGACAATAGTGGCATTTATAATGACCTCTCGTTAACAAATGGTGAATTTTCTGATTAGCAACGAGCGAAAAGCAAGATGTGAGGTACGCAGCGTAAATTATCATAAGTATAAGCATTAACACAGAAGCACTTACTGGTCTTCACCTTCCCGTATCTCATTTACCTGTTGCTAGGATTCGAACCAAGGCCCCTCGATGTCACCATATAGAGAAGCTGACCACTAATTCACGTGGTTGTCAATTTTACTAACGAGATAACAACAATGGTGCCAGAGCATTATTGATTAAATATCTAATGAAAAGTTGACCGCTACACGCAATAAGAACCAAAGGATCAAGGGTAATTGGTTTTTATTTCTGGTCATTACAAACAAAAGCAATATTTGGCGCCTGCCATATTATTCTAGGTAGGTACCACCTCAGGGCCAGTTATTCTGCCGTTAAGCAGTAGTGTGCAAACATTACTGTGTTTCGGTTTGAAGGGCACTGTGAGCTAGCGTAATCACAGGGCATATGATACTTAAGAACTGAGGTCTCAGGGTGATGGGCACAGTGAGGTGTCACACAGAAATATGCTGAGTGACACTGCATTTGTTATGGGCAGACGTTGCATTTACCATCAGGTGATCGTTTGGCTCGTTTCATCACTTTATACAATAAAAAAAAAGATGCTGCCGCCCATCAGCGGTCTTGTTACTGAATCCGACAAATTAAACGGTCGTTCTGCTACGAGTATATAACATTTCATAAAATTTTTTCTGTAATTTGTCTTTGCCAACTCTCACTTACGGGTACCTTGGAATGAGATGTGGTAAAGGATTTTCTTAGGCCGCCAAAAAAAATTTTTTTTAAAGAAGATGTATACCTTTCTGAAATACTGCTGAGACCTTTCATTTCTGTGAGTGACTGAGCTGCGAGCCGGAAAGAATCCGCAACACTGCTGTAATGCGGATTCACGGATACTTAGGATGTTTTCTTTTACCGTTGAGCACGTGGTAAATCGACACTTAAAATTGTAGAACAATTTTTGCGGTGGCGGCACCGGGGACCGAACAGGTCACTCGCCTACTATGAAATTTAAGCCGAGCAAACACCAGCTCTTAATAATAATAATAAAAAAATATATATTTATTTGTAGGTTGAACTAAAACCTTTGTAAGTATGTACGTAACTCCGTGCGTATGCTTTATAAAGGCTACTTGCATTATTATTACCTTATATTTTAAATTCGAAATTGATAAAAAAATCATTTCTTAATTTAGTGAAAACTTTACTGATGTATGTTTTTGATTATGAATTTATTACTTATATACTCTAAATAAAGTATGTCTCCCAAATAAAATAAAATAACTTCAGAACATAGTTGATACAGATAAACCAGATACTTTTGGTACGAAATAATAATAATGGCTGAGCGATTTTAATTGAGATAAGGTTCGCAAATTAACGAAATAAATATTTGAAGTATTTGTATGGGTTGTGCAAGGTGAAATATTTGTAAGACCCTGGGTATTTATGCTTATGTAATTAATGTATGTAAAATGAACTCACGATACAGGAGACATCCTAGTAGACCACCTACTAGGATGTCTCATGTAATTAAAAAAATTCAAGAACTATAAACTATTTAATAATAGCTGATGCCCGCGACATCATCCGCGTGGATATAGGGGAGCTATTTGATTTTCCGGAATAAAAAGTATCCTATGTCTGTCTCCGGGATCTCTGTGCCAAATTTAGTCATCATCGGTTCAGAGGTTGAACCGTGAAAAGGCAAAGGGAAAAAAAGAGTTACTTTCGTATTTACAATATTATATAAGTATTGATGATATATTTAAAGTATATACCTAGTTAATATTTTAATGTAGTTGACAATGATAAGCTATGGACTTAATATATACAATATTACAATGTCCATGATATCTCATAGACGTCATAGTCCGAAAATTTAATTTCTCGTAGCGGAAAAATGTAAACTTTGCACATTACTTTTGAAGGGTTAAAAGCCCATAAATTAGGGCGTATCTCGCGATCTTGCCGTCATAATCACGCCGTTTATCTTATAACGCTACATTAACTACGAAAGCTCTAACATCTTGAAATATTCCCTTCACTGATATTAAGATTCATTAAACTTGGGTTTAGTTGGCGGTTCCTCGGGGAGAACGTCCGTTAACACATTTTGTGCCTTTTGTTTGAAACAAATTTAACAACATCAATTTACTGTTTGAGTTTATTACCGCTTACAGTTATTATTAGGTTTTTAGAAATCAATTAATCAATTCTTATCAAAAATTTGAAATTGAAATATAAATGCACAACTACAAATGAAATGAGGAAGCTCATATATGCTGGGTAAGGACAGGGAAATATCTCGGAGTTTCGAGGAGTTGTGCATGCAGTTTTGCTGATCCTAATTGGACGAACATTACGATAGTGCTCGTTCAACTCACTTTTTGTATTTAGAGCAGTAAACTTGTGATGGCTTAAAATGGCGATAATCTGTATTGATTTTTTTGATCGGTGAAAGTGACAAGACGAACGAATCGTTCACCTGATAGTAAGTGAAACGTCTGGCCATAACAAATACGATACAGTATTTGTTATGGGCAGTCCCAGAAAAATTCTATCACTCTGATCGTCTCTGTGTGGCATCATAATGCGCCCGTCATCCTGAGACAGCAGTTCTTAATTCCCATGCCCAGAAATTACACTAGCTCTTACTACCCCTCTGAAACACAGGATTGTTTGTACTTAACGGCAGAACTACTGGCCCTGTGGTGGTACCTACCTAAACGGGTTTCTGCATACGTATGCACTACCACCATATTGATAATATATACCTATATTAAAAATTGCATTTGAAATAAAAACACTTCCATTTTTCATTTTCTACATATTGACATACATTCAACAAAAGTACATGAACTTGTTTTAGTCAATTTTAGTACGTATTAGCCATTCTCTTATCTCTGTATATGTTGTAAAAGTCGCAAAAGGTTAGACTGCTGTATGCATTCATAACTTCTTAGTTACGAGAGTTATTTAATAACTTGTGCCTAAGATTAAAAAATCTAACAGACCTAACGTAAGTATAAGAATAAAAAAATCTAACAGACAATTGATGAACAAGTCAAAACGCTGCTTTAATAAGAAATATTGTAGACAAATTAGATAATTAAAAAACTATACAAGAAACAAAGAGATAATATCAATTTATAAGCCTAAAATATATATAACGTTAAAATGTTACAAAATTGGGAACAAAATATGAATTCAGTTCTTAGTAATTTATAATAATAACAAACATATCAGCTTTATTAGCAAATCATTTATTGTGAACATTGTAATAACGAACGTAAAACAAATTATAATTACGAGTGCCCTCTACGAAACCGATCGCAATGTTCGCCGGAACACGCTCCCGGTCCACTTCATTAAATTTAGCCTAAAAGTTCATCGTGCTGATTTGATATTCAATTTGCCGCTTACAGGGACCGCTATAAATTTTTTATGGGCGTATAAAAAAGCTTCTGTTGGCAGTTCTCTTTTTTCTATCGCATGGTTACGACATGGGCGAAGGCGCGGCAGAATCGAACTCATCTCGATTTGAACGTGGAACTGATTATTTTTCGCGATGGTGCAATTGATATATGATTTTTAATAGATCGCTAGTGAATCTATTGAATTTTATGCAATGAGTTTCATCAGTCAATTTAGCATAATAGGTAAGAAACTGTAATAAATATTTGGTCTTTTATAGAATTATATATTATTAATAAGGTACAAAACATCATCATCAACGTTTTTAAGCATCACTAGTTAAAAGAATCAAGTGTAACTTTGCGGAAATCCATTATAATAAAGGAATCCGAACAGGATTTATTCCCAAAATTTTTGGTCTACTTTAATTAATTACTGTATATATTAATTATTATGTATGTAGCAGCCTCTGTACAGTCCACCTCAAGCATTGATATACATTTTGTATATCAATCAATTCAAGACATATTTATTTATTTATAAAGGCACGCCAATAAAGTAGATACAAAAAAAATAACTGTAGAGATGACATACATAATTAAGATCTTTATCTTATGCATGCTTTATCTTTATCTTATCAATGCATCGAGCATCGATCCCAATAACAGGTGAGTACAGCATCCGCAATTACACTCTTGTTGAAAAATAATTTAAAGAAAAACCAATTACATTTAAATTAATTAACTAAAGAAAAAAGATTTCCTACATTTCACATATGTCTTAACAGATTTTTTTTAAAGTGGCTAACGAACCGCAATACATCATTTGCTTCAAGAGGAATTTGGTTGAATTTGTTACACATGTGCCAAATGGGAGATTGCTTGCCAATGTCAGTGTGACAAACATTGTTTAGAAACGTGACGTACTAAAGGAGTTTAGCGTAAGAGTTTTTTTGATGCATTTTAATACGTATTAGCTAGCATATGCTCCTCCCAAGTTGGGATGATTTGCCGTAATCGTATCGCTTCACAGGGAGTCACCTTGTACCTTAAGACGCTGCTGTTCGTCACAGGTCTGTATCATTTGGGTTTGAAATATTTATGATGGTTATTTCAACGTCTATCGGAGGCCATTGGATATTTTGGACATATGCAATACTAACAATGTTTTCGGCAACACCAATTACTTATTTTTGTGATATTTACATATTTATGACATTCTTCTGGCCGATTCTCGACCATGGCGACAACTATCGAATACTACCGGAAGTTATCAACTGCACAAGAGATATTATAGCGCCACAAGCACAAGGGCACTGCCGTGCTCGCCTTTGATTTCATAGTAAGCGAGTAACCTGGGTTCACCTCTAATATTGTTCTATAATTTTAAGTGCTGATTTAGCACGTGATTAGCGGTGAAGGAAAACATCGTGAGGAAACCTGCATGTCCGAGGAATAGAAATATTTCGATGACATGTGAAGTCCGACAACCCGCATTGGAGCAGCGTGGCGGATTCTTCCTAGCTCCAAAACCCTCTCAGAAATGAGAGGAGACGTGTGCTCAGCACAGCAGTGGGACATTTATAGGCTGAAACTTTTTATAACAGATACGTTGCACGAAAATGCTGCACTGAAATTCCACCTTGATATTTTACACTCATCGCTCCATCACCTCAAAAATTTACCATATTAAAAAAAAAATTACAACAGTAAAAAAACAATTTGCTTAGACCTGATCCAAGTATAAAGACTAGATAAGATATAGTAGACTGCAATAAAATTGGGACACTGTTGCTTTTAGTGACTTAATAAGACATTATTGTAAATAATACTTAAATATAATTGAGTTGTAATGAATTGCGTGATATAAATTTAACTTTATTGCCTTACGAGTATGTAATGTAAGCAGGCACGATTCAACCGACCTCATTTCCACGAGTAAGCGACCGTAGACGCAAAAAACGCGCTCATTATCGCTTTCCGGACTTACGCCTCTCCCCCGAGAATTGCAAAACAATACATTTTTTTATTTCTTAAAGTACTTTAAACCACATTCTCCCTTAGTTATTATAAAGACTGGAAGAAGAAAATGTTATCGAATAAAACTCGGTTGGATTTATTTTTACTTTTTTAGCCTTTAACTAGATTGTATTGGAGTTTGTTTTCTAAGCAATTTTATTCTATAATGATCATTTTGATTTATGACTTTTCATTTTCGTTATATGGAAAAGCTGCTTTTTAAGCATCACTATTTGAAAGAATCAAGCGTAGCTTTGTGGAAATCAAATATAATAAAGTAATACGCCCTCCCCAATAGCGTGCACAAGCAAACTAATTCCGCCACCGACTGCCGCCACCAGTTACCTCCACTACAACACCATCACTAGACAGTATACACCACTGTTCTTTTTTAGTGATGTGTATTGCCTCGTCGTCGTCGTCGTCGTTTCAGCCTATCAATAGTCCACTGCTGAACATAGGCCTCCCTCATAGATTGCCACAAAAGTTTGTAGCCACGCTTGGCAGACGGGTTGGCAACCGCAGTTTATTTATTCAGATGTTCCAGCAAGATGCTGCTGCCCATCTCCTGGTTTTCATTTTCCCTCTGTCGACTTTTACGACACCCACGGGATGAGATGGGGTGGTAGATTCTCTTAGGCCGCTACCACACGGCATCCGCTACCACACGGCATATAGGCATCGGGGGTCCGTTTCTACACGGGGGTCCGTTTCTACACAGGGTAACAGTGATGGGATTAGAGCTGTTAAATCTTATCTCACCGACCGCGTAGCATGTTTGGGGCCACGTGCAGTCAGCGGTAAGCCTTGGGTATATCACCCAACGAGCGCAGTTAGATTCCCCTGCCACAAGGCAGGTTCTCTCATGTGTATTGCCTGTAGCAATGTAATGATATCCAATACATTGCTATAATAATGAAGGGCGGTGCTATTGAAAAACTAGGTAATACACACCATTTTAAATTTTGCATGTAGATCTTAGCAAATTAACTTTCCTTCTATTTTGATGCATCATTAAAGCATCTACGTGGTGATAACCAGCATCTAAATATATGTAATACCAGTATATCATCTAAATATTACTAGTTTGAGACGTCCTCCCCAGATCAGACCAACCGATCTGGCGGGTAGCTACCCTTTTCGTTGGCAATATCATCTGCCAAAGAGGTAACAAATTCTAAAAAACATTTGATATCAGTCAAATTACTTTCTTTTTCTACACTAGGATTTCTCCTGTATCATACATGCGTTTCCAGACATAAATTATACAGGCACAACACAGTCAGATCCAATTTTAAGATTGTCGGCTCGGTTGGCGCAGTGTCTAAGCCCTTGGCTTCTGCGCCGCGGGTCGCGGGTTCGATTCCCGCACGGGACAATTATTTGTATGGCCTACATATAGTTGTTTCGAGTCTGTGTGTTTGGGTATCTGGAATTTATGTATGTGAAACGCACCCGCGACACAGGAGAAATCCTACTTTGGGGCATCGATTTAAAAAAAAAAACTGTCAAATCCAAGCTGGGTTTCGAACGCAGTCGTAGACATTAGGTCCTCTAACTACGCGGTCGTCGAACTTCTTGGCTTACTTTGAATGATCTGGTTACCTTCGGAATGTCTATTTCAAACGCTTCTTTATCCACATAACATAATGTACTTTTATGTATATGCTTTTCAAATTCAATGCCAGAATTTTGCCGGTAATCGTAGAGGGTGGAAGTACCGGTGCGGAAGTTGGGTGATAAAACTCAACGCGGGAATTAATTGCGCGAAAACTGAAGCCCTTTGCTTTGAATATCGGATGAATTTATAGAAGCTTCTGTGTACCGGATTGTTTTAGAGTTTTAAATGAAAGTTGTATGTAGTGGAGCCACGTTGCAAAAGGATACTAGCTGTAGCATGTAAATGAAATGCGCAAAACCACTAGGCCAAGCAGTCGTCACTACGCTGGTGTTCTGTAGCTCCGGCGTAGTGCCGACCGCTTGGCCAAGTGGTCACAGTACCTGACTTCAGCGCCAAGGGTTCTGGGTTCAAATCACAGCCGGAACCAATATTTGAAATGGAACCAAAAAACGCAAATAGTTGGGTTTCGGGTCTGGTTGTGTTGTGCTTGTGAAATTTATATTTGTAAAATACTATCACAATACCGTGTGGTTGCGGCTTAAGAAAATCCACCACCGCGTCTCATCCCGTGGATATCGTAAAAGTCGACAGAGGGAAAATTAAAACCAAAAAATGAGCAGCAGCATCTTTCTGGAACATCTGAATCAACAACTTTAACAGCTACAGACTTTTGCGGCAATCTATAAGTAGGCCTACGTTCAGCAGTGGACTAGTGATAGGCTGAAATGATGATGATGAATCACAGTATAGGGGAAAGCCCAGTGTGGATCCCAAAAAAAACAAAGTAGCAATATAACGCTGCTAAGTTTCATGTGATGAGAGAAGAAACACGAAGATTAAATTCTTGGCGACATTGCCTTGCATCATATTCCTTAGGCGTGAGAACGCCCTTACTTTTAATTTTTTATCCTTGGCTCTCGGACCGACATTGTGAGCTATTGGCTCGTGTGACTTCCTTACTTGAAAACATGAGAGAACCTTTTTTAAAATAACAACAGAACGACAATAAACAGGTGATGGTGCTTTACTTGATGAGTACTTGGTGAGTGACATCGTCGTAATAGATGATGTAACTTTCTTTAAATTACTAAGTGTTACTGAATTTGACTACGGAATGTCGCTTCACTATGAATTTGTTTTGGTGTCGGATCCAAGCAAAACAAATTAAAAGCTGAAGGCAGCAAGGATTATCTGTGAACTCAGGACATCTAACACGTCACGAAACTATGGATTCTGTGATCGCCCGAAACGTCGGAAAAAAATAATCAAAATAAACACTATGAAATCCGTAAAATTTGGTTTTAATAAATACGATTTTTTAATATTCCTGGAAGATCTGAATAAAATAAACTGCGGTTGCCAACCCGTCTCTGCCTAGCGTAGCAACTACGGCAAAATTACACCAAAATGAGAGCTATGTTCAGTAGTGGCATAGTGATAGGTTGAAATGATGATGAAGTGTACGCGCAAACACAGAGGCACTCACTCGTCCCAACCTATTCGCAACCGATGTAACGCTGATTCGATAAAATCGGAGTTAGGCTAGGATGCATTGTTAGAAACACGGGGACAGTTACACCACAACCAGATCCGAAAACCAACAAAGCGTGTTTTAATTTAACACAAAGGTTGGCTCCGACTGCGGTTCGAACCCATGACCCGCAGCGTAAAAGTCAGGTACTCTGATCACTAGGCCACGCGGTCATACTAACCTCTCCTATGGACTACTTAAGCTATTTTGATCGAATTCCACAGAGGCTTTAACTTCTCCTACAGACAAACAGATATCTGTGTCATTTTCCATACTTGATTATATACATTAATTACTACCTTAAAAAATTAGCTTCTGAGATTATTTTTATAATGACTCATATCATATTCAGCCAGTCAGTTTGGGCCCGTAAAATCAACTTTATAATTTTGAACTTAGTGAAATAGATGCCGAAAATATTGGAATCAATATCGAGAATCGTACTTTTTTATTGATTATCATATCTTTGTTTCAATAACATTACTGTGATGTAATAATGTTTCATGTAATGTAATTAAAATCTGTTCCCCTATCGCATCCCGTGGTTGTGGTAAGAGCACGAAATGCAAAAATCCCGTGGTTTCCCATAAGTGGCTAAATATAACTGCATAACTGTAAAGTTCATTCTATCACTTTCATGGTTGGAATTCCACCACTATGCGTTTTTCGAGGACTTTTCTGCCACTGCTGTCAGCGGTTTTTCCGGAGCGATGTGACTTAGGGACCTATAAGAAAAGAGCCTACTTCTTTAGGCCGGAAACGCACCCATAATTCCTCTGGTATTGCAGACGTTTATTGTTGATGATGTTTGTTGCGCTGATCATTTACCTATAGTTGAGCTCGTTTGCCCCCTCTGTTGTAAAAATAATATAAAGGACTATTTCCAAAAATGCGATAATAAAAATATACAGACGGTAAAGGATAGCGTGTAAGGAGCGAGCCGTTCACTGGTACTGCGATCGACAATCCTGTCTCATGAGAGGAGATTCCGGCTAGTCCTGTCATCTTGGGAGAGGATTATGTTCTATAGTGAAATGCGATTAAGCGGTTGCTTGTCATTGTCATAGTATTACTACAATAACCTATATTGTGAATAACAATAGGAACCCTATGCATTAAATATCACGAATTGTAAATTGTTAAAAAACGTCGTATATAATCGTATTGATAAAATCATGGGAGACATGGAATGGAATTTATGTGGTAACTATCGAAGTAGAAGCAATTAGCGCAAACCAAAATTTAAATTGGCAAGTACATTATTTTAATTAAACAGAAACGGATATGAACTGCAGTCGCGGCTGCGCCGCATATTTAAAATAACACGAAATCGTGACCAGTTATTTAACTTATATAATGTTATTTATGACAGATCGTAAAGTTACGCGGCAAGTGACTTTAGTGACGTCTTTAATATTGATTTTATGAAGACGTTTAGTAATCAACCATCAGTGAAAATATATATTTGTGCAATTTTCAGGTCTCTATTCAAAATTTTTCACATAGTCTTGGCTGAGGGCACTGCTTTGGCTCCAGATATTTTACGTTAGTTAAATTATATTATAGTATTTTACTTTTTAATAGTTCTATGCATTTTGCGGAGGTGTGATTGTTAACAAAAACGGAATTTGTACAAATTCAATGTAAGACTTAATTATACCGTTTACTTACAAAAAAAGAAAATAATTGTGTTTATATGACTAAAAGGAAATATTTTTCAGATAATAATTTTAGCTCATTTATTTGAGGCAAATACTACGAAATGTAAGTTAGTATAAATACATAAAAGTCGAATGAATTTTTGTGTCGTTTATAGGAACTATAATTAGCAAAAGAGACTACTAATTTACTTCATGTATTTTTATTGAACTCGTTACACATCTCGTATTATAACGAGCTTATTACGAGTAAAATAGTTTGAAGATAAAGTAACTTAAAAAGACATACATAGAGGTGAAGGTCTGTTATGAATAATGAGTTTTCTATTCTGAGTGTGTCACAACTTTGTCGCGGCACTTGTCTTGCGAAAAGTGTAGCAATTTTAACCAAAGTTTCTTACCGACATCCACAGGCACACACGCACTCCTACCTGCTTATAATAATATGACAATAAAGTATCATAAAATATCGTAATCATAAATATTCTCATAACTTCTTCGTCAGCCATTGAGCAGTTCACTGGTGGACAGCGGCGTCTTCCAAGTAAGATTTCCCCAAACGCCACGCTTGGCGGGCGGTTTGCTGCTCAACACCAATCTTGATAATTTAAGCCAAACCGAGTAGGTTGTTCCGCCATCAAACGGAGACCATGAGAGTTTTTTTTAACAGTAAGGGATATCACTAAATTACGTTCTTAAAGGCCGCCACAAGACGTCTCAATGTTATTACGTAATTCTCCTAACAGGACTAGATTAAATCGCTAGGTGAATTCATTTCAGGCGTCTTGACATTAAGTTTCGGAAGAGAGCTGTCAACTGCTATTTTAAATTTCAATAAAGCTTGCAATTTGTCCACACGGTTCAACTCGTATAGAATATTGATGGGGGAATCCATCGATTGGCTACGTAGCAGTGTTATATGCATATCCGTGGCTTGCATTTGGCACAGCTGCACGGATCCCGGACCACCATAAAAGAGCTACCAAATTGCCTCTGAATATAAATTACCCGATCGTCATCGAATATATTGGGATAAATTCTAAAATGTGCATCGCATGCATTCAACATGTACAAATGTCAAAGCGTTGTACTTTTATGAACGTATGCATAAAGTTATTTTTATTGGATAAAGTGACGAAACTCTTTGCGTCATTTTAGTCAGCTACTCTAAAACAAGAATAAGTATATATACAAAAACTAGCCTAACTTTATGTTTTAAATTGAATCGCAGAGTAACTTAGTTTAATACTTTATCATTTCTCGTCCCTGCGTAACGATCTGATCTTGTTAGGAACATCCTTTAGCAGTGTTATCTCAAAAATTCAATTAATTTCAGAACTAAACTAAATTTATTATACGTTTGAGAAAACATTATTAATGATAGAGAAAACTTGGTCATATTAATAGAGCCGTCTAGACTATAGAGTTCAGTGGCAGTATGTGAGACGAACAATCGATTAAGGAGTAAATATATATTCGAGGACAATTTTAATTGCTTGATGTAAGGAGATTAATGAATATGTTAAAAATAAATAATTCGCGTTTTTTTATTGTTTTTTTTATTCATAATCACCCAGACGATGAGCTTTTTAAGAGTCCACTGCTTTTTTATAGAGAAGTGGGCAAACTAACAATCGGCTAACCTCATGGTAAGTGATCGCCGTCCATGAACATCTGTAATACCAGAGGAATTCCGGGTGCGTTGCCGGCCTTTGAGAAAGGAGTAGGCTCTTTTCTTGAATGGTCCTGCGCCGTATCGGTCTGGAAAACCGCTGGCGTCAATAGATTCTTCAGTGGTTGTGGCAGAAAAATTCTGGCAAAGCGCGCTACTGTGAAATGCCAGTCATCCATGTGGCGCTGATGAAATTTTGTGCTGTGCCGCACGGTGAAACTTAGCAGCAGGAATTAATTCGAAGAACTCTCCATCGTGCCTACACGATAAAAATGCAAAGAGACTCAACTCGTCTTCGCAAAGCCAGTGAATCGAGCTGATGGTAAAGAACTCGGTCCCTGACGATTCAAGTCGCTCTTCGTTGGATTCGTTAAAATGACAGGAGCTGGTACTGGAGTGCCCCTTCCCAGAGAACAGTATTCCAAGTTAGGCGGGGCTTGTAAAGTTGTAAGCGATGCGACTTGCTGGACATTGTCTTCTTCACTTTGAATGGTATAACCATTTTCTCCACGCTTGGCAAGCGGATAACCAATAGCAGTACCCGATACCTCGCACACTGTTGCCCGGCACTTGTCTAGTTAATTTAGGTCCTGCACATTCAGTGGTTCTTGCCTTTAATTCCATAGTACGCGAGTAACCTGGGTACGATCCCCGGTGCCAGCACATCTAAAATTGTTCAACAATAAAAAAAGTAAATTAAAGAAATGAAATTAAACAATTTAAAGCCTATTCCTTCCTCAAAGGCCGGCAACGCATCTGCTATTCCTCTGGTATTGTAGATGTTCATGGGCGGCGGTGATCACTTACCATCAGGTGAGCCGCTTGCTCGTTTGCCTCCTCTAACATAAAAAAAAAATTACCACGAGCTTAGCGGTGAAGGAAAACATCGTGAGGAAACCTGCATGTCCGAGGAATAGAAATATTTCGAGGAAATGTGAAGTCCTCCAACCCGCATTGGAGCAGCTCGGCGGACAATTCTCGGCTTCAAAGCCCGCTCAGAAATGAGAGGAGGCCTGTGCTCAGCAGTGGGACATTTATAGGCTGTTACTTTACTTTACTTTTTTACATTTAGCATGGTTAATCTTTCGGAGAACATGAGTTTTTTGTAGCATCTACATCTACATCGACCAACTCGCGGCGACTCAACTCAAGTACCACTAATGATTACACTACTCTATTAATTCAAATAGCAAAAAAATTAAAATCATAATTATCTTTTTTTCATGTGATAAAATTTACTTTTTTATACTTATCTTACAAACAAACAAAAATGTTGTGATTCTAACACAGAAAAGACACAGAAGAATAATTTGACTGAATATTATTAAAAAATATGATATTAAAACTCCTGTTGTAATAGAAGCTCTGAACTAAGTTTAATCTCTGTAATCCAGCCACAAGGCAAGTTTCACAAGTAAACGAGTTAACTTAAACGATTTCCTTGCGGTTGGAAGGAGAAAAAAATGGCCAGAAATAATGGCATTTGCTTGAGAACTTCCAGTCTATCTGTTGTAAAACATGAATAAACCGCAGTTTTATCACTTTTGTATAACTGCGTGATGTAATACATTTTATTTTTTCTGTGTAATAATCCCGCTAATGAAATTTTATGTATTTTATACATCACGAAATTTTTTTTATCCATAGGAAAAAATAATTTAAAATTTTATGCTTTGTGAACTTAAAAAAGGATTAAGGTCTTTATTGTTTTAATTTAATGTTACATTATATATTATAATGATAATTTCTTTGGTGCGAGCTATAACTAACAATGGAAGATATTTTGGGCTGTTATTTGTTGTTGCTGTTGCTGTTATTTGATATATTTCTTGTACACAACAGTCGATCGCCCAGAAGATCAAAATATATTATCGTAGATAATTCGCTATCCAGTGGTGGATCTATTCAGGGCCAATTTAAAATAGTTATTCCTTTATCTGTAACATGTTACCACACTGCGAGTTAATGTTATCGATATGATACTTAATTATTATATGTAAGGATTCATTCGTGAATCGTTAATTCAGTTTGTTTGCTAGCTAAAAAAAACCGACTGGTAGAACCACAAAAATATATAGGGTATCATTGAAAAGATCAAAGTGAAGTTTGCAATATTCGTAATAGCCTGTGGTCTTTGTACGTTCGGTAGATGAATGCGGCCTTAACTGAAATATATAAAGATAAAATATTAAATTTACCTATGATAACGGGGCCAAAATTTTGTAAGAGTAAAGAGAGTATCAGTGAATTTTCTTTCATAATACTGTTTTCTTAAAATTGATAAAATAATTTTGATTGGAAATAATGATTACATTTAAATCTTGCTTGGTAAAATTAAGTTTAAAATTAAATGACTCTCTAATAAACTTCCTAAGGCATTGTTAAGTGTCGACTTTAATTGTAGACTCTCGTTAATTAGAGACTGGGATCCAAGTACGAGTTATTTTATGCCTCCGTCGTATGACGCGATTGCGTATTAACTTTACGAGTGTTCTGCAAATTGTTGAAGTGAACCATACGAAGGTTTTGTTAGGGAATAAAGTGACGAGATGAGCAAGTCGTTTACCTGATGGTAAGTGCAACGCTTGCCCATAACGAATGATGTGTCATCCAGGACACTGTGTCTGTGTCTGTGTGACACTACACTGCACTAGTCACCCTGAGAATGTCTTAAAAACTGATTTAAATGAAACTAATTTTACTGATTTTATTGCGTTTAATTTTGTTATTTATAACCCGTTATATAGTTATACTCCGGGTTAACTATGACATCGGGACATCTGTCACCTCAGTCCCCCGTGAGCATGGGTGCTGTAAAGCACTCGAAACGTCTGGTTATAAATATAACAATATTAAACGCGATAAAATCCGTAAAATTAGTTTAATTTAAATGTGTAGTGTTCGCGTAAATATAAGAAATCATTGTAAAAACTGATTATTATTTCTTTAGTCTTATATGTCCAGTAATTGGACTGACACTGTGATGGTACCTACTTATACGGATTCCTGCATAGGTATTCTACCACCAGTAAAATCAAATCCGTATAATACACGTAGTAAACATATGTTCAGTTTATTTATTGCCTTACATCATGGGTTTTTCTTTCAATAAAAAGTCACAGTGGCCAATAGACATCATCATCCATTCCTGAAAAAAAATCATCTTCATCATCCATACCTGGAAAAGTTACCCTTGAAGATTATGATTAAATGCCTCTTTACTAGTCAGTAGGTCTCTGATTGCCATAACTCATTATACGAAACGCAGTAATATTATACTGGTTTTCTGCTCCATGTTAATGTAAGAGCGTCGACTTTCCGGAAAAAAAAATTATATGTAAGAGAAAAATCTTGGATTTCAAGTTTGATCTAACTGTCGCAGTAAGCTGCTACGACTACTACACATACAATCTCGTATAAGTAAAGGCTACGATATGAAATTTCTTACATTACCAAGTTTCTATGCATAGTCTTAAATGCTGAAGCTTCTGATTTGATTTACCTGGAAAAATAAATAAGTATTTTTAATATAGATAAAAACACGTGGAAATTATAAAAGAACAAAAATAAAATCGTAAACCCAGTTCTTACGGTGTAGATATACAGAGAGATTGCGCATGCATCATTTAAACGCACCCACGATTCAGAAGAAATTCTTCAGAAGAGTAGACTAAGTAATAGAACACTAAAAAAACAACGAAGCCACAAATTATACTAAATAAAAGCCAAGCTAGCTTAGCTTATAAAAATGAATGATTAATTAATTTAAAGTATTAAATAACTTAATCCATAGAGAATAATTATAGAGCGTCCAACATTTTTTCAAAATTCTTTGGGAAAAGTGCCCTTGGGAAATATCGTTAAGATATTAACATTATTGATTAATAATATAAAGTCGCAATGTAGTGGCATACATAGACGTTCACTTATGCTAAGTAGTTTCAGAAAGGATATACTCGTAACATATGATTGAGCTATGGTTACTAATACCAGCGCCCGATGTAACGCTGATGCGATAAGATCGTAGGTAGGCTAGAATGCAGTGTCAGAAACACGACGACATTCACAACATAAAAGACTGAGTTTTTTAAGTATTTTAATAATTCTGTCTTTAATTACGTGATTAATACGAGTACTTTGGGTTGAGTTATTATTGCATTGAGGTCAGGTATAGTTGTCTTGGGACTGTCAACGTGTTTCTAATACTGCATCCTGGCCTACATTCAATCTTATCGCATGAGCGTTACGTCGGGCGCAGGTAGGTTAAGAGTGAATGCCTCTCTATTTACGCATCCAATTGTGGCACTATACCTCCTGCGCAGTTGATATCTTTTGAAAAACAAATCGATGTAAATGTCACTTAGTTTCCATATTGATTACAATTCCCGATTACAGCCGGAAGATATCATCTATGCAAATTCTATCTATACGTCGCTTGTGCACTGGTACATTATTGTAAAACCAAATACAAGTTCTTTAATTATGTTATAATTGTTTTTTAATAACGATGGCACCAACTATACCGCTTCATTCTTACACTGTAGGTCTGTGAGAGCCACTCAGTTCTCATTCGGTTAATTCGAACACCCCTGCTTATTTGTCTAGCAGAAAACATGTTTGTTTCTGCTAATTCTCCTTTGATATAATCTTAATGTCGGTTGTTTTGCCGGTTCTGTCAGCGACTAAACTTAGCAGACAGTTTATGGCATTCTCCATCGGAAACTTTGGTCAAACTTTAATTTTACGTTGGTGCACAGAATGCACAGAACAAACGTTGGCAAAACTTTCGGATCTCTTTGTTTTTACTCACATGATTCTCTTTGAACTCAACACCGGAGCCAGTGTTTAACGGCACGTTTTGCAACAGTTTTTATATTACGACCAACTAAGAATCTCGCTAGTTTTGCGAAACGGAGGAGTGATTTAAGTAACACAAACTTTCCCTGTGGGTAAAGTATAAAGCATGAAGTTAATTGAGTACGGCTAAATTAGAACGTTTGTTAAGTGTTTTTTAAAAGTTTTGCTTAAATTTTGCTAATATCGTTCATCATCATTTCAGCCTATGCTTAACAATCGACTAAGATATTAGTCCACTGTTAAACATAGGCATACTGATTTATTATATTTACGCGAACACTACACATTTAAATGAAACCAAATTCACCGATTTAATCGCATTTTTAAAAGGTAAAATAAACGCGATAAAACCCGAACAATTAGTTTCATTTAAATATATACTTGCTTATGCATACTGTTATTCATTACTCAATATTAATTAAAATTCCTATTTTTAAAAACTAGGCGCTATTTCGCTTATCAAGTTAAGTAAACCAATTAGGTATTTTATGTTATTTTAAATTAACGTCAAGTTAAAATCAATAAATATAATTTAGTTATTATTTTTCCGTCTAGCTTCAGTGGAAATTTTTGACAAAGAGTATAGAAATTTTGGGGTTGCAAAGCTGAAAAACATTTTGCCCTCGACCTAAAACTATAGATCTTACAGTATAAACAATATTATTAAATATTTTTTTTTTTAAATAACTATAAAAAAGACAACGAAGAACATTTTAAACAAGACATTATTATGAATGTTAGCAAGTTAGCTACCAATTTTGTTTCTTAATCATAGATAAAATTGACCAACGCTACAAATGTATGTTTTAAATTATGTATAATGTACACATTGAATGAAAATGAGATTTTATTATATGCACGAAACATATTGCGGAGGGCGTAGCTCCTGGTTAAGCCATTTATTTTCAATTATCGTTTACCATGACGCCGCACAGGAGGTGCCACTGACAAATGGTGTTTCCTTTGAATTACCACTAATAAATTTTCGGTAACGCTTATTGGGTTTCACGGCTATGTTCGTTATTTCAGTGACCCTCTCCTGCATGTCTTGACTAGTTGTAGGGGAATTACTACAAGCTGATATTTGTAATTATGACGTAATTTTTCTGTGAAAATGTAATAAGAACAATGTAGAACGTGTAATTTTTAAGTATTATTATAATGTACTGATTTCTCAAATTTACGCGAAAACGAATGAATCGTTAAACAAAAAAAAGATGTCTATACAAATAAATAAAATTGGAGTGTCTGTTTGTAATAACAAAATAACAGTTTTTTACTCAATGCTTATGAAAGTATATACGGTACTTATATCAAAGGGACAATCACTGACAGATCGATCGGGGTCGGCTTTTTTACGCGGGTGAAACCGCAGGGCACAGCTAGTTATATTTATAATTAATTGCTGAGGGTAGCCCGGGACCATGACATCTGAACGTCTAACAATGGTCCAGTGACTGGGTGCTGCAAAGCGCTGGAAACTTTGCGATAATAGTAAAATTAGACGCCTTAGTTTTATTCAGTTCATTTCAATTCAATATATTTCATAACATCGGTTATAATGTAAATATATGTGTTACAATAGACACGATATTTATGAACGTTTACGACGCAAGTCGTCACACCAACGCGAAGTCTCGTTTTCGGACGATGTGAATAGATCGAAACAACGGCAACTCCTATCATCTTTTGCTATTACTAGTATAAGCTCATTTAAATAAAAATCTTTCGGTCAAAATTGAGTCACACGGTCCAATAAAATTTTAGAATATCTAGCCAGGTGTATTAATAAGGATCTTCATAGATCACAAAGCAGAAATAATGGAAAAATCTCAAATCAAATCAAAGAACACAATCTCTTTTTATCTCATACATTTTTTTAATAATTGTAGTAATCTACACATATACTAATACGTGAAGAGAATTTTATTTACTTCTTTTTAAGCGCGCAATATACGCGTACAATGGAGTCTGATATTTGGCATAGTTAATGTTTTTATGGAGAAGAAGCGAATCTAAAGTTCATATTATAATGAGTTACAAATTTTAGTAAATAAATTACAGTTACATTGAATTATGTACAGCAGCATGAACGTATTTACGTTCATATTGCTAATGTCGAACTATGTCAAACTGTCGCACAGAGTATTTAAATTGTTGCCCACAAATAACCACTCCAACCACGATAAAGTTCAAACTAAAAGAAAATTATGTATTACGGTCGAATTTCGACCACAGCTCGACCACTAGTAGTAATAAATTTAGCAATGTCCTTAAAATGAGACAGCAAATTATCTTATTTTGAGGCAATTTTTTTATTTATGAAACTGAATACATATCTCATAATTCTATTTAAATCTACCAGTTCGCTTTTGAGTATGTTCCGACAATGTCTATCAATATCCTCCCTTATTCCATCCGGGTTGCCTTAATTTCCGAAATATTTTCCATTTTAAATTTCACAGTTTTCGGGTTCACTGGTTACGAAATACGATAATGTCAGTCAATTCTACCTCCCCTTATTGCTATATAGCATATATTAATAACACTTTATGCTTCATAACCATTTAGTTTCTTAGGGCTTTTAGTGTAATTTAAAGTTAAATCTTAAGTTTAACCTTAAATTGCATCAAAATCGAAAGCTTTTAGTTTCAATACTTAATACTTAACTATTACTTTCTCTTGCTAATTTTGATCGATACTTATGAAAGAAAATGAAATATTCATAGTTGTGATGATGATGACAATTAACCAAGACATCGATTTAGAGCACTACTCCATCTTCTAGTAGTTCAAAAACACTTCTCTTTCTTACTTTCTTGTAAAAAACATAAAGTCGTCACCGGTGCAGGATCTTACTGCGTAATGATGCAGAAGGCAATAACTAACTTCAATTACTTAATTCTTCGGGGAAGAACCGGATATACTGTATGAGGTACGATACATCGAGATATGAGATATGAAAAATTTTGGTTTCTGCTGGGAAATTAACCAAAAATCCATAACACAGTAAGTCGCTAGGTTCGCCACTAAGCAATGCGACCGTCCTTTTGTCGTTGGCCCTAGGAATGTGTATGGTTCACTATGCAAGACCAAGTTATCAACGTAAAATTGTAGGTATGTAAGTTTTGCGTCTATTTTCTGCATTTTATTTAACCTTGAAAAATCCAAGCTACGCCTTTAAGAACTGACACCTTGTGCTAATTAAAGAGTGCTGTTATGTATATTTACCACCTACCAATTAAACCACAACAATATCGCTAACTTTTTACCACATTATTATTTTAATCCCAGTTGGATATGAATAAATTTGCTTCTGAATAATGAAACTAATACTTCAGTTACTCAGTTATAATACTATCCACAAATTAAATAGAAAAAATAAGGCAGCGCTAATTCTTATAAGTACGTCAAATATAAAATAAAATCTCTATTCTCAAAACATTTCAACGGGACGGGATGCTGGCTCGTAATAATTTTAATCTTGTGGAACCCAAAAAAAAAACACTTAATAGAAAAATTGATGGATAGTCCTTTGCCATCTGGATTGAATCCAACTTTTTAAAACGAACGAAATTAATATAGACGTAACATTTCAATCAGTTGTCTGCACTGATATGGGTAGTAGTCTTTTTATGAAATTAAGTAGATTAGGTACCAAATTCTAGCATATCCTATTATTATATATCTGTCTATGTAAGCTACAGGAAACCTACGTACAAGCTAGTCCAAGCGCAAGTACAAACTCAGTCACAAGTCTCCTCATATGTTTTAAGAGATGTTTCTGGTGGGTGATCGACTCCAACCGTGACCGCTCAAAACTTCTACCGTATTCTCCTATAAAAAAGTGAAATAAATGTCCATAAATGTTCCACTGCTGAGCAAAGGCCTCCTCTCATTTCTGAGAGTTTTTGGTGTCGGGAAGAACAGAAGAACCCGCCACACTGCTTCTACGCGCTGTTGGCCGACTTCGCATGTCCACTAAATACTCGTATTTTTTATTAATCAGTCATACAGGTTTCCTTACGATGTTTTCTTTCAACATTTACTTTTTTTATATGAAATTTAAGGCGCTCTGCCCCTGCGCTACTATGGCGTACTCCTACCGATTCCAAAATTAGAGAAGATCTGTGCCCAGTATGGGTCACTTATTGGCTATTATTTTTTACTTTTACATGTATTTAATATGTTCTTGTATAATCATTAAAAGTATTTGTAAATTCATGTTTTTCTGTTATGCCACGATAACAAAGACAAGTGACTCGACGGTCTTTATCCTGATATACGAGAGTTACGCAACAAATAAAATAATCGGACACCGGCTATGTATTGAAACCGTGACTTCTGCCGGAGATTTAACACAAAGTCTTGATAGTGCTTCTTAATTTTGGAAAACCTGAGAAAATCTACCACACTTGCATATGTTACTCTTTCTTAGTGCTCCAGAAATAAAGCTTAATTTCCTACGAAAGTTCAGGAATTAGCAACAACGAAATAAATAAGGAATTAACTATCTTAAGTCGAGAGCGATAAAGTTGTTAGTACGTTGTAATAAGATTTTATCTAGCAAGGTGAGCCAGCAAACGCATACATCACTCGGTCCCTTGTTTACTGTGTTCGGCTAAACAACAGGCTCGGTAATGATAATTAAGCCATATAGATATGAAAGTCGGTACTGTATTGAACGAAAATGACGATAACAGTATCCAATAAGAGTGTTACTACAAATTAAGAAAGTGTACTACAGTACGTAAGTCTTAGCAATAAAACACGATATTTTAATTATCGTCAAATTACTGTGAGCGAGCCTGATTTAAAACCATTGGTCGGTATAATCCAAATTGTTGCTTGTAAATTTTAGTGCTGATAGTTAACCACCAAAAGCCAAGTGAAGGAAAACAACAAACTATTTATCTGAGAAATAAAAAAAAACTCGATGACTTGTTTAGTCCGTCGAACTCCACTGTAGCTGCGTAGCAAACTCTTACCGACTCCAAAACGCTTTACAAGAATGTAAAATTAACCTAAGCAAACCCAAAGGAAAGCACTTATTTTCATACATTCGTTATTACAACATAACGTTTACGCACAGAATCTTTGCCGCTAAGTTTAACTGAGCATAAACGCAAAACTTGTAAACAACACTTACAATAATGATAATTGTCTGGTATTAATTACGTGTGGTAGTGGCTTAAGAAAATCTACCGCCCTATCTCACCCCGTGGGCGTCGTAAAAGTCGACAGAGGGAAAACGAAAACCAGGAGATGGGCAGCAGCATCTTCCTGAAACATCTAAATAAATAAACTGCGGTTGCCAACCCGCCTGCCAAGCGTGACAACATATAACAACTAAAATCCCTCCAAAATTAGAGCTACGTACTTGTGTGGCTATCTATGGGGGAGGCCTATGTTCAGTAGTGGACTTGTGATAGGCTGAAACGACGACGACGAATGTATTTACACTTTGATGTATTCACCTTAATAAAAAATGAATTCAAAGGGCTGACTAAATTCCTTGAGCTATTCTCTCTTCGTCAACCGAGGGCAAGTAGAAATATTGTAATGGGCGCTTTTGTACATATAAAAATAACATTTAAAATATCTGTTGTCATGGTACATAATGCCCAAATCTCAAAACACCTTTTGTAGTGAACAAGGGCAATTTGATACAAGTATTGTATCCAAAACATAAGCATCTAATAAAAGAGATATTCAATTTTTTTGAAATTAAAAAGCTTGTGTCTCTTTAATTTAGTGTTTATTTTTAAGAGCTTTTCCGACTGACCGTACTAACTTTCAATCCAACATTACATAGCGAAAAGTATAAGGCAACATTAAACGGAATCGTAAGTATCGGAGATACACATTTATTATATCATAACAAGATTCTCTTAGATAACATTGTCCATCGCATTCTAGACGGAACAACGCTCGAGTTAACGCGGACAAATACCGTATTCAACGAATGTTCGTATTTGTTTTCGAATCACGTCCAAGCGGGTTGGAGGCGGTAAACAGCGGGGGTGAGGAGGGCGTGGTAACGGGCGAAAAATTGCGTTCCTATATCGTTCCGACTGAATTAGTATACCACTGTAAATGAGACAGAGACGTCGTTCTTGCTCTCCACCGAGATTTTTCACTCCCGTGTGAATTCCCTTCGAATGGTAATGATTATTGGATATACTCTTACTAGTTTGTCATTAGGTAAGCATAAAATATGTCATATAAAGTTATCTAGGTATCAACTCACGAATTATTCATTAACTTTAATTTAGGATTTTAATAAGAAAACATACATTAAAATTTCGTTATACGTGAACATATGTATTACTTATTTGTATTTCAATAAACTCAATTATAGTTAATGTAGTTTCACCTTTGAAATATTAAAAGACATTTTGTTTGAATGTTCAGGCTAGGTGTAACTTTATTGTATTTATTCACGTTTAGAAAGTTAGTTTAGCATATTGAAATAATAATAAAGGTGTTCTGTTATTTAATCGAAACAAACATATTTAAAAACATACGTACTTGTTTTCACTATATTACAAAATGTTATTTATTTCGAAAATGAATATTACCACGTTAATGATTCAGTAAGTCTACGCCTGCATAATGTGAAAAACACGAAGACTAGCGTAGCCGAAATGCTAAACTTTCCCTCTAAGAACCGCTAGGGGACGCCAACAATGCGCCGCCATGTTTGATTTCTGAGGAACAAAGGCGTCAGCACAATGGCCCACCGGCGACTGCTACAAGTCACACGACTTTCTCTATATAGAACATGTAACGTTACTGTTGGTAATACTAAAAATATTGAAATAGTAATTTTTTTTTCTAAGGAAAATTTCAATCGCATTCTATATTTTCAAATCGTACCGTGTGGTGGCGGCTCGTTAAAAGAATACTACCACTCCATCTCATCCAATGGATCTCGTAAAAGGCGAGTAACGAATTAAACTGCACTGTGCACCCAACAGCGCATGGTGGCGATCCGCTCACCACCTATCACACCAAGTGCATTATATTGTTTTGGTGAAACGTGGATTGTGCCAGTCATCTGTTTTTGCAGTGAGTGCCCAGTCTCTGACTACCCCTTATGGGATACAGTACATTACAGGCTGATCTTATGTATGTATGCATGTATCGTCAGCCTGTATGTCACAGTATAGATCTGGACATAACCTCTCCCAAGTTGAGGGGATTAGACACTATCGCCACTCTTTACAGGTGAAATCGCGATTGGCGCATTTTTGAGGTGGTTATTCTGCCAATAGTCATAGGCCACTAGGTTTATCTGGCCTTACAAAACACACGATAAGATATGGTAAAACATTCTCTTACTACGCCAGCACACGGCATTTGCTTCACATAGCCATTGAATATAATAAATAACCATTATAACTGCCATATATTTTTTTTTATGGTAGGATTCCTATGCAGGAATCCACCTAGGTAAGCCTCGGCACTACTATTCAAGCAGTGGCACAACACACAAACACTGTGTTTCAGTTTGAAGGGTACTGAAGATAAATTAAAGATAGATTAGAAATAATAGTGTAATTACAAGGCGTATGATAATTAAGTGACTTAACAGGTGTCTTCTGGTGACGAGAGCAGAGCAGTTGCAAAGAACTTTCTATTGAAAGGTTCTGCGCAACGCCGCGACTGTTATAGGCATGTGTTGCACTTAACGTCAGGTGTACGGCTTGCCCGTATCGTCACTGATATATCCATTAAAAAATAAAAAAGTTAGTGTCAAATTTGTAGGATGTTTCACCATATTTCTATTGTTAATTAATGATACGAGTTCTAATGAATATTTAATAAAACTACCCGTACATATTGATACATTAATATAACCTTTCAGAATATATGATTCAATATAAATATAACTTTAAAAACACGGTTTGAAATGCTCAAATAAACGAAGGTACGAGTATGTAATCCCAAACACAAATGGGTAATATTTCTACACACCTATCCTAAAAGATATTATTTGTAAATAATGTAAGAATAACATACGAATTACCGCTCATAATTAGTAGCAATATAAAACAGACAGCCTATTTGAAATTTTAAGTTAATTAAAAATAGGTACAATGTCTTAAATTCATAGCATCCAACAATATTTTGATAACAGTGGCAAATAAAACAAAATCATTTGGGAATATCTATTTCGCATCACACTTAATTGGATTTAATATTGAGCATTTGTAGCACGAAACAAAATTAACTGCAATTTGTGGAAAAGACTCAGAGGAATAAGTTATATTGTGATATATTTCACATTCCACTTTTAAACTTTCTGTTACAATATTTACTTACGGGGTTTCACAAGAAGGAAGGATTTGCTTAATTTGGATCTCAATATCAGACGCCTGGCATCTTAGACGCTGCTGCCCGTATCCAGGCTGGATTATTTCGGTCTGGCAATTATCACAGGGGTTCTTCAGAGGTATTCCCTCACCTATAGGAAGCCATTATATGACACATTATAGACCCTTAATCAAGCCCAGGAATGAGAAAATCTACTGATGGTAGGATTCCTATGTAGGAGTCCTTCTAGGTAGGTACCACCCCAGGGCCAGTTATTCTACCGTGGAGCAGTAGTGTGCAAACATTACTGTGTTCGGTTTGAAGGGCACTGTGACACAAGGCATATGAGACTTAAGATTATATCTCAGGGTGATGGGCAGTGTAGTGTCACACAGAATTTTTTCGGTGGCACAGCATTTGTTACGGGCAGACGTTGCACTTACCATCAGGTGAACGATTTGCTCGTTTCATCACTTTATGCAATAAAAAAAGAAGATTGTTTACGCCGCAACATGATAAAAAGTACAGTTGAATAAAGCGGTTATTTAGTGAACATCCGTATAATAATATCGTAAACAGTAAACAACATACCTAAGTAAGGATAGAGTAAACAGTAAAGAGTTCTGCACATGTACGCCAGTAATAGAAGCCTATATTTTTAAGTGTTTAATTTTAATGGAAATATGAAAGTCATTAAAAAGCCCTGGCCTCCCACCATGTTTACGGTGGGACTTGCCAGGGCTTTTTAATGACAACATGGTTCTAACCATTAGGCAGAATAACGTGTAACCTTCAGATAAATAAAATTCGAATAACGAATTTAACAGTATTAACTTCGGACTCTGAAATACTGGAATTTGAGATTCATTGGGCCAGAGAATTTAATCCTACCGACAGTTGGAGCGTATAATTGTATTCATGATTCGCCGTCGTGTGCACCGACCCTTATACTTGCATAGACCCTACGGTTTTAATGACCGAAGGCCCTTACAAGCCAGCATAGCGGAAATGACGCAGAGGCTAATGCGATTTCGCTACTGAATTAATACACCATTTAATTGTAATAGCTTATCCTGATGAGGTATTTTTTCACAAATATATGTCTGCCCAAGTTAGTCTGTCAGATTAAAATAATTGGCAAATAAGTCGAAATTTTAATATAATCGATATATTCAGAAATGATTATGTAAATGAATAGATTGTAATGTGTATTTCTATCAGAACCGGGACGGCATCAGAGGCAGCTGAATTAGATAAGATGATATTTTCAGGTTTGAGTAGACAAGTAGAACACAGCAGGATAAAGGCCTCTCCCAAGTAGGCAGCCTCGCGCCAATATGCCCAGAGTAGCGTCCCCCCCTACTAGATGGTGCGACGGCTAGCAAGGTTTTGCGGGAAGTCGATGGATGAAGGTGGCTCGGGACCTTGTTTGTAGCAATATATGAGGGAGGCTTATGTTCAACAGTGTAATAAGATGGGCTCAAATGTTGATGATGTTGAAGTAGGTAAGATGTGCGGGATTGTCACGCTTAATAAATGAATTGCTCTCAGACTTCTTCCATATTAGAGGCTGCATCAACGGATCAGGTCTGTTTTTTTATAGAAACAAGTGACGAGACGAGCTAAACGTCATGACACCTTATGGTTAACGTAACGACTGTCCATAACTAATGCTGTGTGGCACAACACTACGCTCGTCACCCTAAGACAACAGTTCCTAGGTGTCATATGCCCAGGAATTGCACTTGATCTCAGTGCCATTCAGACCGAAACGGAGTAAGTAATGTTTGTACACTATTGCTTCACGGAGTTAAATAGCACTACGGTGGTGTCTTCGTAGACGGAATCCTACAACTAGTAAGTAATTCTGCCATCTGTCTGAAGCTATACAATTTTCGTGGAATTTACCATTAGTCAAGTTTTACGACACTTGCTGAATGAATTGGGCTAGTGGACACTTCGACGCTCCAAACCTTCTTTTGCCAATTTTATTTAAATAATCATTATTCAAAATAAATAATTTTAGTTCAAATATTCCAGGCCGTAAATCTACAATTATTTATTGGACCACAAATTGTCAATCATGTCGCCGAAATAATTGGAATAATTGGAATGTAGACATTTATAACTTAATCTAGATTTTGTTAACCTTAGCATTACAGAATCTTAAATATCTTAACAGTATTAAGTACATATGTCATTTTTAAATATATTATTTTATGAGAATTTAACAATATGGCCAACTTAATCCGAGAAAGGATAGGATGTAGTTTCAGAGACACGGTGATCAATCACGATTCATCTAGAGCATCACAACCAAAACTTTTTTGGCATTTAAGCACAGAACCCACGACTCAGCGGTCTATAAGGCTGGTATACTGACTAATAAATCACGTGGATGCTAAGGGTCAGTTACAAAGCTCTAAATTTTATACCTGTAGGTACAGCATTTGGTCTAACTGGTCTAAAATTTAGTCTAGTAAAATAAATGTACTTGATTATTCATATTCTCTGTTTTCAGACAAAAATAACGAAGAAGCAAAATGCTCACCAACTGAACCTAGAAAATACTGAATAGGCATTTAATTAGAAAAAAATAGCGTAAATATTCATATCGTATACAAAGAATATACATAAAATACCTATAATTAAAGTATACAGAAGAGTAAGAACAATGTGATTAATTTTCAACATTCACATTTGTTAACGCTGTTACTCTCGTTACTGAGAATGTATATTTTTCTTTTGTGATATGCGTACTGAATATTTAATTCGTATATTTACACAACAACGCCAAATAAGTTTCAGAAAGCTTGAATAAATAAAGATTTAAGCAAACTAGAATAATATATAAATTATATGAATAATGCTTTCATCTTGGCAAATTGCGGTGATCGAAATATCGTCCAAAGATATACAATAGAACGAGGATAGTTACAATATACTCTATATATAATTAGGTTCAGCGGTTATCATAGTTTAATATTAAGTTTATTAAGAAAATACAAAGTGGCGTGGTAAGCTTTAGACAATCTACCATCCCATCTCATCCCGTGGGTGTCGTAAAAGACGACAGAGGGAAATTAAAACCAGAATATGGGCAGCAGCATCTTCCTGGAACATCAGAAATTGCGGTTGCCAACCCGCCTGCCAAGCTTGACAACTGTGTGCAGAATTCCTTCCGAAATGAGAGCTACCCCGTCTGTGTGTATGGCAATCTATTGGGGAGGCCTGTTTTCAGCAGTGGACTAGTGATAGGCTGAAACTATGATGATGAATGATGAAGAAAATATGAAAGTAAAAAGTATGTAGTTTAAAAATATATCATAGTACATTTTTCTTCATTTAAATACGATATAAACAATTACAACTTTAAAAACGTCATCTAGAACTTTAAAAAAAAATACTTTCTGTACAACTTGACAACATTCAGATAAAGTGCAACAAAATATTGAAAATCAAGTAACTTTTAAATTTGAGATCCTTCTATTGACTGACAATTAATCGATGCGAATAGATATTTCAAACAATAATTTACTTCGGTATCAATCTATTTCGTAGTTCGATTATTGATCGTTGATGGTAAATCTGATAGTAATTAATTACTCTTAGTTATTGAATTGTATGCACTACTTGCAAACTGTACAGTGTACATAGTATATGTGCAAAATATTGATATACGGACTAATAGCATTTGGCAAACATAATTCCACTAGCGGAGTTAATTAGACAGGTGAATGGACTAGTAACAGATTTCGAGGCAAGTTTGAAAGATAATTGGTCTACCACACAGGCGATTCAGAACGTAAATTAACGAATATAATATAGATAATACGAAAATAATTATATGTTTTATAATTTTAATATGTAATCGTGTTACAGAATTCTGGATAGAGCAAGTAATTTTTATCAGGCATCGTAACGCATTACGGGACACAAGTAATATCTAGCATCTAGGTTCGATATATACAATTTGAAAAAATCAATTTTATTATATACATGTAAGTATGTAACTTGGGTGATGGATTCTCTTAATAAAATATATCATGTTAATCAATATATATTTTTACTTTCAACACGTACATCTTTTAGAGTATAGTCGGGGATATGTTCATAATTCATTTAATATTTGTTGTACATCTAACCTACTATATTGATGAATACAGAAAACTAGCTAAAACCCCGTGTCACTACATTTTAATTTATTGGAGTGGAATAAAGCGCAGTCAGTCGCATTAAGTTAGATTAATGCCTTTTAACATATCATGCTTGAAGAAGGCGAATCAGTCAACCCATAGCAGACCTTTTTATTAATAATAAATTAAATAGTGATAGTTAAATTAATTGCTTAATAAAATTAACTTTAACGTTGATAGATCGAGTACTTTTGACCTGAATATATTAAATTTCAAAGGACTTTGAAGGATAAATTAACATTTTCGGTCAATACAACTTGCGGTATCTTCTCTTTTGGCCACAAACGATACTATCTGGGTTTTTAACAGTGAATTAATAATCTTTTAGGATTAATACGGCGTGACATAAAAATGGAATAAGAAATAATGATATAAATGTAATGCAAAATAATAGAAATGACTATTCACAAACATATATTTTAAATTTATTATTGTTGTAAAAAATTACTGATTCAATTTAAATAGTTTCAATATCTGTATAGTCAAATTATCATAATCCAACGGTAGTTACGAGTAATAATTTGATATTATCATTTTGTCCTAAGTCAATTTTATGAAGTCTTGGGAGTCATGACAAATAAAAAGAGTTTCAACTTCGGTTCCAGGCAAGTATTAGCCGAGCTCATTCATATACAGAATAGTCTATTGTTTATCTTCTTTTTTTATTGTCAAACGGCCAATCACGAAATAAAATTACACTTTATGTTCTAATATTATTTTGTTATATTGCCGTACGATGGCGACCAGTCGACCAACTTGATAAATGCTAGGCCGACAGTACACAGACCGGTAACGAGCAGCAATCTAAGGTTCATGGCAACTCAATACTGCAGTCACCAATCCGGCTATTAATATTAGTAATAAATAATATTAGTAAAATTTACAATATTTTCGATCGGACATAAAATTCGCCTACGTCCTGTATTATCAACACATATAATATATATTATGTTCTTATCCAGTAATTGTGATGGCTTTCTCCCAATAGAATCCAGCGTTGCAAGAAAGGCTATACCTATGGCGATAGCAATAAGTGATACTATAGTAAATTACAAAAAAACTAAATTCAAAAATAAATAAAAAAAAAACTATAAATGCTGTCGATATGTCTTATGATGAGCGCAAGTTAATGTTAACAATTTTATTATATAAAAAAGTCACTTATTTATGTTACAAAATTATAACAGTTCACATGAGATTATTATATTTAGTTTAGTAGTTCATTTGTTTATATTTTGAGAAAATTCCACTTGCTACGATCCTGACACGCAAATTTCGCTTCTTCTACTTTCATTACGTTTTCAAACTAGCTCTTCGGTTGCGGATACTTTCATATAAGTAGATTAAATTACATATTATCGTAATATGGGTGCTCAAAGTTATTTCAATATCTTTTCCCTTTGATTAGATCACTGACACTTCTCATAGTGACCATAGTCTATTATATCTTCGTGGTTATTTTGTACATCCATGTTATGTTTATATTAATAACAAGCAAATTCTAATCAAACATTCTGAATATTAATCATATCTCACATTCGCATGTCTCCAGATAGTAATCTCGTAACAGGTAGCCTAGGACGTACGTATCATCAAGATTTATTACACTAGGGCGCAGTTTAGAACTGTCACGAGGACGACTGTGGGTGGGACAGTCACAGGCTGGCACGGGCGACACGGTTCCGCCAAAATTATTCATAGCAGGCCTTGCTCAAGCGAATTGGTTTGTGTACGTTTTCGTACTAGACATGGAACCGAGTTAACCAATACCATTTGTGGACCGCGACTACTCAATGAGTGAGATAAGAGATGTTTTTCGAATTTGAACATTTGGGTGTTAAAACTATATTTTTAAAATGGAATTTTATTTTTGGAGACCGAAAAGTCTCTCCATTAAGTTTGCAAATATGAAAAGGATATTATTAGGTTATTAAGTCAAAGGTTTAATTTGCGTCCTAAAGAAGTTTGAAATAAGAATGTATTTCTTTTTGGAACTAAAAGCAATTCAACTTTCAGTATAGAAATTTAAGATGTGTTTCGGGAGTAATTGTTTGGCTTTCTAGCCCCTTATTAGTTTTTACTAAAAATCGTACACAATATAAATTTCTATAATAGGTCAACTAAAAACGTCACACATAAATTATCAATAGTGTTAGATTAGTATCATTTATGTTCAGATAAATATATAATGTTTTCATTAATGTAATGAAATATTAAATTAAAATATTTTTTTTAAAAACAGCTCCACTTGCGAACTACGAGAGTGCATAGTAAAAATTGCGCATAAAGCTCTTTTTTGTAGAGTAACAACTGCAGTTATACTTGCCTCGAGTCTACATTACAAAAACAAACATTCAGTTAAATTTAAAAAAGCTATCTTTGTAATGGGATGATTCCCATTCATATGTCGAATTTCTGTAACAGTATAAGCCGCTGAGCTCAGATTATTCGCTAAAGCTTCTAAGTGTAGTCTCCGCTGTTCTTAACAATGTATTACCCCTAAAATTACTGTTCTATGGTACTCTCATTCTAAAAATAAAACCAACATAGTTTAACCGTTCACCTAGAATCATTTGAATTATTGCTAACATAAGAATCCAACAAATACAGATATTGTTCTTTTAAAACATAAGAGAGAAATTTTGGCACGGTCGGTGTATGAGGCATCACCAGTGTCGTCTGCATAGCAATGAATGTAACTTATTTATAACATACGAGTATCATTGATATGCAGAAAAAAAAGGATTGGCTATCGCCAATCCTTTTTTTGCTATCGCACACAGCATTGTGCGACACCAGCATTTACAGACTTGGAGTCCGAGCATGCACCGTCAAATCGACGACCCCGATGCTCCAGTCTGTGAGAAAACTGGTGACCCAATTGAAAAATTTCTCGGGAAGCCCATAGGAAGGAAGCTTCGAGAGAACCACTTTGTGCCAGACCCGATCAAAGGCTTTGCCAGAAACTGATATCTGACATAGAGTACTCACTGCGCGGGATGGTCAACGGTGAGTTCCCATTGAGAGTAGAGTTGAACGCTAAAAGAGAGCCTAGAAGATCGGCTGTCTCCTTTGCGTCATGTGTCAGCAAATTGTCTTCTCTGTGCAGAGATGGGAGTGATGGCTGAGAGAAATTCCCTTAGACCTAGATTAGCCTTGACCGGAGACCAGAACGCACTGGTTCCCGAAGGAAGGCGAGCTAGTTTCTCACCAATTCTGCCAATGTGCTCCGACTTTGATGTAGCAATTATTCTTTTGAAGGATCTGGAGTCAGAGTTGCACTTCTTCTTAAAATGGCTGGAAATCTTCCACCGATGGGCACCACAGAAGATGGAACGAAGAGTTCCATTCCCTGAATTACCACATCAGCGACAGATTCGGCAATGACGTCGGGATCATCCAGCGAAAAGCAAACCCGCCCATGGGTAGGATGCAAAGAAAGACCGCATTCCATCCCATTCCGCCGATCCGTAGTGCTATACACGGCGGGAGCCTTGCAAATCGCGATCGCGTTGGCCACATGATAGGAACTGTTCTTCGGATCAGACAATGGTCTGAAGATCCTAGAGGGGTCTCTACGGAGACTAGATGTCTATGTGGATGAGAGATCAGCAGAACGTCCAACAGGGGCAGGTTTAGGATCCTCCACGTCTGAAACCCGCGTGGGCGAAGTAACCAGTTTTGTCAGACCATATGCCAGGGCAAAGTCTTAGAAAGATCTCCCCGCATAATCGGTGGTACGAGATCGTAACCATTCGGCGTGGTGGGCGTTGGAGTTGCCGAGTATCACGCTCTGCGGATAGGATCTGCTGTAGCACGGAATCTGGACGTGATCGATGAGTCGGTCAGTTTCGGTATTACCGCTGCGGGACTTATAAAGGCACCCATAGACACGAGGACGGTCTTGGCTGTTTATGCGCTGCCAAAGAGGGGACAGGTCCCTATCTTCTACGGAGGCGTTGAGAACATATTCCCTCTCTGACGTATACACTAACCCATGCCCGTGGCGCTGGTTCCTCCTGGGGTAGATTATTTATTACCGTTACCATGTTTTGGGGTTTGGCCTTCGGTTACCTGCACTCACCAGACGAAACGCAGAAGTTTGTTAAACATCTACTTCACTCCGGTATTATGTGGGGTACTTATCTGGTCCAGCCAGCCCATTCATGCAACAACAATAACTGTGCGTGGCTCTACCACTGTAATAAAACACTTAAGAAATTAAATAACACCACTGCTCTAACGCTGCTCCTAATAAGGCCAAGAAAATTATAATAAAGTGTTATTTCAAAAAAAAACTGTAATGTCGTATAAATTCCTTTTTATATAATCCGCTTAGAAGTTTCCGACGACAAAGGAGATATTATCCAAGATGTCAGCCATAAGTTGTGTACTCACATTATCCCTTCATTTATCAGCTTTTTTCTTCAATATGATGGTAATATTTTGGAATTAGAATCTGCGAAAAAAAACCGTTTTTTTTTATATTTAAATTTTGATATTTGTGATAATGATCTCTTATTAGTAGATGCTTAAAGATGTCAATATATAGAAATAATTGCTGGAACATCTGAAATTTTAAACTGCGGTTGCTAACCCGTCTGCCAAGCGTGGCAACTATGGCAAAATCCCCCCAAAACGATAGCTATAAACTTTTGTGGTAATCTATGGGGGAGGCCTATGTTCAGCAGTGGACTATTGATAGGCTGAAACAATCAATCAAAAAAAAATGGTAAATCAGTAGAGCGAAAGCATAGATTTACTTGAATTCTAAACAAAGTTATAGGCACAGTTTGTATATTGGAAATAATCCCGATATTCTTTAACAGTATCCCATTACAAGTGCCGTCATATTTCATTACTATACCCAGCAGTTTGTTTATGTCTTTGTCACAAATACAATTATCCCTCCTTGGTAGCGAAAATAACTAGTCTCTGTAAAGGTTTTGGCAGGACCCTCGTAAATCGACGTTATAATCATTTTATTTTGAAGTTATAAAATGGTTAGAAGAATTGGTTTCCATTTATTGACTTAGCTTCACTACGTAAAAAGCGGAGAATGGAACGGAATTTAAAAATATTTGGAATTAATTCATAATTGTAAAAATGGATAAGCTGTTGTTCATGTACAACAAAATATTAAAAAAAAAATGTTGCATGTGACAGTTTCTTTAATACATTTTTATTATGACAAAAGATATAACAGAATAAAGTAGAAATTTGCACTACATTCATCTACGAGTATCTTTAATAAGAATAGAATATCTTCTTCTGAGTCCGTCATTCAATATGCTGTGGATCGTAACCGTTTTGGGCGTGAGTGTATATGTCCCCACATTTTTCTGTTAAATATTTTCTGTTACTGGCGGCTTGAAACTACTGTTTCAGATTAAAATGCACGGGATCTTTTATTTTATCACAACACCTCACTAGTGCTTTGCTTCTTGCACATTTCCCTTCCATCTTGGCTGCGAGAATCCACTACTCTAAATTTTCGGGTCTACGTCGCGCAACATGTTCAAAAAAAGGTAATGAGATTCTGACACACTTCTCAGAAGCCGATGTGATAGGTAGAATATACTTGTTTATGGAGTCCACGGCATTTCCAAAAGCCTCCAACAACATATTTAAAACACCTTGATTCTGTTTCGTATACTCTTTTTTATCGCCCCACCTTTTAGATCCGTGTAACAATATGGCGATAAATAGACCTAATAACCTCTTATTTTGGTCGTCTTGGTAATATTCTTGGTTCGCCATATTATATCCAGTCGAGTAATAGCTCCTTTTGTTATCTGGATTCTTCGGATTATCTCTGAGTCACAGACTTTCGCTATCTGCGTATCGGAGGTTACTGATAATTCTGGCAACACTTTCTACGTACACGTTTTGGATACAATATTACTTCGATTTTTTTTTTATTGTATAGTGACGAAACGAGCAAAACGGTTACCTGATGGTAAGTGCAACGTCCGCCCATAACAGATGCTGTGTCACCCAGAATATTTCTGTGTGCCACCACACTGCGCCCGTCACACTGAGACTTCAGTTCTTAAGTCTTAAATGCCCAGTGATTACGCTAGCTCACAGTGCCCTTCAAACCGAAAAACAGTAATGCTTGCACACTACTGCTTCACGGCAGAATAACTGGCCCTGGGGTGGTACCTCCCTAGACAGATTCCTGCATAGGAATCCTACCACTAGTAACACCATCACCATCCTACCATCGATAAAATATATGATGTCCTCCTGACCGATTTCTGACCACAGCGACAACTTCTGTATACTGTCGGAAGTTATCCACTGCGCTGGAGAAATTACATGCGCAAACACAGATGCAATCACTCGTCCTTAACTAACCGCACGCGATGTAAAGTTAATGTGATACGAACGGACGTAGGCTAGGATCCAGTGTTAGAGACGCGGGAACAATGAAAACACAACCTGACCCTTCTTCTTCTTCTTCACCCTGTGAAAGTTCACCACTGGCAATCGCAATGCTTGGCAGGCGGATTAACGATCACAGTACCAGATTTTTCGACGCCGCTGCACCGATCACGATCATTTAGGTCTGGCATAATTGTGATTTCGTCGTTAATCGGAGGCAATGAAATAGGGTCGTAGATTCTCTAACGCCACAACACGGCACCACACAATCGAACCCGAAAACCAACAACTTGTTTGGTAATGATTTTGGCACCGACTGGGCTTCGATCCGCTGCGTTGAAGTCAGGTTCTCGGATCACTAGAACATAGTTGCCACGCTTGACAGGCTGGTTGGTAACCGCAGTTTATTTATTCAGATGATCAAGGTTGATTTTTAATATTTTCAATATTTTGTTGCAAATTATCTAATATTGTCAAGTTGTACGGAAATATTTTTTTTTTTATTTCTAGATGACGTTTTTAAAGTTCTTTATAATTGATTAAAGCGTATTTAAATGAAGAAAAATGTACTATTAAATATTTTTAGAATATGTACTTTTTACTTTCATATTTTTACATCACCCATTATCATAGTTTCAGCCTGTCACTAGTCCACTGCTAAACATAGGCCTCCCCAATAGATTGCCATACACACAGACGAGGTAGCTCTCATTTTGGAAGGAATTCTGCCACAGTTGTCACGCTTGGCAGGCGGGTTGGTAACCGCAATTTCTAATGTTCCAGGAATATGCTGCTGCCCGTCTTCTGGTTTTCATTTTACCTCTATCGTCTTTTACGACACCCACAAATTGAATGACTTTATTTTTTCTTTTTCATTGTTTACTTTTTTGCTATACGGAGGTACAAGAATGTCGTATAATGGACACGTAAAAGTTGAAGGATTTGAAAACGCTCACGAGTTTAGAACCGTTTGGAATCCTCGTTAAAGCCAATACTTGTACTTATGCCAACTATTGGTTTTCAGGTATAGGTGTTTCTCATTTTATCTCTGTTACAGTGTTTGACTCATATCCCGATCGGTTTTTCTGAGTCAGTACTTTAAGATATACAATTCAATTCCGAGGTTGAATTTTTACAACACAACTTTTATTGTTGTTAATATAAGATATATTATCATTCATGTAATATGAATTTAAACTGATCAGGAATGTTATAGTACTTATTGCCATTAATACTATAACAGTACAATACATAATGTGACTGCAAAAACAGAGAGAGCTTCTTTGGGCTACCTGTCGTCTTACACCGTCCGTTGACCAAAGATTGGTGGGCCATGCGGTCATTGAAATATCCCTCTCAGTGCAGGAACATTCCAGATGATAATCACAATAAAAAACACAACAACACACACATTCAACCATTGTTCAGTGTCGTGACGCACACTCGAAACTCGAATTTCGAAATTTGTTACACCCCAACACGTCCCGGTATCTCCTAGATTTACGACGAGCTTGTTTCTAACATAAATTGCCAAAACCGATGTATGTTAAACCATTGTAAGGACAAAGTTCAGGGTCGTTTTTGAATTAGATGATAAATAGACTGGATATGTATACTCGTATGTTAGAAGTAAGAATATTATAACTTGTAGCGATAAATTATCCGAGTTTTGTGAATTCGAATATATTGATTTTCCAATTTTAAAATGATGGAACAATTATCAAAAATATTGCTAGAAGTAAATGATTCGGTCCGGTGATGGGCGCCTAAATCTTTTCATTAAAAAAAATGCGTTGCCCCACACAGGAGAAATCCTTCCTATATCAGGGATGTGTTTTACAGAGTTAAATAAAAATGCATGAACACGTAGATGTGGAAAGTTTGTAAGTAGAACTTAAAACCATAGATTTTTTTTTCGATACTGTGACCCACAATACAGAAGCCTATCGCTTAGCCACTGCGCCAAACAAGCCTTCGATCTATACTAATTATAAAATTGTAGTGCTTGCCTATGATTTCGAAACAAATGCCAAAATTTAAGTTAAAACTGCTATTTTTAAGATGCCTAATCATAAATTACTGCTTATATAATTTTTGTTTGTCGGTCTGAAAGTTTGTATCGAATGGGCTCTGAAACGGCTCAACGGATTACTATGAAAATTTTAGGGATATATAACAATAATTTTTACTTAAATTTTCGTGTATGTTCCATTTCGATATATTATAGCCCTCTAAAGTTACTTTTTTTTTTCAGGTAAGTGAGGTGAAATTTTGCAATTGAGTCTGCAGTTTCACAGACCGGATCATCAAGGACGTAGTTGACAGGGCATGCTCGAACTCCAAGTCTGTCAATGCTGGTGTCCCACAAGTCTATTGCCTTCATATTCGTTATTGCTATCGCCAACCCAGTTTCTGCTGCATATCAATGATATGTTACAAATTAGTAACATTCATTGATATGCAGACGTCAGCACATGTAATGCCTTATACGCAGACGTGTACCTGAACAAACTTGTGTTTAATTGTTTAAAATCTCGGATTGAGGCTGACTAAATTTAGTCCAGTTCAACCCTAATAAGACACAAGTTTGCGCGTTTACCGCTAAAAAGAATCCCTTCGTCGTATCACCTCATTTTAAGAGCACTGCCCTTGGCGTCGACATATCGAGCGACGTTCAGTTTTGCGGTCACCTGAAAGGGAAGGTCAAATTGGCCTCTAAAAAGCTTGGCGTGCTCAACGAGTGCCACAGTACCTCATGCCGGCCCACCGCTTGTAACTTTTAAAGGCGCAGGTTCGGCCACACATGGAGTACTGTCCTCATCTCTGGGCGCCCCAGTGCCAGTTACTTCCATTTGACCGCAATCAACGAAGAGCGGCTCGAATTGTCGACGACTATATTCTATCTGATAGCATTGCATTTTTGATAGGATCTACCACGGGGAGTGTTCCGAGGAATTGTTCGGGTTAATTCCAGCCGCTGAATTTCTCTATTGCACAACAAAGAATAATATCGTCACCACCTTGATGGTTGGCATTCCACCACCTTTTTTCGCTGGATTTTTTGCCACGCACAAGCACTTTATGGAAACTGCGGCCGCCAGTGGTTTTTTCGGACCAATACGACTTATGGACCTTCAAGAAAAGCGCCTATTACTTTCTCAAAGGCTTTTCAAAAGGTTCATGGACGGCGGTGATTACTTAGCATCACACGAACCACCTGCTCGTTTGCCCAATCTTCTATAAAAAAGTAATATGCCGTACGGCGCAATTAAGTCGACCACGGATCAGAGCTCGTAATAAAGTTGTAATTAAAATGTGTTATAATAATTCGCCTGCCAATCATGACCATTATGACAAATCTTCACACCTAGAGTTGGGGCCCTACGTCTTCAAGTATGCTCGATATGATGATGTTATGTTATTATCCTTCACTAAAATTGGCGATACGAGAGTAAAGACATTAAAAAATCTTAAAGAAAAGTTATTATGTACCATATAAAATGCATAGCATTGTACATTTTATTTCGTCCCCGAGCGTAGTAAAAAGTAAAATATACTATTTATTCATTCTCTAAAAGATTAGGAAATTAAGCAACCTCAACTCAGTTTTCTTAGTAAATGAACGTTGAACACTTAAAATTGTTGTTTTTTTTTTAAACATATGCACCTAGTTTTTAAACCTCAATGAATAATTTATCAAGTCACGTCTCTCGTAACAAAACACAAGAAGACGTCCTGGCGCATCAAACATATAATATATAAGTATCATTTTTGTCTGTCTGTCTGTCTATACGAACGGATTTAAATTATGATTTACTAAAGCTATTGCCATAACTTCCAAAAAGGTAACACAGATAATAACACTGGTACTAACTGATACTATGTTTCTGGGTCTGACATTTGTTTTATTGGATTATGTGACGAGACGAGCAAAACGTACACCTTATGTAATGGTAAGTGCAATGTCTGCCCATAACAAATGCAGTGTCACCCAGAACATTTCTGTGCGCCACCACACTGCGCCCGTCACCTTGAGACATAAGTTCTTAAGTCTCATGTGCCCAGTGATTACACTAGTTCTCAGTGCCCTTCAGACTGAAACACAGTAATGTTTGCACACTACAGCTTCACGGCAGAATAACTGGCCTAGGGTGGTAAATTCCTTGTCTTACCTAGGCGGATTTCTGCACAGGAATCCTACCACCAGTTATACCACCATTATAGACATTTTCTAATAACCTGCATAAACAAATCCATTAGGCCACGCGAACGTAGTCGCGGTTTCAACTAGTACGAAATAAATTGGTACAAAACTGTACTTTAAATACGGCATGTACTAACATAATATGATACAACCTTCACGTTACAGAAATCTAAGACCACGAAATCAAAGATTTTAATATAAATGGTAGTAATACAAGATCTTAATGTTATTATTTAATGTCCCTGCTGCAATGAACTACAATGAACTGAATAAAGATAAAAGTTAACTGTGATATTTTACCTCAATAGAAGGAATCAAAAAATACTAAATCTTACAACTTTTGTTCTTAAGAGTAAGTTCGCAGCACAAGTAATATACGAAACAAGACTACACTTGTCTATGTGAAATAAACTACTTTCCATTTAAATAAAACACTAGCGACCCATCCCGGCTTCGCACGGCACAATTTACTAATGAAGAAAATTAAATTATATAAAATAAACAAACATAAAAAATATTATGTAAGTTTATTTTATAACATGTCTCTATACCATTACTGAGAAACTGAACGTCACTTTTTTATTGACAATTTAATACAAAAATAAACCCCAAATATCCGACTTTTCCGGTAGATTATTCAAAAATGTTCTTTAATGCAAACCTCCTGCGTAATCTAACCTAATATATATATATATATATATATATATAAACTCGACCGATTTGGCTGATTTTTATTTAGGTAAATATATATATATATATATATATATATATATATATATATATATATATATATATATATATATATATATATACTGTTCAAAACTGATGATCTATCATACATGCTGCAATTGATTTTTATTTATAACTATATAAAAGAAGATGTATTATACAAAACATATTATATAATTACCGGAAAATACATTTTTTTCGAAGTAGACGACAGATAATATAACAAATTACTACTTGAGTCTGGACAAAAAGGCGTATTATCATTTTAATAAAACTAAATTACTTCTGTCAGTGCAATCATAACAGCGTCGTGAACTGGTAGAAGAACATCGAATAATCAAATGAATGAAACACAATATACGGACTAAACAAACGTCTTATAAATAATTCTTCAGGGTAGAAATTTCAGCTTAATACCGCGGCTATTTATCAAGATAAGACGCCGCAACGTAGACCGTGATAAGGGCACGTGTTGTGTACACAATTTGCACCTGCCTTTTATGATGTCGGTGAAGTTACATTAAGTATTATTATGATACCAGATTTTATTGTGAATTATTATTATCTTTTTGTGGTTTAAAAACGAAGAAAAAAAAAATCGTCCGCTTATCATCCTGAAATCCGGGAGGTCCACTACTGGAGGCATCTCAAAATTTGGGTAAAACTTGCAACTGGGCGGATGAATTAAACATCGCAGTACTAGATTCACTGCAGTTTAAACGCTATTACCACCCAACCATCTGAGAATTTAAAATGATGCACTTCATACTAATTTTATGGAATAAAGGTGTGCTGATAACTGCACGGCAGAGTACAATAGCACCTTCCCCTTTCCTATCGAGGTGCCGTAAAACGCGACTAAGATATTGTGCAGACAGCCTTTATTCGTGCATATTTTCGCCACCCGTCACGTCTCGTTTCTCGTGAGGCGAAAAGTGGGCTACTTGTGTAACCTATGCCAAAAATAAGGGTGACTATATTTATGTATGTAAAAAGTGTGGAGAATATTTTTAGTTTGAGGTGGGAAATATTTTACATTATTATAATATATATACCGTGTGGTAGCGGCCTAGGCCGTGTGGTAGCGGCCTAAGAGAATCTACCACCCCATTTCATCCCGTGGGTGTCGTAAAAGTCAACAGAGGGAAAATGAAAACCAGGAGATGGGCAGCAGCATCTTGCTGGAACATCTGAATAAATAAACTGCGGTTGCCAACCCGTCCGCCAAGCGTGGCAACTATGGCAAAATCCCCCCAAAACGAGAGCTACAAACTTTTGTGGCAATCTATGAGGGAGGCCTATGTTCAGCAGTGGACTATTGATAGGCTGAAACGACGACGATGAATATATATACATATATTATAAGGTTTTGAGGATGCATACAAATAATCAATTAAAAAAGTCAAATGTCAATGTATACAGTCACGCCTTCACTAATTTGTACTGAATTTGATATTAAGAATAATTATACTTATGTTGTCGTCGTAAAACGACGATACTTATGTTGTTATGTTAATAAACGATAACTGACAATACTTTGGTTTTTCTAATTAAGAAATTGAAATACAATTAATATTAAAATACGCCGTTAAATTTTTTAAGAAGCATTAAATTGTCGACCCTCAATACCAACCCCAAGTTAGCCTTTCAGGGGTCAAGTCAATAATAATTAAAGAAAAATACCTTTGCGATTCCCCCCAAGGGTCACGAGTAGATATTTTTTGTCTCCATTTTTATTCAGTTTTCAATTTCATTTCATTTGCTCGGTTGCTAAGCGGTCGGCCTTTCGCGGTGTTATCCCTTTTACCGCGTCGACACCTTTGTTATAATTTATTCTTTGACATTGGTAAAGGTGAGGGCTTTCTTAAATGAATGTAGAAGAAAATATGTTTTAGGTATAAAAGTCCAATCGTTTCTATTAACTATAAATTTCAATTTAATTCTGTCCTTAATTATGATTTATGATTAAGGTAATTACTAACTCAAAGCGACTATCATCGGAGTTTTTCTACCAAGAAATAAAATCTTCCCAATATTAATATCTGCTTATGTTGTACTAGTAACCAAGCTAGGTAGGTAACCAAGCCATTAAGATAGCAAAATCAAAACTATGATCATGATTGATAACCCACTAAGGTGCATGAACATACATAGTATTTTAGCAGTCAGCCACCAGACAATAACAGTGACAATCGAGCACAAAGTTCTCTATCCTAAAAACACCTGAGTCCATCGTCTCTTTGATAGAGAGTTTAGATAAAGGTGCGATGACACCCCGAGGACTATGATAGGATACCTCGTTGCCAGTAATTGGTTTTTTATGGAACTAAGTAATGAGTACCGACTGGTAAATCTTTCACCTGATGGTACACTGCGCTCGTCACCCCGAATCATCTTAAGTCTCATTTGTCCAGTAGCTGCACTAGCTATCAGTGCCCTTTAAACCGAAACAGTAATGTTTTCATACTTCTGCTTCACGGCAGAATAACTGCCTCTGCCGTGGTACCTACCTAGATTGATACTTTCATCGGAATTCTATTACCAGTAGTATTCTAAACACATCAGCTTACTTCAGATTGGTGTCCTATGTGAACATGGTTCTTTTCGTTACTCTACCATAGATTTAAGACATCGGTTTTAATGGAACTGGCACTAAAACTAATTTTAACGTATCCTCATCATTATTTCAGCCTATTACTAGCCCACTGCTGAACATAGGCCTCCTCCATAGACTGCCACAAACGTCTCCCTCGTTTGGGGAGAACTTGCTTGGCTTGGCAGGCAACTCGCAACCACAGTTTATATATTCAAATGTTCCAGGAAGATGCTGCTGCCCATCTCCCGGATTTATTTTCCCTGTGTCGACTTTTTCCACACCTACGGGATGAGATGGGGTGGCAGATTCTCTTAAGCCGCCATTGCATTTTACGTAAATCAAGATTAGTAATTTAAAGCTAAAGGTAGCCTGGAATTACTATAACGTCAGGTCAGGACGTCTAACACCTCATGGCCATACTGCAAAGCGCTGAAAACGTCGGGTTTTAATTGTTAAACTTTAAACGCAATAAGATCCGTATAATTAGATTTTTACAATGTATGACCATAAGCTTGTAAACTGACACCGAAGTCGTACGTACGTACGTATTTTAGATCTAGCATTTTTAAGATGATTATACTGCAATCTGGCCAAAGTTTTGTTTTTCTTGGTATTTTTCTTAGACAGTATATACCGTAGGAAGAGATAGAGTAATGTATTCTCTTACCCAGATTTCACAGCGCAAAAATTCTATACATGCAGCACATTAACGTCGATGTTTGCAGAGATTAAAAGAAACCCGGACAATTTTCACCCACTGTTATCTCTACAGTAACCTAACAGCATCCTTGTCTACACACAATGTTACTTTAAATTCCCGCAAACATGGTTTAGATAATGAAAGCACTGGAAAAATTAAAACACAGCAACAACTGCGGCGCTCAGACACCCGTGTTGTCTTACTTAACTCGATTTAAATATCTAACACTCGGTTTATTTAACTAATGAAAGTGTTTCTATAACACACTGACAGAATGAGATATTTTAAAATAACAAAGCATGTGAATGGAAAAAAAAAATTGAATTGGATGCATCCATTTCCTTTTTTTTCTCAAAGAAAATAACAATTTTCGTATAATGTGTTAAATTGTTAACCATTATGTTACAAAAAAATCAGTTGGCATGGCAATGGGCCTACCACATAGCGGCAAGATAGATTCTCGAGTTATCACCGTGTACGGGTATGCAATATATGGGAGCCTCCTATTGAATATTAAAAACGAGGACCGATCCAAGTTGACTGAAAAACTAAGGGCTGTTTTATTTGGCAAGCTTTAGAGGTCTATGTTTTATAGTTATAGCGATGACGTTGATAATGATTTATACGAATCCAATCACAAGTTATTCATACTATTTTTTTTTTGTAAAATATACAAAATTATGGCTTAGCTTCGGTGTTCCAAGATATTACGAGTAGTTTTCGGGTTGAAAGTCAAATGGTTTAGTATACAGTTAGCGGAAAATTAACGTAGGACGTCCGGGACCGCCATTCGTCTATTTAGAGCTGACCCATTAACAACCATATTTTTATATATAATTCTTCTGTGCGTGTTATGTCACTGAACTCCTCGTAAACGTCTGGACCAATGTTGATGATTTTGTTTGTGTGTGTTTGGGTGGTTAGAATTGGACCCGGTAGGTGGCGCTGTGATAACATTCTAGGAAAAAGTCGATTCGTTTGCTGAATCTGTTCTTACTTAACCCCTCATCTCATCCCATGGGTGTCGTAAAAGTCGACAGAGGGAAAATTAAACCAGAAGATGGGCAGCAGCATCTCCCTGGAATATCTGAATTAATAATCTTCGGTTGCCAACCCGCCTGCCTAGCGTGGCAACTACAGCAAAATCCCCTCAAAATGAGAGCTAAACTTGTGGCAATCTTTGCGGGAGGCCTATGATCAACAGTGGACTAGTGAAAGGCTGAAATGATGATGATGATGATATATAATTCTAACCTACCTCATCTAATTCTTATATTCTCTTTAACGAAAATTAAATGGTTGATATGAAATATCGTTAGTACACATGTACCTTGGTTATTATCTGTATCGTTTTGTCTTTTATAATTATTTGCTCAATAAACCGACTTCCACGCAGCAGCTCCAAACATGCTTATCCGAATTTAAGAGTTTGATGATTTTCTCATGGACTCATTTATCACAACATGACCAACCACCACTGGAGGGACCTATACACCACCTATGACACACATCTTACATGGACGGACACCGTTTTCTAACAAAAAAAGTATCATCGAAATCGGTACACGTGATAAAGAATTATCGCTGAAAATATATATAAAAAAAAAGATTACGACGAATTGAGAACCTCCTTTTTTTGGAAGTCGGCTAAATTTGAGAAAAACTGAGAAAGACTGTATTTTCCTTATTGTGTTTTCCGAAATGATTATTCTACCACCCATTGGAAGTCACATGACTGTTACGTCATCCACTGTAAGAAACCCACTGGCAGTTTCTTTTTTTTACTGGATTAAATGGCGAAGTGTCACTCAGAACATTTCTGTGCGGTGTTATGGTAGCTCTTAGTGCCCTTCAAACCGAAACACAGTAATGTTTTAGTAAAAATTTGCACACTACTGCTTCACGGCAGAAAAACCCTGCGGTGGTACCTATCTAAGCGCATTCCTGTATGGGAATCCTACCATCAGTAAAACGCCGCCACCATACGGAAACGCCACATGGTAAATATTTCTTCTATTTGGCGGAGAGCAATTATGCAAGCTGTAACATAAAGATACTTTTCATATTTAATAAAACTTGATTTACGAATTTTGTCGCGTTTTTTTTTTTTTAAACCCGAGGTTTTGTGCACTTTACAACACCCATGGTCCCGGGAAGACTGAGGTGTCAGACGTAGTGATGATTATTAGTTTGGTTATAAATAGTTAAAGAGAACGTGATAAAATCCGTAAATCTAGTTTTATTAAATGTATTCGCGTAAATATAAGAAACCATTATACTTTTAATATTTTATTATGATACATTTATAAACGCCTTTTGCTACCTCACTACCCACGTAATAATATATTTTATAGTGTAATCCACTCACGTCTTAAATAACACTTTTACCTGCCTACCGCTAACGCTTCCACGCACCTATGTAGTACGAGTAACATGATTATTTATCTGAGTAAACACAAAGGCTGTATTGGCATACAAATAAACTAAATAATCAACTAAATACAATATCTTTACTAGACGTAAAGAATACAGTCGGATACACATGTTTTCGCCGCCGCTACTTTATGAGGTAAACAAATAAAATTAGCGCACAAATCATAGGGTAAAGAAAAGCGTGTGGCGGCGCGTAGCTCATCACATTCCGCGGACAAAAGCAAATAAAGACGCAATAAATTACCAAACAAATAAAGCCCGCAATATCTAAGGGCGTCTGGAGCTACGCATGTTGTGGCACGCCTGACTTACGAGGAGAAATAAATATTTAATCATATTATATGAGATGTCTTTAACGTATATTGTGTATAATCTGTCAAGTGAGTTTTTTAGTCATATTTTGGAGCTTCAGTAAACATAACGTGTAATTTTATATACATAATTAATATAACATAGTGTGAGTTTGTAAGTGAGAGCCGAAACGTACTCGTATACCAGCCTTAAAACATTGAAAATACTGAGTGGTTTGAATTTAAATTAGGATAGCCGGGCAGATAGAGTATCGGTTCAGCGTCCGAAAAAACTGCAGATCTTTGTCCAATTGTATTGGTTGTATTCTAAACTAGTTAACAAATTATTTTATAATTTAGTTAAGAATCGACGGCAGTCTTCGTTTAAATAGGATTGAATAACTTATTATTTTTATTTTAAAATGTACATCCATAAATCGAACAATTTAAAAGTGTAAAAATTCACAATAAATCTTCCCGACGTTCCACTAATTGATTACTCAAAAGCTTAAAGGATTAGAAGAAGATTAACCTGTTCCTCAAACTTTGTTAAAAATAAGCTCAGCCAATGGATGCCATAAAAATGAATAAAGCAAGGGGTAAAAATTCATTTCTACTTAGGGATACACGTTTTTGTTTTTCTGTTTCATTGCTTTTTGTTGTTACTTATTTGATAACATATGTACAATTGTGGTAGAATTCCTATGCAGGAATCTTTCTAGGTAGCTACCACCGCAGGGCCAGTTATTCTGCCGTGCAGCGGTAGTGTGCAAACATTACTGTGTTTCAGTAAAGGGCACTGACAGCTAGTGTAATTACTGGACATGTGAGACTTAAGATCGGATGTCTCAGAGCGACGAGCACAGTGTGGTACCACATTAAAATGTACCGGGTGTCACGGCATTTGTTATGTGTACACGTTGCACTGGTCATCTGAAAGTTTACCTCGTCTCGTCACTTCTCATATTTACTAAAAAATACATTCATACATGGTAAAATATATTATTTAAAAAAAAAATCACAGAAGTTTCCCAGGATTTTAAGAGCTATAGTATTTTATTTAATAAATGTGGAATGTATTTTCTTATATGTTAAGATAAGTATATGTATATAAGTATATGTTTGTTAAGATTTATTGATGAACTTTTTCTGGAAATAAAAATAGTATATTACATTGCCGAACAAAGCTAGCGGACTAATTAAAGCAAAGTTTTTCTTTTATACCTATCCAAAAGCCAATTAACTGACACATTGTATACGATCACTATTCTAGACGAGTTAAAAAGCGGGCATAGTTCTCTTCGTTTACCAGGCAACAATCAAGCATTAACTGATAATTTCCCGAAACTCGCATTACGTCATAGCAAATTGGCTGCCCTCGAATATTCGCGGCCCGTGCATCAGCATAACATGCATAGTATGAATACATTAATGGCCTTGATCGCAAAAGATCTACTGAAAATTTGATTTTTTATAGTAATTTCAGTTCGAATAACTGCCTCATACGATGTTATAATCTGAGTTTATAACTTGTTATCGGTTTATTAACAACTAGCGATCCGCCCCGGCTTCACACGGGCAGATAGATATGAGAAAGATAAATCAGTACTTTATTACATTACATATAAATAGAACAACCACAATTCCTTACATTTACATTAACATTTTTGTAGCGATCATTCTTATCGGTGACTATGCAGCAGGTAGGATAAGATTACGTTATTTTATCAAAATAATGTTTTATTCATGGGAACTTAAGCCACGAAATATAGCCAATATTTGATGTCATGGTAGCAAAATGAAACGAACGCTCTCGACCGCTGCGCAAAGGGAGCCACACACCTCGATTATGCCCAAGTTGGGGCAGCGGCGTGGCGTTCGAGAGACACCGCGGCTGTTGTATTTTTTATACAGCGTTTCAATGTTTCAATTAAATAAAAATATATGTAATTTAAATTACAAACCACTATTCAATTATAATATGAGTAGGTAAGTAATTAATAGATCTTAGTATATTCGCGAAGTAGCGCAGGCGATCGTAGGGCCGTTCGCTCACACCGCGGCATTTTCTTACTTTTAGCATTTTTATACCCGTCGTAACTTCTAAACGATATGTGCGATTCGAATAATTTAAAGAGGACTTTACACGTACATAATCAACCTTGACTATGGAACTATTTTGTAGGATAAGGATTAATATCATGATACGAATGTCATCATCTTTCGATTCTACCCGTGTTTTTAATAGACTAATTTGAACAAAAAGCGGTTATTGTGACTTAACTATAATAGTTAGACATATAGCCCCGCGGACTTTTTTGTGAGTAATGTTGATTACTATGAAAATGTAGTACATTACTTTCTTTATCATTAATAGTTTTTGCAGCGCACGCCAATTAATGACTTTTATCAGTAAATTTTTGATACCTTGAGGTACAATCATAGCAATTTTCGAAGGAATCTCAGTTTTTTTTAATTAAGTACAACTCATGTTAGTCGGTGATAATAAAGTCGTGTATAGGTGAAAGAATTTTGAAAATCGGTTCAGTATTTTTTGAGTTAAATCATTACAACCAAACACAAAAAATCAAATCTTTCCTCTTTATAATATTAGTTTAGATTTATGAATGAAAGCCACTTTTTTCGTATTCGTTGTTGATAAATTTAGAAATAATACTTTGATGTATTATTTGTACTTTGGTGTACCCGCAATCAGCATACGCCAACGCTTCTAGTTTTTGGCATACATACATTCATACATACAGTCGCCTTTTTCCCATATAAGAGATAGTCAGAGGCCACACACGTAGTTTTTGACTAAGTATAGTCACATATACATATAATATTATAAGTATAGATCTGTTACAATTCATAACCTTATAGAAAAACTACGATCTGGCCATAAACATGTAGTTATTGTTAATTTTCATAACGACGCTACAACCTTGTTGCCTTATACGCGTTAAAAGAAATTTCATCGATCTAGCTGTAAAATACTGGTAAGGGTAGTAGTGATGAGTTCGCCACATTGCTTCATTGGGAGTTTAGATCGGCATTTATAATTTTAATATACGATTTTAGTGGTGCTGACAATCAAAATCATTCTTAAACCACTAGGGCTCAATAAAATAACCTACGTTAATATTGAAATAGTTCCTAAGTAACCAAGAGCTTTTAAAATCATTTATTAATTCAAAAAGATACCGATACCTTTTCACAGGATACAGCGGTAATTTTTCATCAGTTGTAAAATAAAAATTTCGTTTACTAAATGTTGGCGGGACTTACCAAATTAGTTTCAACGTTTTCAAACATTTATTATTCTAATTTTTAATTCGCGTGCGAGCCAAGCGCCACCGCACGCTGCGGCAACTTCTGAACAACACTAGGCATAAATTTCGCCAAATGGCACTGACAGTTTTGCTCTAAAAAAGAGGACTTCACAGTTTTCCTTTTTCAACCATAAAGCGTAGTTTTCACGTCCAACTTCATTTATTACGACATGAGCTGAAACTCTGCATTCAAACCAGGAGTAAAGTATTTAAATACATACCTCTTTAAATATTGCTATTATTTCATTTTCTATTAAATATAAGACTCATGTTAGACTAATATTGGTAACTTAAGTTTAATGTTCTTTAAATAAACAAAAGCATAGAGTTTTTAGGTGGCATTTTATTGCTTACTTTAATTGATACATTGAAAGAAATAAGTTTTGTATATAAGTCATGCTTAATTCGGTGAGTAAATAGTTAAGGAAAGCAAACATAACATGTTTGGCGAAATATTTGTTGGAAATAAAGCCTATTTTTTTCTTTTCGCAGTTGCTTAGCTTGAAAAATGATGGTTGCATTAAGAGTATTGTGGCGCACAGCGAGGGAATTCCGCAGATAAAACGGTCATCTGTAGTAGAAATAGAGACTTAAGACTTAAGAACTGATGTCATATGGGAACGACCGCAGTGTAGTGCCACACAAAAATGTTCTGGGTGACATAGCATTTGGTATGGGCAGACGTTGCACTTTCCACTAGGTGAACATTTTGAAGGCCACAAGGAAGGATGAAAACACAGTAATGTTTCCACACTACTGCTTCACGGCAGAATAACTGGCCCTGTGGCTGGTACCTACCTAGACGGACTCCTGCATAAGAATCCTGCCGCCAGTAAAATGAAACGAATTAAAAAACCTAAATGAAATAGTTGAATAAATAAGAAAACGTATTGTCTTAGTTGACGTTTCTCGTGACAGCCACTACTTCTCTCGCCACTAAATCTTATACAACTGATCCAAAGTTTATTTCCGCTTAACACCTTTCCTCGAGATGCGAGATGTTGCAATTGAATGGTTTATTGGCATTATACAGTGCATTAAGTCTAAATTTTATGCGATATGGAAAAGGCTCGCTTACGTTTTCACGACGTTGCAAGCATCCATCAAATGGAATTATGGGAAGAATAAAGTTTGTTGAGATTTTTTAAACCGCTACTTCGAAAATTTTATCAGCCAGCATCGTCCATATACACACAACTGTTAATGTAAAAAACGCAAGCTTTACATGAAGAAAATCTAGAAATCATTTTCGATAAAGTAAACTCTGGACGATGCCGACTACGGCGATATCTTGTGATGTATGTGCCCGAAGTTGTTATCTTGCGCTGAATATATCATAGTGCTGTTGGTATTAGCGCAAACACAAAGGCAATCCTCCCAGTTTCTATATCCGATGTAACGCCTATGCGATAATATAGAAGAAAGGTAAAGATGTAATATCAGAGACAAACGACATTACAAAACACATACTGATTTGAAAATCAATAATTTATTTATTACACTAATACTGGCTGCGGCTGAGATTCTATTGAGATTGGACAATCCTGTGCAACAATTGAACAACATAAATTAATTCAATAGTAGAATCTTTTTAATACAAAAATATTAAATACATTTTAAAATAAAATCACGTACCTGGTCCTAAATTACAAATACTAAACATTATAGTTCAGTATTTGTAACTTAAGCGTATATAATTAAAGCTCATAACTACAGCTTTATCGTTAATAATGAAAATTTGAATACTGGTATTTATTGAAATAGTTATTTCATTAATAATGTAATAAAATAAATTACACTCAGAAATAAAATTTCGGTGTAGGTCATAAATTTTGTGTCAATGTCGGAATGGAGCACTTAGATAAAATAGAACAAATATGTGACTTATAATTGGCATTCCTTTATTCGAATATATTAAACTATGAATAACAGAAAGCAACCATATTATTTATATTAATGCCGCGTGGAGGCAGCTTAAGGGAATCTACCACCCCGTTTTATCTCGTGGGTGTCGTAAAAGTCGACAGAGGGAAAATTAAATCCAGAAGATAGGCAGCAGCATCTTCCTGTAACATCTGAATAAATAAACTGCAATTGCCAACCCGTCTGCCAAGTAAGAGCTACTAACTTTTGAGGCAAATTAATGGGGGAGGCCTGTGTTCAGCAATGGACTAGTAATAGACTGAAATTATCATGATGATAAAGTAGTAATTCATAAAATTATAATAATCAAAAATAAACGATTTCAACTACGGTTGCCAATACGCCTGCCAAGTGTGGCAACTCTGCAAAATCCCCCCAAAATGAGATCTACACACACTAGGCACTCTTTGCCTATGTTCAGCAGTGGACTAGTGATAGGCTGAAATTATGATGATATTAATAATGTATAACTAAATAGTTTTAGAAATATGTAACTGAAATTCTAAGGATTCTTATACAGGAATCCGCCTGGGCAGGTCCGCCATCATCCGAATGCCAGTTATTCTGCCGTCGGGCAGTGGTGTGCAAACACCACTGTGTTTCTGTTTGAAGGACACTGCATCTATCGTAATTTCAGGACATAATTTTGAGGCTTACGATGATGATGTTCTCCTAGCCGATTTCGACTACGGCGATAACTTCCGAATACTGTCGAGAGCCATCAACAGCGCAGGAGATATTATAGTACCACAAGTGTACGCGCAAACACAGCGGCACTCACTCGTCCCAACCTACCCGCGCCCGATGTAACGCTGATACGATAAGATCGAAGGTAGGCTAGGATGCAGTGTCAGAAACACAGGAAAAATCACAACACCACCAGACACGAAAACCAACAATTTGTATTTTAGCACAAATGTTGTCTCCGGCTGGGATTCCAACCCAGGACCCGCGGCGTAGAAGTCAGGTACTCTGACCACTAGATCACGCGGTCGTCAGACTCAAGAATCGATGTCTCGTAGTGACAAGCGAAACGCGATGGTATACAAAGCTTTCCAATGCAAAGGGTGGGCGTGGCACTCACCATGAGAGTCTTGCTCGCCTCGTCACTTACATCCATTAAAAAATCTCTTCTGTATTTCTTAATCAGAAAAGCTGACGTTAACATGCTGCTTCACGTTGCGTTTGAAAACAAAACGTACTTGTTTAAGTATTTTTGCTTCTTACAACTTTTTATATAAATCTGCAACAACTAATACTAAAAGGTCTCTTTGATTTTGCATGTGACATACATAACAGAATTGCAATTAAATATGGACCCTTTTCTGTAGCTTATCTGTAATCCGGTTATTTATCACTGTGTTCACTCAAGTGGCTGACAATTACTGACATAATCTGTTTATCCGTAGGTCCGACAGCAGCGATGGGTATGACTACGATGTATATTATACAGATACATTTTAGTACATATACTCTTATGTATTTATCACTAAGCGACGTCTTATTTACAAAAATAAAGCGACTTAAATACGAATCAAATTTAAAATTAAAGGAATATATTGTGTTATGTCGAAGATATTATACTTCTTTAAGATAAAGTAATAAAGATGTAATATAAAATATTATTAATCACAAGATGAAATTAGCTTCAACCAACCATTGTGTGCGACTGTACTGGAATTACTAATACTATATCCAAATTGTGAACCAAATTTTAAAGTATGTTAAGATCTTTGTCTCGATGCGGTAATTACATTCAGGACCTTCAGATCGAAATGTATACATTTCTATCTCTGATATCTCTCCTATTTAATAAAGATGCTAAATTTTGTCGCTAATATTATAAAAACATGGTACATAGTTTATAGGAAAGAGTGACAATAAACGATACCTCCCTCCTCCTCATATATAAAATGTTGTGGTGAAAAACTCTTAAAAATATAGAATAAACTTTACTATATAATCATTAAGGCCCTGTCCGCAAACCGTCTAAGACAGAAGCTAATGATGCTAATAAATCTATTAATTAAACTATCGTAACTAACGACACCCAATTCCTTGAGCAAGAATTTATAATTTTATTTGCAATTCTAACGCCCACCGCAAATGGCGTCTCTCATCATTCGATGGTAAATGCGTTCACCAATATTAACGTTCCCCAGAGACATGGGGAGTACTTAATACGTGAAATGTGTTTTAATTTGCACCAAACACGCCGAATGCGCCAAAATTTAATTTCCGTGTTACATCATTTTGCGGTCAATTTTATTGTCGAAATATATGCATTGATTAATGTAAATACCACGCGTAAGTTTAATGCGGCGTGAATTATCTTCTAAACGCAGTTCATAAAGTTTTACGGAAACAGCACACAGTTCTGATTTGAATGATCGGTATTTAAAAGAAGATTAAAAAATATAGTTTCAGACCATTTATTCTTATTAGTCAAGGTATTAAACTGAGACGCACAGAATTAAGTTAAAGCAGTCTGCTATCCACAGTAGCAGACGCAAAATTTTGAAGGCTCTGTAATAATGTTCTTGATGATTTTATTTGATAATATCCTCGAAAGTAATTGAAATTTTCAATTAAGTTATGAGTTGCTTACTGCCCGCCAGCGTTGAAAAATGCGGCCAGACAATTTTATTAGTACAGCTCTCAATTTCGAATAGATAAAACATTGTAGTCGACGCCCGCTGGCCATGAGCCTGGAGGGTAACGCGTCGAACCACTGGCAGTCTGCCAACTACCTATGGACTACGAAGCAGGGTCTCACAAATCGACGTCCCGACTCTTTCAGTTACACCTACAATGCTTCAAAACAAATTAGACCTTATAGCGCGGAACGAAAATACACATTTATAAAAAGGTGGTAACTAGCAGCTTTCTGAATTCAAATGTGTCGCTGACGCCATTGTGTTTCCAATATTCAATATCAATAAAATACTCCCGATGCCTTGTGCATAAGCGAAATAAACCCGCAACTCCCGATTTGGGGAAATATCAGCGTATAACGGCGATGCAGGTGTGCCCCGCGGTGTTTAATACGTTTGTTTTAGAAGTTTTATTAGTGTACACGTACACAGTCTTATGAGTTATCGTCTTTAAGTAAGTCGACTTGTTTGTTTATTTTATACTAAGGTGTGTTTACCAGGGACTATATAATTTAGTAGGGAAAATGAAATAAACGAACCTTACGTAATATTTTTCTCGAAAGTAACGCCTTAGAAGTGCTGATGTATGCAACAGTGATTTTGCAGTCGCCATTAAAATAATCTTTATTTATCGGCTTAAAATGTCTTTGACATTAAAAATCGTCTAATTAAGTGGACTGCTAATCTTTTTCTAGGATTGAATATATATAGATACCCTGTATCATATACATAGTATTAGTGATAATTTAGGCACGGATTCTATATCTCATCCCCACCCTAAAATACCCTCTAATGTATCCGACCACCTTTTCCCTTCCAGCCATGGCCATTTCAACTTTTTGGGCGTTTTGTTGTGTATGTCATCGAAAAAATAGCAATAACTTTAAAGTGTGTGGCTTCACAGATCCGCAAATGGTCTTATTCGATTTGATACAATAATTAACGGTGAATAATATTGTACAACAAAAAATAATGTAAAACTCTAAAAGAAAGAATATTTAAACTTTAAGTTATTGAAGAATTGAAAAAATTAAAACCCGAACACATAGTAAAGGTTATAAGCTCGACTAATAAGTCAAATTTCCATTGTAATTTTTCATCTCCTTTATCTGCTTGCCACAGTTGGATACAGGCTTCTTAAAAGTAAGGTGGACGTCGCTGCTGCCCGTCAACCCTCCATTCGAGACAGTTATTTCGCCATCAGTCAGAATCCATACGAATTTACTCTTATAAGATTCGATACAATTCTAGGCTCTTACGACAACCACGGGATGATATGGGATGGCTAATTTTCATACGCATCGACCAGACTGAATAATCAAGTATGCAATGAAACGTTGAATCTGACAGTCTTATGCGTAAAATCATGTTTGAATAAATCTTCACTTTCAGATGATTTTTATGGACAAACTTGAAATTTTTGGTTATTAATCTAGTGAGGTATAATATACGTAAATATATATGATTAATTAGTTTAAAACGTATGCTTATGTTAAATAGCCGCTTATATATAAAATACATATTGCCGTGTGGTGGCGGCTCGTTAAAAGAATACTACCACTCCATCTCATCCAATTGATCTCGTAAAAGGCGAGTAAGGAATTAAACTGCACTGTGCACCCAACAGCTCATGGTGGCGATGGGCTCACCACCTATCACACCAAGTGCATATTATTGTTTTGGTGAAACGTGGATTGTGGCAGTCATTTGTTTTTGCAGTGAGTGCCCAGTCTCTGACTACCCCTTATGGGATACAGTCGTGATCTTATGTATGTATGTATGTTAAATAGGTACATATACCTAGTCAGGGCATAAGTTCTGTTACAAATGAAAATGCATTTTTTTAATGAAGAAATGTACAATTACACCTAAACATACTATTAAACCTACTAGTGACCAGGTGCAAAGTACTGCTGGAAAGTCCACGGTATATTTTTAAAAAGTGTATTGCTGAGTGGTTTCACGACATGATCCAAGACTGTATCTTGATACACTTTTACTGAAGTTTTCACTCCTTTTTGACAATAATGTAGTTTTGTGACTCCTTGATAAGACACGCCCCACCAAACCATCACTGACGCAGGATGATGACCACGTTGTACCTTTCCGACCACTTGAGCAGCTTCTTTAGAACTGTGAGCGTACACTTTATCATTTTGCTTATTGTAGTGTTAAACTTAAATCATGAAATTTTTTCATCGGTAAAGAGGATATTTCTGTGCCTTTCACCTGCGTAACGCGACAGAAGGCGTTTTGATCGATCCACTCTCTTTAATTGTAAAGATTGATTTAGGGCATGTCCTGTATATCGACGATAAGCACCGAGCTTCAGGTCTTGTTTTATAATACGCGACAGAGTCCTAGCAGGAATCTTCATTTCTCGCGATAAGATTTTTTGCTTCCTAATGGGGTTTCGACGAATTCTGGCTTTAACAGCATTAACACCCGTTGTAGTTCTAACAGCACGCGGCTGCCCCAAATCTTATCTGGTTTTCGACAGAGGAAGTGTTGTTGTATCTGCTGATAGTACGATATACCAACATACGGCTGATACCAAGCTTTTGAAGTGTCTTGAATATGACTGACGGCTCCGTACCCACTTTGTGCAAGGCGATCACTGCAATCCTATTTTCTTTAACACCCCATTCCATATTGTAATTTGATAATGAACACGAAAAAAGTATGTGAAATGGCGCAAAATCGAAAGAAGTTTTTAAAATAATATACATGTACCAAATTCAAAATAATTAATAAGTTGAAAAAAATAAAAGTTTTTATGTAACATCCCCAGAAACCCCCACCCACAGAAATTGAAACTTTCGGATTATTTGAAGTCTTTTTTTGATAAAATTAATAATCGCAGAACCTAGAATTTAATAAAACGTGTTGTAAATACTTTATAAAATTGATATATTTTTTTAACATTTTGCGTAAGAATTTTCATGCATTATTAAATTTAATCAGAATCGTACGAGCAATATAAAATTAATATAAATCTTTCATGAAAAAGCGTCAATAAGGTTGTACAAAAAAAACTAATTTATCCTACTGTCTATGGACAGACAATGCTAGCAATAAAGAACAACAAAACAAATCAGAAACAGGGACGCAAATCGGGGGTGTCCGACAAAGAAATAGTGTTATCTAACAACTTCCTCAGTTCTAATTACCGTTGGTGCTACAAAGAGCAACTGCTACAAAAGAGATCCGCATTTACTTAAATCCCATAATACGAGTACATAAGTAAGTATTGTTCCAACTAGTTCCTTTTTTAATTTTAGATGAAATGGTAGTGGGAGGTGACCACCGCAGCTCTCAATCATCTGCGTTGCTGATTTTTTGGAAAAAAGTGAAGAGGCTAGCAAATTCACCTGATTTTGCTCATAATATGCTGGTCGCCCAGAACATTTCTGTGGTACCGCACTGCTGCTTTCTGAGCGAAATACATTAATTATTGCACACTAATGCTTGGCGGTGGTACCTACCTAGACGGGTTCCTGAATAGTAATCCTACCAAAGCAATAATGCGTTGCTAGCTTCTTAGGAACATTAACTAATAAAATACTAAACTAATAAATTGGCTAATGGCTTGAGTAGCTACTAGATTTTGCAAATTAAGAAATATTAACGAAAAATAACAAAAGAAGTGTTCAACAAAAATCAATGTTCTGTATTACATACATAAATTTTACTGACAGCTATAAAGTTTCATTGAAAATAGTAACACTATATTCGCTATAGTCCTTGCATTATTTTAAGAATTAACACAAATGCGTCTTTATGTTCAATGCAATAAAGTTTATTTCTAAAGTACCTTCATTTCGAGTTGAGCCATATAGTAAATAATGAAGTTGTCTTTTCAAAAAAGCTCAATGTAAATGTTTTGAATAAGGAAATCGAGCGTTTCCAGTTGTACTCAAGGTTGATTTTCTTTTGTACCTTATAAAGATACTTCTAGCGAAGAGCCGGAGGCCATAACCGTCGCCCTTGGCAAAAAGCCAGCGCTCTTGTATACTGACGGACGTGTCTGCAGACTGTCCGTCTAGTTTTACGGCTTTTAGATAAATTATGTTACTAAAAACAACATCCACTATTATTAGCGATATATACGCCAAAATATCCATTTGCTGAATTGTCACACAGTTTTATTGATGATGGATATTATTCAATCAATGTGATCTTGTAATATACAAATGGTTACATCACTCTTAGATATCATAAATAAGTAGTAATTTCCGTGACTCCCCATCTTGTCCCGTGGGTGTCGTAAAATTCAAAAGTCAAAATAATAACCAGAAGATGGGCAGCAGCATCTTCCTGGAACATCTAAATAAATAAACTGCGATTGCCAACCCGTATGCCAAGTGAGGCAGCTAAGGCAATTTTCCCTGAAATGAGAGCTACTAACTTTTGTGGCAATTTATGGGGGAGTCTTGTGCTCAGCAGTGGGCTAGTGATAGGCTGAAATGATCATGATGATGAAGTAGTAATTCTTAAAATTATAATAATCAAAAAACTAATCTAATAAAAAAAAGAATCATTAAAATCAGTTCAAAAACAAAGAAGGTCCAAACAAACATAAAAAATTAAATATATACACCTAGTCCTTTTTTGAAGTCCGTTAAAAATAATTCAACTCTAAGTAATCGTGCCATCTAAGCAAAGCTCTTCTAAACTTACTACGAATTTTTAATTTGTCGTAATGAACAAACACGAAATAAATTATGTTTATATGGATCATTTATTTCACACATGTGTAAGAGTATTGTGTTATTCGTAGCTAATTTTTAAGGCGGCGACATTTTATGGTTACCACCAGAAGAATTATAGTGCTGCGCTAATACATAGACACAAATACTGATTTCCTCTACGATTCCAACATATGATCCAAGGCGCAGCGGGTATGTATGTACGTTTACCTAGGATCATGCGGCCGTCAAGGTTGTACTGAACTAATGCCGTGTGGTGGCGGCTTAAGGGAATCTACCACCCCATCTCATTCCGTAGGTATTTTTTTTATTGCTAAAGTTACGAGATGAGAAAAACGTTCACCTGATGGAAATTGCAACGTCTGCCCATAACAGATGCTGCGTTACTCAGAATATTTCTGTATAGCACCACACTGCACCCTGCACCTTGAGACATTAGTTCTAAAGTCTCATATGCCCAGTGATTACGCTAGCTCACAGTGCCCTTCAGACCGAAACACAGTAATGTTTGCATTCTACTACTTCACGGCAGCATAACTGGCCCAGAGGTGGTACCTACCTAGAATAAAATGGCAGGCGCCAAATATTGCTTTTGTTTCTAATGACCAAAAATAAAAACCAATTATCCTTGATCCTTTGGTTCTTATTGCGTGTAGCGGTCCACTTTTCATTAGATATTTAATCAATAATGCTGTGGCACCATTGTTGTTATCTCGTTGGTAAAATTGACAACCACGTGAATTAGTGGTCAGCTTCTCTATATGGTGACGTCGAGGGGCCTTGGTTCGAATCCTAGCAACAGGTAAATGAGATACAGGAAGGTGAAGACCAGTAAGTGCTTCTGTGTTAATGCTTATACTTATGATAATTTACGCTGCGTACCTCACATCTTATGGTTGCTAATAAGAAAATTCACCATTTGTTAACGAGAGGTCATTATAAATGCCGGATTCCTGAATAGGAATCCTACCACCAGTAAATGGAGGTGTCTTAAAAGTCGACGGAGTGAAAATAAAACCAGGAGATGGGCGGCCGCATTTTCCTGTAACATCTAAATAAATAAACTGCGGTTGCCAACCTACCTGCCAAGCGTGGCAACTTTGGAAAAATCTCCTCAAAATGAGAGCTACATAGTTTTATGCCAATCTATGACGGACGCTTATATTAAGCAGTGGACTAGTGATACGCTGAAATGATGAATGCTGAACCATTAATACGAGTACATAAAATATTGTTTTTAATAGTGTTATAAATTAAAAGATGCCTTGTTTCTTATTATCATCCTTTTAGATGCCCACTGCCCGTAAGATCTCTCCCACTTGAGGATAATTTCTTCTAATCGCCACGTTCAGCGATCAAATAACACACACCCTGCATCTTAGAATCTGTTGCTCAGCCCCGGTCAAGATAACTTAGGTCTGGTACATGGAATGCCGCCCAGATGAGTGAATGAAATTAATTCCAGAAAATTTTCACCAGATGGATTTTCTGTAATTTTAGCATGTCGATTTTTATGACATCCACAGGATGTAATGGCGGGTTTCCCTTATGCCGCCATCTCAAAAAATTAAATCACTGAAATTTTTACATAAAATATTTTTTTACGATAAAATTAAATGACGAATAATGCACCATAAACTACACATGACTAAGTCTAATAAAAATAGTTCAGCCAATGCAACAATTCAGTGTCAGTATAAAAACCGATAGAACAATGCGATTCAAAAGCAATTGAAGCATAACAATACGTACGGCGTACAACCGAAAAATATTCGATTTTAATCAAAAATTAAAACAATAATTAATATTTAGTTAACAACAATACAAGGTTTTGGGGGGATTTTGCCATAGTTGCCACGCTTGGCAGACGGGTTGGCAAACCGCAGTTTATTTTTTCAGATGTTCCAGCAAGATGCTGCTGGCCATCTCCTGGTTTTCATTTTCCCTCTGTCGACTTTTACGACACCCACGGGATGAAATGGGGTGGTAGATTCTCTTAAGCCGCTACCACACGGCACCCAAAACACCCAAAACGAGAGCTACAAACTTTTGTGGTAATCTATGGGGAGGCCTATGTTCAGCAGTGGACTATTGATAGGCTGAAACGACGACGACGACGACGACGAATACAAGGTTACGTACAATCAAGAGTTGAATTCATACGATTCATATTCAAGTTACGTTTTATATTCGCTGAGTATGTTATTTGAGCAAACAGACCATTTCAGCAGTTGCACCTGTTCGAGAGATAGTTCTCTGACGAAAAATAACACCGGCTGAATTTTATAGGATTTTATTTTTCCCCACGCTGCAGAAATATAAAACGTAAAAATGCTAAATATGCATGCTTCGGTATACACGTTACCCCGATTTTAAAGGAACATATTTACATATTTTTTACTTAGTAATCCAAATCAGTGTGGTTATTAAATTGATAAATTATTTGTAAGACCTTTGAATGTCCTACTAGGCACAGAAGTCCTGATTTTTTTTGTAGACTTTTGGCGATGAGATAATCTTGCTTGAATCTTGCTGCTCCAGTACGGACTGGGCAGCTAAATCGTCATTTATTATTAAGATAGAGAACCTACATCCTTACATTGTTTACCTTCATCACTAAGCAAGGAGGAGTAAGCAAGGATTTGGAGCATTTTAATTGCAGTTAACAATTTTTATGATGCCGGCACCGCATCGAAACCATGTCACTCGCGTACTATGCAATTTAAAACAAGCAAGGCCTTTGATCTACTACGGCTTATTACAATAACAATAATCAAATATTTGTATGTAATATTATTTCTCGAGTATGGTTTTTACACAAATTCTTCGGCATACTTTACCTCTTTACGTCGCACAACATCACTTAGAGGAAAGGAGGTACTCACATGCAGCAGTGGTAACAGTTTCAAAGCTCAAAAACTTCAACAGACTGGCAGATGACATTGCCAAGGCAAAGGATAGCTAGCCAGATCGGGAGGACGTCTCCTCAGTCTAGTAATATTTAGATGTTGTATATATAGTTCGCATCGCAGAAAACTTTCATAGCGCGATTATAAAATGTATGAGATATTTCTTGTGCTGTTCATGTGACGACATAGATGTCGCAAGAACACCATAGTTTCTATTTTCCTTTCAATATAAAAGAATTATGTTGGACTGAGTTAAAAATATATACGATAACATTAATCGGAAATAAAAAAAATATTCTTCAAAATATTAACAACATGTAAAGAATTTCTCGAACAATCATTTGATTTGCATTATCTGCCATCGGATTATGTAAGGAAGGTTAACTTCGGCCACAAAAGACGAATTCTCTTTCATATCTCGTTAGCTGCGATTAATTTAATTACCAAGTTGAAATGACTACAGCGACATGAAAACTCATAAAATAATGGTAAAAACTAAGATCGTATTCGTGACGCAACGAGGCTATAAAAGAAAATAGCCTCCCAGCAAAGGCACTTAATATTTTGTGATGTGCTCCAATTAAAAGAAAAACTGTGACGCGACCCCTCCAGAATTGCCTGAACAGTGAAATACGCCTTTTATTGTTGAAAGACACAATGGGAGCGAGTCGACCTAGAACAATATGGGCGTCCTATTATTTGAATGAAAGAAAATAAGGTATTTTCGTAAATGAAGTTAAAGTTTAATTGCGTTTTGCAAAACGATCTTTTCCGATGGGACGATGCCGGTCGCGTTACTACATTCAACGCCCAGCAGACTTTGGAGTGTTAGGGAAGAATAATTTGCAGTTAATAGTTTTAAAAAAAATAGGCAATGTCTTTTAAGTATTTGCTTAATTTCACAGCTTTTATAGAATTATTATTAAACACACTCGAGCACATTGTTGCACCTTATCAGAATATACCCTAACATGATAAGGTAAAGTAAGTACATTAGAATAAGCTTAAACGAAATGAGGAAGGCAAAGAACTACGAGGGCGAACTGCTTTATAAATACATATATATAAATTAACTATTTTTTAACGTTCCGGTATGCGACGCGGAGTATTGCAATTTTCATCCGCAGTAAATTGATTCCCAATACTGTGAAGTCTAATTGCATTACGGCTTCAATGTGAAAGCTTAGAAGTTCTGGCTAGCGGCATTGTAAATAATACTAGAAAGGTCACACAATTTAAAATGACATAATGAAGCAATAATCAATCACAAATTTGGTACATCCACAAAGTGAACATCTTCGAAAGCAACTTACCATTTGACTTACAAATACATTAACGTTGGAAATGTGAATGAAAATTGGTGAAAACTCGAAATATATACTGATAAATTGTGGCGTCCGTCTGCACAGCTAACTCAATGGTGTGCAATGAAAGGACCGCGCAGTTAAATCAGCTGTCAGAGGATACCTAATGAAACAAGACAGAAAGAAAGAAAAAGTATTTATTGTCACTGAACTGTCATGCATACAAAATAATAAACCTCAACATAAATTCATTAACGATAATGCGCACAACGCCATCTACTGACATAACCATCTAGTTTGTGACTGACATGTCATAAATTCATTATTCGTGTATTATTCGCCATGTTCATTTTTGTCCGTGTTTTGCTTCTGTAAGATAGTTGTTTTTCGTGATTTTTACGATGTTTAAATACTTAATATTGAACTAAAAGAGCGTAGCCTAAAATCTTTATTAATATAGTAATGTAAAAGTATCAGCCTATAATTGTCCCCCTGCAGGGTAGGTTTGCTCCAGTGCGAATAGGCAGTCGTCACATAGTTCTTAGTCCCAATTCCGGTTTCCTCACGCCTTCTTTAACGTCGACTACGCGGTCTAGCCTTTAAAACTCCTGCTAACAATGTCATGTCGGTAACCGGAAATATAAGACAGTTTGCTTGCGTATTATGTTAAATTAAAGCTGAAAAAATTTAAGCTGAGCGCCCAGCACTTGATCTGACATGACTTTCTAAACAACGATGATATACATGTCATTAAAGTTTAGTTTACAGTTTACAGATCACGGACGTGTCTTATTCAACAAAATGTTACAATATTAAACATAGATATGGATTACTATGTTAAGCGACATTCATAAATTGTGTCGAAATATTCGACAGAATTTATTACAAGTATAGGAAACCTTCACAATATTGATGTTGATCGAAATTTATAGTACAATATCTATGAGCGATACTAAGATTTACGGCCGCTTGGTTTAGATATTAGAAGTCAATATCTTATGAGGCTAAAGTTACTATAGTCAGAGTGAGGCGTAGCAGGAAAAGGGCTTTCGGTAAGTGCAAAATACTCTAGAGTAAGGAATATTTCTATCAGTTCTCATTCGAACATCTATAAGAACTCTTAGAGTGTCACGGAGACGTAACTTTCAAATGGAACTTCACATCTTGTGAACTTAATTAACTTTTCTTGGTAGCAGTCCGACATACTTACTGGTGATAGGATTCCCATACAAGAATCCGTCTAGGTAGATACCACCGCAGTGGCATTTTTTCATCATTATAATTCAAATCCATTCATTTGCGTGTTTCACAATTATTTAATGTATAATATATTATTGAATATAATAGCTTATGCTTTTAGCTTAGCCCTGGCAAGTCCGTTAAAAACAAAACACATTTGTGTTGCCCAACACTAGACTTTTCACGCATCGAGGGTGCGTTTTTCAGACTTTAAATGCACATTCATAGAACAACATACCAAATTCTTAAAATTACTGCAGTTACGGCAATCTTTGTGTCCCAAATACTTAGAAATATTGTACAACCGCATTTGACAATTCACCTTTATAGGTGTCAATTTTTCGCAGAAGACTTCGGGGTTGGCAAATTCAATAAATGATAATAATATACGCGTTCGAGCCGCTATTACTTGCAGACACGAACTCCCTCAAAAATTAATGCAAACGACTTGCGAAAAAATTGTAATAAATTGCCACTTAGGAAAAGTCTTTTAAAAATTTCGTATACTTGAATATACTACACACATGATAATATAAAAAATTCAAATGTTAAATTTGGCACTTGAGTTTTTCACTTTCGAAGATCGCTATATCGTCCTTCACAATTTTGAGATGTGGAAGAAGGAGTACTTTGATTTGATAATAGTAGCTCAGGGGCTAGGCGCTCGCTTTACATTTCATAGTACCTGGGTTTAATTCTAAGTGCCAGCACCGCTAAAATTGGCTAATTGCAATTTTAAGTGATTCGAACAAAGTCCGCCAACCCGCAATGGAGCAGCGTGACGGATTCTTGCCGGCTCTAAGACCCTCTCAGAAATGAGAGGAGGCCTGTGTTCAGCAGTGGGACATTTATAGGCTGAAACTTTATTTTTACGCAAGTCGAATTCGGATAAAAGAGAAAAAATAAGGCACTTTTACACTCATGAAACACGCCGTAGTATTCTAAGTAAATATTTAAAAGTAAAAGTTAAAATTTGTTGTGAAGCATCATAAATGTATTAAAATTATGTTACTGTGCTTTTGAGAACAGTCTGAATGAGCGTTTAAATTGTTATTAAATTTGTGGAAATAATCTATTTCTGAAAGGTTTAATTACCGGTCAAACAAAAAGTTATTAAACAAATACCCTCACACACAAAATACGCTCTAGACGTGGAGTTGCGGAAACCGGCTCGTTGCTATCTACAGTCTACATGTATTTGATTAATTTTTTTTTTAAATATGAATTATTATTATTTAAATTGTATATATTTTGGATCTCTCTGTAAGTATATAAATTATACAACCAATTAATTAAGGAAATCAATTTAATTAAATTAGATACTATAAATTAGATTGAAATTACTACAAATAACTCATTCTTAGTTAAAGGTATTTCTTGTACAGAAACGGTAATAATCACTTAGATATTGCGTTGCAATTTTATTCGAATTTTAAGTACTTACAAAGAGATTAGTTCCTCAACGAACTTATCGAATTACAGAAAGTGTAAAGCCTTTAAATAAAGACCTTTACACTTACTGTAATTAGAATAGTTAATAATTGTAGCATTACTTGCTCAAGCACGACTGAATAAATAGTGGTTATAGGAATCATTAAAATCGGTTCATAAACAAAGTTAGCCAGAACATAGATAAAAAATATATACAGACGAATTGAGAACCCCCTAATTTTCCGAAGACGGCTAAAAACGACCTTGTAATAGTGGCAAGAAAATAATGTCCAAAATCTTATAAAACAGTAGTACGCGTGCTTGCCTACACTCAAGAGAGCGCTAATTTGTATTCAGCAGGCTTAACAATCTGACAAAGCAATCGGAAACCCCACTTTCTTCCGACTCCTAAAGTGGTCAATAAGTATAGTAACGAGTACGCGACGCAACCCTCCAACGCTGCACAATACAAATGACTCCATTTAAGAGAATCGTTCATCGATAGTCCCTCAAAACGAACCAATATTTACAAATTCAACACTCAAATGGTACTCCAAACAGAGCTATGACGTCAGTCCCCCTCTATCCTACGTCTATTTACCTCTCCCTTCCGGGCTCCAAAGTCGATAACAGCGGATCTTTTTGCCGGGAATCTTAAAAAAAAGCATCTGTATTCTGTAAGACAACCGACGACTTGTGAGTTGTTAGATATTTTCAGCTGATGATACGATTTCTGGACGAAGATTAATGTTGACCTGGTTTTGTGACGTCACTTACACATTACACAGTGCATTATGTTTCGTATGTTCTATAACAATTTTTAAAAACTGAAAAAAACAATTTTTGAGATTTCATGAAATAAAATTTTGACAATATAATAATACAAAATTTTCGCTTTGAATAATGTTTTCTAAAGTTCAAACAAATTTATACATTACAGTAAAAAAGACAGCTATATTTGTTAACTAGCATTTAATAAATAAATATTGTTTTAATAGCATTATTTATTAAAATTTCTATGAAATTTAAAATAACATAAATAATAAGGTACTCGTAAATAAAAACTGTTCTTGTGTTTGTAATAAAAAAATTAAATTTTAAGTCGCGATTTTTGAAGAGAATCTTCTTTAGTAAAATACTGGTGGTTCCTATCCAGGAATCCGTCTAGGTAGGTACCACCCCAGGGCCAGTTATTCTGCCGAGAAGCAGTAGTGTGTAAGCAATTACTGTGGTTTCGGTTTGAAGGGCACTGTGAGCTAGCGTAATCACTGGGCATTTGAGACTTAAGAACTGATGTCTCAGGGTGACCGGCGCAGTGTGACAGCATTTGTTGTGGGCGGACGTTGCGCTTACCATCAGGTGGACGTTTTGCTCGTTTCGTCACTTTATACAATAAAAAAAAATATTTCAATGTCAGAGTGCAACGTTTCTTTTAGTCTTATTTAATATTTATGGATTCAATAACAATTGTTTAAATACTGAATAGTTATTTTAAAATTAGGAATGTAATTTATTTTTATTCGATTCAAATATCACGTAGTTATTGTAAATATTTTTGTTGGGGGGTTGGGAGCTAGTGTAGTCACTAATGTCTCAGAGAGATAGCCGCAGTGTGGTGCCACACAGAAATGTAAACCCAGAGTTTACAGATTGCCACAAAAACTTGTAGCTTTCGATTTGGGGAGTTTTTGCGATAGTTGCCACGCTGGGCAGGCGGGTTGGCAACCGCAGTTTATTTATTCCGATGTTCCAGGAAGATGCTGCTGCCCATCTCCTGTTTTTCATTTTCCCTCTGTCGACTTTTACGACACCCACGGAATGAGATGGGGTGGTAGTTTCTCTTCAGACGCTACCACACACCTATAATGTTATACTATAATATACTATATACTATACTACTATATAATAGGTGAGTAGACTATACATTCGTTGGTCATCCTATCTACTTTAAAAAGAAGTGGAAAATAATAAGAACAGTTCAGAAACTTTATTTCATAGTATTAAGATGAGTACAAATGATTAATTGTAGCCAGGCAAGTTAAGTTATAGATGTGTAGGTACATTATCTGTCATCGGAGCCCTCTTCTGGTGTCCCCTTCTATCCTTCATCTTGTATTCTGGTTGCGAGCAACAAAACATTCTCAATTCAAAATGACAATTTCATTGTAAGGAAAGTTATCACAAAGGGCCAGGGGCTCGATTATGTTGATTACAATACTAAAAGTCTGGTTTGGATTTTAAAGAGTTGAGTTTGTGGTGTAGTCTATAATGATAAAGCCTCAAAGAGAAATTATTAATTTTATTTGTATTTGTTATGATGACATTTATGTTAAATTATAATGATAATGAATATTTAAATGTAGTGTTTTTTTTTAAATTTCAATAAAAAATAAAGTAAACAAGTAATTAATATGGTTTATTTATTAACGTACTTTTTATAGGAGAAAGTGACGATACGATCAAAACATTCACCTGATAACAAGTGCAACTTCTGCATACATACAGTCACCCTTTTTCCCATATAAGGGGTAGGCAGAGGCTATACCCGTAGCCCACTTTTCGCACCCGCGGGAAACGAGGCTTGACGGGTGGCCAACCACATCGCCGACATTTTGATACGAATTAAAAATTCTTACTCTCCATTGCGCGTCCACGAGCAGTACAGTGATAGCATTGGATATTATGGTATTATTATGCACCAATAAAGACTGTAAGAAAGAGGTCGGTGCTGTCCTACTCTGCCGGACACCGACAATAGGTGTCCGTCACAGTAGAACAGCGTTACAGACGTTATGTGCAACGTTGGCCTGTAACAAATATTGTGTCACTAAGAACATTTCTGTGCACCACACTACGCCTGTCCCCCAGAGACATCAGCTCTTAAATTTCATATGTCCAGTAATTACACCAGCTCTCAGTACTCTGCAGGATGAAACTCAGTAATGTTTGGACGCTACTATTTTAGAGCACCAACGCAAGACCAGTTAATCTGCCCTAGAGCGATTCAATGTAAAAAATACGCGAGTGATCTGGGTTCGTTCCCCGGATGTGGAGCGCAGTGTGACTGACTTTACCGGCTCCAAACTCCCCCAAACTTGAAAGAAGCCTGTGGATAATTTGGTACAGTGATGTGTAATGGTAATCCCAATATTTACTTTTATTACATTATTATAGCCTGTTTAACATGCCGTATGGTGGCGGCCAGAGAATCTACCATCCCGTCTCATTCCGTGGGTATCATAAAAGCCGACAACACAGGACGGAAAAAACAGGAGATGCGCAGCAGCATCGTCCTGGAACATCTGAGTAAATAAACTGCGGTGACTAACCCGCTTGCCATGCGTGGCAACTATGATGAAATCCCCCCAAAATGAGAGCTACAAACTTTTGTGGCAATCTATTGGGGAGACCTATGTTCAGCAGTGATAATAAGGATTACATTAACATTTATCTCAATACAACCCTGAACATGCAAAGAAATGAAGGCAATATTAAATAAATTTTCCTAAAATATAATCGGAAGTAAACTTGGCGCATTATAAAAGCCTTACACAGGAAAGAAGCTTAATTTAAGGATCATGAGCGACTTTTTGCGGCCATTATGATAGCATAAAATGAGTGGTAGATGTTAAATTGAAATTTCATTGATTATAGAAATCATACATACATAATGATTTGAATATAATTCCAGTTTGTTGCGCAGTTGTGAAGCCAGTACCAGTACCTACCGGTTCAAATACAACGAAAGCCAATATTTGCGAAAATTATATATTATCGGGTTTCGAGTTTGTTTGTAATGTGATCGTGTTGGCGGCTTAGCAGAATCTACCACCCCATCTCCTCCCGTGGGTGTCGTAAAAGTCGACAGAGGAAAAATAAAAAACAGGAGATGGGCGGCAGCATTTTCCTGGAACATCTGAATAAATAAAATGTGATTGCCAACTTGCCTGCGAAGCGTGGCAACTATGGCAAAACTTTTGTGGTAATCTATGGGGGAGACCTATGTTCAGCAGTGGACTAGTGATAGTCTGAAATGATGATTGTGATGATGTGATTGTCCGGTGTCGCCGCCATTCTTATTCCAAACTGTTTACGGAAATGTAAGAGTACGGAATTGTTTTTTTTTTTTTGGAAGTCCTCTAGTCGTTCACATAATGGTGCTTCTGATAATCGCGATGAAAACCCAGAACATTGATTAAGAAAGTTTTGTGTAACACCGCACTGCGTTAGCCAACATGAGACATCGGTTCGTAAGTCTCATATGCCCTGTAAGCACTAGTTTCAGTTCTAGTACTTTTTACAACAATAATAACTTCAGTACTTTTTACACGAAATATTTACACACCATTAATAACTGGCAAAAAACTGGTGGTACCTACCATGGATATGGGCAGCAGCATCTTCCTGGAAGATCTGAATAAATAAACTGCGATTGCGAACCTGCCCAAAATGGGAGTTACAAACTTTTGTACCAATCTATGTAAATTATTAACATATCTAAGATTGTTTGCTTTTAAGTTGAATTTGTTGGTAGGTAGGAATCATTTAACCGAAGTATGTGCCTTAGCAAATATATTGAAAAAGGTATTCTGGAAAGAAAATAAAATAATTAAAAAAATATATTATTTGTATTCTTATTTGTCCGAGCTGGAACATACGAGTACTTAAAATCATAAATACTTTCAGAAGTATGGCGATAGACTTCGATTATGAATTCATTTCGTATTCGAGGACCACTAAAACCGATCTCAAAATAATAGTAAAAATGTAAGGGTATCGTAAATAAATGGAGCCGAGAGAACATCTCGTAAAATATTTGATAGGCCTTAATTCTGAAAAATGTAAGCGATGAATATTGAGTGGATTCTAAAAGTAAGACATCGCTATTTCGAAGTGATTTCATTTAAAAGCGCTTCGCCGTACCTTGAACAAGAGGTCTTGTTTATAAAAACTTTAGAGAAGCCTAAACTGTAATATTCCAGCAGTAATTTTCTTCAGTACTGATTCATTGTTGTTGGTCTAACAATTATCGGCAATACTATTTTTTTTATTTCAAAATGATTGAAATTGTCAGACGACATACAGTTTTAGTATTTTTTTAAAAAACGTTTAAGGAAGAGTTTTTTTTACATGAATAATATTTTTCTACAAAACTTTTAGTAGCGGGGTTGGCAAACTACATTACATATTTAAAATATGTGATGTATTCTCTCGTGTACTCGTGTTTTAAAGAATCAGTAACATTATGTGTGGAGTAAAAAAATAAATTTGTACGCCGAATAGCGGCGCGACGGCGTTATAGTTGTGTCATATATAAAATGATATATAAAAAACCTTTTAATAAAAAATTAGATCCATAGTTATTAATGTTCTCGTGGTATATTTTTTATTATGTATACGACCTGAACATAAAGCTACACACTCACTCATACACAAACATACACACACTCAATTATACTCATGCATAAAATGTCGTTACTAAAATTTATAAAACCAAAAAGACCTTCTGCTACATGTACTTATTTACTTACTGGAAGGACCTTAGACCGTGTACTGTAGATGTAAGAAAGAAATTAATAAACATATTAGTATCTAAAGATATGTGTCAGGGTCGTAGCAAGTGGAAAGATGTGGTCTCTGCCTACTCCAATGGGAAAGAGGCGTGACTGTATGTATGTATGTATGTTTATCAATAATAAATATAAGATAGTTCCTTCATGAGAAGATGATCATGGTTTGGAGGAAGAGAAGCCGCACACATGTCTACCAAAAAATATTTGTCCCCGAATTTATAAAGATGTGCAAAATTTCAGTCTATTCATTTAACACTGGTTAAACAACTGGTTAAAAATTGACTCGCAAGATTCCAAGCTTACTGACAAGATAGTAAGTTAAATAAATGTTGTTAAAATATGTCGACTCGATGAGAGAAGTGCCATGCTTTCAGCGAAAATCGACGCTTCATCTAACTAACCGAATCTTCATCGAAGATGCATGTTCATATGGCCTCTTAGCAGAAGGGTTGTGTTTACTAATGTTGCTTTTACTTACATTAAAAAATCCTACATTATCGCAAACCAGATCAAAAATGTCCGCAATTATCTCCTATAACATGGACAGTTTGGTTTTTTTAACTAGAACAATTTGTTAAAAAAATAATAAACAAACAAGTAGCTTGAAAAACTTATTATTTCAGTCCATATTACGTTCGTGTCAACAGACCAATTACTATTTTTTGAGATTTACAGGTCAATTCCCATTAAGGTAACAAAAGGATCGCCTAAAAAATATTCGAATATCGACAACAAATTCATAAAAAGACTTGTAATTGAAAACGCGTTAATATTTGTAACTGGAAAATGACAGAGACGAACAATGGACGCCAAACGAGTAGATCGTCAAGAGACAAAATTGAGCGAAGAATCGGTTAAGAAATTACTTCGGGCGGTCCCTCCTAACAAAACCACAAAATCATAACCCCCACGCGATTAAAACGGGAAAGAGCATCGTCCCTTGAAATCAGTGGAAATCAATAGTCGCGGGCACAGTTGTGGAAAATCAAAGCGACCGCGTTGTCCGCGTTTTGCCTCCGCCGCTAGATCTGCGCCACAGATTAAAACTATTTCGTTTTCAGCCGCGCCTTTTACACGGATTTGATCAACAATTTAATCAAAGCAATTGCTGAACTGTTTTAGAAAACATTTTATACAATGTCAAATGTTTAACTGGTATTACTATTGACTATTATTAAAAGTATACATATTAGGCATAACAAAATGAATAACAGGGTTTTTTTAATTGATTTTAATAATAGTTATTAACTCGAATATGGCTCTTCCGAATAAAATTTTACAACACACAAAACCAAGTACATAAATCCAATTATTATGGGTCAAGATAGCTGAACCGATTTTGACGAATTTGGAGATAGCTGGAAACGGACATAGAATACCTTTTATCCCGGAAAATCAAATAGTTCCCACGAGATATTTGAAAAAAACCTATATCCACGCGGACGAAGTCGCGTGCGTGAGCTAGTATGTATATAAGAAGGAAGTTCAAACCATTAATTGGACATTATGAAATATCAAATTAACGTACTTGTGTGTATGTGTGCGTTTATGTGTTATTTAATCATTAAAATAATTAAATATTCCTATGACGTCTCCCTTGTGGATATTAGAACACGGCGACAATTTCCGAATACAGTCGGAATCAATCAGTCGTTCAGGAGATATTACAATGCCACAAGTGTACGCATAAACACGGAGGCACTTGTACTGACCTACCCGCATCCTATGGAAAGCTCCATCATGTTATTGCTCAATCTTTCATGTTATTGAACAAATGGTCAAAACCAGTGCCCGCGGCGCAGTAGTCAGGTATTGACGACCGCGTAACCCAGTGGTCAGAGTAACTGTCTTCTACCCCACAGGTTTTGGGTTCGAATCCCAGTCGGAACCAACATTGGTCTCCGTGTTTCTGACACTGCATCCTAGCCTACCTCCGATCTTATCGCCTCATCATCAGCCATCGTTACATCGGGCGCGGGTAGGTTGGGACAGGTCAGTGCCTCTGTATTCGCGCGTATACTTTTGGCACTATAATATCTCTTCCGCAGTTGATGGCTCTAGACAGTATTCGGAAGTTGTCGCCGTGGTCAAAATCGGCCAGGAGAACATCAGTCAGGTTCCTTCCACCGTTGCTATATTCTATATATAGAAAAGGCAGAGACGTTAATACATACCTAATTGTAGATATGCGTAGAAATACATACAACACAGTAGAAGTACACAGTAGTAAAGTACCAGACGGTCATGCATATGATAATAACTCCAGTTCGAAACCCCGGTGTAGGAACCATTAAAATTAATCACCAAAATCGTAACAGTTGATTTGCCACGTGTTTGGCGGCAATGGCAGAATACGGATTCTGCCATTGCCTTTTTTGAATGTAATATATGCACGATGCAGCTTTTTTACGTGATGTGCAACTGGCTTCCCTTGCAGCAAATATTTTTTTAAGCTTTACTTTAAACATATATTCAACTTAACTATAATTTGAAAACTTATTTCAAGCAGTTAAAATAAAATCTAAAATTGAGAAGGCATATCTATAAAAACAATGTAATTTCGCGTTAAACGGTCTTAGTATATTTATTTTTTATAACGTAACACCATAGCGCAGCAAATGAGCTTTGGAGAACGGACGGAACTTAAATAAAAGGAAGAAATTCATAACTGCGATATAGCTTCGCGCTCGTGTATCACAGGCCGTTAGCGCGCGAATGCTGTCGTTAAACGTTACCGTTACCGCGTATCGGAATTGCCGTTATGATTGGTGGTTCAAAGTTACGGCTGAAGATATGACGCCGGAACAATATTGCCGAGTCGGAGATTTAAGTTTCAACGAGTTTATTTTTTCTTCTTTTATTTTCTATTCGACTACTTGCAAGGCGAGATGTCGATACCGACCCATGAAAAGTAACGATAAAGATCGCGAGCATAAACATTACGGGAATGTACTTTGTGTACTGATTTCGATAAAAATGTTACATTACTCGTACATGTATTCTGAATGGCGTGCGTATACGTGTTTGGTATGCGGCAAACTGTTTCGTATAAAATGTGATGCGATTACTCGTGGTCTTGTTTGAATGGATTAAGTAAAATGGATTTCCTTTTGAAAATTAAAAAAATATAAACTAGATTATTTTTTTTCTAGACGAAAACAGTAATAGACGAAAGAAAACTATGATTTCGTAGTTTTTCATATCACCTGACAACAAAAAGACAATCGTTTTTCTACAGAGTCGGAAATAAAAACCGGGTTACGCCCGACACAGTTTTTCACCAAGAAAAGGGTAGCTACTCGCTAGATCGAGTGCTCTGACCTGGGGAGGACCTCTCCTTCTACCAGTAATATTCAGATCTTGCATATACAGTTAGTATAGTTACAGCCGATAAGTATGCGGCCGAGTAGAATGGACCTACGACTTATCTACCGAGGACTTCGTAAGAGTCGACTACGGTGTTGTACGGACAGCCTTTATTCGTGTAGAATGATACCATAATATGCAATGCTGTCACTGTACTCCTCGTGGGACACAATGGGAAGTAACAATTTTTTTGGAATGCATCGATGAAACTTAAATAGCGAGATGTAGGACGTATGGCATATTTCTGGGGCTTCCGGGTGCCCGCCTTCCATTTCATAGTACACGAGTAGCCTGGGTTCGATCCTCGGTGCCCAGCACATCTAAAATTATTCTACAATTTTAAGTGCTGATTTATCACGTGCTCAGCGGTGACGGAAAACATCGGGAGGAACCGTGCATATACGAGGAATAGAAATATTTCGAGGACATGAGAAGTCCGCCAAGCTGCATTGGAGCAGCGTGGCGGACTATTCCCCCTTCAAAACCATCTCAGAAATGAAAGGGAGGCCTGTGCTCAGCAGTGGGACATTTATAGGCTTTTACTTTTACTTAACTTTAAGCTCATGGTCTCATGGAACAGATGACAATGGAATAACCATCCCAAATAGCCAGGCCTAAATTATTCAGATGGATGATGTGTAGTAGTTACGAAACGGTGGTAGATTGTAAAAAAATTAAGTTTGACAAACGAAATTTAAATTTCATAAGTTGAAGAATAAATAAGTTTCATTTCATTTCATTACTAAGGTGCGAAGTTTTTACGATTTTATAAGCGAATATGTCACCAATAATTACCTTAAATTAAATAGTTACTTTGTATCTTCGTTATCATTTTTCAAGACCTACCTAACAATACCTCACACGCTTATGTGCACTGCAATTTTTTGTAGTTGTGTGGATGGTGTGCCACCTATATTTTTTTCGTAATTTCTCTACACCATAGCGGTTCAAACACTTTCCTTCAAATTAGTGCCAAAATCTCAAAGTACAATGGCTGAGATATGTGGACGAAATTATAATATATGCGAGTATATTGCGAGAGTCCCACACGCAAAATACTCGTATAGACGTGGAGTTACGGAAACCGGTCCGTAGAAATCTACAATCTATTATTATAAGCGCAAACACAATGGCACACTCGTCCTTATCTACCCGCACCCCATAAAACGCACATGCCATAAGATCGGAAGTAGGCTAGGATGCAGTGTCAGAGACACGGGTATAACCACACAATAAACCTGAAAAACAACAACCTTACTCGTATCTGTAAAAATGTTGGCTCCAGATGGGATTCAGAGCTAGAAACCGCAACGCAGTAGTCAATTACTGTGACCGCTGACCACGCGATCGCCAAAGCGTTAGGTGCCCAAAGAGCAAATAAACGACATTTCAGAACTCCTCAAAACTCTTAAAAAGCCCCTTTTTTCCATAACAAACAGAGGTGACCTGTTATACTGGGTGTCCATTATTTGCAGGACACGTCACCCGTACTTCGCGGGCCGGATGTTGTTAATGGCGGAAAATACGGAAAATTGGGCTATTCATTTCCACTGGCTCGACCGCAGTGGAATCGTCCAAATACACATAGCCAGGTGAGTTGCAAGCAGGGTGACCTGGCGACCCTTTTTTAACCGAAATTAATCATTTTGTGTATAAAATTTTGATACAATTGGCGTCCAGTTGAATATTCATCATCATCATCATCATTTCAGCCTATCATTAGTCCACTGCTGGACATATACATTTCCCATAGATTTCCATAAAGTTTGTGTTCTCATTTTGGAGGGATTTTGCCATAGTTGCCATGTTTGGCCGGCGGGTTGGCAACCGCGGTTTATGGATTGAGTTGTTCCAAGAAGATGCTACTGCTCATCTCCTGATTTTTATTTTCCCTTTGTCGACTTTTACGACACCTACGGGATGAGATGGGGTGGTAGATTCTCTTAAGCTGTTACCACACGAAATCAGTTGATAGAAGAAAAATATCGTTGTTGGTTCGAACCAACAACGGTATTTAAAAATATGTATCAACCATGAAGTTGATATATATTTTGCAGGTGTTTGATATGTATTTTATAGGTGTTACAAAATATGGCACAAATATTTTTTAATTGTTGACCATCTTCTTAAAAAATTATTATGACAGTAAGTTTGACAGACTGGACCTTTGATTCAGGTCACTCGCGCACTAAATTATAGGCAAGAGCTTGATCTACCTCTGTACATATGGATTTAAATAAAGTGGGGTGAAGACTATAATAAAATAAGTAGTTTCAATCCTTGTTATGAAGTTTGTGAAAAACCAATGCTAATGGTAAAGTTCTGTTCTGAACCCTTTTTTATAGTGATAAAAAACAGATCGACTCAAATAGCGCCTGTGAATAATAAAAAAATATTATTATTCGGCCAATTTTAATTTGCGGTTTTGTCATTTAAACTCCAAAATAAGGTTTTATTACATTAAGCACAGCTGTATGAGTGCTGTCAACGTCAATTTATTTGCGCCGTCACAAACGCAATCCCATTATCATGGTATAGTCCATTTGAAACTAAATTAGGCTGAACTAAACGCGGTTTTCTACTAAATGCAATCCAATTAAACGTTGTCAATGAAATGTACTGAATGAAATGTACTTAATTTTAAAGATTATTTTGCCTATTCCTTTCTAAACCTAATTCTTATTTTCCGTCGTTACTTTTACGTCAATTTGATAGTGTGTAAATTTTGCTGTGTTAATTCCCGAATCAAAACCGAAACCTACAAATAAAAAAATCGATGAGAAACGTTCCAAGGAAATAGCATGTAATTAGTAACCTGTATCGAACAAATAACAGCCGAGGAATCCAGAATTGCGTTGTCATTCGATCGACTTCATTACGCCGAGGAACGCGGAGCAAGATCCACGACCCCGCGGGGATATTTGTGTTTTACAGCGCACCTCATTTTAGCATTTATTGTTGTTTGAGTTGATTCACGAATGCCTTTCGAGGCAGCTGCGATTTTCCCGAACAGGCTTTTATATTTAGCGGTATTATATTCATATGCTTATGTCGTTATACATGTGAGTATCATCAATCTTAGTAATAAATATCGGTGTTCCTCCCCCTCTGAGTTGTGCTCACTTGTCTCAGTAGGCGGCTCCACTGTTATGATCCCCTTTGATGGCCGTTGTATAGAGCACTTAATAAAATGATTTTTTTTATATATTGGGCTTCATTTGCATTTATTTTAAGCGTTTTTGCTATATCGTACGAACGGTTTTATGGAACAAATGTCATAGGTTTTTGTTTAAATTTATTTATTAATCTTAGCGTAGTTGTACATAGGTTAAGGAATTTTAATGTGATGTTTTATTGGTCAAATGAATGAAAGGATATCTTTAGCTTGGTATTTGAATTTTAACCTAAACACAAAGGTAGCTCCACGTTGCGATGAGATACTGACCGTTACATGTAAATGGATAGGCTTAGCCGGAATGCTACGCTCTCACATAACCCCGAGAAAAGTGTAGCGATATACTTCTCGAGGGGCACACCAAAGCCCGCTAGACGATGTCACCCAATCGGCAACAATTAGCTAGGCACGATCACCCTGTTCGGACGCCCTATTCCCTGGGAAAAGAGCGTCAAATACCTCGGGGTCACTTTAGACGCAGCGATGTCGTTCGCTGCACACATTAAAAACATACGCAATAGAGACTTTTATCTCAAGCTGTCTATACCCATTAACTTGCTCCACAAGCAAAATGTGCTTAAGACACAAACTTCGCCTCTATAAGACTTGCATAAGACCCGTAATGGACTATGCTTGCGTCGCTTTCGCTCACGCGACGGGCAATCAATTAAAGAAGTTACAGAGCGTTCAAAATCGATTCTTGCGAACTGCCACTGGAGTCGGTTGGTATCAACGCAATGTAGATCTTCACAGCGACTGTGAAATGCCCTTAATCTCTGAACACTTCAGAGAATTATCGCGGCGGTTTTTCGGAAAAGCCGCGGTTCATTCAAACCCGCTGGTGGTTAAAGCAGCAAATTACCGACCAAACAGAAACGCGACCGAACGCAAACGTCGCCCGCGAAACGTGCTAGACGACACGGACGTCTCAGCTCTTCCTGACCACGATATTGTCAATCACGATCCAGGCCACACTGTACACACAGTCAATAGCTTTAATATAACACGAACCACGACGCGCGAATAGCGTTTAAGATTTTCGAAATCGCGAAAGCACGCAGCGAACCGCGATACAGTCCGAACATCGAGGTTTTTGTAGGAGTTTTTATTTATTTATTTATTTATGTTTGGGTGAAACCAAACCTGGCACGCGGGCCCCTGGCCCGCGAGCACAGTATCCGATGAAGCTGTAAAAGCCGAGAAGGCTAACAGCAATTACATCACCAAAATATATATATACGATCTCTCAGAATACCAGCGTATACGCCACCGCGCCCCACTTCTGAGCACAGAATGACCCACTTCTGAGCACAGATCTCCTCTCATTACTGAGAGAGTTTTGGAGATGTAAAAATTCCGCCAGGCTGCTCCAATGCGGATTGGCGGACTTCACATGTCTTCGAAACATTTTTATTCCTCAGATATGCAGGTATTTCTTCAACGCGGCAAATCAGCATTTAAAATAACTATTTTAGTGGTAAGCACGCGAGTGACCTGAGTTCGATCCAACTGCCGACTAGGAATCGAACTCAAGTCACTCGAGTACTATTAAATTTAAGACAAGCACCGGGCCCCTGATCTACCTCGGCTAGTCGTGGTATAGTTTTTTTGTATAAAAAACGATTAACGGGATTTCTCCAGTATCGTGGGTGCGTTTTAGACATATATTTCACATGCACATTCAAACCTGGACCTGCAGCGTAGAAGTCAGAGACGCTAACCACTACGCCACGCGGTCTTCATATGTATGTCATTCATATATCGTAATATGCTGTAAAATCGATTTCTAGAAAACGCACTTCCGATACAGGAGAAATTTTAGTGTAAAGCACCATTTAAAAAAAGAAAGCACGAGAGCCGAAGACCGAATTGCTGGTAACTAATTTTTTATCATAGTTCTCTGGGATTATGGACTGCGTGAAATATTTATATTGTTTCTATATCGAAGATGGATAATATGTGCTCGTTTTTCACCTTTCAACCCAAGAAGCGACAGCTTCTGGATGAACTAGTGTTCATAATATAGCATAAGCTTCAAATTCATCTATAATCATATTTTAAAATAAAAACGATGCTACCCATAATGATTTATCCTACATCATGGGATACATACATAAATTGCACTTCCGCGTCTCTACAACTATAGGTCATAAAAATGTTTGTGTGCGTGAATCACAAGTTCTGACCACACCATGGGTTGGCTGGTAGAGAATGCCTATTGGCATTAAGTTCGCCCTTCGTTATCTTTTTATTTTAAGGGTTTAGCTATAAAGTTTTTATAAATAAAAAAAAAATTGCACCAGTGACTCATAGTGCAGAAGTCAATTGCTTAACCGCTTCGCCAACCGACAATGTAGTCTATTAACCTACTGCTGCACGAAGATATTTGCCACAATCACCACAGGACAGATCGACAAAACTCGGTAGCGTTAGTTTTCATCACAACAAACTTGAACGTTTCCAAGACACGGTACTCACGGCTTACTATAGCAATATTTTAATGTAAAGAATTCGCTAGAAATCCAATTCTCGTAACTTTGAAACAACCACACAAAAGAATGACGCCTCTTTATTATATTTACAAGTTGACTTTATTGCGAGATGTGTACCATTCGCTTTGTTTACGTCGAGACGGTGTCAACAGCTCTCAAACGTCCCAGAGGAAATAGTGAAGTGTGAAACTTTACTTATAGCAAACCTGAATATAAATCCGACATACATGTTTTATTTTAATTTAATACAATTAAGTGAAATTGTCCATTAGAAGTGTGGTAGCGGCTTAAGAGAATCTACCACCCCAACATCCCGTGGGTGTCGTAAAAGTCGACAGAGGGAAAATTGAAATCCAGAAGATGGGCAGCCGCTTCTTCCTGGAACATCAGAATCAATAAACTGCGGTTGCCAACCCGCCTGCCAAGCGTGGCAACTATGGCAAATTCCCCTCAGATGAGAGCTACATACGTTTGTAGCAATCTATGGGGAAAGCCTATGTTCAGCAGTGGACTAGTAATAGGCTGAAATGATGGTGATGACGATGGTTCATTAGATTTCCTTATGCTTTGACTTACTTACCGTTGTATAAACTACGTAAACTAGGTTGTTTTTGTATAGGACGAGCAAGCGGCTCACCTGATAGTAAGTGATTACCGCCAGCCCAAGAACATCCGCAATACTAGAGGAATTACGGGTGCGAAAAAGAGGTATACGAGTATATTGTTATAATAGGCTCTTTTGGTCCGGAAAAACTGCTGGCGGCAGCAAATTCCACAAAGAATGTATTTTATATATATACTTTATATTATATTATACTTTTCTAATCGCGTAAGCGTTACATCGGGCCTGAGTAGATGAGGATAAGTGACAGCTGACTTAGTATTTGCGAATATACTTGTAGCACTAAATTATTTCCTGCGCAGTTGATAGCTTTCGACAGTATTTGGAAGTTGTCGCCGTGGTCGAAAACCATCATTTAATTGTAAGCTCATTTTGCGAAAATTGGTCCAAAAGTAATAATTAAAAGATGAATGCTGGCCGGATTAACAATGACAACAGGGCGTTTAACACCTCAGTCTCCTCATAACCTGGGTGCTGCAAATAACTCGAAACTTCGGGAATAAATAGTAAAATTAAACGTAAAATCTGTTCATTTATTTTATTTCAATTTAATAGATTTGTTTACCCAAGCATAGATTGTTCTAAATTCGTCACATAAGTCCATCGTACAGTTCTACAAACCTGTTGTGAAAAACCAAATGGTGTTGAGTCTATTTTAATTCCAACATTCAAAAAATAATACATTTTTCATAGTTTAAAACAACACGTTACTTCTGAGTGACACAGCCTGAGCTTTTGTTGTTTAACGAATAAACGTTAAAAGCTTAGCGGTTTCCAGCCAGTTTGGACCGCAATTTTTTGATAGAGCGGCTTTTTTATTTTAAAAGTATTACGTTAATTTTTTTTCGTTGTTTGGCCTTTTATTCTGATATAACCATTCTTTATAAACTAGTACCATATATCTTGATAGAAAGCAAAAAGAAAAGTTAGCGCGGAGAGAATCTACCGATAAATAATACTGCGGGGGCTGCAATGCATAAATTGGAAGGACTTTTGACAGCAGATCGGATAAGACCATGGTTAGGGGGTTCGGGTAGAGGCGGTTCCTAGGGTTCTTATCACGGTTATAATCGGCTTTGCTCGCTTGGACTGGGGTGCTTGTCCAGAATAGTGACACTACCGGCAGCTACTTTTAATTCCCTATTTCGACATCTCCAAATAAAGAACACGCACACATATATAAGAAAATATTAGAACTGAATTTTGGCATAGAACTTTTGTCATTATTAGATCTGAATTATGACATAGAAATTGAATTATGGAGCTTAAAATAATTGTTAATTATTATTTTGGTGCTGAGTGCCTAGTGGTCAGAGTATCTGACTTCTAAGCCGCGGGTCTTGGGTACGAATCCCAGCCGGAGCCAACATTTGTGCTAAAACATAAATTGTTGGTTTTCGGGTCTGGTTGTGTTGTGATTGTCCCCGTGTTTCTGACACTGCATCCTAGCCTACCTCCGATCTTATCGCATCAGCGTTACATCGGGCGCGGGTAGGTTGGGACGAGTGAGTGCCTCTGTGTTTGCGCGTACACTTGTGGCACTATAGTATCTCCTGCGCAGTTGATGGCTCTCGACTGTAGTCGGAAGTTGTCGCCGTGGTCGAAATCGGCTAGGAGAACATTATCATCGCGTTTAAATATGTAGTGTACAGATAAAAATGCACTAGTTTTATTAATAATTTAAGAGCGAATGCAATTTTAAAACCATCAAGTTCTCTCTATCTACAAAAATAAAAACGTAGTACATACAAATCAACGAAATGGAATTTGTTGTTTTTTTTTTAATTATTAGATATTTATATTATTAGAGAAAGATAAAAACCGTTAAAAATACTAAAAAGTACGTCTAATAATGCTAACTGTATCAGCATTCATAATGATAGAATGGTACCAAAAAATATAAAAAAGAAGCAAGGGTGCACGATCGAGGACAATGGCTGAAAATAGAATGAGCGACAAGTCTTTTGTCATGAGAAATTTACCGGCAGTCTTAGGGGAGTTATTATTAATAATTTAAGGAGACTATTCTGTCATTCCTACGGTCACTTTTTTAATAACAAGTCGTGTCGGGTGGAAGAATATATAATCGTAATGAATCATTCATTACGATTATATATGCTTTATGTTCTAGACTAAGTGATCGCAAAATAATGAAATAACGCAAAATGTGTCAAATAGGCATTAATGTCTTTTATTTGTACTCCTATGTGGTTAAGTAATTAATACCACTGGTAATTTATTAAATTAATGAAGAGATATAAAATAAATAAATCGCTCAGTAACGCCTACATTCACGCATCAATTACCGAGATTCCACAGAAAGTACTCCGCAGACGCGCCAATAGGCACCTACAATTTCGCCGGATTATTTGCAAATTGATTTAATCTGCCGAACACGGCTATGCTTTTAGCGAACCATTTAATGTTGTAGCTCTTTTAACTTTGTTATAGAACACGATCAGGCATTACAATATTTACTACACACTTTCGCGATGAACCGTGCCGCTTCTTACTCGTGTCTGTCAACTGTCAATTGTGATTGGCTGTGACAGGTCAAAGAGTACCAATGCGGAGGCATTTGCGGAAGCTTTTATAAAAATTGAAATTTATTTATATACTACTTTTGCTTGTTTTTTGTGTAGGAGACTTGCTAGTTATATCATACTTTCCGCTATTGCCTTACAGCAATTGCTTAGATTAAATAAAGTCTCAGAAAAATATACTTTTAATAAGAAAGCCAGCCCATAAATGTCTGACTGCTGTGCACAGGCCTCCTATAATTTCTGAAAGGGTTTTGGAGCCGGAAAGAGTCCGCTACGCTATTCCAATGCGGGTTGGCGGACTTCACATGTCCCCGAAATATTTTTTATTCCTCAGACAGGTGCAGGTTTCATCACAACGTTCTCCTTCACCGCTGAGCACGTGGTAAATCCTTACCACCACCATGGATCGAAATAGGTCTACGAAATAAGAAAAGATCGGAGGTAGAAAGTGTTAGATATTAGGACAATCCCAACACAATCATAGTGGAAAAGCAACAGTTTGGGTTTTTGCATAAATGCTGCCTCCGGCTGGGGTTCGAATCCAGGAGCCGCGGCGTAGACGTCAGGTATTCTGACCACTAGGCTACGCGGTCCTCTTTTAAATTCCATAACACGCGATGATCACTAACACATCAGTATGATCGTTCATTTGACTGGCGTTGATTGATTCGTTGCGCAATGCTATGGACTGGGTAGCCTTCGTTTCTTTCAGGAATTTCAGGAAATTCAGAGGTCACAGCGTGTTAAGCTCTAATTTTAAAGTATATTCTTGTTAGTTTAGTAACAAATGTTATTAATATTTAGTTTGTTTATAAATTCATTAGCATTTTCAACTATCATGTATTTTTTTAAATATTAATAAAAATTATATCCTAATCTGCTAATAATTAAGAAAAATTGTTCTATTTATACATATAACTTTAGCCACAAATACATATGCATAAGATCTGTAAGCAGTTATGATCAAGTTTAATTCTTTTTTTACGTTGTTTATCACGAGGATTTCTCCCGTATCGTGGATGCGTTGTACAGACACATATTCCACAGGTACAAAGATCTAAGAGCAAATATCTATCTAGTCTCCGTATATCATCTAGTCTACTAGTATTAAAATTTCATTAATTTGCTCCGTGCAGGAATCGACCATTATCGCAGAAATCAATCTCACTGTGAATTGTCATAAACAAATACCTTTTCTTAAAGTTCGCCAGAAAACTGCATAGGAATTCGTCTAGGTAGACACCACCCCAGGGCCAGTTATTCTGCCGTGAAGAAGTAGCGAGCAAATATTACTGTGTTTTGGTTTGAAGGGAACTGAGAGCTTTACGCTAGCTCTCAGTGCCCTTCAAACCACTACCACTAGGCATATCTGACTTAAGAACTGATGTCTCAGAATGACGGGCGCAGTGTGGTGTCACACAGAAATGTTCTGGGTGACACAGCATTTGTTATGGGCAGACGTTGCACTTACCACCAGGTGAACGTTTTGCCCGTTACGTCACTTTATCAAATATTACAAAAAAAAAACAGTGACATTATTGTACAAGAAGTGGAAGAAAGAAGTGAAAGTAGCAAGTTTGATTAGGCAAGGCGTTATTTTGCGTAAATACTAAGGAGACAAAGACAGTTAATTTGCCAAGATCCGCAATCAAAATTATACATAATGTCTATTACCTAGTTTATAAGAGCACCGTCCGCTCGCCTACATTAGCATGGATAAGCAAACTGACACCGCCGCCAGATACCGTCCACTACTACAACACTAACACTAGGCAATACACACCACTGAAATCGATCCACAGTCAAGAGTCTGCGTCTGTCTGTAGTGTTATAGTCGTGGAGGGTATCCGGTGGCGGTCCCCGAAGGCGGTAGTCTCATATGCCGAGTTATTACACTAGCTCTCAGTGCCCTTCAGACAAACATTACTGTGTTTCGGACAGAGTAATGTTTGCACACTACCGCTTCACGGCAAAATAACTGACCATGCTGGTACCTTCCCACTACCAGTAGTAGGAATTAACTTTTTTCCTTGAATATAATGGATTTCCGTAAAGTAACGCCTGATTCTATTAATCATCTAGTTTTGTTTTCCCATTTTGATGCAATGGAAATAGCCGAAACCGCTTTAATTAGCGCTTTAAAAACTAAGGGAGAACAATTTATTTTCTATTTCCCCATTAGTCCACCCGCATGCGGTGGCATGGTCGCACGACATGCGGGCACGCGCTATTCCACGCTCCAATAGAACCCAGTATTAAACCAGTAACAACCTGTCGCGTAAAGGCTACGACTCGACTGAATAAACAGGCGGCTTGTTCAGCAAGGTTATACGCGTTAAACTTTCAAAATATCCTTTGACGAAAAATATTTAAAACATTACCTAGCTTTGTAAGTTCCATTTTGTCTTTTAAGTAAGTAAATGATTTTAAAATATGTTTGAATGTAAGCAAATAAATAAATGCTTCATATTCATTTGTAACATTTCGATGTTATTAGACACTTAAATAAGTTTTAAGTATCAGATTTTTGTTACTTTCTGTTTTTTTTTATTGGATAATGTGACCAGACGAGTAAAATGTTCACCTGATGGTAAGACTAACGTCTGCCCTTAACAAATGCAGTGTCACACAGAACATTTCTGTGTGGCACCACACTGCGCCCGTCACCCTGAGACATCAGTTCTTAAGTCTCATGAGCCCAGTGATTACACTAGCTCTCAGTGCCATTTAAACCGTAAATTACTGTCAGCTGTACACAGTAACATTTGCACACTACAGCTTCACGGCACTACTGGGGGCTGCAAATGTTTCTAAGGAAATGGTACTTCTCAAAAAAAAATCCAGGAGACCAAATATGACGAAGCTATCTTGCTTAGTGGAGGAGTTCTGATGACCAACTTAAAACTCCACCAATATACAAGCTCCATCGTACCATATTATTGAACTGTCACCGAAGCTACATAGGTATGCCAAAATTTAGCCCAATTGGTCGGTAAGTAGGTCAAATTTGGCTTGCAAGAAGTTAAGTAAAAGCTTATAAATAGCAGCATATTACGAAGTTGCTTTATGAAAAAAATAATTATGCCGTGCAGGAACCGAACCCGCGACACATAGTGCAGAAGTCATCTAGCTGCGCCAACTCTTATTATAGAATCTAAGATGTTCTATGACATCTTCTGGACGGTACAATGGCAACATCCGGTAAATACTAAAAATGTCATCTGCGCAATTTTTAGCATGGTGCCGTAAGACCACTCATTCACACCAATTACATTCCACTAATTACATTTCTCAAATATACGGAGGCACTAATTTGTTAACTTGCATGTATCTGATGAAAAGTTTCAGTGGCATGACTATGAAAAGGTTCGATTGCAATGTCAGAGACACTGCGAACACAGATACGAAAATATTTAATTTACGTATCGTACAAATTAACTTCGATAATCGTATCTGCGAAGCGACGTTGTGCGATCGTTCTCGTACACACACAATATATGAGAGGCTTAAAATTATGTATGATGTCTTACAGTGTGGTCGCGTGGTCGCTCATCCCGTGGGTGTTGTAAAAGTCGACAGAAGTAGACCAGTAGACAAACCTCTTCCTGGAACATCTGGATAAACAAACTGCGGTTGCCAACAAGCCTGCCAAGCGTTGCAAATATGGCAAAATCCCCCCAAAATGAGAGCTACTAACTTTTGTCGCAATCCATGGAGGAGGCCTATGTTCAGCAGTGGACTAGTGATAGGCTGAAATGATGATGATGATGATGATCTCTTATAAAAATCGTAATGAATAATATGACGCCATAACAAACATGTTAACTGACTGATTGCGTTTTACTTTATCAAAGTTCTATCTGGCTATGTTAAATGAACATTTTTGTTTGCTATAATTAATTGAAATATCAAGAAACATGACGAGGCAGCGGTTTCGAACAACGAAAACACGAGGAATAGAGTTTTGATTACACAAGTAGAGGAGCAATATGAACGATTCAATTAGAAAATGCATCAAAATAGACCGCCTACTCCGCTTTCCGAACCGAGCCCGTTCGATGGGGTTCCACCCTATAGAAGGGGTCATTGACCCTTCGTCCGACTCACTCTCATGTTACGTTCATTAGAAATTCCTCTATCTCTTTTATCCGGCACATTACCTCTCGCTTCTTTTAAAAATAATACCCAAAATTCGCAAATAACTTTCCCACGTAATACGCAGACGGAGCTGCTTACAATTCATATTTTAAAACTTACATAAAAAGACGGAGTTCATGTAATAAATTAGGCTACACGCTGAAACCGTACAGAGGCGCTCCTAAAATTTTAATTTGTATATTCTGCTTTGATGTGGTATCGAACGGGATTTCAAATTACTTTTCTATACTATCAAGTACCTACATATTTATATTCAGGCTATAAATCTACAACGGTTAATTGGGTAGACTAAATCTTAGTAAAATTTAAATAAATAAATTAACAAATAGAAAAACTAACTATTAATGATGTTTCCGTACATCGCAATTCGCTTAACTAAGCGATCAACGAACCGATGCTCCGACTCTAGGATCCAACACTAGGCTCCGAAGAAATTTATTTTTTTTAATATATAATACTTGGCCGCGTTTTAGGATTTCTCTTGTATAGTGCCTATATTGAGATAAATTCCACATGTACCACCACCAGATCAGGAACAACTACCTGTAGCCCATATAGTATTTTCTGTGCGGAATTCAAACCCGCGACCCGTTGATCAGTACCTAGATGCTAAGCCATTGCGCCAACCGAGCAGGGTTTATGTTAATATTTGTCTACCGTTCAAGCTATTGGTTTTCGGCCGAGATTTATCCATGACTTTTACGACCATGACATTCGACCCTCCTATATTATTGTACAAATGATACAGAATGAGAGAGAAATTAAGAGCCTATTTCTTTCTCAAAGGCCAGCAACGCATTTGCTATTCCTCTTGTATTGTAGCCGTGTGGTGGCGGCTCGTTAAAAGAATACTACCACTCCATCTCATCCAATGGATCTCGTAAAAGGCGAGTAAGGAATTAAACTGCACTGTGCACCCAGCAGCGCATGGTGGCGATGGGCTCACCACCTATCACACCAAGTGCATTATATTGTTTTGGTGAAACGTGGATTGTGGCAGTCATCTGTTTTTGCAGTGAGTGCCCAGTCTCTGACTACCCCTTATGGGATACAGTCGTGATCTTATGTATGTATGTATGTATGTTGTATTGGAAATGGTCATGGGCGGTGGTGATCAGTTACCATTAGGTGAGCCACTTGCTCGTTTGCTCCCACTTGTATAAAAAATATATAAAAAGGTAAAGACGAGCAAGTACAACCGTATTTACGCTAACACTTACAGCGCTATAGTAAACCGCGGTATAATAGGTGTCCGGCAGAGTAGAATAACACCACCTGTTTTCTGCCGAGGTGTCGTAAGAGGCGACTAAGGTATAGTACGGACAACCTTTAGTCGTACAGAATAATACCATCATATATAATGCTGTCACTATACTGCTCGTTAGAACGCAATGGGTAGTAAGAATTTTTTGACTCGTATCAAAATGGCGGCGACGTACTGGTGTGGTTTTGCCTACCCCTTACTACCGAAAAAAGGTGTGACTGTATGTATGTATTTCTTTAATGCCGGAAAAAACTCGTGATGTTTGGCAGATGGCAGAATAATCATTAAAAATACACCGGGTCTAAAATACTTGTCTAATCTGCAGTCACCTATCCGTCTACCAATCCTCCCATATTGGGAGAAGTTTAGCAGCAGTAGTGGTATATTATGTAGTGAGGCGTTTATATTAAAAAGCTCTCTTTTTACTGAATAAAATATAGATAATCTATTAAAAATCGTGGTAGCTCAGGGGCTGGGCTCTCGCCTTAAATTTCAAAGTACGCGAGTAGCCTGAGTTCGATCTTCGGTGCCAGCACCTCTTAAATTTTAACCCTCTTATTATTCTGCAATTTTAAGTGTTGTTTTACCACGTGCTCAGCTGTGAAGATAACATTGTGAACAAATCTGCATGTCTGTGAAGAAAAAATATTTTGAGGATATGTTAAGTCCGCCAACCCGTACTGGAGCAGCCTGGTGGACACTTCCGAGCTCTAAACCCAATAATAAATAAGAGGAGGCATGTGCTCAGCAGGTTCACGTTTATACGCATGAAATTAAAGCCTATTAGAGTCAATCATCATTAAATTACATTGGTTGGACTAGTCTTATATACGTATAATGAAGGAAAGGAAATTAATTTGCTAAGATCCGCATCCAAAATAAAAAAAATGTATATTCCCCAGTTTTTGAAGAACACCGACCGCCCTTCCGCAGTAACCTACCGTGCACAAGCTAATCAATACTTGCACCGGGGAACCACCGCTACCACTAGGTAATATACCCCACTGAAGTCGAAACCAAAACACGTGTTCACCACGAAACTTTGGTTTTGAGGTTCCATTGAATAGAAATCCATTGATAATGGTCAAGTGTTATAGATAGACACACACAGACAGCTGCCGAGACTCGGCGGCTGTCTGTCGTATAGTCTAGAGTAGGTAATATACACCATTTTATATTTTGCATCCGCAGATCCGCATCTTAACAAATTAACTTCCCTTCCTTCATTGAATGGATTTCCGCAAAGTAACGTCCGATTCTGTTCACTATATTATATATGTGTGTTTTCATAACCGAATGTACTAATTGGAATTTCTCTCATCAAAATACAATAACTTTTTGAAAAGTAGCCAAAGTTGTGATATCAAACATAAATTGGCGCATCATTGCAGAATACACAGCCAATTTTTTTACTAATGAAAAAGTAACTTTTTCTGTACACTTTAAATATTATTTCGTACAAGCGTCTAAACAGTACTTACTCATACTAATTTATAATATAAACGAAGCATAGACTAAAAAAACACGATATAATTCGGAATGTATGAATATAAAACGTTAATCCCGACACTACATTTACAGTTTAGCTCACAAAAATATATAAAATAGACGATCTTCTCTGTATAACTGTCAGAACTGAAAACAACTAAATCTATTATCATGTAATTTGCTTCTTTTGTCAGATTAAAGTCCGCCCTGGTACTTGTTTCATTGTTTTCTTATTTATAAGTTTTTAGATATACTAAAATTGTAATCTCCACGAAAAAAAATCAAAGGACAGAATTTTAAATTTATAATTAGGTATTAAGTGAGAATGACACGAGCACACAATCCATTTCATTGTAAGTGGCCACCATGACTCATTGACACTGTCGTCGAGGAACCTAACAATGGAATGCCTTTTTTTGGGGAATTTTGAGACGAGACGAGCAAGTTGTTCACCTGAATGTAAGTGGCACAGTTTAACTAAAGAAATGAAATACAAATTTAATATATCTTCCGAACGTGTTAATAAAATTATATAAACCAAAAATAATTAAAAGTTCGAACCAGAGCAAAGGCAGTGAAGAATTTATAATCAACTAGCTGAAGTATCATATGTCTGTCAAGCTATCTCTGTTCCGTATTTCGTCAAGATCGATTCAATGGTTGCGTCGTGAAAAGGTAACAAACAGACAGAGGGACAGACTTTACTTTCGCATTTATAATATTAGTATGGATGTTCTGATTGAATGAATTACATGCCATATATCTGTTGTTTATGCCTTAGAAAATTTAATACGGTATTGAGTGAAATTTTATAGTAGGTTTAGTAGCCCATATTTTCTGGTTTTCTAAGAGTAATGAATATTTTAAAACTTATTAAAAGTCATTAAACGTAACATTTTTTTATTAACGAGTAAACTTTATCGTTACTAATTGATGGTTTTCATTAACCGACTTTAAAAAAGGAGGCAGGCGGTCTTATGTTTGTCGGTATGTATTTTTTTATGTATGTTCACCGACATATTCGTCAATTGTGGACCAATTTCAATTTTTTTTTAATTTTAGGGTCCCTATGATTTTAGTAAAGTTCTGATGAAGGGATCCATTATACTACTTGGCGGTAGAAAAACTGGCACTGCGGTGATACCTACCTATGCGGATTCCTACATAGAAATACTACCACCTCGTTTAAACGTGTCTAGTTCTCATCACTCACCATGCAAAAGACAGTAGTTTTTTGTAGCTACTTTACGTTATTCTGCAGCTCGGCTCTCTGTTCTATTTGCAGCTATGTTAGAATAAAAGAAAAATAATAAATAAAACCATCTTGGTGTCTTGCGATCCGCCGTGTCCATCGAATCATAGCGCGGAAAATTAAATTCTGTCGCAGGCTTTGCCCGCGTACGGTCACAGAGTAATAACTTTTTACACTATCTATCTATCTACTCGTAGTTGCCGTGACTTTTATTACTGTTTTAAAGGGAACACAAAATACATGAAACAAAGAGGAGAAACGAACCACGTTAGATACAACGGAAATTCGCCTAACAGAATTACAGCTCTCAGTGTTTGTCGAATCACAATAAAGAAAATTAATATCCGTCGTTAGTCACCGCTCGCTTACGATGACAGAAGCTTAACGTACTGCCACTTAAACTCGCATTTCTTTTTTTACATATTCGGTAAAGCGAAAAATATTTTTGTCTTACAGTATTTGTTTAATCATAGCCTGGAACGCATGGACCACACAATAGTTACTTCTTTTAATACTGTTAGCGTACAATTAAGTAGTATTGGTTACAGTACGTAGAATGCGTTGCGGGTTCTGGGTTCGAATTCCAGGCGGAACCTCGATTTATTAAAAGTAGCAGCCTATAAATATCCCACTGCTGAGAACAGGCCTCTTCTTATTTCTGTGAGGGTTGCTGGGAAGAGTTCACCATGTGCTCCAATGCTGGTTGGTGGACTTCACGTACACTTTTGGTACTATAATATCTCCTGTGCAGTAGATAGCTTCCAATAATTTTCGAAAGTTATCGCCGTGGTCGTAAATTGGCCAGGAGTACTATTGCAATTAAACAGCAGTCCGGAACTGGGTGCTTGTGGAATCACTGGGCATAAAAGACTTAAGAACGGATGTTACTCAACTTACTCTCCATCTTGTGATTAATTCGTGACATACCTGTAACAAACGAAATATTAATTAGATCAATATATATTTTTTATAATTATATAATTATTTTAAATAAACTATGCCCCACACTAAGATTTGATCTGTATTGAGAGTGCGTTTTACATACATAATTTTTACATGCACAACACTACCAGACCCAAAACCAACAATTTGTGTTGTAGCGCAAATGTTGGTTCCGGCTGGGAATCGAACCCAGTTTCTGTTGCGTAGAAGTCAAGTACTTTGACTACGCGGTTGATAACCTGTATTAAAAACCGAGTAATCTTAATGTCGAAACTCGTAAGACAATCTGCTAACCGTCTCAACCCCGTGTTGACCGTCGACTGTGAACTTAAAGAAATGTCGGGATATGGCTATGGCTAACGGCAGGTGGCGGAATAATCATCTCGAAATATGCCAGACCTTAAATACACAGACTGGTGACGAGCTGCAGCGTTTGAGGAGCAAGGCATCTGGTACCGCAATCGCTAATTTCATTTTATCCAGCAGTAAGTTATTAACTGACTCATGAAGAATCACAATGTTTTTCATCACAGTCGTAGATGTAAATTTGAACAGTTGTACACCTTAACGCAGAGATTCCCAAACTTTTCTGGACCTTTAGCAGATTAACAAGTATAAAGTTGGTTTATAATCAATTGCAAAATTTGTACCCAACAGACAAACAAGAAGAAAGCGAGTTTATAATGAATGGTCATCCAGTTCTAAGCTATGTCTAAATTTTCAACTCTTCAGATTCTCAGGAAGTTAGTTTAAAATCAGTTAGTAAATTTGACCCGAACAGACATACAGTAAAGCGATTTAATAAAAACGTGCTAACAAAGTACGCTCACCACTAGGTTGAATCGTCGATATTTTAGGATATGATTAGTATTTATCAATTTAGGAAGTAGCATAGAGATATCATTAACGTTACTGCGTATCACGTAAAACATTGAAGGGAAAAACAATAGCACATTTGTTTTAACACTATCATAGCTATTGTGTAACTTTGTCTATTTAGATAGCAAGAAAGCCATAAGTTCTAACATCGTATTTATTTAGAAACATTGTTAAAACCTACCCATCGCTATCGCTTTAATTTTATACGGTTCCTGATTGCGTTGTAAAGCGAAATAATAATCGGTGTTCGTTACTAAAACTAGTTAAGTAAAAGTATTCATTTACAATATATCATCATGGTCATCATTTCCGCGGTCACAAGCCCACTTCTGAACAAAGGCCTCCTCCATACATTGCCACAAAACACGGTCCAGAGCCACCTGCATCCGTCAATTTCACGCAAAACCGAGCAGGTCGTCACTCCATCTAGTGGGGCGTCACCTCTACGGTGTCTCCCGGTACGAGATAGTCGCTCGAAAACCTTATATCCGTATCCGTTCTACGAGCTATATGACCTGCCCATTGCCACTTCAGCTTGCTCCTTTGGACTATGTCGGTTACTATATTTCTGCTGCGACTTCCTATTTTTACCGTTTCCTTAGCTTGCTGAGCGAATTTCAGCTACCTTATCCGGTCTGCAATGTAGGAAATAAATTTGCATTTTAATTTAAAAGCTCAAATTTATCTAGCCGTTTAATATAAAAAGCCTTATAAAGTGCAATGAAATGGCATAATATAATAACGTTACAAAACGAAGGCTAGTGAAAACCATCGTTGTGTTAAAAATGGAGGATTCTATTTTTCTAGAATAAACGCGGCTTGAAAACGAAAAACATCCAAAAGGGAAGCCGTCGGAGGGAACGCTAACTCCCGTATGAATCCGTAGGAATGAATAAAAAATAGCTCCCACAAAGGGCGTACGGGTCAAAAGCGAGATACCTCGGAGTGTAATAAAGTCTCTCTTTTCCACCGAGATCCCGGCAACGTTTCAAATTAAAAAGTAATGTGGTTTTCGTCAATTGCAAAGGCGGCTCCTGGTATATTGTTGTTGCCATGATAGCACACCCGACAACCTATTTAAAATTATTTTAAGGGCTCTTGCATACGAAGCATGCGGTCTTTCAAGTGTTGCCGTTAATGCAGTCTGTATAGTTATTCAACATTTTTATATACGCATTTGCATAACGTACTTTAGTATATGAATCTTAGGATAGGTTAATTCATGAGGTTTTATAAAATTCAAAGGAAAATTTATGAAGACAGCTGCTGGCAGTTTTATGTGTTCGGACGCAAATCGTTCAGCAAATAAATATATTGTAAAATGTATTTAAAGTTAACGCTTAGAAAAAGATTTACCATAATAAAAATAATAAAAAGAAATATTGAAAATTATGGTTATACCATAAACCTGTATTAGTTAACCTCTGTCTCTAGTAAAGTAACAGCCTACTTGTTTTAATGTCCCACTGCTGACGTGCTCAGTCTCCTCGCATTTCTGAGAGGGTTTTGGAGCCGTGAAGAGTACAACACGCTGCTCCAATACGGGTTCGCGAATTTCACATGTCCTCAAAATGTGACATGTGGTATTTTTGCATGTCAAGACATGCAAAATTTACCACGATGTTTTCGTTCACCGCTGAACACGTGGTACATCAGAACTTAAAATTTTAGAACAATTTTAGAGGTGCCGGGATCGAACTCCGGTCACTCGCGTATGCGCCCGGCCACTGATCTACCACGGTTCCATAGTAAAGTAAAAGTAAAGTTTCAGCCTATAAATGTCCCACTGCAGAGCACAGGCCTCCTCTCATTTCTGAGAGGGTTTTGGAGCTAGGAAGAATCCGCCACGCTGCTCGAATGTGGGTTGGCGGACTACACATGTCTTCGAAATATTTTTTATTTCTCAGAGATGCAGGTTTCCTCACGATGTTTTCCTTCAACGCCGAGCGCGTGGTAAATCAGCACTTAAAATTGCAATTAACAATTTTAGTGGTGCCGGCACCGGGAATCGAACCAACGAGGTTACTCGCGTACTATGAAATTTAGTGCGAGCGCCAAGCCCCTGAGCTACCATAGGCTCGTCTATCGCCTTTATTTATTTTACACTGAGTAATATATTGTTAATTCATGTTTATTTATCTAAATTTTTATCAAATTTCTAATATATAGTAGTTTCACTTCTGTCACTGTAATCTGATTTCACGCGCTATTTTTTTAAATACCCAGAAAAGAAATCATTTTGAATTTTTTATATCTCTAAATTTCTTTAACATGCTGCTTTCTGATACTACTTAACAACTAACATAAAAAAACATTACATTGGAATTTACGGTTTATCTGTATCTTTATTTATTAACTTTTAATTTCAACAAATCGACATCGAAAAATTTTAGGCTAAAAATACACAGACCATTCTGTCATACAGACTATTTTTTCCACCAAATAAATGTTTACCCACCGGCAGAATTTCAAACCAAGACTCCACTACGTTTTCGTGCTCTTATACTTCTTATTTATAAATTACACTATCTTATTTGTAAAACACGCTTTTCTTAAAAATTTGACAGGGGCCAATACATAATCAGCCGTAAACAGAACATTTTAACATACCCATAAATTACTTAAATTTCATAAAGTAAAATGTTACGTTTTGTTCACTAAAGTAATCCGTTGAGTTTTCTTGCAGCCACACTTTACCGGCTTACCAAAGAAATGAATTACGAGTAAGTGCACAGCTAAAACAAATAAGTACGAAGTTGGGAAGTAAGCACGTTTCACCCCACAAATGTCGCTTGAAGTCGTGTAACTTTCACGGAAAGTTACTCGAATATTTTTCCTATAGTTTTGAGTGCAACAAACAAGATTTTATTTAGGTCATTATTGTTTGTTTTGATGATCACATGGCTCATCGGGAAGTGGCATCGCTATTTTATATATCTTTAAAGATAAATACTTTTTGTCATATTATTACAAAAAAAATACCTAAAGATATGGAATATAAATATGCATATTATACACATACTTTTATCTGTCGTTCTTTAGAAAGTCTTATCAAGTTTAAAACCTTGTGCTAAGATTGTTGACAACGATTGCCTAATGCTCGATACGAATTTTAATTGTAAGGCTTTTCGGTGTTTTTTTTATATAATTCTTTTACCTTAATCGATATAGAAACCTTTCGCATAATGATTTATTAATAAAATGCATTAAATAATAGGTTATGGAGTTATGTATCTACCATATTGTTATTGTGATTGCAAACACAGAGTTTATTCGAAAAATCATATTACAAAAAGATCGCTCTTAAAAATTTGAAGAAGTAAAAAAATTAAAAAGAGCACTTCAATGTTTACCCGTTAATATCTAGGTCAGCCTGAAGCTCTGACATTAGCAAAGCAAAAAAATTGTTTGCCAAAGTATCGCCGGCCCGGTTCGTTTGACAGCTCCTTTTCACCTGCAACAACTAGTGCTGTAATCCGACATTATCTATATCCTTGAGTGATCAAACAATAACACAGTCACTGCAGATACCTCATAGATAAAAATAACCTCTGATTTGTGTTCCTTTTTGTTGGTGACATTTAATCAGTATTTATGTTATGCAAGTTTAAAAAATACGACAGCATGAGTGTGGAAAAAATAGCGTTGCAAAATTTATCATAGGCGAAATCGTATCAGTAATTCGTTAGCAATCGATTGTCACTACATCCTAATCTGCGTGCGCTTCTTTGACTGATAATGGGCGTAAAACGTAAACTCAGCATAAAAAAGTTAAGGTCAAGTGACTGAGTACCATATTTGTTCTTGTTTACGTCAATAAGTAGAAAGTTTTTATTTAAATTACGATAACAAGATCTAAAATTAATAAAAAAATTATGCGGACGGCGGGCCCATGTCCAGAACGAAGAACGTTTTTTTTTGTATGTATGTTTTTGTTGATGTAGATTTTTATTGATCACATTAGTGTATTTTTATCACGCCTAAAAGCGCAGCACCCTTTTATTGATCTCTCTCTCTCTCTCTCTCTCTCTCTCTCTCTCTAATTTGAATATTTTATTATAACTAAGCAAATATGTAAAGTAAGTATTAAATATATTTAAATAAAATAAAATAAAGCAATATATTTAAATCAATATCAAAATCAAATGCAATTATTTGCCATTTAAGAAATAATATTAATTTATTAAAAAATAAATATTAAATACTATAGTAATTATAAATTATTTATAAATAATATTTACAAGTGAAGTTTTTAAAATTGACACTTACAACCGCATACATCAGAAAGATAAAGAGAAAGGTCACCTGGAGGGACATAACGCTTTTTCCTTCCGTGACAATTTTTGCCAGTTCACTCGTAAAGCCGCGTAAAAGACCTTAGTTCCAAAAATTACGTAAAAATAATTTTATTGTTATTTTGATCCCCCATTGATAAATCATTTCAATTTTACGGTAGCAAATTATAAAATATTTTTTATGCCAGTTTGATGGTTGTCATTGGTTACGAAAGCACGAATTAAACGAAGTAAAATGGTGAAACAGTCTTTGTTGCTAAATGCCACACTTGAAAAGCAATATATTAGCATACTCAGAATTTTGTTCGCATTAACTGCCATTGATTGCATTTGTTGTACGACACTATGCGCTGTGTTGCCAGCATTTCATTTTACCCAATTTGAAGGAAATTCATAGCATGTAGCACGCTAATCAATGAAGTGGATATGAGAATCTGTTTTCTAACTAAAATATTGTTAATTAATAATTTAAATATTGCTAATAGTCGATGAACATGTTCAAGACAGATTTCGATGAGTACTGAGGTTCTCATTCTTTCTAAAATTTACGCGAATATAACACATTTAAAAAAGTACATTTTCGCGATTTTTTACTATTTATTTTCCGACGTTTCGCTTCACAGTACCCATGGTCACGGGAGAACTAAGGTGACGGGTGTACTGATGGCATTTGTTAATCCTGGGTACCTTCAGCTTCTTCTTCAATTATAATTTTTGGTCCGATCTACGCAAAATGAGCTTGAGTCTTGAAGTCTTGCAGTGTTATGCTTTCATTTTAATTTATTAAAAATAGGTACGAAGTCGATCGTCGGACCCAACCATCTTCTCTATTGAAATTTTTGTTGTATGTGTATATTGATGTTTTTTTATTTCCAAATGCCTCGCGAATTATCCATGGTAGGAATCGGTGTTCATTTGCAAGGATTTGTGGTCTATCAAATCTTATATGATGGTTGGGGTGATCCAGAAGGAAGTCTGCAGTATGTGATCATGTCCTGTTTGACCTAGTGGTCGTGATACCAAATTATCACGACCACTAGATAAACCTCTACTTCTGTGTTCGAATACTAACCGGAGTCAACATTTGTGCAAAACTCAAATTATTGGTTTTCGGATCTGGTTGTGTTATATATGTGAAATGTATGTCTGATAAACAGACACGATACAGGAAAATTCTAGTGTGTGGCATGGTTTTCAAAAAAAAAAGTATTATAGAACACCACAGCGTTCTTCAAACAAAAATAATGGGAAGAGATAACGACAGGACTGGTCCATTACCCAATTGAGCGAGCGGGGACTCCTTTCTTTTGTCCGAATTTATCTCGTTCTGAAATATGATCTGTGGAGCGGGAGCGTTGATTGTTGCAGGTCCCATTCAATTTCGAGGAAAACTCTGGCCTTCATTAAATAAAGGATATCAATTTTCTATACTCGCAAGTTCATTGTCAATCATAACGCCCGAAGCTATGAACTACTGACGGACTTGTGAGGTGTATTTGGTAGGGTGGTTTAATGTACGAAGTTCGATGAAATTAATAAAAGAAATTTAGAGCCATGGTAGCTTAGGCGCCGGGCGGTCTCCTTAAATTTCATAGAACGCGAGTGAGTTCAATCCCCAGTGCCAGCACCTCTAAAATTATTCACTGATAAAATTATATACTGATTTACCACGTGCTCAGTAGTGAAAGAAAACATCGAGATGAGACCTCCACGAAATAAAAATATTTCGAGGAAGTTGGATAACCTGCATTGGAGCAGCGTGGCAGACACTCCCAGCTCCCAAGCTTCATCAAAAAATGAGAGGAGGCTTGTGATCACCAGTGGGAAATTTAAAGGCTGTTAATTTTTTTCTAAAGCTTTTGTAATAGTACGTGAATTTATGATGATGCGAGTAGGTTAAAAAAAAACACTCTCAAGAATAGTCTTAAAACTTCAATATTTTATTTTATGAGTGTTACGAATTGTTTACAAATATTAACTTATTTTTATCAGTGCTCCTTATCGTGGTAATGGTGATACAGCTTACACACAGATTGCCCGGTTGCGGAACAGCGTTAACAAGATAAGATGTTCTTTTGATGAACATTTATGAGTTTCCAAGCGTCGAAAGTTTTTTGGGACACTTTATATTATTTATAGAATTCGAGTCTTTTAGCATCTAATGGCATCGACCGCACATTCTCTACACAACAGTTTCTAAAGATACATTTATTCAGGCACTGGGGATGCGTTAACATAATTTATTTCCGCCAAAGTAGCTATAATAAATAGCATGTTATAATGGGGCTTGAAAAATTAAATAACTTTTTATTTAACGCTACATTGAGTTTTTTTTAAATTATATATTATTATTATTATTATTATATTATATATTTTTTTTAATTATAAGCAGAAAAAAATATTAAAACACTCGATCTAGCTAGATGTCAACTACAAATAAACTTTATGCTCTCTCCTTATTTCATTAAAAAAAAATATAAAAAAATGTTCCTTTATAAACCATAATACGCAGAGAAAAGTAATACTTTACCAACAAAAATAAAAAACAAACCCAACCGCAAATATCTGTCCACGGAAAGTAATGTGAAGGAATTCCTACTAACAGCTCTACGGTAGCGGCAAGGTGGTGACTATGAATGAAATACCAGGCTAAACTATGCGTTGATTGAGGCCTAATTGCAATTCCTGTCCTGACGGAGAGCTAGGCCTCTATCGCAGAACCGATGTAGAAGCAACTTATTGATCGTTGTGAAAGCCGCAAGCATTGCAGTGCTTTTGCCGCATCGAGCCACAAGCCGCATTACTTTTAACTGAATTACTAAACCACAACAATAAAAAGGTGCATATGAGACACTGCTAAATAAATAAATACTTTCAAAATATACTGCCTAATAACTAAATGTCTGTGTAAAACAAATTTTACTATGTTTAATATGTATATATTTTATGTTTGCGATTCCTACGTGTAGTTGTTAAAGTAAAAAAAATAGTAAGTATAAGAAAATTGAGACAGCGGTATTCTCCATTTTTACCTTTCAATATCATCATAGACTGGCATCAGCTCTTTTTTCAAATAATAAAATTTATTAATTGCATGCTAACTCATCTAATTATCAACAACCTGATAGAAGTCCACTGGTGAACACAGGCTTTTCCCCAGAAGACACGTTTGCCCACGCTTGGCTAGCGATGACAACATACAAGATGGTTCCTCCCTTAGACGCTGCTGCCCGTCATAGGTCTAAATAAGTCTAGCATAGTTGATTTAAATACTCCGCTACAATCGAAATCACGACATTTTTTATAGAAGAGGGGGCAAACGAGCAAGCGGCTCAGCTGATGATAACAATACCAAAGGAATAGTGAATGCCTTGCCTTGAGAAGGGAATATTCTTGAAAGTCCCTAACTTGCACTTGGTTGGGTGGGTGGTTGGTGGGATGACACTCGGACAATCGTCAATTGCATTGCATATGCGTGTCTCAACAGTTTAGGTTATGAACAGTCCTTCTGAAGAAACGTAAACTGCATGTAAATGCATTATACATTGAAATAAATATCGACCGTTATGTTTATTTCAATGTCATCATCATCATCATCTTTATCATCAGGCCTCCCCCACAGATTGCCACAAAAGTTAGTAGCTCTCATTTTGGGGAATTTTACCATATTTGCCACGCTGGGTTGGCAACCGCAGTTTATTTATGCAGATGTTCCAGGAAGATACTGCTGCCCATCTCATGATTTTTATTTTCCCTCTGTCGACTTTTAAGACACCCACGGAATGAGATGGGGTGGTAGATTATAATGAAACATATGTATAAATGTCTAATCGAACGTTAGCCCGTTTCGAATGTCAATCTATCTATCTATATACAATTTGTCCTGGATCGTATCAGCGATAATTTAGGACTGACAAAACGGCATTAAAATTATGGCTGTCAGTTAGTTACTCTAGGAGATATTGCTAATTAAAAATACCCCTGTCGCAAGCATGAATTACGAGTATTGAACCGACATTTATTTTAAGGCGATCCAAATTTGCATAACGACAAAATAAGGTAAACATGTGTAAACATTGTTGTTTACTTTTTATTTGTTAATAAATAAATGTCATAAACACATTAAAATATTTAAAACACTTAAATGATGTTCTCATAATGACCACCCCCACTTTTCCCGTTCCCATTGTTCTTTGCAATAACTCTTCTCAAGTATTTGGGACCGTAAAAAAAACGTTCTGCTTCATATGTCCCCTTAAAAAGAAATCTATAAGTATTAGGTCGTGTGAAAGAGCTGGTCATGCTATGGAAAAGCTAAGCAAATGCGAATGCTGGGCATCTAAGCTCCTTCTAGCTGCAGCATCATAACTCGTCGATAAGTCATTGGTAGCTCCACGAATTGTGTCTGGAGACACAATAGAATTCAACAAACTTGTCAAGAAGACATTATTAGAAAAACCGTATTATAAAATAGATCATTACATAGAGGCAGTTCCCCTGGCTACAAAATATGTGATATTGTAATTAAATAATGCATTTACATAAGTCATGTATACATTATGTAATATGATTCAAAAAGACATTGTGCGTAATTGTCAGAATAAGATTTGTATGAAAGAATTATTTTGGAAAATTAACCGGCAAAGTTTTTTTTTTATTGGATAAAGTGAGGAAACGAGCAAATCGTTCACCTGATGGTAAGTTCAACGTCTGCCCATTACAAATGCTGTGTCACCTAGAAAAATTCTCTGTATCACCACACTGTGCCCAGCACCCTGAGACATAAGTTCTTAAGTCTCATATGCCCAGTGATTACGCTAGCTCACAGTGCCCTTCAAACCGACGGCAGAATAACTGGCCCTGGGGTGGTACCTACATAGACGGATTTCTGCATAGGAATCCTACCACCAGTAAGTCGGAAATTGGATGGTTATTTAGTTTTGACTGGTGACCGTATGTGACTGGCTGACGGAAAACGCACAGCATAAACCACTGGAGATGTTATACAATAAACATATTTAATATATTTTTGCTAAGCGCACTTCTCATTAGGAAATTGCACCCGCGCGGGGCGAATCGCTAGTATGTAAAAAATAACGATTTTGTATATATGTCTAAAATCGCTACAGATTAAAATAATCGAGTAACTTATTAAAAACATCCTGAACTTTATTAATTTAAGATAATTTTCGTCTTAAACATGTAAACCCATTTAAAGTTCAAAAATTTGTTGCCTACAACTAAATTTTGATTTAGTTAGAACTGTATCGAGCAACTTCCTTGTATTCGGTATTAGCGAAGTCGGAAGGTGAACGTTATAATTTTCCACGCATCCGGCATTTGGCCCGATTAATGCCCGGGCAAAGACGGCCATGATGAATAACAACGCTGTAACAATAGCCCGAAGAACATCGTATATTTTGCATTAACTATTAAATTGGAATGTTATACAACAATGGAGTGTAAAGCTAAAATACACTAGTGTATTATTGTAGGACGAGATAGATTAATTTCTGTTATATAATATAGTTTAGAATCGAATACAATTGCGGTAATGCGAGATTTGAATGTATTATTCTCTTACTAATGTAAGTTGTTACCATCAGGTGAACGTTTTGCTCGTTTCATCACTTTATGCAATAAAAAAAAATAGACGGACGAGTGGTCCGGTTACCGAAATACCTGACTTTTACGCCGCGGGTCCTACGCTCTAATCCCAGCCAGAGCTAACATTCAGACTCAAACAATTGGTTTTCGGTTGGTTGTATTGATTGTCCCGGTGTCTCTGATACTGCATTCTAGCTTACCCCCGATCTTATCGCATGAGAATTACATGGAGCGGGGGTAGGTTAGATATAAAAGATGACCTAAAGAAGACCTCTTGCGCAGTTGATACGAAGTGTACTCTCACTTCGTATTGAAGGGAGAGTATCCGAAAGTTGTCTCCGAGGTTGCAATATTCTCAGGATTTCTCATGTATTGTGGCAGCGTTTTACAGACAGAAATTTCACAACAAAACACGATAATAAAATAGAACAACTATCTGTAGGCCATACAAATATTTGTCGCGTGCGAGAATCAAACTCGCGACCCAAAGCGCAGAAGACCATCGCCTAACCAAAACGAGTTTTTATATGCACAAAGTCACATTGCACTACTTCGATCGTGCTTCGATCGTAAAACAACAAACGTTTGTTGCTTTACGATCGAAGCAGCATATTTTTGAAGCTTTATGCTGGAAGGTTTTTACCATTTTGTTATAGGTTGCTTAAATTAAATTACTTGTTTTAACTCTGTATAAGGTTTTGAAGTGAGCAGACCATACAAATGTAACACGGCTCTTGACAAATAAGTTTAATTAAGGTTACGTTTTAGAATTATTAGATTTTTGGATTCAAATCAAGAAGCGAAAAAACTAAGTATTGATCATATTTCTGACAAAGCTCTGTTATCTATACCCGTAGTGGAGACTGGTGGCAGGATTTCTATGCAGGAATTCATCTATGTAAGCCACCAAAAGAGCCGTGGAAGCTCGGACTCTGAATTTAAAAGTACGCGAGAGACCTGAGTTCAATTCCCGGTGCCCCCAACTCTAAAATTCGCGCGAGGGTAAATAGTATGTATCTTACTTTCATAATAAAAATCCTGTTCGTACAATATTTTTTAATGTTTTCTTAATGGAGTTAAAGTAATTTCACTTGTTTTTAAATGTAGTAACTTTTATGAGCGAAGCGCGCTGTAAATACGAAATTAGTTTTTACATTTATGTAGCACATTTTATTCCCCTAAGAAAGTCGCCAGCAGCTCATTTTTTTAATTTAGGTTTTCTATTTCGGTTTTTTAATGTATTTTAAAAAATATTTACATCATAACCACAATAAAAATATTACTGTACTGTACAATAACTTCTAACTATAAATAAAAATAACAGAAACGTTGCACGAAAATGTTGCACTCAAATTCGAGTTTGAAATTTTATCCAAAGAAATGTCACAACAAAAATAAAATTGATTCTAAATCAATATTCTAATACCAGTAAAGTCATTCCCTTTAAACGTCCCACTGCTATCTCTCCTTTTTGAGAAGAATGAGTCCGTAACGAAGCTCTGGTACGGATTGTCGTACTTGATATAGACTATAGCTGCTCACACGTTCCTTATCAGTAGTACCGACCGAATAACAAGGCTGCGGCAATTTCGACGTAGCGCAATGCTTAGTTGTTTCCCTTTTCTTTGGCAATCATACAATCAAACACATATAAAATAGAAGTATTTTTTCATCTGCCTGTCTTGACATATTTTTGGATTATTATCCAAAAATATTTTAAGGCAGACATGGAATATTTTCCACAGAGTTCGATCTGTAGCAGAACCATTGACTATTGAAAAATGTATTATCTCTATTGTTGTAAAAAGATGTATATTGGAAAAGACTATGTTTAATTAACTATTTAATCATCCACTCACAGTGTCACTCTATTAATTATCTATATTATATTATAAAAGATGAAAAATTAAAACCAGAAGATGGGCAGCAGCATCTTCCTGGAACATCTGAATAAATAATCTGCGGTTGCCAACCCGCCAAGAGCTGCAACTATGGCAAAATCCCTCCAAAATGAGAGCTACAAACTTGTGGCAATCTATGGGGGAGGCCTATGTTCAGCAGTGGACTATCGGACCTGATCATCTACGTAGAGTACACGCGAACGAAGTCGTGGGTGTATTGGATTTCAGTATTTCAGTATACTCATAAATTAAAATTATTGTTGTCTTCTATGTAATGTATTTATCGTAGCAATAAATGAAACTATTTTCTTGATTTGTTAATGTAATCTAAATTATAACACTAATTATATCAAAATTACGATGGCGGTGAAATCGTTGGCTAAGTAAAATCAATGATGGATAGGACGAATTAAAGTAAATTGTACGTAGGTACACCAGCTGACGTCGCGTGCAACGGTAATGAAAGCAGTCGAGTAAAGGCGCCGCTCCTTTCGTGCACGAGTAATGGCGCAGGGCCGTTTAATGAAAAGCTAAGCTAAATACTTGATTAAAAGAGTCCACTAGAAAATAGAATATGTTACGAAACTAAATGGAATTATCTGCTATCCGAGTCGGCTTTAAACATAAAATATTCGAAGAAGGAAAATAAAAGTGGAAGAAAATAAAAATTATAGTGTCACTATTTTTGATTGTTGTTTTAAGACTTAAATAGATTTAAATAGATATAAATAGTATAAATATAATATAAATAGTACCGCGGATGCAATCACATGCAAATACATAAAGCAGGTATGGTACTCAACAGGAGCTAGACTTTGTACTACTTGTACGTATATCATAGACATGCTAGAGTCTATGTAGTAAAATGATGATTCCTTTTTGAAAACGAATATTTACGATAAATCATTTCATAGCGCCGTTTCTGCTTATAGTGATTTATAAGATTACTTAAGGGGCACGCAGACATTGCTTTAACTAGACTCATAAATAATAGAATGTTTTGAGACTACGACCGTCAGACTACGACCGTCAGACTACCTGCAACGTTATAGTCTTATATATCATCGCACCTAAGCGGAGGATTACCTAAGAGGAGTTCTTACGATTCTATCCAAATGAATGTAGAAACCTGAACAAAAATAAGCTACCAAATGTGCTAAAATTGTATGTGGGACAAGCACAACACTGAATTATTTAAGAGTTAGGTATACATTACATAGAAATCCGTCAGGGTAGGTACCATCAGTTATTCTGCAGTCAAGCAGTAGTATGGAAACATTACTGTGTTTTTGTCTGAAGGGTACTATTAGCTAATGTAATTCCTGGGCAAAAGACAATAGATACTCGTAGCTTCCGCTTCTTTTTGTTAATTTTGGAATCAACAAAATAATTGATGTAACAATAAGTATTAGGTAACAATAAGATTACAGAGAGTAATGTTAAAGTCACTTTTACTATTAATAATTTAAGTAATAAAATAGAAACAAATTACTTCATTCGTTTCAATTGAAGAAAGAGCAATGAACTTATTTCAGTAAAAGCACTTATGTGTCATCAAGGTGCTCGTGACCGAGGCATTTACTGTATTTTTATTGGACACTCAACTATAATGAAAACGTAATGATAAATACGTAGGTCAATTAATAATTTCAGGTATAAAATTGTTGTTTTCATATCATTATCATCTAACTAATCTTAATACTAACTATTATCTAATACATTAGGAAGTACCACGATGATAGCAATTAAACGCCATTTACAATCAATCGTGTACGATGTATTTTGTAGATTAAATGATACAATATAATTACTGTATATCATTGATACACTTAAGTAAATTACTACATTCTATCATTAATAAATTCTTAAGTTAATGTTCTTAAGTTTCTCATTCCACACATAAACTTACAGAAAAGAACAAGACTAATTTTTTTTCTACATTTAACACTTACAACTACAATAAAGTGAGATGGTGTAATAACTGCAAATTATGTTTTAAAAATGTCAACTATTCTACTACATTTTTAAATAAACAATAGTGTGGTAAATTTAGTATAAAATAAAGTTTTGGCGAATGTTGTGCTGATGAATTTGCACCGAAATTCAGTTCTGAAGGTGAAATGTAAGGCATTCCACAACTCACAATAAGTTATGGTGCATTTCACCCGCCACCCGCTGCAGATCTCTGAATAATTTACTAGTAGCAGTCGTGAGTAAGCAAACAGAATCAAAAATTAAATCTAATTCGCCTTCGAGCCTCGTTAGCTATGCAGCCCTTTACTGTTTCTGCTTAATAGACGTTTCGCGAAGGATCAACCAGTCAAGCGCTGGAAAGCAATTCTTGAATTTCAAATTCGTAAGCACCTCACTTAAGATTGTGTTACTCGAGTTGAAATTGTGCGTCATGATAATATTAATGTTTTGAAGAACCTTTTATTTAATAACAGTGCATTTTCAAAAAGCATAAAATGAAATGTCTAACACGCACAAAAATTCGTTTTTAATATTTTTTTTGTAAGGAAGTTCCCTAACGCACGTTACACCCGATATACTTGTCTAATAACAGCTAGGTCGCAAAAAGTATAAGACTTCGTTTAGTAAGTTACAGCCATGCATATAGTGCATTTTAGTTGTGTGTGTGAGTGTGTGTGTTTACAAGCATATATATATATATATATATATATATATATATATATATATATATATGTGTGTGTGTGTGTGTGTGTGTGTATATTTCAGTATTGCTATAATAATTTATTTCATTGTGCCTGTTATTTTATATCTTGGAATTCCAACATGGTATTCCAAGATACCTCTAATTTTTAATTGTGCCCAAATGCAGTACACGAATATTTGCGTTTCTGGCTTAGATATCGTGATCGCGCCGATCATCGATCTGATTGTCATACGTTCGCTTACGTTGACAATTATCTCCGACACTTCATCCTTAACTTATTCCGATAGTATTGTTAAGACTTTCTTTAAATACGTAGACGTAAGTATAAGGATGGACGTAGGCGAACGTATGATGATCAGATCGAAGACGTTTTAAGGAAAAGCCACGTCAAAGTACCTGCAAACGGAAAGCTCGTATGAAAACGCTAATGAAAACGCTAATGAAAAAAAAAGAAGCGAAAGATGTGTATCAGGATCGTAGAAAGTGGAACGGTCTCTACCTTCGCCAATGGGAAAGAGGCGTGACTGTATTTAAGTATAAGCTAAAATAGGCATTCGAGAAAACTTTGAGGCTCGATAGACGCTTACATGAATATGCTACGAAGTTGAGAACTCTGACAGTAACCGCAAAATCAATTCAAATCGAACAGGATAACACAATTATTAGAAGAAAGAAAATGGTTTGATTCGATACCTTAAATTGGAAAAAAAAACATAAAAGTTTACATTCATATTGGATTACAGCAACGAGATGGCCGACCGACACGCCATTATGATACAGCAAAATTGCGGCAGCGCCGTTAAAAAAATTAGTAATTTAAATCATACTCCGTTGGCACAAGACTAGTAAATATTTTAAACATAAACAGGCTGTTCATAATGAAGTCTTTAATAAATTCGTCACAAACGACATTTCAAAGTATCATGGCCCAGTATACTCATAATTAATCGTATCTCTCACATAGCGCGAGCTTATTTCACTCATGTTTAAACATTGCTTGCAGCTTTACAGTCTTAATTTGGGGCGAAAAACAGTGTTTACACATACTTACACGCTTTGGTGAGCTCTTAAAGGAAGCTTGAGATATTTCGACATGTTTTAAATAAACTCTGGCGAGCAAGTGTCCCCCATTACCGGCTACTTGCACTGTATGCTAAAATTCTGAAGCGCTGAGGAAAATTATTAACTGTGTTTTGCTTCTTATAATGCTATATAAGGTCACTAAAAATGTACTGTTTCTGTTTAAGCTTATTTGACTTTTGAATTAGTTGGCTAAGTAAAGTCGCAAGCATAAATTACTAAAATATTTTAGTCATTTATACTTACGCAAGTATAAATTACACAAATGTACTCGTTACACAAACAATTTAAAATTAATATATTTAAAGAAATATTTATTGTTGACACCTAATAATAAGAGTTACTTAATACCTTATGGCTATCTCAGCCAGCCAGCCAACCTTAACTCTTTTTTATATATAAAATATGATTAAGTTAAATAAATTTAAAACTGAGTGGTTGTTTAGTGTATTCGTGGAATACAAGGGCAACGTTCTTAAATCTTTATAATGTATGCATACTGAAATGCTATTATAGAGATGTAATACACATTTTTGCATACCTACTAGCAGTGATATTCGAGAAGGAACCGATTGTTATTTACTCACATTAACAAACAGCTTTCGTTCTTTCTCTTTAAAATGTTGTAATTATCTAAAAGTGAAAAACTAGAAAAAAAAATTAATTTTGTTGTAAAAAGCAGAGCGTAGATTAACAATCTTCAAAGAAATGAATACCGCATAATAGCCCTTTCAGCTTAACGAATCGAAATGTATATATAACAATAAGGCGAGAGTTTGTTTGGTATTAGAGTAATATCAAATACAACTGAATTTATTCTAAAAACTTTTTCATTGTTCGAAAACTGTACAACTCCAGATGATGTTTATCTAGTATATTTTTATTCAAACAACTGGGAAAAGCTGGCACTGCACGCCAATTGATTATAAATATTTGAAGCAGATACAACAACAACGGGCAACCAATACGAAATGCTACGATTTATGAAACAATTGGTAGTTTTACGTTTTCAGCGAAACAAAACGACGCCCTCACTTTGCACGCGAACGTCAGAAGTTGACATGTGATATGAGCCACCAGGCGTGGTGGAAGGTTATAAGAAAATATATTAATAAATGGGGCTGCCGCTGTTATTTTACAGATAAATTTTTAAAATACTTTAGCTTTTTACGTTAAATTCTTTTTTTACCCCTTCGTAAACATGAACCGTGCCAAAAATTATAGAATTTCAATTTACTAAGTTAAAATCCGGCAATCAAATAATCTAGCTAGTCTAATGACTGGGCATGTGGAACTTAAGAGCTGGGCTCTCATCATGTTAGTACAAAGGAATGTTCTGGGCAAACACACTTACGACCAGTGGAAAGATTTATTAGTCTCATCACTTTTTTGCATAAAATAATAATGATGCAGTGAAATGAAGTGAAATATGAAATGAAATATGAAATGAAAAATGAAATGAAATATTTATTATGACGTAAGAAATTCAGATTTCGTTTGTCAAATCATTTTCTTTTACAAACTACCAGCGTTTCGTAATCAGGTTCCTCTGTACGGAGAAGAAAGAGACGAAAGAAACTCCGCAGGTACCTATCGTCGTTTTAAGTAATTTTTTCAATGTTCTTTTATAATTGTATGATTGAAATGAATACTGTTTTTCGCCCCAAATTAAGACTGTAAAGCTACAAGTAATGTTCAAACATGCGTAAAATAAGCTTGCGATGCATGGGCCATAATACTTTGAAACGATTTCGTTGTGAACTAAATGAATATATTTTTCTTATTAATTATGTAACAAATTCACAATATATATCAGTAAATGGAATGTGAACATCCGTAAAGGTATAAACTAAGCTATTTGATTTCATACAAGCGATTAGCAGGATTATATTACCACGTTACGTCCCATTAATTCAAACTTTAATTCGTACAACGAAATGAGATTTATTCAAATTCGCGATATCTGGCACGAGTTCATCCTAAGTCATCCTAATCTCACCGATTATACTTCGAGTCACTGAAATTACTTAACCCACTGAAACCCTTAAATCGCTCGTAATACGATCTTAAAATCCTCCGGTTGCCTCGGCAGATGCTAATTACACTATTTTACTATGTAATATCGCCTCAGTAGAAACATTAGCTGGAAATGTCACAAGTTCTTGATATATTAGAGGTCGGTAGGCCCGGTCCCGAGATTGCTTTGTGTTGAAATTTGGTAAGCCACCCGAACAAATGTTCCGCGTGGGCGTTGCTACATACGCACATCCTATGTCGCCCTCGTACTAGCAAACTTTTCGCTGCTATTTCCGCTAATATTCTTGTTTTTTTTGTACTTCTATCTAAGAAGACCATTTTGCTGATTTTTGTTTATACAATGTCTATAGACATAGTGATGATGATGTTCTCCTAGCCGATTTCGACCATGGCGACAACTTCCGACTCAGTAGTCCAGAGCCATGAACTGCGCAGGAGATATTACAGTGCCACAAGGGTACGCGCAAACACAGAGGCACTCACTCGTCCCAAGCTACCCGCGCACGATGTAACGCTGATGCGATAAGAACGGAGGTAGACTAGGATGCAGTGTCAGAAACACGGGGACAATCACAAAACAACCAGACCCGAAAACCAACAATTTATGTTTTAGCACAAATGTTGGCTCCGTCTGGGATTCGAACCCAGGACCCGCGCCTTAGAAGTCACGTACTCTGACTACTAGGCCACGCGGTCGTCAAAGAAAATATAAGACATAGTATAATTATCTCAAAAAGTTAGGAAAACAGTTTGTCAAATAAAAAAATTGCAACTCCTTCAGGATTATTATCAATGTAACGCAATTATAATCATATACATAAATGATCCTTGTGATGACAGCCGAGCCTCTTACGGCAGCTCTGTAGGAAAGAGGTAGGTGCTATTCTACTCTGCCCGACCTTTCGGCCTACTAAGGTACGGACAGCTCTTATTCGTTCAGAATAACACTATAATGCTCGTGGGAACGCGACGAACGGAGAGCCATATTTTTTTAACTGTATAAAATGTCGGCGATATGGTTCGCCATCCGTTACCTCTCGTTCCTCGCGGGGGCTTAAAGTGGGCATATGTAGCCTCTGCCTACCCTTTATATTGGAAAAAAGCATGACAATATGTATGTATGTGGTGATGGCATAAGAAAATGTGCCGCCTCGTCGCGTCGAAATATTCTCCTTAGGTTTCTTTACGATGTTGTCTGATCTGGGGAGAACGTCTCCTCCTATCAGTAATCTTTAGATGTTGTATATATAGTTCCCATCTCAGAAACTTTCATAGCGCGATTATGGATGTATGAGATATATCTTGAGCTTCTCATGTGGCGACAAAGACTTCGCTAACTCCCTCGCTGAGACTGGAAGTTGTAGCGAGAGTAGAGATCTTGTTAGTTCAGGCGATGTTGTGCAGTCTGGCGATGCGGTGAAACTGTGTCAAGGTCTTCAGTGCGTCGAGACATATGGAGACAGTGTAGATGCCGCAGGAGTCAGCCTGAGGAGACGGGCCGCCGTTATGATCCTCAGTGACTGACAGACTAGGTCAAACACGCGTTGTGCCGATAGTAGTCTGGTGCTGTAACTGCGATGGCTGCCGATGACGTCGTTGCTGTTGTTGGGAGAAGCTGGCTGCGATGTTCATACCGGGCCACAATTGTAGCAGATGATATTGCCAAAGGAAAGGCTAGCTACCCGCCAGACTAACCCGCCACTATGGCCCTAAGTGTGTACCAAACGTTACCGAGAAGGGCCGAACTGTTCATGTTTAGGCAAGCGATGTACCATGCTGAACGGCGCAATCATGTGATCGGCTTATTTTACGCGGGTGAAACCGCGGGGCACAGCTAGTATTTAATAAATACGTAATGTGCTTTGCGATGTAAACAGAACGGCATTTTCACATTTTTATGCAAAACACTCCTATAAAGCAATCGTACCAAAAACTATGTTTATTTATTTATTTATTAATGGAAACAGTCATAAACTATTTTCCAGTGTCAAGTAACATATCCAAGTATACAATGTTCAAGCAGCAACACTTTAAAATTTCGATCGACAGTAAAATGATAGTTGACTTTTACTGAAGATTTGCTGGACTGATGGAACAAACGAAAAGCACAATTTTGGTCTTGAATTGAATTTTCCAATCACGATACACTTTCAGGAGCACTTGCTGCATAATAAATTATCAATATTAAACATCAAAACTCCAAATATACACAGAAATTATAAAATTAAATAAATACACTACTGCCACATTTCGAGTTGGCGCCAAAAGTCCAAACTATGTTTATTATTATTATTTTATTTATTTATTAATGGAAACAGTCATAAACTATTTTCCAGTGTCAAGTAACATATCCAAATATACAATCTTCAAGCAGCAAGATATAAAATTTTGTTCGACAGTAAATTGATAGTTGACTTTACTGAAGATTTGGTGGACTGATGGAGACAAAACGAAAAGCACAATTTTGGTCTTGAATTGAATTTTCCAATCACTGTACACTTTCAGGAGCACTTGCTGCATAATTAACTATCATTATTAAACATCAAAACTCCAAATATACACAGAAATTACAAAATTAAATAAAAACACTACTGCCATTTTTCGAGTTGCCGCCAAAAGTCAATTATGTTTATATTTATGACAACATCAGTTTGTAAATTGTTGGCGCCAGACAAAGGCAACAATGATCATGGGTTCTCCGATGACTAATACGAGTATTTGTCGGAGCGGGAATAATTAATAGTGATACTTGCCTTTGATATATATTTATACGCCCCATTAAGTTAACACGGATTTGAGGTCACATAGATAGACATCAGCGAACGTAAGACGCTAGCTACTTTAAAATCTCTTAAATTCTTTATTTTCATGTAACGATAGTGAAGACAGAGACCTATTTAATTTTGTTATGCTTACGATGTAAAGTATTAAAACCTTGACTCTAAAGGGGCGACAAAGTAAAGTCATACAGTTAATTAAGGGCAATAAATTTCATTGTTATTTAAGTGCCAGCAGCAATTTTTACTTAAAGAGTGATAAATAACATTACTCTTCTCAATTTTTTAAGATAAATTTACACAAAAGCAATGACCAAAATGTAAAAAACTAATCGATATAAATAAATAAAATACTGTTTTCTTAGTCGGTCTGCCTGAACAGATATAAATTAAAAACTACTACTCTACTAAATTTGCATTGATTGTATACTATTAGACGGAGATTAAGTTTTAATTCCTGTTAATGTAATGTTTTATTAGTAAGTTTTTAAAATTATGAATTTAGTAGAAAATTTTAATAAACCTCTATTTTATACTGCAAATGGAAAAGTAAAATGCTATTTTACAATTAACTGTTCTTGATAGAATGAACCAGGACGCAAATAGAGAAAGATTTAAGACACGTGCAACAGATGGCTTCTGACGTTAATATTAAATTAATTGCGTCAACGAAGCAGAATTAAGGATTCTGAGCCGAGTGGCATTCGAATTGAGCTGCCTTTAGTGAATCCTATAAAGAAAATACTTTAGAAAAAAAACCAAATTATTCAAATGAAGCCAATTTCAATTACGCCTCTCATTTATGCGTTGAATATGATCTACTTTTATATATTACGACCCAAGTTGACTTTCCAACAGTAATTAGATCGTTAATGAATAGAATAATTAATTCTTTTTGGATTTTCAATATGATGATACATCTACTTACTTAAAATAAAGTTTTTCTTAAATTTGTATAATACTGGTCGATATCAATGAAACCTGCACACTACTGCAACACACTGCTACTGCTTGTTTGCAAAATAATGTATGTGTAATGTAAAAAATAATATATGGCACCTGCATAGAAGTACTACAACCAAAAAAGTAAAAAAAACGTAAAGTAACAGCCTATTAATGTCCCGCTGCCTCCTCGCATTCCTGAGAGGGTTTTGGAGCCGGGATGAGTCCGACACGCTTCTCCAATGCGGTTTGGCGAACTCCACGTGTCTTCGAAATGCTTTTATTCCTTAGACGTGATAGATAAGCAGGTTTCCTCACAATCTTTTCCTTCACCGCTTAGCACGTGGTAAATTAGCACAAAAATTGCAGATCAATTATATAGGCACAGGGAATCGAAGGCAGGTCACTCGCGTACTATTAAATTTTAAGCGACCGCCCGGCCCCTGAGCCTTTCCACGACTATTAAATTGGTTATTAATTGGTATTTTGACTGTTTTATTTTATCTAGTTTAATTAAGACTTAATAGCCATTAAACGGCTGCGACAAGTCAAGGGCCGGGCGCTTGCCTTCAATTTCATAGAAAAACTGACAGTAAAATCGATAAGCTCGTCTCTATTTTAGTGTATGCAGCCAGATGTTTATTTTACATTAGTTTATTAAAACGTCAGAGAGGAGAAACAAAACGTTTTGTTCAGATTTAAAATAAATTTAGACATTTTTATTACTAGAATGAAATGAATTCATTTCATCAATCGAAAAGATCTGCGATAAATATATAGAAAGCTACAAATAGTATTTCTTCGTTTACAATTTAGAAAGAGTTTTTATTATCGTAGACTTCATGATGCAACATAAATATAATAATTTTCGGTTGCTTTACGCGACAGTACGAAAGCGATGTGCGTGCCACTAACAGCCGTATTCTGTTCATGACGGCCAATAGTGTGTGCGTCTTAGACATACATTTCACATGCACTTCACAATCAAACCCGAAAACCATCCATTTGTGTTTTTATAATGGTTTCATAAATTTACGCGAATATGACACATTTAATAAAACTACTTTTACGGATTTTATCGCGTTTAATTTTTTTTAACGTAATAAAATCCGTAAAAGTAGTTTTATTAAATTAGATTTGTGTATTTGCACAAAGTGTTGGCTCCGGCTGGTATTCGTACCAAGAACCCGCAGCGTAGAAGTCAGATAAGCTAACTACTAGACCACGTAGTCGTCTAAATAAATGGGAATTGCCATTACTAACATCAGTTAAGTAGTGTGAATTGTCTAATAACAAAATATGTGTCCTGGTATTTCAAATAAATTTTATCACAATATATGTACAAATATTATGGGGTAACCCCACGTACTCATTCATTTTCTGAGGTACTCATGAACTTTTTCATCTTTTGTGTTTTCAATAACAGTGCCTTCGCATAACACCTTACGTTAATCTACTAATAAGAAAACTGATAATTTAAGACTGAAATATAACGCTAAAAAACCATACATTCAATCTATTCATGAAAAAATATGTTACCGAATAAAGAATCCTAAAAGACTTGATTAAGCTATTTACGTTTTAATTAAAAGAATTTCTCGGACGATTGCATTTGTTGTATTTTTAGCAAACAGCCTGTCGTTTTCCGGGCAGCTCTTTAATTAAGTTCAATTTATAACAATTGACAATAATGTCTATATGAAACAACATTGGCGCGACGTCTCTATCGTTACACTGACAAGCAACAAAATAATAAGTTTGTTAAAATAATAATAACCGCTTAGTTTATAGCTAAACTGTTTCGCAAAAATCTTTTTTTAGATGGAGTCGATGATATTATAGACCCCAAAAACTAGATGTATATTTAGTACACAACATTATTCACATTTAATAATGATGACGATGATGAATCATACGCAAAACAAATTTTGTGATTTTTTTATAGAATAGTTTGCAAACGAGCAAGCGGCTCACCTGACGGTAAGTGATCACCATCGCTCATGAACATCTGCAATATGGGTACGTTGCTAGCCATTGAGAAAGGAGTACATGCTTTTCTTGAAGGTCCCGAAGTCGTATCTATCCGGAAAATCCGCTGCCAGTAGCGAATGCCCAGTCTTAATGTCCTTCAGACCGAAACAGTAATGTTTGCACACTACTGCTTTACGGCAGAATAACTGACCCTAGGGTGGAACATAAGTAGACGAACACGATCACAAACAGAAGCACCAAAGACTAACAATTTTAATAGTGGTCCGTTAACAGAGATGTTATTAAAGTTATAATAATCCAAAATCTGTTGTAAAATTGTACACGTATATGGAATGAATTGCTAGTATTGTCAAGCCTAATGGTTTAAGTGTACTGTTTGCGAAATTCAATCAACCAAGTTCAGGTTTCCTTTCCGCTGCTGTCATAAACCATGACATAACTCACGCTTTATTCGGTATCAAATAATTGAACAGCGAAGTATGTAAACATTGGAATAAACTCCAGCATAAGATGTAATATTAAGAAAAAAAAATTAAGCGTCAAAGCATACTTTTTTCAAGTAAACTTATATTGTAGAACAGTTAGTGATAGTAAACGTATAGGATACGAATAAATATGTTTTTCATATTTAAAAAAAAAGTTTTGCCGCAGATTTGCAGATTTTCAGAATCTGTTACTTTGTCTATTCGCATAAGTCGTCTTATGGAAATGTTTTAAAGAAATTAAGGTAGTTGTTCCGACATGTTACGGAATAACGAACTGGAAAAAATACCAGACATTATATACGCATGAAAATTATATATAACAGCGTCTAAGATGCGAGGTGTCTAGTATCGCCAGTCCATCAGCTGAGCGTGGTGATTACAAAAAAAATCTCTTCTTGCTCTATTTCAAGTAGTGAACTATTAATACGAACTAATACTACTATATGCTGATGAAAAAGAAGAAAAAATAATTGAAATTTGGATGTTTTTTTTTAATTTCAATAGCCTCACGAATCATCCTTGGTAGGAATCAGTGTTCTTTGGGCGGATTTGTGGTTTATCAAATGGTTGTAGCAAATGATGTATTGGTTGGGATGATCCAGAACATTCTCACAGACTGCAGACTTCCTAGAGCGACGATGCTTCACATCAGCTACATGTTCTTTTAGATAAAACACTTACTTACTTATTTACGACGTAGTTAGCTCTTTCTGCGTAGATCGGATGAAAAATAATTAAAAGCTTATAGTATTCCAGGTTACATCAGGACATCTGTCACCTCAGTCCTCTTGTGACCGTGGGAGCTGTAAAGCGCGGTTTACTAAAAGTAAATAGTAAACGCCATAAAATCCGTAACGTCTAGTTTTATTTAAATGTGTAGTATTCGCGCAAATATAAGAAATCATTATAGGAAGTACAGTTTTAAGGAAAGCTAAGGTGAAGATGTTGCCAATTTGGCGCGATTTAACGTCGCCAAAACGTAGATATGAAAAATTTTATGTCTCAACAAAGTCCTTAATATGTGTATGTTATGCATTGTTATGCAATTATCGGAAGTCGGAATTTCATACGATCTTATGTGGGGACAGTTCCCCGTCCCATTATCGGCCTATAAGCCCCCTCAAGGCTCTAGGCAAGATATACGAACGCCTACTTCTGGCCCGCTTAAGAGACTTCATGCAGTTTCGAGGGATCCCCATCCATTAGCAGTTTGGATTCCGAGCTAAACACTCATGTACCCAGCAGGTGCACCGCATAACGGAGCACATTCAAATCCCGCTTCATACGCGGGCTTCATACTGGAGCGCTCTTCTTCGACGTGGCGAAAGCGTTCGACAAGGTCTGGCACAACGGGCTCGTATACAAGTTATACGGACTCGGTGTGCCAGATCGCCTCGTACTCATCATACGAGATTTCTTACGCAGTCGAACCTTCCGCTACCGCGTCGAGGGGGTGCGATCCGAACCACATCCCATCCTAGCCGGCATACCACAAGGCTCAGACCTAGGTCCCGTGCTCTACACCCTTTTCACGAACGACATACCGCGCACCAGCGGCGTCGAATTCGCCCTCTTCGCAGACGATACCTGCCTCTATGTGTCAGGGCGTAAACCAGACACTATCTCTAAACGCATCTAATCCGCAGCCCGAACCCTCGGGAACTGGTTTCGGAAATGGAGGATCGAGGTCAACCCCATCAAAAGTGCAGCCATGTACTCCTTCTCGCTTAACGCCGCGCCTCCCCACCATAGAGTTATTCGATCGTCCAATCCCCTGGGAAAAGACAGTCAAATACTTAGGCGTCCTATTAGACTCGAGACTCAGCTTCGGTCCACATATTAACCGAGTAAGTAACCGAGCGGCGTTCGTCCTTGGCCGATTACATCCGTTACTAAATAAAAATAGCAAAATGTCCCTACGTAATAAAATTACACTTTACAAAGCCTGTATTCGGCCAATTATGACATACGCAAGCCCCGTATTTGCGCATGCCTCCCCGCGTCAAATTCACCGACTTCAGGTAATACAAAATCGATTCATGCGTAAAGCCACGGGAGCACCGTGGTTCGTGCGTAATACTAACCTTCATATCGATTTAGGGCTTCCTACCATAGCCCAATATCTAAAGTTGGCCTCTCGCCGATACTTCGACTCTGCTGCCACGCTCCCCAACCCACTGGTTGTAAGTGCCGCCACATACAACCCTCTCGCGATTCACCAAAACTCGACCCGCGGAAAAAGGAGACCGAGGCACGTCCTCGAGGACCCTGACGACGCGACCACTAGGGCCCAAGCGCTATACTCATCACTACGCAAACACACAACATCACCATCATAACGCCCCCGCCGTCGGCGAGGGCGTATCAGACAAAGTTATTCGCAATACCGCCGCATCTCAGGCCGGATCTCCCTGAGCAGTAGTATCATAAACAGAAGCGTCGCTGGAGTTTCTTGCGCCATTTCTTCTCCAACGGAAACGCATTCCGAATTGGTGGTAAACTTATCTAATAATAATCATGATAATAGTAATAATAGTAGTAGTAATATTGCACTTGCAACTAACCGAGCCGAGGCCGGCCCCCTTGGGCACCCTCGAGCCAGTTACTCACGCGAACAGGATGACGGTCCAAGCCGAGGTCCCCTCTTGGGGGCCCTTGCACCAGTCATCCATAAATAAAGGTTTCGGCTAAGCGCCCTCAGCGCTATGCCACCTTTCAATCCGGCGAAGCTGTAAAAGCCTTCGGGCTAACAGTGACCATCAGTCAAAAAAAAAAGAGGACAGTTCATTGAGTCGAAAGCAAAAAACCGGTAGGTAAAATTCTTGGTGTTCTCCTAACCGGCGAATTTACTTCTCACTGAAATATCTATTAATTCTTTAATGAGCCTTTATACACTTATACAATATTTGAAATCTTCAAAGCAAGTGTGAATAAAAATTGTTGAGGCTTTGGCTAAATGTATAGAATCTAATCATAGTTTAAACGTGAGGTAGGATAGTAGCCAAGCGTTAACTTAAATGTTATGCAATAAAGAATCACCAAGTGATCAGAAATAACCCTAAAAATTGTAGAATATTAAAAGTACAAAAAAAAAAGTCGTGGACCGGAATAAGAACCGTCACCACTCGCTTCGTTTTTACCGATGCTCGCCTTGTAAAAAAGTTGGCTTCTCGGCAAACCTCGTTATAATTTACGAGTATTATTTAGCCCGAAAAGAAAAATATTCGAAATCTGAAAATAAATTATATAAGGTGGTAAGTGGTGATGTAGTTTTTAGATTAAAGCCTATTCACTCTTCTCTGGAAGACACATGGTCATCGGACGGAAAGACTTATGCAGGCAAATTATTCCAGTCCTTTTCTCTACGCATTATGAAGGATGAAGCAAAACGAAAGGGCTCTTTTTGGCGGAGAACAGACACACTTGCGTTTTGGTGGCATTGAACCTCATAAGATTGGTATTCGCCGGTTGGAGACTGGCTGCAATGTAAGATTCATACGCTCTACCACGTCCTCCCGATCAGACTGTACTTGATCCCATCTGGCCTGAACACGCGCCTGATATCTCTCTACAAATGTGCTGTCATCTGCATACCCATAGATACCGGGCTCGAGCAAGTCGTTTATGTGCAGCAGAAAGAGAGTTGCGGACAGAACAGACCCTTGAGGAACTCCGGCATTAATCGCCATAGTCTCCAACGAGCAGCCGTCAGTAACGACTCGCAAAGACCGTTCCCGAAAAAGTCTTCTATCCAGGCTATCAGTCCAGGGGATATACCATATGAAGAAAGCTTACCGATAAGGCTAGCATGCCAGACCCTGCGAAAGGCCTACGAGACATCGAGCGAAACCGCCGTCGACTGATTTAGGCGGAACCCGTACTGTCGGTCGCTAAGGTCATACTTTTAGGTTTTACACTTTACGTAAAAGCACCATAGAAAGCAAAGAAAAATTACTAATAAATTCCATTGTATCGTCCTGAATACATTAACTATTAATAACACATTAACTATAAATTTCTATGTCAATTCTAGTGATATTCGTATTGTCTATTCTGGTATCAATTTGTCGATTTACTTTATAACACTTTATTTCACTTACTTTGTATTTTTCGTGAGATTTTCTCCCCACTTCAGACATTTCAACATTGTGACACCAAGGTGGTGGCCGAAGGGATCTCGGTACGGATTTTAGAGATTAGGCACGTCGAATGCATCTGTACTCTCGACTTTACTTCGTTCCATCCACTTTCAAGTTGTGGTGCGGTAAAAGAGGATTTAAACGGGAGTCTTGTGTTTTTGGATCTATCCTCTATTTTCTTAAGCTGCATTTTGTTTTTCTAAATTACATTATTTATAAAATTATTTTTAATGAAAAAACCGAATCCATTTCTCAATTATTATATGAGCTAGATACTCAGCAATCAAACTGCTTATAAGAATATAAATAATATAAATACTATACATACTACTACTATACATCGGATTCCCGTGTAGTAGTGGCGTGAGCGAATATATCACCACATTATGCGAGTGGTGTAAAAGTATTTTCAACTGGTATTCTCAGGCACTTGACGGACTAACCATCTTTTATGACAGAACTAAACTATTAAGACCTCTAAGAAGCAGAACCTTGGAAAAACCTATATCCAAATATGGATTGTTTACGTGCTAAGTGATGATAATTTTTACATCGAGATTGTATAAAAATAACTTAATTTTTTGTTATGTTTATCAATTTATATTTTTTACCCTATATTGTCAGCTCCGTTAGCGCAGTGGTTAAGCTCTTGACTTAACCACGAAACGGACAAGACGGAATCGAAACCGCGACAGTCACGGGACAAATATTTGTATGGCTTATAGATAGTTGTTCCGGGTCTGGGTGTTCGTGCATGTGGAATTTATGGACTAATAGGAATAAAAAACGATGTCCCACATCGTTTTTTTTAAATAAAATAAAAAATAAATATTAATTGTTTAAAATTGTATAAAACTGATGCCGAATTATGAGCAAATGGAAAAAGTGAAATTTACCGCTCCGAATAAATTGTAGAAGCATTGTAATAAACTGCACTGCAAAAATGTTATCCATCGCAGTGCAACTTTTGAATGGGGACGGTTAAAATTCAAAGTCAAAACGCTACGAACAATACCACCAAAAGCGCAAAACCAACCGCGACTTTTGAAAAGAACCAGCCAACCATGCGAATTAACGGGAAACTCCCGGACAAAACCAGCAATGTCCTATAGAGACAAATTCCCGCTTACACGCCGAATAATAACTGCGAACGACAATTCCTGAAATTGCAGCGAATTTTATTCCCATTGTAGACACCGAAGAATGTTGAATGTTCCATTATGATTTCGTTAGGAATGGCGCCGCTTTTAGTCTGTTTGTTGATGACGTCCAATTGAGATTAAACGCTGGGAGCGTTTTGTTTGTACGGGAACGATATTACATTTTAATAGTCAATGGCTATAAACACGGATGACGTTAGGACTATCTAAAACATTAACCACGAATATACATCGTGTAAGCGAATTCTAATCTGACCGCTAGCAGGCCGGTGTTTTGATAGGCTACGTTAAAGCATAGGTACTACCTGTGAAGCTAATTAAAATTAAACCTTTGCAGTAAAAAAAAAAGTAACAACCTATAAATACCCCACTGCTGAGCACAGGGCTGCTCTCATTTCCGAGCGGGTTTTGGACCCGGGAAAATCCGCTACGCTGTTCCATTGCTGGTTAGCGGACTTTTATAAACGGTTTTTCATTTCTCAGACATCCACGTTTTCTCACGATGTTTTCCTTCACCGCCGAGGTCGTGGTAAATCAGTTGTTAAAATAGCAAATAACAATTTTAGTGTTGACGGCAACGAGAATCGAATTCAGGTCATTCGCGTACCATGAAATTTAAAGCGCGCGCCTAGCCCCTGAGCTACCACGAATCAACCTTTGCAGAGCAGACTAATCATACGCACTTATTATTGATGACGCCGAGTGGTAGCAGCATAGGAGAATGTATGACCTTATTTCTGGGTCTCGTAAAAAACCAGGAAATGGGCAGCAGCATCTTCTTGGAACATGTGACTAAATAAACAGAAGTGCCAACCCGCACGCCAAGCGTGGCGACTATGGCAAAATCCTCCCAAAATGAGAGCTAAAAACTTTTGCGGCAATCTATGGGGAGCCCTATGCAGTGGCCCTTCAGCAGTGGACTTGTGATAGAAACTGAAAGGATGATGGTGATGATGATTTATGATTAAGTGATTACAGTGACGCTCATTCATATTATATATTTTTTTATTGGAGAAAGCGACGAGACGAGCAAAACGTTCACGTGATGGTGGTGAACGCCCGTCCCACAGAGACGTCAGTTCTTAAGTCTCGTATGCCCTGTGATTAAACCAGCTCTGAGAGCCTTCAGACCCCCCCAGACATTAACACGATCCATTACATATAATTGGAGTCATTAAAAGGTTTCCAAGAAATGTTTTTATATACCGTCCAATCTTGTAGAAATTAACTTTTCCGTAACGCCCTTAATTTGAAACATTGCCAAAAAATAGCTATATAGTAGCCTCATCAAGCTCCTTTGGTCGCTGGTATACTAATGTTATTTAGCTGCAACCTCAAAATGTCTTACATAAAATGGCTCCCAAAGTGACATTTTGTATAAGAATAAAAATTGTAAGAACATCTAGAAATTGAAAATTCTTTCCAAAGCATGTCTGGACGCGCACTCTCTGGAAATGTAGGACCAGTAAACGGTTAGCGTATCGGTAGATTTTGCAGAATGTGCTTCAACTATTAATACTAATTAAAAAAAAACACTTTTTAATTCGCTGTTACTCCAGCTCTAAAATTTATAACAATAACTCTCTTTCACAGTTACAGTCTAACGATACTGAATTGTAATTTTTTTTCGTAGAAGTAAGCTTTTATACAATTACTTCTTACCATAAGATTTCGAGAAAACAACATTTCCAAAACAATAGTATTCCCTCTCCCATCCGAAAAAAATTGTTCAAACAATTGTGCGAATTACGTAAAAAATGAGAAACCTGAATAGCTTCTCATTTTTGCTGTAATTCCAACGGATTTTTCATGTCAGTCCGATATTTCATCCAACTCCTAAAATAAATGCGCGCCAATAATTTCAACAAATTCTTTGCCTGATGTAGCATTAGGCACATTTTGCGACAGAGCAATCTGGCCCGTGATTACGTACCGAAAAAAACGTTAAGAGGCTCCCTTCGGCTACGTTACATCTTAATGTAGCCACAATATACATAATGGCAAGATATTTAGACCACGAGTGCGTCTGACTGCTATACATCAAACGAAGGCATTACCACAAAACGCCTGTTAGATACCGACAGCATAAAATATTCTGAACGTTTTGATATATTTGGGGAATATGTAAATCGTTGGTGTCGGAGCTGGGATGTGAGTGCTAGGGTCGTTTACAGCGAGCGAAAATATTGAGATAACAATCGCAGATTTGTGCTGCAAAAGTGATATGCGTTACCACAGCACAAATATAAAATCGTAGACGTTTAAATCAAAAAATGGGGAACGTTGCTGAATTACTTGAGTGAGACTTCCAATGTACTGATCAATAGACATCGTGCAAACGATAGGGCCGGCTCGTACGGAGGAGGGGTCCTGGAACGTGAAAATTCGTCTCTTTTATTGATGGTACACAACGACATCGATTTTAAGGATGCGGTATTGGACACGATTACACTTCGTGACTCCAACAAGAGGCAGTACTTAGATATTAATATAATGGTGCTTTTTTATTATTCTGTCGTAATTTCAGTTGCAGTAATATTTGCATAGAGAAAACAAAGTCGCTATGTATTAAAAAAATATTGACTGTGTTTTAATCAAATGAACATATGTTTCAGTTTGAAAGTTTTTGGTTCAGTATTATTGGCGATGCACATACTGGTTCTTTCTGTTTCGTGGAGTTCTTTTTACAGACATACATAACATTCACATGGACAACACAACCAGGCCCGAAAACCAACAATTTGTGTTTTTGCATAAATGTGGGTTCCATCTGGGATTCGAACCCAAATCCTAAGGCGTATAAGTCGATCTCATCACTAGGCGACGGGATGTTCACTCCGCCAGGGACTTTTATATACACATACATATAATATGTATGTTAAAACATGGCCAATAATATACAAGGGTCAAAAGTTTGATAACAATAATTTGACGACCACCTTGCCTAGTGGTTAAGGTACCTGACTTCCACTCTGCGAGTCCTGGGTTTTTGAACATTTGTGCAAAAACACAAATCGTTGGTTTTCAGGTCTGGTTGTATTGTGAATGTAAAATGTATGTCTGTAAAACGCAACCACGATACAGGAGAAATGCAAGTGTGCGACGTCGTTTTTTTTTTTTCAAAAAATTAACCTAATGTATGAGTAAACTTGTTATAAATTAACTTATACAGTGAGAATTATTATCACCAGTGTCAGTCGGTTAATAGCTTACTGCTCGCCAAAGGTATCCTTCAAGATAGAAAAATTTGCACTAATCACAAAGCTGGAAAGACGTTTTCGCGATCGCAGTGCAAACCTCCTCGCGAGAAAGAGGCGTCAGTGGTTTCTGTATTTTCCGTCGGATATTTTTATGGTGGTCAGTATCTTATTTTAATGGCTATTTTTTAGATTGATCATGTCATTCTAAATCGCTTCCAGAAAGATTGACAATTTTCTTAGAAGTAATTTACAGCGATATTCCCTACGGTCCACAAGAAAATTTACTATTAACCATTAGGTGAGAATTAAGAACTGATGTCTCGGGTGACGGGCAGGGTGTCTGGTACCGGGATTGCTAATTCGTCTGTCAGGAATGGCGATTATGACAAATCTTTGTCCAACAGCAGATTTTGAATAGGCTTTTGACGTATGTAAAAACACCTGGATAGGAAACAATGATATGTAGGCCAAAAAACAAATCTAATCAAAATTTGTCCTGTGCGTGGAAACCTTATTATTTATGTATGTATGTGTTTATGTATATGTCTGTATGAATGTACGTGTCATGTCATGTAATTTTGCTAAGTGTACACTAAGTCTTCATCTCTTTTAAACTGTCTAGTGTCAGTCCAGCTGGAAGAAATTTCTAAATGAAATAAGCTGTGCCTTTGTACTAAATTTATTCATACTTTTTTCTTTGTAATCATCGTTTGTGTGTACATAAATTATTAAATAATAAATAAAGCCATGTACTTAATCTAATAATGTATTTAATATTAACTGTTGTTATTAAACTACACATTTTATGCCTAATGATCGTTCTTCTATCGCTTTAAGAGCACAACGTTTCAGTTTAGCGGAGTACTAGTTAATACTTGGTCGCCATAAATACCAGGATGGAACATAATGGAAGTTAAAGCGGAAACTTCGCGCACAGAAACTATTAAGTTTTAATAAAATCGGCCCTTAACTTCACCAAGTTTTAATCCCAGTGGCTACTTAAACATGCAACAGTTTTATTACTTTGTATTTAACTTTTAAATTAAACGTTAAATCAAAAAAAGTACTTACGAGTGGCAAATTCCTAGTATTATAAAAAAAGTAATACTTTAGAAAGTATTATACAATTAAATATCTTTTCTATTTAAATATTTTTCCTTTCCGAAAATATAGTTAGACTAAAGCAGTAAAACTAATTAATATTTAGATAATTTAGTGATGGTAGGATTCTTATGCCGGACCTATGCAGTGCCAGTTATTCTAAAGGCAAAGCAGTTGCATGCAAACGGTTTGAAGGGCATGAAGTTTATGTAATACAAATGAGACTTAAGAATCGTTGTCTTATGTTGACGAGCGCAGTTCTGGGTGTCAACGCAGCTGCTATAGGTAGGCGTGGCACTTATGATAAGGTGAACGACTTGCTCGTCTCGTCACTTTCAGAAAAAAGTATTTTTTACAAATCTTATGACACTAAATCAAAGAAATGACATGAATACCAAAGTTTTCTAGTAAGTCTAGTGAATGTTATTTTAGAAGACAAGTTTGTGTTAAAAAAATTGTTTTAACGTTACATTGCAGCGTCTTTAGACATTTATAAAAAGAATGTAAAAAATAGCAAAAAAGTAATCAAAATGATTACCTTACTATATAAGGACCTAATAATGTAATATACTACTTATAATAATAATTATTTATAATATAACTTCATATTACTCGATTTTGCCACAACATAAAAAAGTAAAGTAAAGTTTCAGCCTATAAATGTCCCACTACTGAGCACAGGCCTCCTCTCATTTCTGAGAGGGTTTTGGAGCTAGGAAGAATCCGCCACGCTGCTCCAATGCGGGTTGGCGGACTTCACATGTCTTCGAAATATTTTTTATTCCTCAGACATGCAGGTTTCCTCACGATGTTTTCCTTCACCGCCGAGCACGTGGTAAATCAGCACTTAAAATTGCAATTAACAATTTTAGTGGTGCCGGCACCGGGAATCGAACCCAGGTCACTCGCGTACTATGAAATTTAAAGCGAGCGCCTAGCCCCTGAGCTGCCACAACATAATATAATTTAAATTTCTATAAATCTTACAAACATACCGGTGTTATCCATGAAATATAAAAGTTACAAATGTCGCGTTGCGACTCTATTATATTATTCAACCAAACGAGGCTACATACGTAAGAGTTGTGAAAAAATCTGAGACAAAGTGTCGTCTTCTCGGGGTTCTCGAGCCGTTCATTAGGCGGGCCTGCAAGATGTAACTCATGTAGAGTAGACACGCCCTTGCTTTATGCTCCCAGTACGTACTTTTGTAGGGATCGAAATGTCACTATGTTTCATTGTTTGACCGTATGTTCGTTGTATTTGTCTATTGGTGTTTTATGCCAATATTTAATATTAATATATATGGTCGATATTTATGAATGGTGGTTCTTGTTGTATGTTATGCAGAACCCAGTCCAAAAGGCATAATAAGATTATAAGATTTTTTTTATTGGATAGAGCGACGAAAGGAGCTAAACGTTCACCCGATGTAAAGTGCAACGTTTACCCATAACAAATGCTATGTCACCCATAACATTTCTGTGTGACACTCCACTGCGCCCGTCCCCCAGAGACATCAGTTCTTAAGTCTCATATGCCCAATGATTACGCTAGCTCACAGTGCCCTTCAAACCGAAACACAGTTATGTTTGCATACTACTGCTTCACGGCTGAATAACTGGCCATGGGGTGGTACCTACCTAGACGGATTTCTGCATAGGAATCCTACCAGTATACAATTACAAGTTAGCTCAAATCTCTTTGGCATTTTAGCAATAGAAGTCCAACTAGTTTAGTAACTGGTTTACCGTCAGGTACTAACCGAGGTGTAGGTACCAGTATTGACATTCAGGGTTTTCTAAGCTTTCACTATTCAGTTCTCATGAGTTAAAATGCACCCACATTATGATTTATTCGATAAACAATTATTTATCAGCCACACTGCCCATTATACGAGTATTTGTTTTTTTCCCCTTACATAAAAGTAGAGCTGTAATGTTCACTACAAATAACTCTAACGATGAAAGACTGGCCATAACTTTGCTAAAAGTCATCGACACAATCTTCTAAATTGAAAAAAAAAAAAAAAAGTATGTTAAAAAAACCATAGTACCTACTGTTCATGTGAAACTAAAAAGTTTGCGATACATTGTAAAATATTAAATCGCATACAGATGAGACAAAAACAAATTAGTAAAACCAATTATCCTTCTCTGTTGCATTGTTCAATAGAAAAAGGACTAATTCCCTCCGAATTTGCCCAATTAAGCGTCATCCTGTTTTTCCTCTAGAACAAAGGATACTTTGGGAGATATCCTAAAGCACTTTATCCCCAAAATGTGCTTCCATTATTATTAACCTTACGACTTTTAAACCGTACTTAAACGGTTAGTGAGCACAAGGCATAAACTAAATAAAGCCTGTGTAAGCCGGAACTACACCGTTGGCAAATGTCCATATTCATGCACCTAACAAGTATCTCCATGTTGTTATTTAAGAGAAAGCACAGACTAGCATTTATCATACACAAATAAAACTAAAGTATGAAATGTACGTTAAAAAATGAGTAAAACTAATGACGTATAAATGTTCTGCTGCTGGGCACACGTTCAGACATAAAATAGAGAGAGTACAGAAGTAAACCTCATGTATGTACTTCACTTTTTATATTTACGCTCGACCGTAGTGGTTGTCACCTCCTACGTACGTAAAAAGTGTGATGCAGAAAAAGAATATTAGAAGAAACGCAATACTGAGTACATAAATCATGACGTATTGCAAAACTTACTGTATGCTTACCTTTCTGCGACAATTAGTAGAACAAAAAATGTGAATTACATGTTTGGAGTGGCGCTTATATATCCACTAACTGTCGATACTCGTAAGTCCGACTGCCCTGTATGAAAGCAAAAAGCGCATCTCTGCAGCGTGCGGTAGCGTGGAACTCGCGCTCGAAATACTTTGACACATTTGAGATTCCGTGTCCGTGAGCGATGACTATGTGTGCGTTGCGTGCGGGTGCACATTATATGAAGCTTACCTTCTGTACTCTCTTTACATTGTGGTTCAGACAAGTATCAGAACAGAAGAGTCGCCGTGCTGCTTCAGACTTCAAAATATTCAAAATATTTTATTTTAATTTTAGAATTTCAAGTTTCCTCTCGGTAGGAATTTGATCTCCGTGTAAATAGTAAATCCACAAAAAATCTTTTTTTAGTTGAAGTGACGAGTCGAGCAAAACGTTCGCGTAAGTGCAACGTCTGTCCATAACAAATGTTGTGTCACCCAAAACATTGCTGTGTAGCCCCACTCTACGCTCGCCCCCTAACACATCAGTTCTTTAGTCTGATGTGCCCAGCAATAACACTAGCCCTTTAAACCGAAACACACTATTGCTTCACGGCAGAATAACTGGCCCTTCGGCGGTACCTATCTAGACGGATTCCTGCACAGGAATCTTACCACCATAAAAAATTCAAATTACAATTAATAATTTTAGCGGTGCCCGCAGGTAGAACCCAGAGTTTATAATGAATAATACAAGCGCTACTATACTATCTCCGGACTACATAATCAACTATTGTTGAAATTTAATAAGTTCATCATAAAAGCTGCTTTAACACTACAATACACAGATTTGTGTTGATTTGAATAAGTTATCTAATACTAGTTGTCGATGCCTGTCGCTCGGACGCGCGGATCTAATCGTAATAAAAGCTATTTTAAACCATTTTGAAACAACACATTTATTACACGCGGTGTAACATATTCCCTAAAAGTTTTTGACTCGTATCAAAATGGCGTCGACGTGGTTAGCCACACGTCACGCCGTCGTTTCCCGATAGGGCGAAAAGTGGACTACTGAAGTTGTCTCTGCCTACCCCTTATATGGGAAAATGGCGTGACTGTATGTATAAAACAACACAAAATCTATTTAGGATTAAAATCTGAATCCCAAATTTTAGCCTACATATTAACTTGGGTTTTACTTTTATTTATTAAAGAACTTTACTTATTTTTTATTAAAGAACGAAACAAAAACATCAAAGAATTTAGTTTTATCTTAACTTTATCTATAATATACGTCCGAGATACTAGTGTACTGGGCATATGCCCAGTACACTAGTATCTCTTAGAGACTTAAGGACTGATGTGTCAGGGTGAAGAGCGCAGTTTGGTGCAACACACAAATTTCTGGTTGACACAGCATTTGTTATGGACAGAAGTTGCATTTACCATGAAGTTGACAAAAAACTTTAATAATAAAAAAAAAGTATTTATTTACGCTGCACTATACAAACGTAGGCGTACATAGAATCGAGATCAAATATCAACGAAACGATAACAAACAATAGACTCGTCCAGCGTCTGACCCGGTGCCCGAGAAGCAATGGGCCAGTCCATTCAATAAGCCCGATGCAACATTGCATCACAGTATACGCTTATCCAATACGAAGATAAGCTTGGATAGCATGGATTTAATCTTGTTGGACGAAGTGGAAACGCCTTGATGTGAATGCATGAGATGTACGAAAATAGAACGTAGTTTAAGAAGATTAATATAAAAATTATGTAAATAATTTCTTCAATTTGTTAGTGACATTTTAATATCTAGATATATTAAAATGTCACTACAATGGGTTTGTCAACAAAGTTAAAAATAGCAGATTAACAATATAATTCATCAATTAAAGTAAGATTACCTGTAGGTTTTACAATAATGTATTTTTTACAAATGTTTTTATTCGAATCGTAACGAATGTCACCCTTAAGGTTCTTCAGTTGATTTAAACAGTATCACTGTATGTGTAGCTACCAAATGTATCTAACTACACAGAATGTTATAATTCCGAAGTATCCCAACACCTGTTACCGCGTTCCTGTATATAATGTTTCGTCGATTCCATAAAGTATGGTTTCATGACAGTATTTTATCTCAAGTATTGTATAATATATAATAAACTATATTATTCTCATAACAGGCTTTAAAAAACCTTAAAAATACGTAATTAGTAAAACCCATATTCCACACATACCGCATAAAACATACTTGTACCTATACAAACTGAACAACTAATTCAGAAGTATTTAAGAGAAATTTAACATAGCCGACCCAAGTAAAAAAAATAAAAGCATAAAGCGCATCGTTTACTAGCTATAGCGCAGCACGTAATAAATTCATTTATCCTTGCACTCGGTGCATAGTTGAGCGAAATTAAGCGAGTGCAATAAAGATTTGCCCGTAAAACTATTCGGGCGGAGCCAACAATTCGGATTAAGGCCTGCAAGGAAGCTATGCAACTCTAGACTGCCAGCGGAGCTACGAGGTACGAGGGCTGCATAAACTCTTCATGGGACAATACGATGGACTAATTAAGCGAAGTTTATTTTATTACTATTGCTGCTTCTGATCTAATTATTGCCGCTTTAGGATATGCATTTATAAATAATTTTGCCTCAATTGTATTATGTATGTATTATGTGTTTTCGTTTTATTACTTTTATATTATTATTCTTTGTCTATGGCTCCGACAGAATAAAGCAATGCAGTGACAACTTATTTTTTTTTTGAGCTTAGATTATCGTGAAATTTAAAAATATACAGTTTTTTTTTGTTTATTATTATAACTTTTTATAATAAAAGTGACGATACGAGCAAAACGTTAACATGTTAGTAAGTGGAGCGTCTGTCTATAACAAACGCCGTGTGACCCAGAACATTTCTGCGTAGCACCACGACCGTCTTTCTGAGACATCAGATCTTAAGTCTCATTTGCCTAGTAATTGCACTAGGTCTCGGTGCCCTTCAGACCTAAACACGGTAATGTTTGCACACTACTGCTTCACGGCAGAATAACTAGCACTACGGTTGTAGGTGTCTAGGCGGACCTAGTACGTCAAGTAATCGCTCCGATGGTAATGTATTTCAAATGTATATTTTTCTGCAGCAGCGAATTAAGAGTTATTTCTTTCTATTTTTAAATTTTGTCCTATTTTGACACGATTGGCACAGTAGCTAAGCGATTGGCTTTGGGGCTACGGAACGTGGTTGGTTCCTTCCCGCACGAGATAAATGTTTGTTAGACCTTCAGACAGTTGTTCCGGGTCTGGGTTTCTTTTTTTATCAAATTTATGGTTTAAAATGTGCCTACATAGTAACAAAAAACAGAAATTAAAATCCGCCCAAGACGAGATGAGAGCCCGCATTTTGTAGGTCATGTACATATTTAAGACGCAGGTTAAATAAACAAATATCCGACCATCGAACGGCATCTGTAAGCAGTTTTATTAATTATATGTTCTTTAAAATGATATTACAAAATAACACTAGGGAAAATTATATAGATCAACACAAATATCGATTTAATCATTTCCTTAAGCCTTGTAATAAGGAGCATAAGATCTCTCCTCTCAGAGAATCTTTGTGAATAAAAGCCGTTATCTAATAGTTCAGAATAATATTGTTTATATTTATAGATCTAGAATTATAATGCAATTCATGTCAATGCATTAAGCTTTGTTTTCTAAAGGTTTCTGAGAAAATTCATCAATTCATCAGAAAATTAAATTTAGAGTACTCTTAGTACCGACAGCAAATAATAATAAATTAAATTAGAAATATGAAAACTCTGCTTTAGCTAGCTAGTGTCAGAGATTTTACAGACCGACGGCAGTAAAGCGGTGCGGGGACTTCGTCTTTCATTGCAAAATGAGTCTTAATCCAGACTATTCAAAATGGACTAACAATGCGTCGACTCAGACCGCCATACTGCCTGCCAGAAGACCGTAGTGATATTATAAATTAAAATAATATTATTTAGTAAAAAAAATATGAGTAATATTAATATCATGAAGGCTAATATTTTTTATCAGATTGAAACTAATTAAAATCGCTTAACGCAATATAGAATGTAAACTTTATACGTCGTCGTCGTCGTCGTTTCAGCCTATCAATAGTCCACTGCTGAACATATGCCCCAAATCCTCCAAATTGCCACAAAAGTGTGTAGCTCTCGTTTTGAGGGGATTTTCCCATAGTTGCCACGCTTGGCAGACGGGTTGGCAACCGAAGTTTATTTATTCAGATGTTCCAGCAAGATTCTGCAGCCCATCTCCTGATTTTCATTTTCCCTCTGTCGACTTTTACGACACCCACGGGATGAGATGGGGTGGCAGATTCTCTTAAGCCGCTACCACACGGTAAATTTTATTATTACTTTATTATTGTTTATTAATCAAAGGAAGGTTTCATTTTATTTAGTGCGGCTTTAGAGCATTACCATAAAATTCTCAATGTTTATTTAACTTCAAACTTCTGGTTTTTCTATAAAGCTGGAATAAATCAGCCCTGCTTTGCATATAGATACATTGTTTATAGTTAAGAAAAATGTAAATACATTCACCTAAAGTTATTCAAGTGTTAAAATTCGTTGGACATTTTAAAATTATCGAAGACATAACTATATCACAAGTTAAATGAAGTTACATTTTTGCTTTGTAGCCTTGAAATTACTACTACAGCCGCATGGCTCATTGCCAAACCCCGGGCAGCAACTGTAGCCAAACGTCCGTGATAATGCACACCAACGTCTTACAAAATATATTGTTTCACGCGCTGCATGATTTACTGATACCTAATAAAATGTGTTTGCTGGGACAAAATACGATAAATTCAATAGCAAAATTGAATCGAAGATATGGCCTGGAAATGACTTCTAACTTATACAAAGCCACTTCGAACTTACGAGTATTTTACTTTTTTATACAAAGCCACATCGAACTGGTAAAGTAGAAGGGTTGAGGTGGAATCATTTTATTTAGATATATATATATCTAAATAAATGGTTATAGTGAGATCAAGACCAGTACCATACTCCACAGCAGAATATTGTATTCAAGATTTCATTCAACTAAATTATTCTCGGAATGAAATTCCCTTGTTAGCTTCTTTAGCGCGAGTGCATATAATTCAAATTTTAAAATAAATTAAGTCACCGTTGTATCACTACCATTTAATTAGTACTACATATTTTGCGAACCGTGGTAGCTCAGGGGCCTGGTGCTCACCTTTAATTTCATAGTAAGCGAGTAACCTGGGTTCGATCCCCGGTGCCAGCACCTCTAATATTGTTCTACAATTTTAAGTGCTGATTTACCACGTGCTTAGCGGTGAAGAAAAACATCATGAGGAAACCTGCATGTCCGAGGAATAGAAATATTTCGGGGACATGTGAAGTCCGCCAACCCGCATTGGAGCAGCGTGGCGGATTCTTCCTAGCTCCAAAACCCTCTCAGAAATGAGAGGAGGCCTGTGCTCAGCAGTGGGACATTTATAGGCTGAAACTATATATATATATATATATATATATACTATATATTTTGCATTAAAGTATTATTGGCACTATAGTATAAGGGTCGCGGATTCGAGACCTATCATTTAATTTCATTAACTTTTTTAATATGTTACAGCTCAATTTACACGTGGTCTAGAAATGGTCTGAAAATTATTGGGAAATAAATCAAATCAAATACAACGATTTAGGAGAACACTAAAACTGAAACTGTATTTAAAAAGAAATGCCGATATTTGTCGGTCTCTCCAAAGTCACTTGTTGCTGCACTTTTGATATCACTGCAATGAAAAATATGATGCGATTCACTGGAGCAGTTTAAAAGAGTGTTAAAAGGCAAGCTGATGGTAGACTATCGTAGTGGAGTATTCAAGAAATTCTTATACCGGTCAACTCCCGGCCCGACCCTCGCGTCAACTTTATCCGACGAACGTATTAAAATTCAAAATGCTCACATTTCTGAAAAGGAGCTATTCAAGAGGTATTCGAACAGATTTAACATCGAAGTGAAATTATTTATTAACTTTATTTTTCCTCTTTAAATATTTTCTGTTCTATAAAACTTAAGATTGCTTGAAACTTTCACAAACCTATATCAATGAATTACTTTGTATTCTATTTGTTCATAACAAACAAGTGAAAAAAGATATTTGAATGTGAATAATATGCTGTACGTTGTACAAAATAAGGTGTCGAAATTAGTGGTATTTTTTTTTTGCAACGTTTTTGGAGTTTTGTTATACTCTTAAACTTGGTATTTGTTTTAGTCTTTAGTTTTTATGACACAAAATACAAATATCAAAAATTGTCTGCTGTACTGTAAGTTACAGTATTTTACACAGTCTAAATTTTCACAAAATTTTTTTGGCTTTCTCACAGATGCCAGATTGCCAGATAAAATAGTATCAGCATTTTAGGAAACTGCCGTACTGTCTACTCCTTGGTAGTTAGAACAATCTTCCAATGGGTATATATATTTTTAGTACTAAAGACTTCTCTAAACCCAGTTTGTTGAGTGAGGTTGTAAGTTATCTTCGTGCCAGTCGAGTCGTAATGACTGCCGAAAATAACACCCAGACACAGCTCAGAATTACAATCGGCATTCAGAATTAGAATAGACATTCTCTACAGCTCTGGCGTTGTTGTGAATAACGGAATCAAATAGTTCTGGAAGACTAGAAGTATCAGTTTTCCACCCGCTTTCAGAAGCATGATAATAAATTGAATGGATTTGCACGTTTATAAGTGATTTAAACGTGTGTGCTATCTACGGACTTTGAAATAAAAGGATTACTGCGGATTACCTAGAGTCAATTTAATAAAAACTGTTTAAGGTAACCGCTTGTTAATGTCCTACTGCAGGGCACATGCCTCTTCTCATATTATAGTAAGGTAGCAGAGTCAGTTCCCCTTGCGGTAATCAAGGTAAGCACTTAAAATTAACAACGTACTGTAAAATTTAAGGCTCAGATTTCGCTTACATAACAGCTTAGGAGTAATCGAACTATTATAGTGTATATATAAAATAGTCTACTGCTGAATATAGGCCTCACCCATAGATTGTCACAAAAGTTTGTAGCTCTCATTTTAATAGGATTTTGATATAGTTGCCAAGTTTGGCTGGCGGGTTGGCAACCGCAGTTTATTTATTCAGATGTTCCAGGAAGAGTCTGCCTTCCATCTCTAGATTTTTATTTTCCCTCTGTCGACTTTTACGACACCCGGGATAAGATGGGATGGTAGAATCTCTTAATCCGCTACCACAGGGCATTTTCTGCATTGCACTGCTTTTTTATTTCATACGAATAGTACACTTTTATTAGATAATAAGTCTAGGACCAACTGTTGACCATACAGATTTTCATCGTGTTGGTTCACTTGTTCCGAAGTTATGATTGTTTATATATAACTTAACAGAACCACATCTGTGGTATAGTAGCTCAACACTTGAAAACACCCTTAAAAGATGTTTATACTTCACTTGATATTTTAAATAAATCTGGCTTAATTAATCAAAAGGACCACACAAAGGAAGGTGCAAGTACTGCCAGTTCATAATAACTAAATGTCGAACTTTAAAAATGCGTCTGCTTCCTGTCTTCCTATTTACTTTTTAATTTATTGTATAACACTATTACTGTAGATCTTTAATTTCCGCACAATGCATAATTGAAAATTTCCGCTGGAAAACTCGCAGGATACCGTCACATTGCTACGATTAATGGTGTGGAAGTATTCTGTAATCGCTTTGCGTCGAATATTCATCTCCACGGGGAGCCTATGATATATTATAAGGAAGGGATATGCTGAACACGCCATAGTATTAATTCAAAATATACTTTAAATTAATATACGAAATACAATTGTCATTGGATTATTATTTTGCAACGACCTGTGTACTGTAACTATACTTAATTAAGTTGAAATGTGTTAATTTCAACAAAAAGTGATATAGGTATTTCTAATCATTAGCTTCTGAGCAGACCCCTGTTGGACATAAGCTTCTATTTCGTCGCAAAGGGTTGCGGTCATACCCACACCTGTATTGAGCTGCTCCCGTGGATGTGGACATGTCTCCGAATTTAGATGTTTAGTAGGAGTTTATATTTATGTATTTATGTTTGGGTCAAACCAAACCTGGCACGCGGGCCCCGGGCCCGCGAGCACAGGATCCGATGAAGCTGTAAAAGCCAAAAGGCTAACAGCGATTACTTCACCGAAATAATATATGGACATGTCTAACAGTTGGGATGGTGATTTCGCCAACTGCTGTTTGCCATTTTTGATTACCGGCTTTTGATACTCCTAGAGCACAAGGTGTAGGTCATAGATGACAACCATGAATTAAATTCATTCAACCATAAAAAACAAACTATTTCCACACATAATTCGTTCGTCTTTAACGGGAATGATTTCGAAGCAGTTAGATACTAAAGGTGAAAATTTCATAGAAATCGTCCATTTTCTCCACTTCTTCTTCGGTGGTCAAGATAATTTTCCATCGAATCTCATCCAGTAAATCTCGCAAAAGTCGGTCAAGAGAAATGTTATAAAAATATCTTAACCTCTGAGAGATGGTGCCATCTCAAATATGCCAGAACTGTATCTAGACCGATGTGGACAGCGGCGTTTAAGATGCTTCCCATCAGGTAAGCCGCTTGCTCGTTTGCCCCCTCTTCTATAAAAAAAAGATGCGAGGTGTCAAGTAGTGCGATTCTTAATCCGCCTGGCAAGTGTGGCAATTGCAAATCGTCGTTGAGAGAGGCCTATAGATATGATGATGAACTGGTAATTTTTTTTTTAATATAAATGTTAATTCAATATTATTTTGACTAATGTTAGTTGACGGATAACGAAGCGATATTTTGAACGTTTCTATTTTCTGTATGCGTGCATTCCACTTCATCGTGAGTACATTATCCAGTCGCCGCGGGGTGCCGTGGGGCTGCTATATTTAATCTTGCAGCGGAAAACTTCTCACTTATCGAAGGGAAATGGATAATCTCCACACGCGTTCGGGCGACTTCGCGTTGAGTATTAGCTCACCTTCTATGTACTCCGAAAATATGACTTAAAACACTATAAACTATTTCTCATATAGATTATGAAGCTTCTACTTTGAAGTAACACAAATGCTGAATATTTCACATACATACGTACAGTCACGTCTTTTTCCCATAAAAGTGGTAGGCAGAGACCACACCCGTGGAACCGTCACCGTTGGAAAAGAGAGGAACGGGTGGCGAAGAAAACTCGATTCGACGAGAATTTCCCAGTCTGGTGCCTTCAATTCAATAACTATACCCGAATAATCTATAGTGCAAAAGAAATATAAAGTGTCCAAGAATGGATTATGGATAGAAAACTCAACATTCCTTGAGTACTCTTGAGTAGAATTTAATACTCTAAACAATTCATCTTCACAGTCCGAATACCAAGTATACTTCAAGCTAAAACTACTTTGAAATAATAAGTACCTCAAATAGAAGGTAAAATATTTACTTTAACTGTGAATAATTCAGATTTTTTTCTGGTAGCAACTCTTAAGCAGAAATCCGTTTTGGTAAGTTCCACCACAGTATCAGTTATTCAGCCATCAAGCAGTAGTGCGCATGTTTCGGCTTGAAGGGTAATGTAGCCAGTGTAATAAACACTTGGTAATTACAAGACATATGAGGTTTTAGCACTGATCACCCATTGTGACGAAGCAGTACTATGCCACACAGTTCCAATGAACTGCTAAATTATTGGGCAGACTTGGCACTAATCAACAGGTGAATGACTTACTCGACTCGTCAATTGTTTTCAAAGAAAACAGCATTAACAACGATAGTAATTATGATGATGGTATCCTTCTTGTTTTTCTTGTTTCAACCAAAAGTTGTAATCTGCAGTAAATATCATAGTTATAAATATACTGAAGGATCAACTCGCATCCGACGTAATGCTTATGCGATAAAATCAGAGCAAAAGTCAGAATAAAATATTCTACCACATGTGCCATATGAGTTCAAAAATACTATGACTAGTACTTACTGTAATTGTTTTGCTCGTTTAGTACTTCTACGTCTTTTCGATAGTTAAAATTTACGAACCAAAACTGGACGTTACTAGAGTACAAACTTCTTTACAGAAGGCCACGTGTGGCCTCTGCCTACTCCTTATATGGAAAAAGGCGTGATCGTATGTTTGTTTGTATTCTGATTTAATTTGGCTACTAACTGTTGCCACTAAGCATACTTCATTACACCACAACAGCACTTTATGATTTTTATTAAGATTTTTTTTGTATGTGCAACGTTTGCCCGTAACAAATGCTGTGTCATCCAGAACATTTCTGTGTTACACCACACTGCGCCCGTCATCCTGAGACATCAGTTCTTCAGTCCCATATGCCCAGTGATTACACTAGCTCACAGTGCCCTTCTGACCGAAACACAGTAATGTTTGCAAACTACTGCTTCACGGCAGCATAATTGGCCCTGGGGTGGTACCTACCTAGACGGATTCTTGCATAGGAATCCTACCACCAGTATATATATCAGTAACGTTCGTTAAACTTCATAAAAAATAATATCAGTGAATAGCGCTTGGACAATTTAATTTAAGTGGAATTCAGTATGACCCCACTCGTGCTAAGCGCTGGATATCAATGAGAATAATTCGATTACAAAGGTCCGTAGTAATGGAGTCCCGACTGAAAATTATATAACAGATAACGCGTTTTGAACACGGTCTAAGCAGTATCCGATACAGAAATGCCAAAGTGTTCAGTTTATATTCGTTTGTAATTAACGTAAGTTACTTGAACTAACAACGTCGTGGCTTTTTGTTTATTGTGCTAATTACATTAATGAGAATTTTATGAAGCCGAGTGGAGCAGACGCACGACTGAGTAGACACTTAATCTGAAACACACCGCTTAAGAGTCGCTTAGTATGATGGGGCGATTCGAGTAGTCGAACTTAAGTATACATAGGTTTGTACTGTGGTGCAAAAACATTTATAAAGTAACTAAAATATATTTTTAGTTACTTTATAAACTAAAATTTATTTTTTAGTAGAACACGTGATTACAGTGATGTGAAAACTGTTAAAGTACTTACAACGATGTAAGCGCTAACCAAATTTTTCATAAGCTCGCCGGGTTATGAGATCATTTACTTGCTTTTTACTTTGTGAAATATGGGCTACGTGTGTGACTTCTGCCTACGCCTTATATGATAAAGTAGTCAATGTATATAAAAGTATGTATGTATGCATTTCTTTATTTACTTATATTATTACATAACTAAATATAGAAATGCATCATCATTCTAGTTAATGTCATTTCTTCCTATCACTAGTCCACTGCTGAGCATATGCCTCCTCATAGATTTCCACAGAAGTTTGTAGTTATCATTTTGAGTGATTTTGCCATAATTGCGGGGCATCCGCAGTATATTTATTCAGACGGTCCAGGATTATGCTCCTGCCCATCACCTGGGGTATATAGTTAACTTTATCATTATTAAAATTTGTGTAGTATTTTAGGAGCGACATGGTTTTAAATATTTCAAATTTTTATTTAATAGAACATGACTATATGTAAGCAAAGTTTTACTAAGCTGTTTTCCGGTTGCGGTTTGTAAGGTTATTTCTCATTTGAGTCTTATTTTATCTAATTGATGACCAGCTTATCCTACGAGTACTAGCTGATTATATTTTTTTCCCGGGTCACACAAATACTATCATGAATTACTTTTGAAATTATTATCTAGAAGACCGAAATAAGTATGCCGTACAGATTATAAAGTATAATTTTTAAGTATAAAGTACAGTTTTTTTACGTACTTGCACGAGTAGAATTTTTTGAAGAAAGATCTGCAATAATAATGTGTCGTAAGAGTCGATTAAGGGAAATGCCTCCGGCTAAATATAATCTAGTGTCTTTTTATAAGTGGCAAAAAAACTGTCTCAAAAAATACCAGACGTAAAATACACTAATCAGTGTTGGGCAGTAACGCCTAAGGGGCGAGACTTCCGTTACTGCGATCGCCAATCGGCTTGCCAAGAGAGGTGATTCAGGGCAACCCTACCTTTCTCTAGAAATGGACTGACGACGAGTACCACGCCGCGGGTCCTAAGTTCGTATCCCAGCGGGAGCCAACGTTTGTGCAAAACATAATTTGTTGGTTCTCGGGTCGTTTGTGATTGTCCTTGTGTCTCTGACACTGCAGACTAGCCTACCTCCTATCTTATCGCATGAGCGTTACATCGAGCACGAGTAACCCTGTTATAATAATATCTCCTGCGCAGTAGATGACTATCGGCAGTATTCGGTAGTGTAGTATTCTTGGTTGGAAATACAAGAGGAGATCATCCAGAAGTGTACTGATATTAACAGACTGAAGAAGTAAATGAAACGTTTAAAATTACAAAGCAGATTCTAGGTAGAGTTGAACTAAATAATTTTTAATATACAGTTTCGCAGAAATAACATAGCCCGTAGCTAAAAGTCTTAGGTCGAACCAAGTGAAATTTTAATGATCTATCTTTGCAGCGGTGCTCTAAATAATTCACATTGGCCAGACGATGGCGTAGTAAAATGACTTTCAAAGAGAAATACCGACTGGAAGTTAAGTGAAAACGTGCAATAAAACCGAATAATGTTTCCAGCTTATTACAATACGCGTCTGCTTTTAGAAAATTAAACGCCTCCTTAAGCAACTTGTATTTTGACTATGTTTCTTTGCTCGTTCCCTTTGACTTGTTTCCATTCTAACAAGGTTCGTCAACAGAGATTCAATACATGTGTACATTTTTGTTTTATTTCTGATCTTTAAATGGTAAAGCTTACAATACAAAAAAAATTGTTAAGTTATATTTCCAAGCATTCACATCTACGAGTACAACATTTTCCAAGAAATAATTTAATGAATGCGACGGCTATATTAGTTTCTGTAATGTGGCATTATTTTTAAAGAAAATGATAAGCATTTTCCATTGTTATTTATCAACATAATAAATAACATGTTAATAACACATTAAACGTACAAGATATACGCCAGTAAGCTTCCTTGCGAATGGGCGAACTAATTCAGTCAGTGGCCCGTGCAAAGCTACACAAAGCGTATAATCTTGAGATTGTGCGTACGACAATCAACGTTATGTATGCGTATTATACTGCTCAGTGTCTAATAATTTAGGATAGATTTAATATCGCTAATGGTGATATTATGTCAGTGATATATCCAAGTGAAATGGGTCGATAAATTGTTACATTTTCGAACTATCAAGTAACACTACTACTACATAGTATTGCCAAATGCTACAAACCGTAATTACATTTTTTTTAATTGAAATTTAATATTTTTTTCATTAAAATGTATAAAGGTATTTATTCATTTTACCTTGTTTTGCTTTATAAAGTTGATAACAGTATCGGTTGCTCCAAATTATAAAAAAAATTATGCTTAAGGTATCAAAACCAATCTCCAGATCACAGGATCTGAAGCTTTTTGCTTTTAAGTCCTGTCGCAATAAACTACGTCGGCAATCACCTGTATCGGTTATGTAAGGAGTATAATAAATGTTTTCTAAATTGTAAGGATAAAATTTCATGGTCACTGACCTGGAACATCTGAATAAATAAAATGCGGGTGCCAAACCGCCTTCCAAGCGTGGCAACTAACGCGAAATCTCCCCCGAATGGGAACTAAAAACTTTTCTGGCAATCTATGGGGGAGGCCTATGTTCAGCAGTGGACTAATGATAGGCTGTCATGTGTGTATGTAACTGTCATTCAAGAAATCTACATTTTTAAAATAGTACAATTATTCTTGTTTATAATATTTTTCTTTTTGAATGTAATTTATATCATTTCATCAGTTTAATTTTGTGTAATGTTTACAAAATTGCTAACGCTTGTTGTAATTGGAGTGTTACAAACATGTAATTTGTTACTAAAAATGAATCTTCTTAATAAATGTATAACGTATCATCTCTGTTTAGTATGCCAAATAAAAATAAATAAATAAATAGTATGACGCAAATTAGGATGCATTTTTCGCCATCAATCGGTAGCGTGCGATCCTTCGTCCGTTTGTAACCTTGCAGGGTACAACAAGAGTATGTAATGTAGATATTTGAAGTAAAAGCTGTTAACACCATACAACACACTTCAATCTTTATACACTTAGTATATACTATGGCTTATTGATATATACCGCCACTCTCGCTAAGAATCTATAGATACTCTGAAGACTACGATGGATGTCTGTTGCCAGTAATCGAGTGTCCTTCACTCACGGATATTCTGTTAGAGCATGGTACTATCGCGGCCGATCTAACTTTTCTGTATACTACGGTTAGCGGTAACGGACGAAAAATAAATAATTTTAAATACTTCTTATTCTTTTTCAGCCAAGGGTGACGAAAGGTCTGTCTCAAAAAAGGGCAAATCGATTTTCAATCCGATCAAGTCACCTATCGGGAGCCATGAGGTTTTCCAAGCATTTCCCTTTGCCTCTTACGACACCTGCAGGATGAGACGGAGTGGCAGAGTTTTTTGCGACGCCGCCAAGGGGCAAAAAACCTTTTTCATTATCAAATTTCGAGTGCTGATAACCATCTATTAATGTATAATGAAAGAAAAGCAATTATAACACAGTAAAATGATTTCCGACATAAGATTATGTGTACCAAAACCAGAGGATATATTTCCGCAGTCAGCAAAATGTACGTAACAAAGTAAAACATGCTTTCCTCACATTTCCCCTGAAATTCGTACATAAACGTGACTCGGTCGCCTGTAGCAAAACCCGCGGTAATCAAATTATGCATAAAGCCAAATCGTCGTTTTGCATGATCTGCTTTCGGTCATTAAACCTTGCCTAAGAATAGTATTTAAGGAACAAATCATTGTATTGTATAGTTTTAGTTTTAACAAATCATTGTATTGTATAGTTTTAGTTTTAGCAACGTGTTTTTCGTTTTCGTTTTTCGCATATTTGCCTGCCTATATAACAGATTTATTTGGAAAACATTACCTTAAATGTTTTTTGACAGTGTTTCGATACTACTTTTGCCATCACTGTAACTACTATATTTTTACAGTATTTTTAATTTCCCTTTGGTAAGAGTAACTTTACCTATTAACGGGTATTTTTATTACTTCTTTATATTTAATTTTTAGTATAAAATCACTTAAGTCAACTAATGATTCTTCATAAATAGAATAAAAATAGTGAAAAGTACATCATTAAGTCCTATTTGAACAATAAATTGATACATTTAATCATCGAGATCGAGCTATATAATCAAAGATTAGATGAGACGAAATTATAGGCATTATAAACTGCCTGTACAGCAAAATATTTTTTTTATTATCTGATTGTTATTGTTTAAGCAAATCAAAATAATTACGTCAAAGCACCCTAATTGATAGTGCCTAGTCGATCAAAGCGGTTTCTGAGCATTTAAACTCTATGAAAGGTGCTAAAATAACAGACCGTATCTGTCCCCAGACGCCAAATTAATTGCTGAGCATTTGCTCCCGGTTTACGTTAGTTAGTCATTGAGAAGAGAAAAGGCGAAATCACTAAGCGCTGCGGTGGAGGGACCAACCTATATAAACACAACTCTTACGTTCGAAATAATGGCCCGGACCGAATCATGCCCTCGAAGTCTGGCGTTGGCTTATTGTCCGTATAATAGTGTTTATACGAAAATTTGCTTGCCTTTTTAGGTAAAACAAACATGCAAATTTTAATTGGTTACACTAAAGTATATTTTAGCGAACGAACAGCACGGGTCTGTGTTTACACTAAAATTCAGTGAACCAAAATAAATCTTGCCACTAATTTATGACAGGGTTACAACTATTCTTATTCTATAAACTAATCACGAGTCGATTCAATTTGTTTACATAACCATAAAAATCTGCTAATATTTTATTCTATTTAAATCAACTAATTATGTGTGGTAGTGGCTTAAGTGAATCTACCACCCCATCCCATCCCGAAAAAGTCGGCAGAGGCAATATAAAAATCAGGAGATGGCAGCAGCATCTTCCTAGAAAATCTAAATAAATAAACTGCGGTTGCCAACCCGCTTACCAAGCGTGGCAACTATGGCAAAATCCCCTCCAAAATGAGAGCTTCAAACTTTTGTGGCATTCTATGGGGGACCATAGGCCATGTTCAGCAATGAACTAGTGGTAGGCTGAAATTATGATGACAAAATATTCTTATATACAAAATATTCATAGCCAAAACGTCATAAAATCAGAATACAGATTTATTCATTAAAACAGCGCATCAGTACAAAGCTAAGGGAAATGAGAGCAGGTCGTGTCGTGAGCCAAAAAGAAATGCATGCATTATACATGAGTGAGAACTGTGACAAACAACTACTGGTATTAGCAACATGAATAGGAATGCAATGACCTTGATGAAGTCTGAGAACCTTTCTTTGATTTTACAACAGTTAATTCCGCCTTAATGTGTATAAGATATTCAAGCTACAAAACAGTTTATATTAGATAATAGCAGTCAGAATAATAAAACATAATAATACAAACAAAAGATATTAAATATAATCATTTAGCAACCATCAATCTTAGTGAAACTGAGCTTGCTCATAAAGTCGTGGATCGTGGGACTGGATTCGAATCTTACCCTGACCCAAAATATATGAGTACACGTATTTGCGAATAAGATATGGAGGTCTTCGATACTACAGTTAAAACCTATTCCGATTGTATAGCTCTAAATTTCATGGGTTACATGAAGAACGAGAAACCACCGCAGATGAGAAAAAAAGATTTTGCATGGTCATGATTTAATTGACATTTATTCGACACTTGCACAGCAAATTTAGAGCTTCTGTAATAATAACAAATAAAATAGAAATTGAGGATATAAAAAAATCATTACTATACATCTAACGAATAGAGCGATACTTAATAAATATTACGTAATAAAGAAAGAGTATAAACAAACAGCGAAACAGAAAAACGTTACTGTGTACACTTTAAAATGCGTAATACAAACACCGGTCCTGTAATAAAGTCTGGTCTCCGTCATCCAAATTATCAATGAACATTCTAATTCATTAGCTACCTAGTTACTACACAATTGAGGTTATACAATATTATTTCAGTATTTTGTACATAAAATCAATTTAAATTTTAAGGATAAGTAGGTAAAATTCAGAATACAGGACTCATAAGATAATTTTATTTTTTGCTTTTCTGAACGCATGGAATTCATTCGTCATTAATTTGATTTTATGTAGAAATATCAGATAGTTTTATAGTAGAATCGACACATACCCGAAATTAGAATACATAATAAGACTTGACAATACTTAGTTGTGTAATCGAAGCACATCTACAATTACCCTGTGTCAATGTCGTCGAATCTCCTTACCCAACAGTACGGCTCGGACTTTAATGAGTTAGCCATGTCTTGAACGTGCAGTGACTACATTACGTTGCAATTTGCCCCATTGAGGTGGCCCGCAGACTTGCAAGTTGCCGACTTACTAACTCCTTTGAGAGCACCTGGCCTATATGTTGTAAATTCACTAAGTCTGTCTGCCGGAAGAACTACAGCATGGCATTAAGGAATTTATCGCTTCACTTTGTTGCCTCTTAAATAATTGATCCTAGCATAAATAAGTCAACAGTGTATGTTTGTTCGAAAACGGGAATGCTGAGTTGATATAGAAATTATAACAAACGTATTCTTTACATTCAGTGCCAATAAGCACAAAAATTACGGTCAAATTTTAAATCACTTCTATAAAACCTATAAGAAAATAGTTAGAAATTGGAGCAATACTGAAGAAATGATTTAAGCTCACTTTCAAACCAGGGTATACAAAACTTAGCGCCAATGTAGTAAGTTTTTTATGGTTTAGGTCTCAAACTATTTGCATCACGGTTTTCCGCGTTGTAGATGTCTATATACTCGTATTAACTGCAGCAACATGATTATTCACTCTCACAGAATACTTACGTTAAGATAACGCAGCTTTAATAAAAAAAACATACTCCTAAGATTTTTCATGTATCGTGAGTGCGTTTTTAGATGCAAATTTCACATTAACAACGGAACCAGGCCCGAAAACCAACAATTTATGTTTCTCCAAAATTTGGCCCCGGCTGGGATTCGAATCCAGGATCGTGGTATTGTAATCGGGTTCTTAGACCTCTAGGCCACGCGGTCGTCGTTATATTTCGTATAATGCACGTAGAGAACCGTAGCCCTAATATGTAGCCTAAATAAGTGGCATTACATCGTAATAACGCACCGCCATCTCGATTCTTTATCAAGGACAGACGTAGGTGTCTATAGGGCACAGTGACCACATACGATCCGGTGGACTGTGTTTTATTTTTAGGAGAAAGTAACGGGACGATAAAAACGTTCACCTAATGGTAAGTCCAACGTTTGACCATAACAAATGTTGTGCCAGCCAGAACATTTCCGTGTGGCGCCATACTGCGCCTTTTACGCTGAGAAATCAGTTCTTAATACTCAGTAATTATACAAGCTCTCAGTGCCCATCAGACCGAAACATTAAAATACAAAATATGCCGTACCCACCTCTATTATATCACTTAGTCAAAAATGCCTGGACAGTAATCCTTCCTAGTAGAGAATGTAGGGCTGTTCGCTCACACCGCAGCATTTTTCCTACTTTTAGCATTTTTAAACCTGTCGTAACTTCTAAACGAAAGGTCCGATTCGAATATTTTAAAGAGGACTTTACATGTACATAATCAACCTTGACTATGAAACTATAAATATTTTGTAGGATAAGGATTAATACCATGATACGAATGTCATCATCTTTCGATTCTACCCGTGTTTTGATAGACTAAGTAATCTTTTCTAATTTTGAAAATCAAAAAGTTCTCGCGGTATTTTTAAAAACCTTAATAGTACTTAAAATATAATAGAACTACATAAATAATACTTAATAATAATAATTAAAGAAACAAATATTTCAATATTCGTAAAAATACATTGCTTATAGTGAAATGTGTTCTGTCATTCTAATCTTATTCTGACTTTGGTCGTAGCCTGGGACGTCGTCAATTAAAGCATGGGTTTCAGTTTGCAACCATTACTCTACGGAGGTGTGGTTTCTCCAGTCTCGTCTATTATTCAGTCTGTACTTTGGGTGTAGGGTCGTTTAGAAGCCTGACCATTTTAGCTTAGGACTTTTACACGCTATAAAGCTTTTGTACAATGCTAAAACTTCGTTGAATATTTGTACCTTTAGCACTTTATCTCTGTCCGTATTACGTAAGGAATTTTAAGAATCCAGTAAAGAACTGTTTAGTAAAAAGTATTTTGTCGTTTTTAATAATTACATGAAAATAAATTTATACAAATAAAGGTAATAAAGTAAAATTCACCATTTATACTTTATTTTATAATAAGTTAAACGGAAGAATATCCTCTCATCTTAGTAATCAAAATGACGAACACAGCTTATACTATATTTACAATAATCTTGATCGCATAATTAGTGTGTACACATACTCGTACATAAAAAGTTTGCAGTAGAACGTAAATACACTATGAAATTATTACTAGCTTGTACATTATGTAAGTATAGTAGTTTGTACGACCATATTTAGGATCTAGGTAAGACAAATTCGCTTTGTTCACAATTTATTGCCCAATTACTCGCACACACAACCCATTAGGCTATTAGCTTTTACATGCTAATCTGTTATTGATAGAGGCCAGCTTGTGTTAATTACACCCCTTTAGATATGCGCCCTATGTGAATTATTGCACTCGTTTGGAAATTAGTAAATTAACGCAACAATAACAACCTCATTGTAAACGTGCATGATAGCGATTTTAATCAATATCTCTTATTGGTTTACTACTACTAAAACTGACATAACGTTGTACTTTAGTATATTCCTCTTATAAAGATAACAGGCGCTTGCTTTAAATGTCACAGTCACCGAAACCTACAGATCTGAAAAAAATATTTCAATGCAAAATCCTTCTACCAATGCGGACTTTTATCTGCATTGCGGAATCTCGCCGGGCTTTCTGATCCTCTCAAAACTGTTATGAGGTTGCTATTATAATCGGAACCACTCTTCGTCTAGGCATGTCTGATTTTATGTCACTGGTGTCTCTTGGTCTATTATAATTATAGATTTTAGTGATAAATTTAAAAACCTTGGACTAATGAGATGACAATTACTTAAGTTGGCGATCAAAAGTGACTGCAGTAAGATGGAGTGTGACATAAACGTAGCTTTTGTAATTTCAAGTATTTCGTAGCACTCAGTCTAGGTTGGTGCAAACGGTTATTTATCCGGTTGCTGATTACGCTGGTGTATGTTACTCTGATATAAGCTAAGTGTCTTAAATTGAATCGTTTCCTCAATAACTTCCGTCTTTACTATACGTCTTCTTTATGGTCAATGTAAATACAACATGTCCTCGCCGTACTGACTTCATCACTCTTTAGATGCTGAGGCTATAATGCTCTAGAACAAATTGCCTTCAAATATTAGGAAACTAATGTTCGTAATGTTTTCAAGATACGCAGATCTCTTAAATAATTGATTTCCTTCTTTTAGCGTTGGTATGATTGTTTTTTTATATTTATTGTATTTATAGTTTAAAAATTAAAATTATTTTTGTACGTATATTTATCAACTTAGTTGAATATAACATTTAATAAGATATTTTTAAAGCACCTGAATAAGTGGTTGATAAACTATGGTTGACTGGTAGAGAATACCTTAAGATATTATGTCTGCCCATGGTATATTTATTTATGCAACAAAAAGAAATAGATCCTATCGTGGGATTTTTATAAGTTACTTTACTATGCATTTATTTTTAATGAAAACCTCACAATATCTCCCCATTGAAGAGTACATGCCAGTCTATCAATTTAAACCAATGCATATTCTTTGTACCAACAGTCAAGGAAAGAGCAAAACCGTTTTATATAGACGAGATGACTAGATATTAAAATTTATCTTCCATGCGCCGTCATCATCTATATCAAAAACTTTCTGAAATCCACAATCAACAAGTTTTAATCTTAGTCATTATGCAGTCAAGATTCATCTAACTTGGTCCTTTTTAAAACTTATCTAGTTTACTAGTTTCCGCCACTATCTTAGCCGAGGTGAATAATAGAGGAGTGCGAATGGAAGACATCTTGTTTTGTTGTTAATTTAAGATACAGCTACCATTATTAGTTAAAAAGAAATATTATACGTAAAATGTATCCCCATTTACATAATGGGAATAAATTATACCTTAAATACTTAAAAGTTTTATAAGTTATTATACAATATAAAAAGTTTAAACCTACTTCAAAAAATTCATTCAAAATTTAACATACATCAAAAATCTGTAAGTTCGATCATTGAGCGTAAAAAAATATATAACATTTTATTTCTGTCACAAATGTATGTTAGATCCTGTAATTGGAGATTATAAATACATTCAGAAACACGTTATTTCCCAGTAGTATGAACAAGTAAGCTTTCAACAACTTTCACTAATAGCGTCTTTCATTGATGTTATTTATACATTAACTAGTTTTCTCTCGTCCAAGTTGAGCAAAAACAAAGTAGTGAGTTACTGCGTTAACTTTCCTGATATCGATAGACTTATCGCGTTAGTTAGATCAATAGAAAGCGTCTCTAATAACATATTAACTTCCACAAAATAAAACTCTTTGACCAAAATTTATTTTAAATCATAAAATTTTAAAAAGACAACAAGTAAAATTAAAAATTAACTTCATTACAAAATGTTATTAACCATATTAAGATACGTATAATGAAATATGTTAAAGTCATAACTACCATACCTAACATTAAAGAAAAACTATAGACAAATTTGCTTTAAAAACCATAGTTTTTCATGCTTTATCCGTTATGAAATTACCAAGCAATAAATTGATCTCATAGTTGTTACCAATACAAAAATATAGGTTTAAGGCTGATTATTCTTAATCCATACTAATATTATAAATACGAAATTAACTATTTCTCTGTCCCCCTGTCTGTTTGTCACCTTTTCGCAGATCAACCGTCTTGACGTAATTCGGCACAGAGATAGCACGCATCCTAGAGACGGACATGGATACTTTTTATTCCGGAAAATCAAAGAGTTCGTACGCTATTTTAAAAAAAACCTAATTCCACGCGGACGACGTCGCGGCCTTCAGCTTGTAAAACATAAAACTTAATTACAGCCGTATAAATTTAGAAGATTTTTATACTTTTGCAACCAATTCTTGAAGGTCCCTAAGTGGTATCGGTCCGCAAAAAGCAGCAAGTTCCACAGAGTGGTTGTGCGTGGCAGAAAATTCCGCGAAAAACGCACAGTGGTGGAATGCCGACCATCAAGGTGATGTGGATGGAATTCGGTGCCGCGATGAACGATGGTGAAACTCAGCGGCTGGAATGATTTCGAACAATTCCTCGGAATACTACCCAAACTTTATAAAAAAAGAAAGATGAAAACTATCAATATTATTTTTCAAACAAAAATCACGTTATCAATGCCGTAGAGTGATTAATATATCCACACGCTGACTAAAAACTTAATATATATTTAAACGTCTTCAAAAAAGGAAAAGGTTCTAAATTTAAAATGTGCTCGGGCATAATTTTTTTTTATAAACTTATTTTAATTATTTTTTTATTAGAAAGGGGATATCTAAAGTTGGAGTGGTATGAAGCTGCTGTATTGTTTTGTTTCGTATCGGTGTTGTATTGTATCGGTTTTTTGATTAAATAATTATCCATTCCTCTAGACTCGAATAAATAACGAAACTTCGGAATAAAATGTTGTTACTCTGAAGCTTATTATACAAAGAAGCTTTGTGAATATTAAATAAGATGTCACGATATTAAAATGCCTTGAAACGTTAGCTTAATCCAACTTGACCGTTTCACGACCCGCTTACACCTGGGAGCGAGATAGGCTGTCTGACCACAGCACTTAGCGAATTGAGCATGTCATGAGTTAATGGTTAATGTAGACAAGGGTAAGGGGGGCATTAAGGTAAATTAGCCATGTTTGGTTTGGCCAAAACAGTTAAATGTGGACGCATTTGAAATAATTGTTAGATTAATAATACCTAAGGATCTTGATGCTGTGTGGTGGCAGCTTAAGACAATCTACCACAACATCTCATCTCGTGGGTGTCGTAAAAGTCGACAGAGGGAAAAAAACCAGGAGATGGACAGCAGTATCTACCTGGAACATGTATACAAACAAATTCGCCTGCCAAGCATGGCAACTATGGCAAAATCCCGCGAAAATGAGAGCTAGAAAAATTTGTGGCAATCTATGGGGGAGGCCCATGTTCAGCAGTGGACTTGTTTTTTATTACAGTTCATCTGTAATGACGATAAGACATAACTCACTCTGTTACTCTTCCTCTTGTCGTCGTCATCAATGCGAAACTTACTATCATGAACTTTACCAAACCACCTTCTGGCGGGAATGGGTATTGCTTTTTATGCACTACTCTTATATAATTCATCGGTTAATGCTACAACTTCTATTCCTAGTATACAAATATGTATGTTTCTTCGCCTAATACATTATGATGACAATCTCTTGAAGAATTTTCGGCCACGGCGAACTCGAAAGATATGAAACGGAGTTGGAGATTATTATGGTGCCAGGAGTGTACGCAGAAACACAAAGGCATTACCTTGTTACAACCTATCAGGGCCCGATATAAAGCTCATGTGATAAGGTTGGAAGTATGCAGTATCACAGACAATCAGGACACAACCAGACCCGAAAACCAAATACCTGTGAATTTTTACAAATGAATGCTCTCCGTCTGGAATATGAACCCAAAACCCGCGGCGCAGTAGTCACACATTATACTCTGGTGACAATCCTAGGTCGTCCTAGGTTCGTCTTTAGAGTATCCAGGCGTTAATAGGGTTGTAAATAATGAACTTAATGCAATTAGTCTTGTAATATTAAATGCTGTATCGAATTTTACAACATTAAATCACTATAGGGTTAAGCTCTAATAGTTTCGGGAAGACATGACAGATGCATTAGAGGCTCTGCCCAACAGAGTGGACAACAAGAGTATCAATTCAAATGGGATTTATGCCCGAGTATATTGTCTTGTAAGGAGAAACGGTATAATCATTGAAATAACCCGTGCTGAATTAGTTTCACGAATATATGAATATTGTTTGTAGACAGTAGGAAATAGGTGAAGAAAATATAGGTAAAATTTCAAAATAAACCTAGCGGTAAACACATTTTCTTTCTGAGCAAAAGATTATTCATAATGCTATAAAAAATAATACCAACGACTTAGAAATTTATAATAATAAATCTAAAGTTATTAGTTAAAATAAAATAATAATCATAGATAATGCAGATCTATCCCCGATATGACTTTTTTAATGAGCGTAGGCTTTTTATTGTGAGGTTGATCTAATGTTAACGTCTAAGATCAAGTTAGCCTGAAAAAGGTCTTTAGCCGTTTCTTGCGTGGAAACGCACATCTTGATATTTTTTTTTCAAAATGCAGAAAAACACGGTTCTCGTGATTTTTAGTTTTTATGTATTATTTTGTTAATACTATTCGGACCCCTTTTCGGTTTCGTAGAATTTTAAATACATTTTCAACTAAAGAAGAAATAAGTTAAGAATTACTTTACGGTAAGAAAGTCTGTGAACTTTCGAAAGTAATATAATATTAATTTTGTAATCATCAAAGTTGATGACAGCCTTGAATAATTACTGAATTCGAAAGACGTACATTAAACAGCAAATTGACTCGACCCATTCCTGGAGCTGGATAAATGTTTGAAATGTTTAAATTACTGTTATTTTATTTTTTAATTTTATGTATTCGTGTTTCAAATTAAAATAATAAAAGATATATTTTAATATTTGTGTATAAATACCAAATAAAAGTACATTAAGATCATACTTTAAAGAGTATACAATATTTTTAAACATCCTCATAATCAGACAAACTAACAGATTATTCCGTTAGGCGTTACGAACTAGGAATAAATTCATATATTTATTGTATATGTAATATACTATCTTCAAGTGTAGTACTATTCGTATTCCCTTTACTTTAAGGCAATTGCGATAATATTATATTGACTAAAGCGTAGCAGCTCAGGACAGAGCGCTAAAACATCAACATGAAATCGAACCCTCGCGCCAATACTACATAAAACGTGGATCATAATATTTAGTGTGCGGTGTATAGATAAGTGCGGTGGAGGTTTAAGAGAATCTACCACCCCATTTCATCCCGTGGGTGTAGCAAAAGTCGACAGAGGGAAAATAAAAACCAGCAGCATCTTCCTGGAATTCATCATCTTCATCATCATTTCAGCATTTCACCAGTCCACTACTGAACATAGGCCTCCCCCAAAGATTGCCACAAAAGTTTTTAGCTCTCATTTTGGGGACATTTTGCCATAGTTGCCACGTTTGGCAAGCGGATTGACAGCCGCAGTTTATTTATTCTGGTGTTCCAGGAAGATGTTGCGACAAGAAAATTTTTCGACGACCTGTGAATGACGCCGGTCCGCAGAAAATATGCATTGCACAGAGTCTACTCGGTTTCAAATACCCTTCCAAATATATGAGACCAGAAGTAAGATCTTTCTTGAACGTTACTTTATTTTTTTTATAAACAAAACGTTATGAATCTCTTTCCCATTGGGGTAGGCAGAGACCACATCTTTCCACTTGCTACGATCCCGACACACATCTTTAGCTTCTTCTACTTTCATTAGCGTTTTCACACACGCTGGTCGGTTGCGGGTACTTTTGACGTGACCTTTCCTCAAAAGTTCACTGATCTGATTGTGATACGTACGCCTAGGTCGACCCTTACCGGCTTTTCCATTCACACTTGCCTCATAAATCTGTTTCGTCAATCTCCTTTCATTCATCCTCTCTACGTGTCCAAACCATCTAAGCATGCCTTTCTCTATCTTTTTCACTACATCTTCAACCACACCGTAACGTTCCCTTATCACGCTGTTTCTCACTTTGTCAATCAGAGTTACTCCAGCTATACTTCTCAAACTTCTCATTTCCACAGCGTTAATCCTACTTTCATGCTTCTTCTGCCAGACCCAGCATTCACTACCATACATAAGTGTGGGGACCAGAACTCCCCTATGTACAGCCAGACGTGCCTTTTTAGATACGTTCTGGCTACACATAAAGTTATGCAGAGCCCCATTCACTTGATTTCCTGCTAATACTCTTCTCTCAATATCACAGTCATACTTTCCGTCTCTCGTAAATTTAGAACCCAAGTACACAAACTCTTTCACTTGTTCCACTCTTTCTCTTTCAATCAGAACTTTGCAATCCGACATACTCTCTTCTCTTTCAAAAACCATTACTTTCGTCTTATCTACATTAATTTTCATTCATTTGCTCTGTAGAGCACCATGCATAATATTAACCATCGCCTGCAACTCCTCCTCCGATGATGCTAATATAACCTGATCATCGGCTTATAGGAGGCATTTGACGGTCAAATCATTCAATCTTAATCCAAACACACTCTCTTTCAAATCTTTTAAGCAATTGTCTATGAATAGGTTAAACAGCCACGGCGAAGCCACACATCCCTGTCTAACACCTTTTTCGATGTTAAACCAGTCTGTGTAAGCCCCGTTTACCCTGACACAAGCACTGGAATCCTTATAGAGTGATTTCAGTGCTCGTATCAAGCTGCCGTTCACCTCATACATATGCAATGTCGACCACAATTCAGTCCTCACTACAATATCATAGGCCTTTTCCAAGTCCACGAATGCGCAATAGACCTTTTGACTTTGAGTCAAGAATTTTTCGGCTATGCTTCGTAAGGAAAAGACCCGATCCATGTATCCCATTCCTCTCCTGAATCCCGCTTGTACATCCCATATCTTCTCTTTAGTTTCATTCATCACTCTCTTAATCAAAACCTTTGCATACAGTTTGCCGACGATACTGAGCAAGCTAATGCCTCGGTAGTTTTTGCAGTCTTGCTGCGACCCTTTTCCTTTGTAAAGCGGTACGATAACGGCCTTACACCAGTCTACTGGTACGTTGCCGTTCCTCCAGCAAAGGTTAAAAAGGCGGTACAGCTGACTAGCTACCACGCCCTGTCCAGCTTTTAGCATCTCAATCTATTATACCCTGCAGCTTTTCCCAATTTCATACTATTCATCGCTTCCACAATCTCTTCCATACTAATATCTCTTTCATCGCAACCTTCATTCATGTCCCCAGATGGCGCCTGTGCTCGTATATATTCTTTCTCAAATAAGCTTTCGAAATATTCCTTCCATGTCTTTAGAATGCTTTCCTCACCTCTCACAATACTTCCATCCTGGTTTCTGATTTTGTCCAGTTGCGAGGTCGTATTTTGACCTCTGGCTATTCTTATGGACTTTCAGAAAAACTTAATGTTGTTCTGAAAGTCGTCAGATAACCTCGTATCAAATTCATCTCTATCATTCTCTTTCTTTCTTCTCACAACCTCTTTTGCCACACTTTTTAACCTGTTATACTCACTCCTTTTCCATGCTTACGTCCTCATTCGTTGCTTTTTGCATTCTTTGATTGGCTCTTGTAGCCAACCAGTCCAGCCAAGCTTTCTGCTTCTCGGACACTGCCTTTTGAACCTCTACACACACAGTCTTTAACTTACACCCTTTTCTTCTTTTACTTACACCACACACTTCAATAACAACTTCCACAATTCCTTGCTTAAACGGCTTCCATACTTTTTCAACCTCACATTCCTCATTTAAAGTATCAAACTGCTTGGTCAGTTTACTAACAAATTCTTCTCTCACCTCTTTCTCTTGCAAATTCTCAACTTTTATGCGCTCTAGTACACTAATAGGTTCATGCACACGATGCCGCCATCGCTTAAAGAGCCCTCTTAGTCGGCTTAACACCAGAAAGTGGTCTGTGTTGATGCCGACACCGCGTTTAGTTGCATTTGTTCAAAAGATCTTTCACGCTATCCCAAAACTCCTGTCTGTCAATTTGGGCTTTTGAAGAGCGGTTCCAACTCGCATCTTGTGGAGCATAAACTGAAAATATAAAGATGCGAGTAAGGCCAACCTGCATCCTCACCCAGAGGAGTCTTGGGCTAACACATTTATAGTCAGTCACACATTCATTCATTCTAGCAGAAAGCACTACACCAACTCCCTGACAGCCTCTACTGGTTTCCGGAACTCCCAACCAATAGGCTGTGTATGGTCCATGCGTGGTGGTGTCGCATCCTTTCCGCTTGGTCTCATTCACACAAAGAACATCAATCCGTCTTTCGCTCATCATCTCGTATACTTCTTCAATTTTATCATTCATACCTTCTCGAACATTCAGCGTAGCAAAGTGGCTATCCGCAGCCCACTTTTCGCACCAAGCGGAAACGAGACGTGACGGGTGGCGAACCACATCGCCGCCATTCTGGTATGAGTCAAAATTCTTACTACCCATTGCGTTCCCACGAGCAGCTAGGGAAAATGCTGTCCACCCAAACAGAGCCCCGCATGCTTGAGTAAGGCTAGCCTTATTCTGGGGTCGCCCGGTCCCAGGGCAGGTCGGCACGCTAACGACTAGGCTCGCCCCTAGCCACGCAGCCATCGGCACGGCAACCATTGGCTTGGCGGAGTGGAAGGGAAAAGGATTAGGTAGGAAATGGACTTGGGGTAGGGAATGCGGGAGTTTGAAAAGGAACGATAAGGTGTAGGATACTACTATCTCGGAAGAAACAGGGGGAGACAGCAGTAGCTCGGGAGGCCGGGGTCGCTTACCCGGGCACCACCGTATTTGCCGGACAAGGCAAAACTAGTTTAAGTACTGTTATACACTAAAATAAAATGCAGCAAAATACAGTTCGTTAAATATATCCATGCGAATCATAAAAAGGAGCATAAGATATTCATGTCTAAACCTGATCTATTCGTATAACCACGCTCATATTCCTTCTGCCCATAAAATACTTATAGGAATCAAAATAAATGTTTTCGTCTAGCCCAACTGGCGTCACACGTTCATAAATCACAGGAAAATATATCTGAACCACGGATTAAGTGATCGTAAGAAAGTTCGCCGGCAAACAGGGAAATCCATTAAAGTAAGCCCATCAAAGGCAACGCGCGGCGTAAGCTGTTTGCCTTAAACAGAATGTTACGCGGCGACTTAGACATGTGATCTGTAGCCAAAAGAAATTCGCTACGAGCAACTTTTTGTGGAGCGCCCAGTTTAAACTGCATTCCGTCTCACTGTTACGTATTTAAGTGTGGAACTTAACAGAGTCTGTTTAGACTTGTCGCATCCGCATCGTTAACTGTTGAATAACACTTAAAAATTTATTGGACTTGAATGCCCTTCTTACGAACAGTTCACACTGAAGTTTATTCCATATTAACACGTCTATTGAGCATCGCGTATCATAGCTGCCAGCGTTCTTGCCTAATGAGTTAAGTCATGGGTTTCAAGTCAAAGTCAATCTGTGTAATACAATATTGTTGGTCTTCGGATCGGGTTGGATTGTGACGTGATGAGGCCAGGCCGCAACTAGATACTGCCTTTAACATATCAATTGATCGGCTAAACTGTGGTTACACGCTCTGACAAAATATCTGCGTTAATTGGCAGCATGATACTGCGTTCCGTACGCTTCGTCATTATCTTTACTGCCACCAAAAAAATGCTAACATTATAGCCAACGCTTCCCCCGCTCTTTATGCACAGGCGTTACCTGGGCCAGGGGAATAGAATAGAATTTATTTATTTGCTGGAATATGGTATGGCATCATAGGTATTAAAAATATGGTATACACATGTATCTTAGATTATAACTTAGTTACATCATATTCAACTATATCATGCATTCAATGTATTGCACGAAATATTACATACATACAGGCACGCCTATTTCCCATACAAAGGGTAGGTAGAGACCACTCACGTAGCCTACTTTTCGCCCTCGCGGGAAACAAGACGTTACGGTTGGCGAACCTCTTCGTTCTTCGGCAAAGAATAATAAAATAACATTAACGTTACACTTAACAAATTTAGCGTCATTAGACTATTACTATATTTATTATTATTATTGTGGTATTTCTATAGTTTTCTCGTCTGGTTGGGATATATATGAATATATAGATAAATATATAAAATAAGATAAAATAAATAAGATACTATAAGGTATATACTAGACAATACTTTAAAATACAATAAAATATATAATTACAATCCCAACCAGACGGGAGCCCTCGGCAGGGGAGACCAAACGGCCGAGGGTTAGGGGGAAAGGGAAAGAAACCGGCGGACTATGCGGGCCGTATCAAGAAGCACCACCTTCTGCATTTGAGCACGGAGCGTCCCGTCACGGAGTCCCAGTCGTCTCAGATGTCCCAAGAGACTGACTGGGATTAACCCGTTTGCAGATACGACCACAGGAATAATTTCAGTCGGCATACCACCCCACATGTCGGTCACCTCGTGAGCCAGGTCCAGATATTTTGTCTTCTTATCTATTTCGGCTTTCACGAGGTTCTCGTCATATGGAATGGTAATGTCGACCAAAAATATCCTTGACTGTGCCCGGTCCATCAGCACGATGTCAGGCTTATTGGCGAGAATAGTCCTATCCGTAATGATGGTCCGGTCCCAATAGAGCTTGGCGCGGTCACTTTCAAGCACGGCCTCCGGCAAGTACTTATAGTAAGGCAGTTTCCGATCCACAAGACCGTATTTCAGAGCGAGCTCTTGATGGATTATTTTGGCTACTAGGTTGTGTCTGTGCAGATACTCAGAGTTAGAAAGCGCCGAACAACCGGAGATAACATGTCTAAGCGACTCACCGGGACGGTGACAAGCTCGACAGATGTCGACGGTACCGTCCCTTAGGATGTATCTCCGATAGTTGTTGGTCTTAATAACCTGATCCTGTATCGCACAGACAAAACCCTCGGTTTCCCCAAAGAGGTCACCGAAACGTAGCCAGTGGAGGGAGGCGGCTTTGTCTACAAAAGGCTCATGTAGAGCTTTGTAGAACCTCCCGTGGAGCTCTTTCTCTTTCCATACGGTCTCCCGGTCGGAAATGCTCTGCACTGCCGGATCCTGCCATTGCTCGCCGGCCAAGGATAGGGGGGTAAGCCCTTTATCACACGTAATAACGTCCGCACAGAGTGCCTCATCGGATTTCATCGGGAAGTAATTTCGGAGGCGGCACACTTCGCGATTGTGCATGGTGAGAGCGCTCAGAAAGCCACGCCCACCATACTTCCGCGGCAAGTACAGCCTCATCACTGACGATCTCGGATGATGCATCCTGTGGGACGTCATAATAGTGCGGACCTTTCTGTCCAGGACGTTAAGCTCGGTTTGAGTCCACTTGAGTATGCCAAAGGTATACATAAGGACAGGCATGACCCAACCGTTATAGGCACGTGCTTTATTCACGCCCGACAAGAGGCTGTTACACACTTTTGTCAGGCGCGCAAACAACAAATCGCGAACGGATTGTTTCATGCCAGCCTCATCAATACCCAAGTTTTGTGACATACCCAGGTATCGGTATGTTTCAGCCTCGGAAAGGGTTCTTATGTTGACAGTCATAGTCAATAACCCTACGCCTTCGGAGTTTTCGACCCTACCCCTTTCAACATGGAGGACCGCACACTTATCCGTCCCCAGCTCCATTCTGATGGACTTACTAAAATCGCACGTGACTCTTAGCAATTCCATCAGATGAGAGCGATTCGGGGCGAATAACTTGAGGTCATCCACGTAGAAAAGGTGGGTCACTTTTGTCCCTCCTCTCCGAAGCTGAAATCCCCCCCGGATTCCTCCAGCAATGTGCTGAGAGGGTTCAGGGAAAGGCAAAACCAGATCGGACTCAAACAATCACCCTGGAAGATACCCCTTCGTATCCTTATCCGGTCTTCCGCAGCCGTCATCCGCTCGCCTAGATGACAAAGGATCGTACTCCATTGCCCCATACACTGCCCGAGGAAGTCTCTTACTGTACAGTCAACTTTGTACAGCTCGAGGACCCTCTTTAGCCATGAATGAGGCACTGAATCGAATGCCTTTCTATAGTCTATCCAGGCGGCAGAGAAGTTCCGACGGTTGCGTTTAACAAGCTTGCCAATGACCGCGTCAATGAGGAGTGGTTCCTTGGTCCCACGCCCACCGACCCGACATCCACTCTGAGCCCGCGACACCACCCGATTTGAGTCAAGATGTCGAATGATTTTCACGCTCAGAATGGATGTTAGTGTCTTGTATATCGTAGGTAGACACGTGATGGGACGGTACTTACTCGGGTCTGCGGTAACCTGATTTTTAGGAACCAAATGGGTAACCCCAGTTGTGAAGAGGCTCGGGAGCGACTTCTGATCGAGGGCCTCTTGGAACTGTCGGGCGAGTATTGCGTGACAAACCACGAACCCCTTTAGCCAGTAATGATGCAGCCCATCAAGCCCCGGACTTTTCCAATTCGGGGCTCTACGGACCGCATCAGCTACGTCACCTGTTGTTATGACGACGGGGTCCATGGATGTAATGCTTGCACACTGATTCGCCACGGCTTCCGTCCAAGGGCCCTCGCTGTGGTTGACAGGCTCTGACCACAGGCTGCGCCAGAAGGCGACGGTGTCGGTCTGTTTCGGTCCTAGACCCGTTCCACAATTCACTGTTCGCTCCAATGATTTAAAGAGCCTCATCTGGTCACTCTGGAAGAGACGATTCTGGTTGAACCGTCTTGACCTCTCGGTATATCGCCGGATCCGCTTTCCCCAGGCAGCGATTCTTTGCTTCAGGTCGTCTATGCGCTCCACCAGTTTTTGCGCTATATCCGGCTGGGACAAACTTACATTTGTCCCAGCAAACGCCATCTTGACGGCGCGCACAATTTTCGGCCTATTATTGCCCGACCTGAAGCTTATGAGTCTGCCGATGAGAGCCCTTGCCTTTCCAATACGATCCTCAATCCTCCTTCTCCATGCTGGGATAGCGCTACTTTGACCAGTAGCGGGTCCAACCTTGCGAAGTTTGGCGCCAATAATACGGCACACTGCCATTGCAGCGCCAATAATACGGCACACTGCCATTGCAGCGCCAAAGAGAATTGAGTCCGTCTCGCAAAGGTCCCGGCTAGTTTCCAAATAGGTCGCCAGCATCGGGTTCAGAGCCCTCACGACAGCCCGATTCCGCTTGCTTAGGGTTATGCGGGGGAGTCGTGACCGACTTTCGAGAGGTGTATTACGCGTTTCCAAAATCGCCTCCTCCAGTATATTCCTCATTTGCTCTATCTCTTGGGCGACCATTCCCTCATCGTCGGAATCTACCGCAACCGGGAGATTCACGGCAGCATTTACGTCTGCACACTGATCCGCAGCTTGTGGGGCCGCATCTCCAGTCACAGCATTTTCACTCGATGAGGGAATGGCCTCACGTCGTAGTCGTTCGAGCTCGGCGTCATCAAATATTTTTGAACGCATGATGTACCGAACTCGGTCTGCCAGGTTTTGCTCCGTGACAGCAATAGATGGCTCTAGCTCTGCAAAAAAGCGGTGCATCCTAGCGCGGTATGCAATCCCTCTAGTTTCTTCCCCTTTCGACCTAAAATACGCCCGCAATGCGTTTTCGTTCATTTTCAATGTCCATCGCATGCGGCGTACTCCACCAGTGGCGGGTACCGTTTGCTGGGTCCCAGAGGACCCTGCCGATACCAAGCCACCTGGTGGGGATGATGGATGCGAGGGGCTGCAAGGTGGTCGTGCAGCACCTCGCGCTCGGCTGGCGACCCGCATGCTGCCGCGTCCAGCGCCAGCTCCAGACGCGCCCTGGCGGCCCCCAGGCAGCGACCCTATGCGCATTCTGTTATTTTCCATCGCCCATTAGTTGTATTACTTTATTATTATTATTATTATAAGTTAGAATGAAAAATATGTGTATTTACTTCACAAAGATCAATATTACTGTATTCAAGTAATATTTACATGGTACCGCCAGTATCATCACCTAGAATGTGTTACTAGGGAACTACATTGTAACGTTTTTAAATAGCTCATCATCATATTCCTCCCCCATAGATTGCTGCAAAAATTTGTTGCTCTCATTTTGAGAAGTTTTTTTAATAAGCACATTGCGGTTTTATTCAAAATAGATTGTGTTGATTTTTTAGATTATTAGGTATCTTCTTGGTGTACATAAAACATTTTTTTTATGTAGGAGCGATGTCCGAAAAACTGGTTACCGCAATCATTATTTCAGTTCGATAATAATACACTGCCTAACACAGGCTTCCTCCATTAAAAAAGGGTAGTTGCCATAGTTGCCACGCAGGGTAGGAAGAAAAAAAAAATATGTATAACATAAACTGAACTTGTTTAAATGGAATTTCAATTCAAACTGCTATAGACTTACAATGAAAAGTAATCGATCTAAAGTCAAATATAAAACAACAATGTTCAACAACAATTTCTAATTTAATGCAGTTTGGAACCCATTTCATCGAACAGAAACCGACAACTCGTTACAACTCGCCACATTAAGCAAGTTAGATTTTCATCGGAAATGACTTAAAAAATACTCTTTTACGTTATATCGTCATGAATTTATACATCCATATGGAAATAGGAGCGAAGTTTTGATTCGTGTAATGCGGGGGAATCTAACTTGTTTGCTAACACAGACAAAGTTGAAATACGGTTCTAATAAAATAATATGTCAACAGAAATTTCAAACACAAAACGAATATGTATGAAACAAATGTAATTTGTTGCTACTTATCCTCGTAGAACCAAAGTGAAATTAAATTTTCTCTTTTATAAATGTTTTATATACACGTGAATGATGATTACTTTTATTAAATTTATTTTATAGACATTACCATATATTTATAAAATACGTATGTTTATACGTATATAATACTATACAACGCATAGTATTCAATAGTACATATCAACGTGTCGAAGCTGCGTTCGTGATGCGACCAGCCCATCCTTTTCTTTGTGTATCATAAAAAACGGACAACCAACGCCAGCCAACTACAACCCCTTCTCGGAAGACGATAACTCCTCCCCATCCAAACTAATATTACAAAGAGGAAAGATTGGAATTTTTGTGTTTGGTTGTAATGAATAAACTCAAAAAATACTAAACCGATTTTAAAAATTATTTTACCTATATACAACTACATTATCAACGACTAACATGAGTTGTATTTGATTTAAAAAAAACCGAGATCCCTACGAAAATGGCTATGATGTAAAATGTCAAAAATATACTGATAAAAGTCATTATTTGGTGTGCGCTGCAAAAACTGTTGATGATAAAGAAAATAATGTACTACGTTTTCATAGTACTCATGATTACTCGCAAAAAAGTCCGCGAGACTATATGTCTAACTACTATGCTTAAATCACAATAACGGCTTTATGTTCAAATTAGTCCATCAAAACACGGGCAGAATCGAAAGATGATGACATTCGCATTAAAGTAAAGTTGATTATGTACATGTAAAGTCCTCTTTAAATTATTCGAATCGGACCTATCGTTTAGAAGTTATCATAGATATAAAAATGCTAAAACTAAGAAAAATGCCGCGGTGTGAGCGAATAGCCCTTCGCCCGCCCGCGCTACTCGCGAATAGACTAAGATCTTTTAATTACTTACCTACTCGGGCGGGCGTTTGTCTATCTTATTCGCTATATTTGAACACCTCAAGATAGATCAACGCCTATGCTGCTCACCTGTCCGGAGAGCAGTATGGCGAATGGTTTTGGGGGAGAGCGCAGGTCGTGATGATCCCCAAAACAAGTCTGAGGAGTTGTCCTTCCCGTGGTTGCTGCCCGTTATTGATCTGGTTCACTAGGAAACAGATAAAACTGAAACACTCAGACGACCCACAGGCTGTCCCCTACCCTCTACCCACACCCTCCTCTACCCTCCTCATTCCTATCCCCTAACCACACCTTCCCCACTGTTCCGCCGAAGAGTGTGGGCGTATCCGGCGGACTATAACGCCCACCTGCGCTAGGACCTGCGCAGTAGAGCGCCGTAAGCGGGGATGACGGAGTCCTGGAGGGTTGAGCCGATCGTCACATGGGGTTATAAGTGGCGTTAGGCAACACGCCCTCTTTGGTCCCGATTTCAAGCGAAACGGTTGCCCTGTCTGCTAACCACGGATGGGGAAATGGCCACGTGTCCCGTCAGAGGGCCACAGGTGAGGGGCGTGGGGTCCGCTTAGGTTACTATTGTAACCAGAGCGGTGGCAAAGGCCATGCTGACGGAGCAAGTGAAGGTTATTTGTAGGCAGTAGGGATGGCCGGCCTGTCGGGCCCTCTGGGGTATCCACTCCTGCCAAAAATAGGCCGAAAAGGAAAAACAAGAAGCAGCGCATGAAAGCCTATATGAGAGCTGAAATGGCTGCTTCAACAACAAAGACCAGGTCTCCCAACCAGTCACCGTCTACTGCGTCGGGGTCCGGTGCGGGAGCCGACCGGCGTCCTAAAGCAGGAAGTGGTGCAAACCAACGTCCAGCCGAAGGATCGCAGGTTGGCACCGGCACAGGTCCAACGGCAAAGAAGGGGAAGGCTGCCAAAAGACCTGGTAAGAGCCAAAGGGCTAGCAAACGAGTGCTCGATGAGTCCACAACGCCGCGAGGCGATCACAAAAAAGTGAGACTGGAGCACTCCAAACGAACCTCGGTCAGCTACGCCTCAGCTGCCAAGTCGGAGCTGTGCGTCGCAATAACATGCGCACGCACGGGCCACTTGTCTAAAGAGGACGCAGACAAGGTCCTCGCTGGTATCCAAATTAAAATCATCAGTGAGGCCTGGAACACCAAGGAGCCCGGCACATCAGGGCCCGTGTTCAGAGGTAAACCTACCTACACTGAGGGTGCAGTCAAACTTTGGTGTGAAAACCAAGGTGCACTCCAGTGGTTACATGAGAATGTCTCGGACTCAAACCTTGTCCCCGGTGTCCAGCTGGTGGTTAAGAAGCAGTCTGAGTTGACAAAGCGAATTCGCTGTGGCATTCTCATACCAAACGAACAGGGAATCTGGAAGGACTCACGCGACATAGGACGTGTGTTGGCCTACCAGAATCCGTGGATCGCGGTACCTAAATGGCTACTACTCGGCGCCGAACAACAAAAGGACGGGTGGTTCGTAGTGGTGTCGATTCCGGAGGACCAAATCCCGACTCTGATGCAGGCAGAGCGCCGCCTTGCTTGTGCATGCGGTGCGGTCTATGTCAAGTTTCAGGGTCGAGGCGGCAAGTTTGTCGAAGTCCCTCCGGATCAGGACCCTGCGGGCAGCTCGGACTTAGGCGCCGAGGACAAACCAACAAGCGCCCAAACGGTCAAGGAGAGCACGGCACCCGCAGACGGGGCGATGACTCCTGCCGTTCCTGAGTCGGAAGATCGCCTCTCTGAGGAGGAGTTGGACTGCAGTATGCTGTTCAACTCTGACCCAGTAGGGGAGGAGGAGACTCAGGGCCTTTTGGCAGGGCTAAACATAGGTGGGGGGGAAGGGGACACATCATGCGATGGCGTGCCCTTCGTACCCGATTAACACCATACAGGCAAACCTCCACCACAGCGAAACTGCGACGGCTCAAATGCGCAAGTGGGTGGAGGCAAAGCAAACGGCCATAGCCCTGATTCAAGAGCCGTGGATCAGGGCCGGCCGCATACGGGGCCTCTCTAATTCAGGAGGTAAGTTATACTGCTCTTACGATCACGACAACCCTAGAGCGTGTATCTACATCACAAATAACATTAGTGCACAACCTTTAACAGATTTCTGTTCCAGAGACCTGGTTGCTTTAAGGATCCTAAACACAGCGGGACTGAATGTGGTCGTCGCCTCGGCATACATGCCGGAGGCAGACACACCACCTCCACACGACCTAACCAGGCTGGTTCACCATTGTGAAAAGACCGGACTGGAGGTTGTCATCGGTACCGACTCCAATGCACACCACCCATTATGGGGTATGGAAACAAGCAATGACAGAGGTAAGACCTTGGTTGAATATTTATTTACAACTAACCTAACACTTATAAATATAGGTTGTGAACCAACATTCGTAACGAGACGAAGTCGCACAATTATTGACCTTACGCTCGCTTCCGAAGGCGTGGCCAAATCCATCCAGGGCTGGCACGTTTCCGATGAGGCTTCATGCTCAGACCACAGATGGATTCGATTCGAGTTACAGGTGAATATTTCCTCAATACCTCCGAAACGTAACCCCCGCAAGACGGATCGGGCGAAATATATACAAACGCTAGCACCCAAGCTTGCGGGGCTTACTGAAATCGACAGATTGGAGGATACATACAAAATAGAAGAACAGGTAACGGCTCTAACAGATACTCTGATAGAAAGCTACCACAATGCATGTCCAGAAACTGACGCCGTAAAGAAATCTAGCAAGCAATCCTGGTGGGGGATTGAGCTAGAACGTAAACGGAAAAAAGTCAGGAAAACCCTAAATAGGGCAATGAACACATCGACTGACGAAGACTGGGACTCCTACAAAGAGGCCAAGTATGAGTACAAAAAATGCATCAGGTATCGACGAACTGTGGGATGGCGCAAATTCTGCAGTAACATAGAATCCTGTGAACAAGCAAATCGGGTAAGGAAAGTTCTGGCCCAACAAACAATCTCAGGGCCTGACACTCTTCGCAAACCCGACAACACATACACCTCCTCACCAGCTGAAGCCCAACGCATCCTGCTGGAGACACACTTTCCAGGATGCAGATTGGTTCAGGAAGTAGACTGGCAAGAGGAAAACATAATTCCAAGTGACCAAGACTGGAAATACGCCCAACATGTGGTTACAGTTGAAAAACTACAATGGGCCATAAGCAGTTTCCAACCTTACAAAGCGGCAGGACCTGATGGTATCTTCCCTGCTCTCCTTCAGTGGGGGGGGGCACTGATTATAAAGGTACTTGCCGTAATTATGACAGCATGCCTAGCGCATAGATACGTCCCAAAAATCTGGAGGGAAGTGAAAGTAATCTTCATCCCCAAACCGGGCAAAAGTGACTATACTAATGCCAAATCCTTCAGACCTATCAGCCTCACATCCTTTATGCTGAAAGCCTTGGAAAAGGTATGTGAAAGGGAGCTGAGGGGAAGGGCACTATTATACAAACCTTTGCATAGCAATCAGCATGCTTATAGCTCAGGTAAATCAACAGAATCGGCACTCCACCGGGTAGTCACCCAGATCGAGTTAGCCCTTAACCAGAAAAACATCTGTCTAGGAACCTTCATCGATATAGAAGGAGCCTTTGACAAAACCAACTTCACCAGCATAGGTAATGCCCTCGTCAAACATGATGTGGAGCCAACCTTAACGAACTGGATTATAAACGCACTAAGCAAACGTATAGTGCGCATCGCAGGTGAGAGTCAAATAGTTAAGATAGCGAAAGGTTGTCCACAGGGTGGTGTGCTGTCACCGCTCCTGTGGAACCTAGTCATCAACGACCTCATCACAAAACTAAATGTAAACCATTTCTACACAATAGGGTACGCGGACGATCTAGCAATACTACTCTCAGGAAAGCAAGCTAGTATAGTCTGCGACCTTGCACAAGCGGCGCTACTTATAGTAGAACGCTGGTGCAAGGAATACGACCTAACAGTCAACCCAAACAAAACTGAACTGATAATGTTCACCCACAAACGGGTACTGAATAAATATCATCTTCCCAGTTTATTCGGTACCGAACTACGGCTGTCATCAGAGGTAAAATACCTAGGCATCATACTGGACAGCAAACTGAACTGGAACAATCACATTGAAAACAAAATCAAAAAAGCGACTATCACCTTTTGGCAATGCAAAAGGATGATCGGCAATCGCTGGGGCCTGTCACCGAAAATCATCATGTGGCTATACAAGATGATTATCCGCCCAATGATTACATACGGTGCAGTAGTTTGGTGGCCAAGAACAAGATTAACTACTGCTATTAACAAACTCCAAAGATGTCAGAGGCTAGCATGTCTGGCCACGACAGGATGCATGAGGACTACTCCCACAGTGGCCCTAGAAGCCATGCTAGACCTGCCACCGCTGCACCTACACATCCAACAGGAAGCAGCTTTGGCAGCCATAAGGCTCAAAACACTGAATCTCTGGAGCAATAACAAGATCCCACATACCAATATACTTACAGAACTGTTTGCAGAAATGCCCGTTCTACAGGCTGTGTATGATAGGATCCCAAAGCAATTTGTATTCGATAAGAAGTACAAAATACAATTACACGAAGACCAACGTTCTGAAGGACTAAACCCAAGGGAACTCAGAATCTTCACAGATGGTTCCAAAACCGGGTCAGGTACAGGCTCTGGAACTTTTTCAGAGGACCTAAATATACAAATAAGCACACCACTCGGTGCCCACAATACAGTGTTTCAGGCAGAGTGTATGGGCATTATTCACGCAGCATCGGCTATAGCTGAAAGGAAGGTAAAAGACTATTCCATCCGAATACTCTCCGACAGCATGGCGGTACTACTGGCCCTCAATAGCAATGTTATGAATTCAGGGCTCATCTACGAATGCTACCAGAAATTAAATGAGGTATGTCAATTCAATGAAATAACCCTACAATGGATTAAGGGACACAGCGGAGCTAGGGGCAACGACGCGGCCGACGAACTTGCTCGAGGAGGCTCCAACCAGTGTGCTGTGGGTCCAGAACCTATACTGCCACTTCCCCTCAGGTATGTTCGCTCGCTAGTCTGCAAACGCACTAGGAACCAACATGCACAAATCTGGGCAAGTCACCCAGAGTGTAGACAAGCAAAGACAGCTTTGCCCGTTATCAACAGTCGCATCTCCAAGGCGCTACTTCGTCTGAATAAACCCCAAATCAGAACGATCAGTAGTGCTATAACTGGACATGGATCATTTAACAAACATCTGTTTAATTTAGGTGTTACAGACAGCCCTCTGTGCAGAGCCTGTATGGAGACGGACGAAACGGCGGCCCATGTCCTATTGGACTGCCCTACGGTCGCCATATACCGGGTCAAGCATCTCGGCTCGCCGAGACCGCTCCCTGAGGTCGCGGGGAACATCAAGGGCCTGCTGCGATTTCTGGAGGAGCTTGGATGGCTCGAGTAGCACAACGTTCCTGCCCACACGCAAAATACGCGCTAGACGTGGAGTTGCGGAGACCGGCCCGTTGCAATCTACAATCTACAATCTACTTACCTACTCATATTATTTTTTTAAACTATAAACAACTGAATAGTGGTTATTAGTTTTAATTATATATATTTCTTTATTTAAATCATTGAAACGCTTTAAAAAAATACAACGCCGCTGCACGGCTTCGTGCAACATGGGCATCATCGAGGTGCGCAGCGGTCGTTTTATTTTGCTACCACGACATCAAATATTGGCTATATTTCATGGAGTATGTCCCCATAAATAAAACATTATTTTGGTAAAATTACGTAATCTTATCTAACCAGCTGCAGAGCCGCCGATGAGAATAGTCACTACAAAAAATGTTAGTGTAGTGTTCTATTTCTCCAAATAAAGTACTCGTGCGAAGCCGGGGCGGATCGTTAGTGGTAACTTAAACTATCACATACTGGCACTGCGGTGGTACCTACCTAGACGGATTCCTGAATACAAATCCTACCATCATTTTCCAATCACAAAACGAATATGGACGAAACTAATGAAGAATGCTACACACAAGCAAGGTAAAAGGCACTTCAATATAGTTTATCAGCTCATTCTAGTATAAAAAAAATTCAAAGATATTTCCAAGCAAACGACTACGAAGACGAGTTACGATAAACATTCGAAATTCTGCCAAAAGGATTTAAGGTAACCATGTATTGTGCATCGCACAGTCTAACGAACCTAACCATGAAGAGGAAACAATATAAGCACCGCTCAAAGGATAAAGACGGTATGATAACAAGTGAGCGACAAAAACAGGCAGAAATTCTTGCATAATCCGAGTTTGCAAATAATAGGGTAATCGGATTTACACGATTTGGTATGAGAACGCGGAGAGATTCGCCAAAATTAAATATCCTCTAGCAAAATTCGTACTAATATTGTAGAATCTATGCAGTCAAGTACAAACACTTATATGTAAAAGTAAAAATGATAAACCCAGTTTGGCTTTTGTGTGTGAAACCTCTAAACGTTCTATTGCTGCGAACGATTATAGAATGATTATGCCACGGTTTGCGATTATTTAAGTGAAACATCTTTGGGAGCAATAAAAGTAAAGTTTCAAAGTCAAATTTGAGTGCAATTTTTCTTAATTAATATTGTTTTTTTGTAGAAAGTGACAAGACGAGCCAAACTTTCACCTGATTGTGAGTGCCACGTCTGCCCATAACAAATGCTGTGTTTCCTAAAACATTTATGTGTCCACACTGCGCCCGTCTCCCAAAAACAATAGTTCTTAGGTCACATATGAACAATAATTACACTATCAATCAGTGCCCTTCAGACTCCTCGGTAATGTCTACAGACTACTGTTTCAGGACCTGGTACTAGACGGATTCCTGCATAGTTTAATTGCTGCATTCATTAATAATTGTTTATATACTGAGCTGTTATTCTTCAGTACGTAATAAGTTATTTTCCTTCACCGCCCAGCACGCGGGAAATCATCACTTAATATTACAATTAACAAAAGTGGTGCCGGTACCGGTTATTGGACCCAGGTGATTCACGTGCCATGAAATTTAAAGCAAGCACCTTGCGCTACTACCACGGCTCTTGATATTATATTTTGTACAAAACGACGAAATGATTTAAGATCTCTTTGAGTTATGTAGAGAGATAAAATATAATTACGAGAGATATAATATAATTATATTTAATTACAAAGAATATTATGATTTCTTATATTTACGCGAGCACTACACATTTAAATGAAACTAATTTTACGGATTTTATCGCGTTTATTTTTGTTATTTATAACCCGACGTTTCGAGTGCTTTACAGCACCCATGGTCACGGGCTGTAAAGCACTCGAAACGTCGGGTTATAAATAACAAAAATAAACGCGATAAAATCCGTAAAATTAGTTTCATTTAAATACAAATAATATTGTTGAGTTGTATAGTATCCCCTAATCCCCCACGTAATCAGCATTCATTACGTAGGGGGATTAAATAATTATTTAACGCTTAAAAAATATTAATTATTAGATTGTTAATTAATTACTTTTGTTCTCATTACTCAGAGCTGAATGATTATCCAATGCTACAAGATAGGAAAATAAAATTTGTTTGCGGATGACGTCTATCTGGCCGATTTTCGACCACTGATTACTGTTCGAAGTTATCAACTGCGCAGGAGATATCATAGTGCCACAAATGTACGCGCAAACACAGAGGCTCTCTCTCGACCAAACCAAACCTTCCCGTGCCCTATGTAACGCTCATGCGATAAGATCGGAGGATCTATTTACGATTGTTTGTAGAATGCTATGCAACAATTGTTGCGCATGTTAGCTTCGAAGGATCAGGAAAATTTAACCGAAGGAAAAGCTGTCGCGGGCGTATCTTTAAGATCAGATTTCACTACATAACTTGTAATATCATAAAAGTTATGTACCAGTATTGTTTCGCCTAGTAGATGATACCATTCGTCGTCGTCGTCGTTTCAGCCTATCACTAGTCCACTGCTGAACATAGGCCTCCCCCATAGATTGCCACAAAAGTTTGTAGCTCTCGTTTCGGGGGGATTTTGCCATAGTTGCCACGCTTGGCAGACGGGTTGGCAACCGCAGTTTATTTATTCAGATGTTCCAGCAAGATGCTGCTGCCCATCTCCTGGTTTTCATTTTCCCTCTGTCGACTTTTACGACACCCACGGGATGAGATGGGGCCATTGTCAGCCTAAAAATATAAATTTAATCAGTTTACAGAAGGCCAATAATGTAATATTCGTCATTATCGTTACCATTTTTGTCCATCACAAGTCTACTGCTGAACATAGGCTTTTCCCACAGACTACCGTTCTATCTACTTTCGTTTTTGAAAATATACCCATTTAGCACCTGTCGCCCTACACTGTTAATGCGCTTCGGCATCGTCGTAATCGGGAACCTTCCTTCCCCAATAGTTCTCCGATCATTTCAGCTTACTGATCCTTAGGATATCGACGCGATGCCGTAGATTCTAGTTACGGATCCTATATCGCAGAGAGATCCTAAGGCAAACGTTATTGGTCAATATATACGAAAAATTATATTCGATTAAGACACCGATACGCTATTATTGTAATATAATTCCATTATGAAAACAATTGTGTGATACACGATAGAATTCATATAAACATTTGTACAAAACAAAGTTCAATCCCAAGGGTAATCACAATATTGTAACTTAGTTCCGTTGTTCGTACCCAATCCTTTGCTGGGAACCCTTCGTGTACAGGACAATTTTCTTGTCAAACATTTCAATAGAAGATTTTAATTCTGTTGTAGTTGTACGATTGTGTTTTTTCTTTTAATTTAATTATTCCCATAAGGGTCCTGCGGTACTCGGATCTTAGACCATATTTGCGACATATACGAGACAAGACAAGATGATAAAGTCTTCCTGTGTATTAATATATTTTAATATTTACTAATGATTATTATGATAATCAAACTGCTTTTAGAGTAAAAAAGTTCTAAACGCCTATTTAAAATTCGGACTATAGCAGGCATATGTAAAACATATTTTAAAAGATAAGATCTATTAACAATCTTAAGGCGATAAAATAATTACCAAATAGTCAATTTAGAATACGGACAATGGCAAATTCCATAGAAACAAAACTATATGTATAACGTAACCTAATACCTCGTTTCCAGGAGACATTTCTTTACAACAAAAGAAAATCTATTTCCACACGTCAGATGGCGTCCGATATAAAACGAAAATACACACTAAGCTACACAGCGTAAATTTTTCTTGAAACTGTGTTTCAAACTTCTAATATCGAAATGCACTTTATCTACGAGAGCGTTTCACGCTCGAGGCGAGAGGATGCACATCAAAGATGTCCACGTTTACGCTGAAGCTCCTTGCAAGGTTGCATATGACCCCGGCGTAAAGTCCTTAACGTGTTACCCGAAGGCAGCCCTTACATTGATATACCACATGATACATATTCGTTTGAAGCGTTTTATGGGGCTTAAGTCGTTTTTATGTCTCTGATGTGACCTTGTAGCTTCCGAAGGGTGCGGCTTCGGTTTTTGCGTTAAAGGCGACGCGACATAAGCGTAATAAAGCCAATAAAGTTATGCCCTTTATCTTAAACGCTATTCAGCACACGCTTAACTTTCGAGTCGCTGTTAGGAGTTGAACGTAAGTAATTTACGGGTATTTCGCATTTAAACACGTTTTGTTAATTACACGTTAAAGATAATGATGCCACCCTTCGCATATTTTCAATTCGGGGTCTCTCGTTAACTGCTTTGTTTGCAAAATGTTTTCAACGATAATTGCTTCAGGCGTTGCGAAGCTCCTCTAAAATACGTTTGTTTTATGAACCTTAAAAAAAATATTTTTATCTCACCATATTAATTTGTCCTGTAGAAATTAGTGTGACGGACATACCTGGAACAAAGAACAAACAATTTTTAGATATATATAACTACAAAACAAAACTAATAGAAGAACCGGTGTAACTGACAAAACCTAACTGATAGTTAATAGAATCAGGCGCTTCTTGCAGAAATCCATGACCAGTACCTAAAGGAGTGAAACAAAGTTTAATTTATAAGATCCGCATTGAAATTACAGTGAACTCACTCGACGGCTGTCTGTCTTAGGGTGTATATATCATTACACAAACATTTTACATGCAGGACGTAAATTACTAATTTATTTATTTCATTATATTTTATTCCTTTTCAATAAATAGATACAAAAGACGGACTTAATGCCTTTAAGAATTTTCTCCCAGTGGGCTCATAGAGTGGTGATATTTTGATGAGGTGTAACAAAAAAAACAAGCGTAAGAAACAACCTACCTACTTCGTTTCTACCAAGTATTTTTTATGGGAACAACAATTAATTATACATAAGTTGGTAAATTTTCATACTTACATATAGACATGCCTTTTTCCCATATAAGGGGTAGGCAGAGGCCACTCACGTAGCCCACTTTTCGCCCTCGCGGAAAACGAAACATAACGGGTGGCGAGAAGCGTCGCCGCCATTTTGTTATAAGTAAAAAAAAGTCATACTTCCCATTGCTCACCCACGAGTAGTATAGTGACAGCATTGCATATTATGGTGTTATTCTACAATACCTTAGTCGCCTCTTACGACACCTAGTTAGGAAAAAGACAAATTCTATTCTACTCTGCCGGGCACATATCGCATAAAAATTTGACATTGACTAATTAAAAATGAATAACCCACTACGCTATTCACAATTATACAAAATAAAAGTAACAAATTAATGCCGTACATGAATTAGATGAAAAATATGAAATAAAACTTCGTACTACAGAAATCATTGATTACAAAGAGTTCGCCTTTGAACCGTTCGTTGGATAGTCAAGCAAATTCGTTGGTTCTTAAAAGGAGCAAGGAAAATAGAACGAATATATAGTTGGAATCTTAAGTCTTCTGGTAGTATAGTGTCTTCTGTATTCTAAGGTTAACATGTTACAAATAAGCAGTTGTGCAGATGATATTTGGCTATGATAACATCGATAATGTAACCAACTTAAAAATTAATGACGATCCTGCGCACTTATTGTGTGGGCGGATCATTGTCTTATATCGGTGGATATAAGTTTCGTCATTTGTAAAATTCTTGGACGTATTCTCAACGAAGTCAAAGAGTTTAAAATATTCATTGACATTATTTTTAATATATTCGTCTAGAATCTAGATAAAGTTTTGAATAGGTATATTACGAGATCTTCCACTATTTCACAAACAAATTAATTAATATAACAAATTAATACTCGTATATCTAACTACACTTATCAGAGACTTGTATACTGTTTATAGTAAGGACTGTAGGGCTATAATATAATTGGACTGTTTAAATGTAGTATATTTCGTATATAAAGCAAAATAAGGGAAAATAAACAGAAGATGGGCAGCAGCATATTTCTGGAATATCTGAATAAATAATCTGCGGTTACCAACCCGCCTACTAAGTGTGGCATCTATGGGTACTACTCCCCCCAAAATATAAACTTTTGTGGCATTCATTCATCTATGGAGGAGGCCTATGTTCAGCAGTGGACTAATGATAGACTGAAGTGATGATGATGAAGTGATATTGTATTTACTTTCAGTCTAGAAACACTTTATGTAAACCGTTTCCAAATATATACATTGTTTTCGGTTTTTAAATAGTTCTTCATTCTTTGCACTTTATGCGTTTTTTTTAAATAAGTTTAAGGTCGATTTCTCAATGGTTTTTCTTTCACGACTCTTGGTGGAAAAATCTATCCTGAAGGTGAAGCGTCACTGTTTTGTAGTATTTAATAAAGATTTTTTTTTATGTAAGTAAGGATGACAAAGGAGCACATAATTAAAAGGTAAGTGCTCACTGGTCGTAAAAAACCTTACAGCGGCAAAGCGCCTAGTGGTCAGAGTACTTGACTTTTACGCCGCAGGTCCTGGGTTCGAATCCCAGTCGGAGCCAAAATTTGTGCTAAAATACAAATTGTTGGTTTTCGGGTCTGGTTGTGTTGTGATTGTCCCCGTGTTTCTGACACTGCATCCTAGCCTACCTCCGATCTTATCCCATCAGCTTTACATCAGGCGCGGGTAGGTTGGGACGACGGGCCTCTGTTTCCGCGTACACTTGTGGCACTATAATATCTCCTGCGCAGTTGATGGCTCTCGAGAGTATTCGGAAGTTGTCGTCGTGGTCGAAATCGGCTAGGAGAACATCATCATCATGAGTTGACTAAAGAAAATAAACTGAAAAATCTTGTAGCCTCCGGTAGATGGCGCAATAACGATCCCAAATATTCCAGATCTACAATATAATGTTTTTTAATATCTATTATAAAGATTTGAGCGAAAAAAATGATTTGAGAAATATAACACTTATGAATATCGTAATGGTACATGGATAACAGTAGGCTATTACGATATTAACCAATACACACATGAAGACGTTATTTTTATTGTTCTTGGCAGGATTGCGTACAGTATGGTGTTTTTAAGAAAGCTTTACAGAAATCTGCCACTGAAGGGAAATTCAATAAAGTCTAAGCCAGCTTAAGTAGGATCGCATCTCGTATACCGGGGGACGTAAAATTAAACAGCCACAAGTAATGATTTCTAAAATAAGAAATGAATGCGAAGTTACTTAGGTAATATCTAGTTTAATTACACTGAATGGTTATCATCATCATCATCATCATTTCAGCCTACCATAGTTCACTGTTGAACATAGGCCTCCCCCATAGATTGCCACAAAACACGGTCCTCAGCCTGCATCCATCGACTTCCTGCAAAACCGTATAGGTCGTCGCTCCATCTAGTGGTTGCACATATGAAGATAATGATGTCCTCTTAGCTGATTTATGATAATTGCTGCACTATCAGTTATTCTGCCATCAAACAGTTACTGGGCAAATCAGACTTAAAAATTGATGTGTCATCACCAATAAATGCAGTAGGTCACGCAGAAATGTTCTGGGTGACACAGTATTAAGGCAGACGTTGCACTTACCAAAAAGTGAACGATTCTTAAAAAAAATATACACACGAGAAGTGCTATATATACACGAAGTTTACAATTATCATCATCGTCTTCATTACAGTTCATCACAAGTCCACTGCTGAACATAGGCATCTTCCCTAGACTGCCACATTACCATTACAGATAGTCGGTAATTTATATATCACCATTATATATTACCAGCTGACCAGCCAGCAACTTCGTCTGCTTATTGGTTATTTAAATATTATCTTGATTGATTTAATAATATTTTATACAGGAATCCGTCTAGGTAGGTACCACCCCAGTGCCAGTTATTCTGCTGTGAAGCAGTAGATTGCAAAAATTACTGTGTTTCGGTTTGAAGGACACTGTGAGCAAGCGTAATCACTGGGCATATGAGACTTAAGAACTTATATCTTATTATCATATCTTATTTTCTGGGTGACACAGCATTTGTTATGGGCAGACGTTGCACTTACAATCAGGTGAACGTTTTGCTCCTTTCATCACTTTATCCAATAAAAAAAACTATTTTTCGGGATAATAGGTATCTTATGTCCGTCTCTAAGATGCAATCTATCTCTGTGCCAAATTTCGTCAAGATCGGTTCAGCGGTTGAACTGCGAACGGTTAACAAATAGACAGATGGACAGAGAGAGTTACTTTAGCATTTATAATATTCGTATTGATTAAGGAGTGACACACGACCCATCAAACTGTGCGCGATTTTTAAATATCCCAGCTGAACACTGAAAACATTGAAATAGCTTGAACATTTTTAAGTTAAATAAAGTGCAAGATTCACTGCATGAATATATTTTTCTCGACGCTTGTAATAAAAAGTATTCAAAGTGGTGGATGGTGCTTAACAGATATTTCGTAGTAAGACTGGTACGAAAGGAAAGTAGAAATTTCATAAGCTTATGCAGTGACTGGTTACGTCCGTAGCTTGAATTTTCATAAAATTAAACAGTTTGTAACAATTCACTAATTCTAATAATAACTAATACTAATTCACTAAAATAAACGAGAATAAGAAATATTTTACAACTTTCAATAAATTTACTTAATTCCTTTTTAAGTAGGCGTCTATATAGGCTGATCAGTTTAAATGTTAATTTAATTATCTAGGAGGGATATCCCAGAACGACGGAGTGTAAGACAAGCACAAAAAAACCACTAGAGCTGATCTCGTAATTTCACTAATTAACTCTCAGAGTCACGTTCAAATTAAGATGGCGAAGAAATATTCGGGTGAAGCGCTTTTGGAACAAAAGCTTGAACGTTTTTCGCCATAAACATTTATTAGGAACGTGAATAATTAAAAATGATCACACGTATTTTAATTCTTCTTTTTAATTGGTCTCCGTTATTTAGAGCAAGATTTCAACGAAACACAAAAATAGGATGGAGTCTTCTTTTTATTTATTTCACCAACTTTTCAAAAACTATTTTAGAGCTAGTGCTTCCCGCCCATGAGAAAGCTGAGAGCAACGTCGAGAGCAGCTGTCTGTGATATTCTCGCGATGTATTCCTCATCACATAACTTATGGAAAATCGGTTGTTGCAAATTTAATAAATTATTTCAATCTTTTGTTCTCGCGAACAAGATTAATTTTATTTATTTTTGCCATTGATTTTCCTATACCTAAAACCATGTATGCAATAACGCAATGTTATACGAAGATGAACATATTTCTATATGTGGCACTTGTCGCAGGTAACATAAAAGTTAAGTAAGAGAAGTGCTGGTACAAATCCTTGCGCCCTTCGCCTAGCGACAAATAAACCATATCATATATGCCAGATCAAAATTATTGAAACAAGTGACGGGTACAGCATCTAAGAATCGACTCTGGCACAGCGATCGCTAATCCGTTTATACCAAGTTTTACAATAAATTTATTTCGTCAACAGTCCTACGTCCAACACAGAGCTTAATTAATAATGTATCATGATGTTTATACAATAAATTAAAGAAACCTGCATGTCTGAGAAATAAAAATACTTCGACGACACGTGTAGTCCGCCAACCCATTTTGGCATAAGGGCACTGCCACATTTTTATATAAGTTTCATATAATATCCAATTAGACACGTTATGTTACTTAAGACACATTTAAGTATAACTTTAAAGAAATCTAAATTCAGGAAAACTTCGAGGAAAGCTCAAGTTTTCCGTGTCAAAAATAATTAATTCACAGTAAAAAATCTACGAACGCTTCAAAAGGTTACATTTCTACAGCGAATAACCAGACTTTGGAGTCGTCGTTAATTTTTTATTTCTTAATTACTATACATAATTACGTTGATAATAATTTTAAATGAAGGATCAACTTCTATTGGAAGCTAACCGCAACAATAGTACACAATAATACATTTTATCATTTCATGAACTATCCGTAGGTAGTATCCGTCGCGGTCCCGCCGCATGCGGCCGCACTGCAGTCACGTCACCTGTCAACCGCCTACTTAATATATAATTACCTAGCACTGGCGTAGTGCTCTATCGCTAAATAAATTAACTATAATACTAACGTACATGTAAAACTTGACTATCGTTGTTTACACAAGCTTGTGCTCACACGGTGACTATTACGGGGTTATTTTTTTAATTTATCGTTTCGTAATTTCTTTTACTATTAACCCGGTCTATAACGTAATTAACGGCCATTGAAATGACTATCACTTACTAAGTACGTGTTGTTTTGCGATAACAAAGGGTTGAGCTATGTATTCTGTACTGCCTGTGACACCAATTAAGTTATGTAAAGTTTCCACTACTGGGCAAATGTTACTTTTCTTTTTTAGGTTATATGTTTGGGTCTGCCACCACACACATCTTTAGTGAATCTACTAATAATCATTGTTCAATCATCATCAATGCTGCTACAAATGTTACATTTGTTTCTTTCTTTGTTGGTCATTATATTAATGTACTTCTTACCATGTGCCATAGACGATAGATTACCTGACTACTTCGCAGGTCCTGGGTTCGAAACCCAACCAGAGCCAAGATTTGTGCAAAAACACATATTGTTGGTATGGTTGTGTGCATGTGGAATGTCCGTAAAACGCTGCCGGCATCATTTATAAAGATGAGTAAGTGCTTTGGTGTTAGCGGTAATACTTCAGGCCCAAAATATACTGTATGTTGTAGTAAAGACGACAACTTCTTTTTATAATCTACGTCAGGGTGTCGCCAGTCTCGAAATTGGCCAGAAAGCCATTTTGATAATAAATTACTTTATCAGTCATATTTAAACTAGACTAACGAAACAATTTGATATTAAATAATGCCCGCTGGGAAAGTAAATAAAAGTTCTAAACAAGTATCTTAGAATAATTCCAATTACGTTCTAAGTACGTACGTTTCGAGATATCCCAAGTTTTCAAAAATTGGCTGTGTATTTGACAGGAATATTAAGTCTAGACCTGTGAAATATGGCGGTATGAAACGCAACCGCTAGAAAGAATTCTATTTTAAGATTCACACAATAGCAGCCGTATATTTCGACAAACTTCGTGCCACCCGTGAAAATGTTGAAGTTCTTTTTACACGCGAACTTATGCTAACATTATTCTGACGTCAATCGAAGTGGTGCTAATGGCCTGATGCTAGAGGTTAATACTTTAGATTGTCGACACGATGGTAAAAGTATGCTTAAACTCCGTATTATTAAATGTTGATGAAGTTGTTTGAATACTAGCGTCTTCGCCTCACTCGTAAATACAAAAACATTTGTCGTAAAAACATTTTTTTTTTCATAATATTATAGGTATTTCATTCTAGGAAATAAAAAAGAATGTTCCACTACACGAATGTAATAAGAGATAAGTGTTCATAGTTGAATGTTATGTATTTTAATTCCATTTTTTTATTTTATAGATAGGTCTAGAAGGAAAACTAGTCCTTCCAAAAGGTCTGCACATTATTTTGAACCTACTTCAAAAAAGAAGGAGGTTCTCAATTCGTCTATATATTTTTTTAAGCCGATAGATGTCCGGCTGTGCAGAAAAGCACTTACCTCTTTCCTACCGAGGTGTCGTAAGAGGCGATTTAGGTATTATACGAACAGCCTTTATTAGTGCAGAACAACAACATACGAGTATTATGCAATGCTGTCACTATAATGTTCGTAGGAACGCAAGAGGGAGTAAGATTTTTTTTTGACTCTTACCAAAATGGCGGCGACGTGATTCGCCACCAGTCACGTCTCGTTTCCCACGAAGGCGTAAAGTGAATCCCTGCCTACGCCTTTATATGGAAAACGTTGCAAATTTGCCCTACCTAAATTATCCGATAATAAGCAGCAACGTTTAAGGTGCGAAATATCCGGTACTGCGATTATATTATCGATTATATATCTATCCGTCTACCGAGTGCTGAGACAGCTAAAAAAGACCTCTTGCTTCGCATTATTCAATTAAACTTTTATACCTACGACACTATGTGGGGCAGTGGATTCACATGTTTTTACCGCGTGGTCAGAGTACCTGACTTTTACGCCGCAAGTACTAGGTTCGAATACGCGGATAATTAAAAAAAAAAACAAATTGTTGGTTCTCCGGTCAGCTCGTGTTGTGCATGTGAAGTTTGTGAAACGCACCCACGATACATTAGAAATACTACTGTAGGGCATTGATTTTTTTTTTAATATCGTTTTATGGTGTTGAGACCACACAAGCTTTTATTTGATAACTGATAATAAGATACCGTTTCTGGCTAAATAATTTTTTGCTACTAATGTATTGATTATTGATATTAACGATAAATGATAATGATATTGATATGAGTGCACGGGGCCGCGGTTGGTCGTGAACTGTCTATAGAATATGGTAAAATTGTACGCGGCGCTTCAGATTGCTGACCGCGAAAAATGTAGGTTTTGTTTGCACCGTACATTGTTCTTAAAGTTAAAAGGTAATTTTTTTTATTGTATAAAGTGATAAAACGAGCAAAACTTTCACCTGATGGTAAGTGGAACGTCTGCCCATAACAAATGCTGTGCCACCTATAAAATTTCTGTGTGTCAATACACTGTGCCCATCACCCTGAGATATAGGTTCTCAAGTCTCATATGCACAGTGATTACGCTAGCTCACAGTGCCCTTCAAACTGAAATACAGTAATGTTTGCACACTACTGCTTAACGGTAGAATAACTGGCCCTGGGGTGGTACCTACCTAGACGGCCTCCTGCATAGGAATCCTACCACCAGTAATAACTTAATACGAGTAAGATATATTTCCATTCGATTTGGCGGCTTTTAAAATTGCATAATTCTTGAGAGGATACAGTCGGTATGCATACAGATCTGATGTTTAATTTCTAATTTTCTAAATCTTTAATCTTTAAATTTTCAGATTTTTAAGGAATATTGTATTTCTTTTATTGGATAAAGTAACGAAACGAGCAAAAAGTTCACGTGGTGGTAAGTGCAACGTCTGCCCATAACAAATGCTGTTACCCAGAACATTTCTGTGTGACGCCACATTGCGCTGGTCACTATGAGACATCAGTTTATTAAGTCTCATATGCCCAGTGATTAAGCTAGCTCTCATTGCCCTTCAAACAGAAACACAGTAATGTTATATATAAACTGTATGAAGGTTTGTAATTCATAAATAAATTATGTTAGACAATAACTTTTCATTTCGTCTTATTAAATTAAATAACAGATAAAAATACTAGTTGTCAAAGGTGGTTGTGATTTAGACGTAGTTATCAAGCAAATTCTAACTTAAACGACATTTCAAGATAGTCACAGTTCATACTAATTTAGCATGCGCCGGTGCAATAAGCCCGTGCTCAGGTTATAGTGTATACCTCCACTTATTAAGAGCTCCTGTGACATCAGTAAGTTCTTCAAGTTTAATATCAGTAATGAACGCGCAGTGCAGTCATGTCACTTGTCAGGCGCGTGTTTAATATCAAATTACGTGCGGAGTAAGCTCGCCCGCTTCCAGCCCGAATTATAATATGATAATGACATAGATCCTTGCAAAGTCGCCGAATAATGCATCCTTAAGAATTATCTGATACCAACTACGTAATTAAATCGATAAATTTAGTACATTGTAAGTTGCTAGTGCTTGCCGTTTGGATTCTATACTAAGTTTGTTATCTCTTGCTTTTTTTCCCATGTATCCAGTACCTTGGCAATAAGTTCTTTACTATGAGGACGTATCACCTTTGCAGAATATAAACATACATACATGTGACTGTATCACGCCTTTTTCTAAACTTTATAATATAATATATAATATAATATATAATATTATTATAAAGAGAAAAGATTAGATTTTTTGTATGTTTGGTTGTAATGAATAAACTCAAAAACTACTGAACCGATTTTAAAAATTCTTTTACCTGTATACAACTACATTATCACCGACTAACATGAGTTGTATTTAATTTAAAAAAAAACCGAGATCCCTACGAAAATTGCTATGATGTAACCCAAGGTATCAAAAATTTACTGATCAGAGTCATTATTTGGCGTGCGCTGCAAAAACTATTGATGATAAAGAAAATAAAGTACTGTATTTTCGTATCATTACTCATAAAAAAGTCCGCGAGGCTATATGTCTAACTATTGTAGTTAAGTCACTATAACCGCTTTTTGTTCAAACTAGTCAATCGAAACACGGTTAGAATCGAAAGATGATGATATTCGTATCATGATATTAATCCTTATCGTACAAAATAGTTTCATAGTCAAAGTTGATTATGTATTAAGTCCTCTTTAAATTATTCGAATCGGACCTTTCTTTTAGAAGTTAGGACGGGTATAAAAATACATACATAAAAAGGGGCTAAAAGTAAAAAAATGCTGCGGTGTGAGCGATCAACCATATGCTCGCTCCCGCTTCTCGCGATTAGACTAAGTTCTATTAATTACCTACCTACTCAATTTATTTTTTGTAAACTAGAAACAATTGAATAGTGGTTTGTAATAAAACAAAATTATAAAAAATACAGCGGCCGTGGTCTCGAACGCCGCGCCGCCCGGTTTCATTGGGACTTGGGCATCATCGAGGTTCATTCACACCTGATGATAAATGCAATAGACGATAAATTCGATAGCCGATAGGAGTCCGGCAGAGTAGAATAGATTATGGTATTTATACGGACAACCTTTATTCGTGCAGAACAACACCGTATTATTCAATGCTGACACTATACTGCTCGTGGGAACGCAATGGGGAGTTAGAATTTTTGACTAGTACCAAAATGGCGGCGACGTGGTTCGCCACCCGTGATGTCTCGTTTACACGTTGTCTCGTTTTTATTGGACAAAGTGACGAGACCGGACCCGTTCACGTGATGGTAAGTGCAAAGTCTGCTCATAACAAATGCTGTGTCACCCAGAACATACTCGTATCGGTGTTACAGCAAGACAACTGATGTCTTGAGGAAACGGGTGCAGTCCCCTTAAGACATCAGTTCGTAAGTCTCATATGTCCCATGATTACACTGGATCTCAGTGCCCTTCACACCGAAACTCGGTATTTGCACATTAACTACTTCACGGCAGAGTAACTGGCCCTGCAGTAGTACCTACGTCCAATCATCAGTAAATTAGTTAAGTACTAGTTATTAGTTTGAACGTTTGTGACGACCGCGTGGCCTAGTGGTCAGAGTACCTGACTTCTAAGCCGCGGTTCCTGGGTTCGAATCCCAGCCGGAGCCAACATTTGTACTAAAACATAAATTATTGGTTTTCGGTCTGGTTGTGTTGTGATTGTCCCCGTGTTTCTGACACTGCATCCTAGCCTACCTCCGATCTTATCGCATCAGCGTTACATCGGGTGCGGGTAGGTTGGGACCAGTGAGTGCCTCTGTCTTTGCGCGTACACTTGTGGCACTATAATATCTCCTGCGCAGTTGATGGCTCTCGACAGTAGACGGAAGTTGTCGCCGTGGTCGAAATCGGCTAGGAGAACATCAGTTTTCAGAGTTTGAAGTTGAACTAGTAGTTCGAGTTTAATAAAGTTTGAAAAAAGGCTAATTTTCTGGCAGCCCTATTTTACTATGGCAACAAGACTTCTAACAAAGTCTTGCAAAACACTTAAAACATCCCTTTTTATTCTATAACATCATTGGTTATCAACAAAACGTATTAAAATCCGTAAATTTGCGGAATTCACAAATTAAAACATATATTTAGACAAAAATATAATATTATAATTCTACGCCAGAAACAAACACATTGACATTATAAAAAACTTAATTTTTTACGAAATTATGTAACATCATGTAGCTCATGAAACCCTTTTGAATAATTTATTTAATTTTAACGATTTTAAAATGTAGCAACATTTGACATAGTGGTGTGCATAAAAACGTTGACACATGTCGAAGTCTATTCTGACGCATGGAAGTATGAATTGTGACGTTTTTGAAATGTTAGCCACAACTGAATGAGCGCATGATTTTGTTTTGAAGCTAAAAAGCGAAGGCAAATTTTTTTACAAAACCAATAAAGTTTAAAAAAAATGTTATTGGTTTGGATAACAAATATTTTCTCACAAATGCCGTTAATTAAAACATGATACACTTAAACAATTCTGTTATACATTTCCTATACCTGTTAGTAATTTTATAGAAGGTGATAACCATTGAAAATTAATCATCATCATTTCATAATTGCAGCCAATACAGCCCAGGGTGCTAGATTCTCTTTCGCCACCATTACACAGCACAAGAAAACTAATCATTTTGATATAACCTCTATGTAACACAAATGTTTTTCTTAATTTAAGTATGTGATGACAAATGCTGTGTCATCCAGAAAATCTATGTGACCTTTAGTTCTTAAGTTTCATATGCCCTGTAATTACATTATCAGTGCACTTCAGAACGAACCATAGTAATGTTTGAGCACTACTGCTTTCTGGCACTGCCGTGGTAGACGGAGAGACGGAGAGCCACCCCAGCGCCAGTTATTCTGCCGTGAAGCAGTAGTTTGCAAACATTACTGTGTTTCGGTTTAAAGGGCAATGTGAGCTAATGTAATCACTGGGCTGAGACTAAAGAACTTATGTCTCAGGGTGACGGACACAGTGTGGTGTCACAGAAATTTTCTGGGTGACACAGCATTTGTTATGGGCAGACGTTGCACTTACCATCAGGTGAACGTTTTGCTCATTTCGTCACTTTATACAATAAAAAAAATATATGAAACCTACCACCCGTAAAAACCGCACAACAGCAAAAACTAAGTAACTGATTATAATTTAAATCAACAAAAATTTTATTAAGTTAACTCAATAATAACAAATATACTGATAAATTGAACAAGCTTTCTTACTAACATCGAAATGTACCACCAAAACAACAAACAAGTGTAAACAATAAAGCAAATGACAATAATAATGTCCCTGATAATAGAAAGTCAAAATAACGATCGCTTTCGTCGCTCATTGTTCAAGCTCTTTGGTAGAAGTCCGGTTAAGTTTCTCTATGCTATCAGAGGAAACCTACGCCGTTAGCAACTTAGACTAAAGATAGGAGTTAAGTAACTACCGAAATATCTAAACATTGTAATATACATACAAGTGATACATATTTTATATACATCAGTATTGAATTAAAACAAAATAGAACCTTTTATTAATAAAAATAATTAAACAAAAGTTACTAATTAATCATCGTAAAACATGAGCCGTAAAGTAATTAAACATGCACATTCAACGTTATTTTTGTGAGTAAAACGTTATCTACTCAGAAATAGAGAAAACACTGAAAATATAATTGAAATGGATTCAAGAAACAACAATATGAAATATGAACGTCAATTAGATTAAAAAAATTAAAATAAAGAATCCATTGCATACATGTTACAGGTGAGTAGATTTAATTCTCTATTATTTAATTCTGTATACAAACTAATAGATAGAATATCTCTTTAAACATATTTACTTTCTTTAAGTCAACGTGACAATTTTCTAACGCAGCATACAAAAACAAAGACGTATAAATTACCCCATCTCATCCCGTGGGTCTCAATCTAGAAGATGGGCAGCAGCATCTTCCTAGAATACCTGAATAAAACTATGGCAAAATCAAAAAAACAAACTTTTGTGACAGTCCACGGGAGAGGCCTATGTTTAGCAGTGGAATAGTGATAAGCTTAAATGATCATGATGATTGACTGAACTCTTGTGTCAAAGATTCCTGATGAATAATTTATATTTTACTATTTTCCCAAAATAAAATAGAGAAATCTACTAACTTAAAACCGTATAAATGAAAAATCACAGGAAATGGAATTTAAACGTTACCGATTTATATTTAATAAATTTAATAAGTGTTGCGTTGCAATCTTTCTGGCTACAGCAACGAGCCTTGACTGCCTTTTTCCCTGCCACATGAAATGCAATAAAGAAAACATATTTTTGCTCGTATTTAAACTAAAAGCATTGGAACACAAAATATAGATATAATGTGTAATTTCTAGCAAGCAATATTATTAATTATGACTATTCTGAAATCTTTTAACCTTGAGCTCATCAAGCTTTAATAAAGGATTAGCGAGCTAAAAATTTAACTTACATTTTGTTGTTTATGACAGCTAAATACACAATAAAGATTATCAGTCGTCATTTTCGGTAAATTAGTATAGATATATACTATACTAGGACAATAATACTACTACTACTTTACTACGACAAATATACTACTTAGGTATTTAAACAAAAAACAAGTTATGGTTACAATTAATATTAAAAGTCCGCAAGAATTGTATCATAACTTGTAAATATGCTTTGAGTACCGGTTTACTGTTCCGACATTTAACTTTGCGAAAAATAATATTCTAAAATCTGCTAACCAACCATTACGAAATATTTCTTCGTCTATTTATTCGTTCTTTAAAAAATAAAAAAACCTCAGCAGGCCGTAACATAAATTGTAACTTTTGTCTTTCACGCATTTTTAAGAGGTTTTTTTAATTTTGGTGCCAGAAAAGTATTCCATTCACATGTCCTTAAAATATTATTTATTTCTCTGATTCACAAGTTTTCTCAACATGTATTCCTTCTCCGACAACCACGTGATAAATCAGAACTCATATTAACATTTTTATAGGTGCTGTCACTGGGGATCGAACCGTTTTTTAGTGACCCACAGCTAAGCTAATAAACCGATCTGAACTTAGAGTAACAACTTGTGACAATATATACAGTATCGATTTTTAGATCCGCGGATACGTTACAAGCTTTTCTGCATTAAGACCCAGAAATGGACTAAAGGAGAAGAGAAAGCGATAATTTATACGTTTGAGTATACATTTTTCTTCTTATTTCTCATCATCAACAGCCTGAAAAAAGTCGACTGTTGGACATAGACACCTCCCAAAAAAGAAAAATAATCAGGTACTGGTGGTAGGATTCCTATGCAGAAATCCGTCTAGGTTGGTACCATCCCAGGGCCCAGTAATTCTGCCGTGAAGCAGTAATGAGCACACATAACTGTCTTTCGGTTTGAAGGGCACTGAGAGCTAGCGTAATCACTGGGCGTATAAGACTTAAGAAGCGATGTCTCAGGGTGACGGGCGCATTGTGGTGTCATACAGAAATTTTCTGGGTAACACAGTATTTGTTACTTCCCATCAGATGAACGTTTTTCTCGTTCCGTCACCTTATCCAATAAAAAAAAATCTAGTTGGCTTTTTTTATAGGAAAAAGAGACAAGACGATGAAACGGTGACCTGATGGTAACTGCAACGTCTGTCCATAATAAATGCTGTGTGACATCGCTTGTCACCCTAAAACTTCGTTTAGGTATGGCATAACTAAAATGGTTATTGCAACATAAATTAATGAGTTGAAATTTTCTTGACTATTGCTTTCCTCATTCATTTTGGGTGATTTGCCGTAGTTGCCACACTTGGCAGGCGGGTTGGCAACCTCAGTTTGTTTATTTTATGTTACAGGAAGATGCTGCCGCCCATCTCCTGGTTTTCATTTCCCTCGATTTTACGACACCCGCGGGACGAGATGGGGTAGCAGATTCTCTAACGCCTAATTCACATACAAAACAATTTAATAAGAATTTATTGCAATAAGATATTCTCACTCAATCAGAATACCCCACGTATTACAAAAAACAAACTGAAAACAAACATATTTCTGAATACATACATACATAAGATCACGACTGTCCCATAAGGTATCCCATAAGGGTATCCCATATATGTATCCCATAAGGGGAAGTCAGAGACTCGGCATTCACTGCAAAAACAGATGACTGCCACAATCCACGTTTCACCAAAACAATATATTTTCTGTATATCCTATCTTTATTTCGCCCGGTGTTGCGATCCACTCTGATGTAGCATCGTTTCACATTTTAAGACATAGAATACGATAGAATCATAATTTAATTGTCTACAAATAGTGTTCGCTTATAACTTGCAGTATCTCTAAATTCAACGTCTCTAAGTTTCACATTGGTTTCGAATGCCAATTCCAGTGGGCGACGGAACCATAACGCTAGCTTATTGACTTCAGACATGTCACGCTTTGCAATAACTGGAGTCGTATTTGAAGGCTAACTCCAAAACTATATCGATATCGAGGAATTAATATTAGAGGACTAGTAGTACTATCAGAACGTTATTACTTTGGCGCTTGTTCGTTATGGATGGGAACAACTTTATCAAATCAATATCAAGAGTATTGGATAACCAATAACGATTAATTATTTATAAAAACTTTTTTTTGATAGTCATATATTCATATTTGCTAGTGTTATAAGTAGTTATAAGTTTACTGGTGGTAGGATTCCTATGCAGGAATCCGTCTAGGTAGGTACCACCCCAGGGTCAGTTATTCTGCCGTGAAGCAGTAGTGTGCAAACATTACTGTGTTTCGGTTTGAAGGGCACTGTGAGCTAGCGTAATCACTGGGCATATGAGACTGAAGAACTTATGTCTCAGGGTGATGGACACAGTGTGGTGTCACAAAGAAATTTTCTGGGTGACACAGTATTTGTAATGGGCAGACGTTGCACTTACTATCAGGTGAACGTTTGCTAGTTTCATCACTTTATCATATAAAAAAATACTAGTGGAATGAGTTTAAAAAAAAATTAAATACTACCAACTCCACCAAAGTTTACTCAGAAATTTTAAACTTCAAGTTGAGTTTTTTAGAATCAAACATTTCTATGTCCTTATATTTACGCGAACACTACACATTTAAATGAAACTAAGTTTACGGATTTTATCGCGTTTAATTTTATTACTATTTATAACCCGACGTTTCGAGTGCTTTACAGCACCCATGGTCACGGGAGGATTTTGATTTAATTTTATTTATTATTGGATCCAATAATAAATAAAATTAAATCAAAAACCAAGCATAACACTGCAAGACTTCAAGACACAGTTAGCTCTTTCTGCATAGATCGGACCCAAAAATAATAATTAAAAGCTGAAGGTACCCCAGGTTAACTATGACATCAGGACATCTGTCACCTCAGTCCTCCCGTGACCATGGGTGCTGTAAAGCACTCGAAACGTCGGGTTATAAATAGTAATAAAATTAAACGCGATAAAATCCGTAAACTTAGTTTCATTTAAATTTCTATGTCCATCGGAAGTCTGTGAAGAAGTTTTAAGAATAGAATTAGTAGTTTTAGAGATCACACTCACATTATGTCTTCGATATATTTTTATATATTCGTCATGACTATAAATGTTCCACTGCTGAGCACGTGCTTCCTCTCACTTCTGAGTGGGACCAGGAAGAATCCGCCACGCTACTCCAATACGGCGGTTGGCGGATTTCCTCGAAATATTCCTGAGACATGCAGGTTTCGTAACGACTTTTTCCTTCATCGCTGAGCACATGGTATATCCGCACTTAAAACTTTATGGGAATCGAACTCAGGTAACTCGCGTACTATTAAATTATAGGCAAGCTCCTGGCCCCTGGGCTACCACGGCTCAATATTTTATAGATTAATATATTTTTTTATTCAAATGTCGTCCAACATTATTCTGTCAATACAAATTGTTAGCAGCATTGCATTCTGTGTATGCATACACGAATGCAAAAGATGAATGCCCACGCGTAACTGACAGGTGGCAAAATGATTTGTGATGCAGATTCAAACAGGAAAGATTAATATGTACTACACATATATACGCACATGTATAAATTTTTACGTAACATAGTTTTTGGCTTGTACAAATAATTGTTTAATGAGGTTAAGTTTTGCTTTAGAGTTAAATTGTAACGTTATTTAGAAAAGGTATTTTGGTTATGTATAAAGGGTAATACCTTTAATAATATATAAGAGTAAATGTAGATAGTTTTCCGTTCTTCGATCTTCGTAATCGATCGATCAAATATATACAAGTGCTTATTGTAGCTATACAATAGTAGCTGTAGTTGGTACAGTTATCTATTCCTTTGTAAAACTAAACACGTTAAAAATTAAACATTCCTTTTAAGGTATTAACTTAAGCTAACTATGAAGCTCAAAGTCGCTCAGCGAGCTTTGAAAGGGGCTATTCTCGGTATTTCTCTACGAGATAGAACCCGCAAGAGACATAGTCTTGAGGATCAGCAAGCTGAAACAGCCTTGGGCAGGCCAAATAGCTATTGCAAAAAGGAGTTGTCACCACACAGCTCTTATGCAAGTTGGCAGACTTCACATACGGTTTTTACACCATTTATTTTATTTTTACTAAAAGAAAACTTACAGAAAAAAACACGTTCACGAAGTTGTGTTTTACCGCCATGAACGTGGCAACTCAGTACTAAAATCTGCAATGACAGTATCGGCACCGGAGTTCGATCTCGGGTTGTTCGTGTACTATGAAATCTATGGCGTGGTACTTTCAAAAGATCAACTTAACTTTTTAAAGAAAAAATACATTTATTTAAAACATTTTACAAACTTAAACAATGGTGTAATGAAAATAATTATTGTCATTTTACTTTTATTTTAGATTTATTTGTGTGAACATTTATTACACACAAATGGTATAATTCAATCGGAAACTAAAAAAGAGTCAAACCGTATCATATTATGAACTTATCTCCAAAGTTCGGATTAATGAATTAACAGAATTCGATAGTCAGTTCTATTGCTGTTTGAAACTTTAACGTGCCCCTTACGTAACGTAATGTGGCTCGTGGCTCATGGTCAGCGTGCCCCCGAAATCCCTAGATCATGGCTCGAACATAGTCGATATTTGTACTACAGAAATTATTTGTTTTTGAATCTGGTTCGTCAAGGTGAAGATGAGTGAGTGACTCTGTTTTTATTGCAGCACTATTATATCTCTGCGTTAATGACAACTTTTAAGTAATAACCAATAACATTTTCTCACTTTTTATTATTTGTGCTATCCAGCTTTCTTATGACAAAAGTGCAACAAATTGTGGAATAACTAAAAATTCCGATATCAATGCGTTCTGGGTAGCGGTTGCGTTTTAACAAAGTAACTAAGAAAATTTATTTGGTCAATGTATAAGCAATACATCACAACAATCCAATTTATACAAACTGTCAAACGGTACAATTTATAGGCAGCAAAGGTATTATAGGCACAATAAAACATCAGCTATTTTTCCACTTGACATCCATTCCGGGTTGTAAAAATTTCCTTTCAACGTACGGGCTTGAATAAAAAAATCTGTGGGCACAGGTGACATTGCTCGAGTGACCTGAGAGAGGATTAAGGTTGTAAGCCGCTCCAAGTATTGTCGCATCGTAGCGGGCACGACTTACAGACCTCTTACCGAGTTTTATGAGCGCTGTATAGTCTGCAAATCAAGTGTAACAGATGCGAACGAATATCAATCTTATATACGTGAGTTAAGGCGATATTCGTTCCACCCTTAGCGGTCGACCATACAACCACCATTCTACGTTTATATAGTTATGTTAGAAATTTGTGCGTAGCAGCTAATGACAGACATGGGGTTTATGGTTAATACATAAATGTTTGATAAGAGGTATTTGTCGATCTGAAACTGTGTTTACTGGTATTCATGGATGCAAATACGTCAATACGAATTATGATTCCATTCACTTATTTCGAGAATAAAATTTTAGATAATTATGTCTACAGTTTCAGTTACTGTGTATTTAATCCATAAAACCCATGAGTAAAGAATATACGTAAGTATATTTCAGGTAATAATGTTTTGTAATAAAATAAATATTTTATACTAATTGTCATTACTTTCGGCCTGTATAGTTTTCTACTGGATTTAACCATGTTGATAGAATATCCCGTAATCGCCATGCTTGGTAGAAAGATTGGCGATCGCAGTACCAGACACCTCGCAACTTAGACACTGCTGCGCCCGTTTCCGATGTGTGTTTGGCATATTAAAGGAGATTATTCCACCGTTTTCGGAGGCCACGACATTTTACTGGCATTTTCTTTAGACGACCCCCGCGAGTTGAGAAATGGAGTGTTACTTTTGCCGCGATCACACGAATTAATGGAGCTTGGTGGTATTCTTTTGTGATTTGCGAGAAGTAGAAATTTCATGAAGATACGTACGTTCCTAGAGATGTCTAGAGCATTATTTTTATGTGATCAGTTAATGTTACATTATATCATATCAAATATCATATCATTTAAAACATCATCGAATCCAATGCCTTTTCTTTATTAATATGTAATTATAGATGATTTAAAAAGTGATAGGTGTCCCGCAACGTAGAATAGCACAAGAGGCGACTAAGATATTATACGGACAGATTTATCCGTGAAGAATTATACCATAATATGCAATGCTGTTACTATACTGCTCATGGAAACGCAATGGGGAGTAAGAATTTTGACTCGTACCATTTTGACTTTGTACCCCCATTTTGCGGCGACGTTGTTTGCCACCCGTCACGTCTCGTTTTCCGCGGGAGCGAAAAGTGGGCTACGGGCTATGTATATTAAAAACTATTATGGCCATAGTGGCTCAAGGGCCAGACTGAGTTCGATCCCCGGTATGCCGAACCCCTAAAATTGTCGGAAATGAGAAGAGGCTAGGTAACAGCCAATAAATGTCCCAATGCCGTGTGATCAATGAGAGTTTTGGAGCCGGTACAAGTCCGCCACGCTGCTCCAATGCGGCGGATCTCGAAGTATTCAAAAAATCATGTTTCTGCAGTAAATAGGGGGTATTCTTCCTTAAGCCTCGTCAGACGATTTAAAAAATGTTAAAGTGAAATAGTATTGGCTTTCTTTGGTGTCCGCTGTAAAATACTAAAGGTAGTGTCTTCTTTTTTTGGTAATTTAAGAAATAAAAATCTCCGCATTAAAATATTACGAGTACAAGAGATATGAAATCTTAAATGTAATTTTCAGGAATATTGTCAATAACTTTTTGATTTTCTGCGTATCTCGTTTATTTTCTTATTATTTCCTACCATAATAAATTATGATCACGTTCTCTTCTCCTTCATGGTAAATTCAACGTACACAATATTCCAGACACTAAATAATTCTTTGTACAAAAAGCATCGATCGTCAATTGTTGCAGAGATTTCGCCGTCAAAATGCACGGGCCGGCGCCATGGGAAATACGTCTGATTGCACTTATTCGCTTTTCCACTTGTTGTATATGGGCTGAATATATATATATTATTATTTTTTTATTATCAGAGACAGAAATTGAACAAGATTGAATAGTCTGTAAACTTTCGAAATGCAATTTAACATACGAAAAACGGAAGTGAGGAATTTGACCTACATACAAAAGAGAGCCGTGATAGCTCAGGGGCTAGGCGCTCGCTTTAAATTTCATAGTACGCGAGTGACCTGGGTTCGATTCCCGCTGCCGGCACCACTACAATTGTTAATTGCAATTTTAAGTGCTGATTTACCACGTGCTCGGCAGTGAAGGAAAACATCGTGAGGAAACCTGCATGTCTGTTGTGATAAAAAATATTTCGAAGACATGTGAAGTCCGCCAACCCGCATTGGAGCAGCGTGGCTGATTCTTCCTAGCTCCAAAACCCTCTCAGAAATGAGAGGAGGCCTGTGCTCAGTAGTGGGACATTTATAGGCTGAAACTTTACTTTACTTTACTTTACAAAAGTTACATTGCTTATATTGGAAGCTTTAATATACATTTCAATAGCCTTACAATGCGATTCTTACCACCCAGAGTGACCAAGTAAAGCACTCCACAAAAACAGAGTTAGAAATTTAAGCCAAATCCAACTTAATGGAATTCCATCTCATCCCGTGGATGTCATGGCCGTGTGGTAGCTGCATAAGAGAAACTACCACGGGTGTCGTAAAAGTCGACAGAGGGAAAATGAAAACCAGTATATGGGCAGCAGCATCTTGCTGGAACATCTGAATAAATAAACTGCGGTTACCAAACCGGCAGCAAAGCGTGGCAATTATGGTAAAATCCCCCCAAAAGTGATATACATTTTTTGTGGCAATCTTTGGGGGAGACTTATGTTTAGCAATGACTAGTGATAGACTGAAATGATGATGAATGAATGAATGATGAATCATTAATTTTTATGTTAACGACATGTATTTTTCAACTCTCTTCTCTCGAACTCTAAACCCGCGAGACTTATAAATAAGTCAATGCCACAAGCCTGGTAGTAAGTCTCCTATTCAAGAAACGAACGATTAAATAATGTTCCTTTTACTTATTATTAGCCAAATATTACGCTGCCAAGCAATGATGTATAAACACCGCTGTTTCGGTTTACAGGAAACTGAAATTTGTGTATATAACTTAAGAACCGATGTTTCGACGAGCGTAGTGCGGTACTAGAAAGAAGGTACTTCTGGGTGGCACCGCGACTATTAAGGTAGGCGTGTCACTAACCATGAGGTGAACGACTTGCTCCTCTCGTAACTAATTCCATAAAAAATCTTGAACCAAAACAAGTGTACTGAAAACTTGTATGCAACAAAATAAAGCTTTGCCGTAAAACTAAAAATTTAAACAGCTTTTTTATTTCTGAGAAAATGACGAGTCCCGCTAATTTTAAAATATTTTGCAAAACCGTTAACCAGAGGGAGGGTTTACTTTTTATGACACAACAAGTTATACGCGTGAATGAATGGACTGATAAAGTTAATTTTAAAAGCTTATCGAATGCAACAAATATTCTAGTGAAAATACCTGACAATTAAAATACATTCCAAATTTACAAAATTGTAATTAACCAATGAGTTAGCCGATAAAACAGAGAAACTCGTTAGCATTAGTTATTTGAATATGACTACCGTGCCGATTAAGCATGATAAAGCACACTCACTAAATAACCAATGTTTCCCTAGAGACTTTCGTAACATAAACCGTGTTTTGATAGTACCGTAGATTATGCCTTCAGGTACAGTCGGGAGAACAATTATTCCTACATAACACATAGATGTATGTTAGAGACTAAAAAAATATTAAGGTGCTGATTACGTCACCGGTCCTAGTGAATTTGTTAGTATAGAAGAAATAAACTCGCCGTGTGGTGGTGGTTTAAGAGAATCTACCACTCCGTCTCATCCCTTGGGTGTCGTAAAAATCGACACAGGGAAAATAAAAACCAAGAGATGGGCAGCAGCATCTTCCTGGAACATCTGAATAAATAAACTGCGGTTGCCAACACGCCTGCCAAGCGTGACAACTATGGAAAAATCCCCAAGTTGAAAGCTACAAACTTTTGCGGCAATCTATAGGGGAGGCCTATGTTCAACAGTGGAGTAGTGATAGGCTGATGTAATAATGATGATGATGATGATGAAATAGATATTACACTCATTATTATCTTGAGAATTTCGACTATGCCAACATTTCCCGATTAACAAGCAGTAATTGACAGCACAATGTATACACCCCGGAACAGAAATGTATTATTCCGTATGCCAATACATCCAGGGTTTTAACACATTTTCGCCTGCGCCGCTTCCTTCTACAACAATATAGAGGAGTAGTCATAATCTGATCTATATAAAATAAAAATAAAATATTTTACACAAACAATGCCTTCGGCTAAAATTCAAACCAACAACTTAGTGGAACGGTGCGTTGACCTCTCAGCCAAGTGGTCGTATATATATACATTTCTGGATTATTCAAAAATCTTATCAATATTTTATTAAGACTTCATACGGCATACGTAGGAAGAGTAGCAGTTTTACATGAGAAGAGATCTTTCGAAATCATGGGTTAAGGTTTCTATATAAAACTGGCATGCATCATTAAGTAAAAAAAATGTTGTGAAATACCCGGCGGCACTTCATACCGAGAAACATGACATCGTGTTAAATTTATGAGTGCAATACCTATATATTGAATGGAAAAAATCACTACTGAATTTTTTTTGTAACACCAACCTATCCAAAAAAATCTGATAGGATAAATTTTAATTATTTTTGAATTTGGACCGCTACTGAATTTCGTCGATATTTTAATAACTGAACCAATGAGCTGCGTTAATTCGCTGTCACTCATGCATGGCACTCCCCATTCCATTGAAATTCAGTATTAACGTATGCAAGATTATTAAATTTTCGAATTAAATAGCATTGCTACTGATGCAAAACAATGTGGCGAACCAGAATCAACATTATACTTACTTTGGCTTATTTTTTGTATATATAATAAAAAAGCATTTGCTTAAACAAAGACTTTCTCGCGCTTGAAGAAATCATGACGCAAAGTTCCGAACCATATGACATTATTTGATTTTGGCAATTATTATACTTGGACAGGTCATGTAGAAAATTCCTATTTAAAATTTGCATTAAAAGTTCAGAATTTGGATATCAGCGCCCTGCAGTACGACGCGAAGGCAAAAATGATGTGTGTAGAAAAACGGTTCGTCCCTAACATGCATAGAATAGAAAACGCATCCACCCTTGTTAGTTTATAAAAAGTCGTTACTAAATAATAAATAGAGTCAGAAATATACTTCAATTTACCCATCAAAAAAGGCAGAGTAGAACACCATATACCTCTTTCCTACCGTGGTGTCGTAAGAGGCTACTAGGTATTGTACATTGTGTGTATTGACAGCCTTTATTCTGCACAAATAAAGGCTGTCCGTACAATTCTCGTTTAAACTGATCACATATTTTTTGCATATAGCTTAACATCTGAGTATAATACTATGAGAAGTAAAATCGAGTGGAAGTTTAGGATGGTGAGCACTTTAGCACAGCATGGCATAAACTTTTTCAACCGATATCTAAATTTACAAACTGTAAGCAAACATATCGTAAATGCTTATGTACCTTTCAGCATACGAGTATACGCGATGTTAATAGATTATCTGTGTCGTCGCAATACGGATATGGTGTAGTGAGTCGAGGATTTTGTGGCCTTTGGCTGACGACGACATATGACAGATCTAAAATACACAAAACGGTGACAGCAGCGTCTGAAGTGCGAGATTTCTGGTCGCAATCACCAATTCACTTACCAAACGTGGTGACTACAACAAATACTCCCAACTTGAGAAAGACTTCGTCCAACAGTTGATTGTGTATGGACTGAAGACGATAGCAAAATAAAATAGAGAGGTATTATACAATAGTTAAAACATCAATACTATCGGTATAGTTAAAGTTGCATGGGTGTTACGCGTTACGTACAAGCTCTGCAACTGACTGGAATAATTTAAATTTGCAACTGCAATGGATAACCTTATTTCGTGCGAGGACATGTAAAATAACAAATGAGATATATGAATGAATCTTTCCACGAACGCTCGATACGATTACGAACCGGTCGACATGTGGACATACAAGTTAAAGTAGAATACTCGTGAATTATTTGAAATTTAAATTTGTTAAGCGATCGCACAATGAATTTAGAATCAATATGTTATACCAGAAGTGTAACGCAATAGTTGTTTAAGTATTTTTACTCTTTGTATTGATGTAACAAGCTACGAGTATGTATTGCCACCTAACAAGAATTGATTATCCAATTTTCTTATGTTGTAGATATTTGCACTCCATTACGAAATATACACAATAAAACATATAATTATGTGTATATGCCGATAGATATCCGGCAGAGTAGAATAGCACCTACCTCTTTCCTACCGAGGTGTCGAAAGAGGCGACTAAGGTATCGTTGGGACTGCCTTTATTCCTGCAGAACAACACCATAATATGCAATTCTGTTACTATACTGCTCGGAAGTACACAATGGGAAGAAAGATTTTTTTTACTTTTACCAAAATGGCGGCAACGTATTTCGCCACCCGTCACGTCTCGTTTTCCTCGGGGGCGAAAAGTGGACTACGGGTGTGGCCTCTGCCTACCCCTTCATACGGGAAAAAGGCGTTACTATACGTATGTAAGTATTGATGTGTATGAGCTGGAATTTATCATAAATTAAAAAAAAATCTTTTTCATAAATTGCACAGAATATATAAATAAACCGCCGCCAAAATATTAAATAAACATATTCATTTGTGAACATAGTAGACCCCACACACACTAGATACGGACTAGCACATATATCGATCGGCTCGATCGGGGAAATAACGCTCAGTACCAACTTAAAGTAGCACTATGATGAGTGAAGAGAACTGGAACACCAATGAATATTTGTGTGTGGCGCCACACTGCGCTTTCCCTTGTCAACAACTCATAAGTCTCATATGCCCAGTACAAACCCTTCAAATACAGTAATGTTAGACACTACTGTTTGGCAGCAGAATAACTAACACTGCGGTAATACCTATCTAGACGAATTCATGCATAGAAATCGCACCACTAATGTGTGCACAGTTGTGATCAGTATCTAAATGACTTAAACTTGAACGGTTCCTGTATACCAATTCGTGTTAATCAAAAGATTTTGCCGTAGTTAAAATAGGCCAGGAGTTTATTATCAACATTATTCGAAGGAATTTGCGAAATATCGTAACTAGGTCCATCTGGAATCTTAAAAATACGACATATAAAATTTAATCACAATTCTAAAAGAACTTCGCACCCTCAATTAAGTGTTTACAAGCCCGATTCCAATCTATAGTTCGCCAATCATTAAGATAAAGTAAAAGATATCCTTAAAAACTTTATTGTACAGTATTTTATTTTATCTGATAAAAATAATACAACCCTTCACAACAAGCATTTATATCACAGAGAACAGCAGATTTAGATTAAAATTTAAAAATATATTGTATGTACAAGAATGTTTTAGGAGCTATTATGAAACATAAGCCAATTTCGTAATATCAGTCCCTTTACATAAGTATATAACTTCCCTTCGGTCACAACAGTAAACGTAATCAGCTTCATGTATGTACAAAACCATGTAGACTAGTTTTTCAACAAATTATAGAAAGCGCTAGCGACAACGTAATGCTGTTATGTCGAAGGAACTGTTTTTTCATTGCAGTAAATATTTATATAATAGCTTTATATAAAACAAATATATGTATATGGAATTAATTATTTCATCAAATTTTGATTTGCTTTAAGTTTAGTCTATGTTGTTTGTAAATATCTCATATTTTAAAGTTAAAAGTAGAAAAATAGACATTTCGTACCAGAACTGATTATTACCATCATAACGCTTTCATTACAATAAAAACTGATAAACAAACAAATTAAATACAGCAAATAGAACGTTACACGCATACGTAAAGTTTTATTCTCTATTAACAAAGTTAACAATTAATATACGTATAGGTACTCGTACATTAATTTGGTTGAACCAAATAAATGAGTTACCGCGTAAACAGTTTAGTAATGTAGCGTCGGAACTACGTCCTCAATCGATGCAAGACGTCTCTGGGTACCGTGACGGTGGCAGGAGCTTACACAACATCGGTAAATATTAAAGAGCTGCGCTGCCGCATACGGCGCAGACGCACGCCACACGTCAAAATGATCCACCACATCGCTGTGAGTAGCATTTATTTTTTATTTATATAATTATTTATTAATCGTTTATTACCAAAATAGCCATAGTATCTCATCGCCCAGGTGGTCACCCTAAATTTAATATTACCCGAGTGACAAGAGTTTCAATCCGGCACAGTGAAATAGTCAACTACAACTTTTAGTGCTGATTTACCATGTGCTTGGTGATGAAGAAAGGCATCGTGGCCCGACCGGACCAGACATCAGAAAAAAAAAATCACTCCAAAAATGACAGGAGACACATCCCCAAAAATTAAACTTCTTAGATTTTACGGATTTTATCGAGTTTAATTTACTGTTTATAACCCATCGTTTTGAGGGCTTTACAACACCCATGGTCACGGGAGGACTGAGGTCACAGACGTCCTGATGTGTTTTAATTATTATCTTCGGTCTACGCAGAATTAGCTTACCGTGTCTTAAAGTCTTGCAGTGGTATATTTGGGTTTTGATTTATTTATTTCAGTATGTTTTATTTCAGTTTGCATGCGCCGTAGTTTTAGGCAGCCATTTGTGCTTGGCGGCGCCTGTGGCTGATCCAGATCCTTTTGGCACCCATCGGACACAGTAAGTAATTTCAAAGCATACATAAAATTTAATTAACTATAATTTGCTAGTTACTTCGGCAAAAACTGTTAAGGAACTCTTTTTTTTTCTATACCATCGTCAATATTTCATCTATCTTTCCGCGAAGAAATGGCTATCTGATCATCAGAAAAGGATAGCAGTTTTGATGACCGTGTATTCGAAACCCATACAAGCTTTTTACGCAAATGGGATTACTTACGATCAGGTGTAATCAAAAATAGTAAATAATAAAAAAAATGTAATCAAAAATCTTTCCTACCGAGGTGTCGTAAGAGGCGACTAAGGTATTGTACCGACTGCCTTTATTCGTGCAGAATAACAGGATAATATACAATGCTGCCACTACAACTCGTGGGTATGAAATGGGAAGTAAGAATTTTTTGACTCGTACAAAAATGGCGGCGACGTGGTTCGCCACCCGTCACGTCTCATTAATTTTTCCCCGATGGCGAAAAGTGGGCTACGTGAATGGCCTCTCCCTTATATGGGAAAAAGGCGTGTCTGTATGAATTAACGAATGTAATCAAAAAGATGGGTCCAATTTCAATTAATATTGCAAATATTATTTTTCTTTTCTTTTTAAAAACGGCGTTTTACTAACATACATTTTATATGCACAACACAACCATACCCGAAAACAAACAATTTGTTGTTTTTCCCATAACGATTCGAACCCAGAACCCGCGACGTAGAAATCATATACTCTGACCACTACACCACGCGGTCGTCAATTCTTGTAATTGGCTGTTGGCATAAGAGAGCCCATCACCTCAACTTCGCCCCATGGGTGCGTGCATACGTGGGCCACAATCTTTTTAAATATACCAAACCTAAAAAACTTTGACGGAAAGTCTCGGGCGTGTAAGGAGCACGACAGCTGGTATCGCAATCACAAAATCAGCTTATCAAGCGTGAAATGATAATTAAGTAAAAAAAATCTTACGTGAGAGACGATGATTATGTCGTATCTATTCTACTTAATATAGTAAAAATAATTGATAATCCTTCTATATTTCTCTTTATTATCATAATTTCACCCGTTATAGGGTGACGGGCGCAGTGTGGTGTCACACTGAAATGTTCTGGGTGACACAGCATTTGTTATGGGCAGATGTTGCACTTACCACCAGGTGAACGTTTTGCGCGTTTCGTCACTAAATCAAATAAAAAAAAATCGGAGTTTACTTTTGACATTTAATCAACTCGTGACATTTTTAAGTTTTGAGTTATTCTAGTCATTTATTATCAAGCATATCATAAGATATTCGTACATGAGAGTAAGGTTAAATTAAAAAAAAAATTACGTTTCGAAATTTTACATTTCAAACATTAAAACTATTTTTTTTTTTCAGTATTAGGCATTGTCGTAACGTATTTTGTTAAAAAACCGTGTGGTGGTGGCTCGTTAAAAAAATACTACACCCAATGGATCTCGTAAAAGGCGAGTAAGGAATTAAACTGCACTGTGCACCCAACAGCGCATGGTGGCGATGGGCTCACCACCTATTACATCAAGTGCATTATATTGTTTTGGTGAAACGTGGATTGTGGCAGTCATCTGATTTTGCAGTGAGTCTCTGACTACCCCTTATGGGATACAGTCGTAATCTTATGTATGTATGTATGTATAGGCCTCCTCCCCAGATAATTACCACACCTGCCAAACTCTGTACTATTAAAGGCAGGCATTACATTTAGGAAATTTTATTTTCTATCAGGAAATAAGAGCAGGCTTGAGCCCAGCAGAGGGACGTTGTCACTTTACTTACTTCTTTGAAGCATGATGTTATTTTTCAAATACGTTTTAGCTCTCTCAACAGTAGCATACATTTACATACTCGTAACAGCTCAAGGTAACTAAGTTTAATTCTTATGTAGTACAATAGAAGGTAAAAATTACTCTGACAATTTCAAAAGATTTATAACGTTAATTAAATTAATTAAGAAAGTTATTTAACATCTTGCTCGTAACTAACAAACAAGGTGAATATTAATCCTAGTGGGACTTCCTTTAGTATTAGGCGTTTCCTTATAATGACATTCGCAGCAACGCTATACATAATTTATGTATTCTACCGCCGCGTACGATAATGGATTCCATGGATCTACAGTATCAGCTATAATTTATCTTCGCAAATACGTGATTTGATGAGAGTTATTCGATAATTCTTATGTAGAAAATCAAAATCGAAATTTTTAATTTTTATTGAACCCAATTCAATGAGAAAATAACAATAATACCATCCCGTCGTCGTTGTAATAGCATATAAAATTAATTATCATCATCATCATCTCAACCTATCTCATGTCCACGGCTGAACAATTTTTTTATGGCAGAAAGTGACGAGACGTGCAAATCGTTAACCTGGTAGTAAGTGCAACGTCTGCCCATAACAAATGCTGTCACCCAGAACTTTTCTCTGTGGCACCATACTGCGCTTGTCACGCTCAGACATCAATTTTTAATTCTTAAAGCTCAGTGATTACACTAGCAAAAGGGGAGCCTTACATAGATTGTCAGTATCAATTTAAAAGTACCTGCATGTCCATCAATGTTTAGTACCACGACCACGTGGTATAGTAATTTCTGACTGATTGACTGGAGTCCGGGGCTCCAATGACTCCGCGGGTTCTGGGTTTGAATGGATTCTTCGGCTGGGGGCAACATGTGTGCACAAACGCAAATAATTGGTTTTAGGGTCTAGTCGGTTGTGACTGTCTCAGTATCTGTGAGGCTGCATCCTAGCTTACCTTGGCTGCACCAGGCGGGGGTACGTTAAGACGAGTGCCTCTGTGTTTACGCGTACACTTGTGGCACCATAATGTTCAGTTGATAGCCAACATAATTTGTAAGTTATCGTCAAGGTCGAATGGGCCAAGAGTACATCACCATGTTTTATTATATAATTATCCAAATATCAAACTATCCCGAGATGCAGAGAACCATCAATGCCATTTTATATTTCACTCGATGTTATATGTTTGTCACAGTATATTTTTTTGTTCCAGCGTGCGTATTCATGTACCCTATCAGGTCCACACTCTACACCATCACCACATCGAGAAAGTGCCTGTCATTAAAGAAGTTCAGGTCATTAGAGAAGTGCCGGTTGTTAAAGAAGTTCCCATCATCAAAACCGTACCAGTTTTCAACACGGTACACGTACCTGTGGTGAACACCGTAGCAGTTGAAAAACCGGTCTTTGTACCGGTTCACTTTAAAGATCACTGGCACTAAGCTACGAGTATTACAGCTAAGCGCATCGTAGATCGCGAACGGATCACAGTCACAGTCCAATCAGTTTTGTATGAAAGTTTGAATTACAGCTAGTATGAGTATATGAAACGAAGAGATCTCTAAATATAAACATTTTATAAAATTGAGATCGAAATTTGTGTCAAAATTAATTATGTTTTTAATTCCATTTCGTACATACACAACTAAGTACTGGTTGCGATCTATGCTTTTACATTTAAGCCCTTAGATAATTTTTATTTTAGTTATATGTAAGAAAATTCAGCAAATTGAAAATTCAATTTTATTAATATTATTATCCAGATCTATTGTTGGTCCATTTTGTTTTTATAAATAATCAAGAAAACTACACAATGCAGGTATCTGAAAACAGCATCCAACTGAATAATCTTGACTAAAGTAAAATCAACTTAAATACAGAAAGAACGTAATGGTACGAAGCTTTATGTCGTTAACACGTTTTATAATGTACATAAAAGTGTTAAAATATTGTTAAAGTTCTGTGATAAAACCTTTAAATAAACTGGGTTTCATTGACAATTTTCTCATTTATTTTATTTCACCAGACTTGTTCATGTAGAATATTGCGAACGTAAACGATCGTAACCCAGCAAAAAGACATTTAGAACCCGTACCGTATCCTGTGATCAACGGGTGTTATTCAACAATATGACTAACGGTTATATAAACCACAGGTAAAAAATGTACGGTCGGGGAACCACCGTCAGAAACGAACTTAATATGTAGAATTTAATATGCAGATTTCTATTGATTATATTAGTGTATTTTTGCCATGTCAAAAAACGCAACCCTCTTTTATTAACTCTCTCTCTCTCTCTCTCTCTCGCACGCTGTCTCTATCTCTTATTTGTATATTTTACTCTGTCATTTATTCAAAACAAAAATGTATATAATAGAAAGAGAAAGAGAGAAAGAGAAAGCGAGAGAAAAACTAGAGGCGGTATAACGCCTTTTCCTTACGTGACGATTTCTTCCAGTTCACTCTACTGTAAGCCGCGGAAAAGAACTTCGTTCCAATAATTAACAATTTTTATTTTTTTTAATCAATAATATTTCCTGGTAAAACGTATAATATGTATTATATAATTAGTTTTTAATTTAATAATTACTTTTCTTTATTTCTCGAACCTTTTTAATTGACATTTGGTTAAGTACTCTTAAGTTAATAAAATTCGTTATAAAGTTCAATAACATAATCATAATAATTGAACACCAAATGTTAATTATAATAAATGACAGCAATTAATTTCATTACCTAAATTTAAAATATTTTTTTAATTGCCGATGGTTGTAGAAATATTCAATGGTAATAAAATTATAATGCTGATACTGGCATTAGGGAAGTAAAACAACTAGCACCTAATAAGCTAATGTTTTAATACGCCTATTACTTTAAAAGCTTTCATAAACCGAATACACTATAATGTAAAAAACATATTTACCTGTTATAAAATAACTTATCAGCAATAGCCAGGTAATTTAGTCTGTTATATTATTTATGTATTATACATTTGTTAGACATACGACTTTATAATTTCTTCAAACTGTTTACACGATACAATGATCAGATTTATAATTAGTTTTAAAATCGTCACCCTTTATGGATAACGAAAATAAGTATCCGAAATAGATCAGTTTTATGTTTATTTTTATTTTATCTTTTATTCATTGTTTGCTAAATATGTTAGATATTACATTTTACAATAATATCCAGACCCGTAAACCAACAATTATGTTTGTTGCATAATTAATGGTTACGGCTGGGGTTCGAATCCAAGACTCACGATTCAGCAGGAGGGTACACAGACTCCAAGTTACACGGTGGTCTCGGCGATCAATATCATACAAAAATTTAATATATCAACATTGACTTGTCTAATGTTATTTCGCACACAAAAAATAAAACTTAGATATAATATTATTACTTAGAAAGTATACTGTCCTTAGGGAGGTCCCCGTCACGCGTCGAATGCCAAAAGTAAGATTATTTATTCAGTAACTAATACGTATACTTGACACATCACGTTCTATGTAAGTGTGTTCTGATCGACGTGACAACGTAACGTTCGATACTGTACCAGTGAAAATATTGTTTATGTACAAGTGATATTAATGAATTTAATAGTATGGCGTCGTAGTCATATATCATTGACGTGACATTTAATTAAACTAAAATACTGCTTAGAACACTACAGTTAGAATAATGATGTTGAAAAGTGATGAGTGTATAACAGAATTTTCAGAAACACATTAATTAATCAGATTTCAGATGAATTGTACCATGAAAAAATTTGCATACATACATACAGTCAAGCCTTTTTCCCATATAGGGGGTAGGCTGAGACCACACCCGTAGCCCACTTTTCGCCACCGTGGGAAACGAGACGAGACAGGTGGCGAACCACGTCGCCGCTATTTCGGTAAGAGTTTAGTGACAGCTTTGCATCTTCTGACACTTCGGTAGGAAAGAGGTAGGTCCATAAAATAACTTTTGGCGAACGAAGGTGTCAAGTGAAAAGGGTAGCTACCCGCTAGATCCAATGGTCTAATCTGGGGAGAACGTCTCCTCCAATCTGTAGATGTTGTATATATAGTTCGCATCTTAGTAACAATAGAGTGATGTTGGACACACGAGATATTTTTCTTATGTGGCGACACAGAAGTCGCTACAAACTCGAGTTCAACGTTTTCACAATACAGGCGAGTATATCGGATGGTCCTTTATGAAGAATAACAAAAAAAAAAAGTATGAGAAGTCCGCCAATTTGTCGTAAAGTATCGGGACCCGCTACGCAACTAGCATTCTCGTAAAGAGAAAGATGTTCTATATATGTAAGATATACAGATTAGAGGCAATTTGTATGAGTATTCGTACTGACTCCTTTGAGACATGAAATAAAGACTAATTTAGTCGCCCTATCCTTTCATAATGCCCACATGGCCGATTTCCGACCACGGCGAAAACTTCCGAATACTGTTGGGAGCTATCAACTGCACCGGAGATATTATAGTGCCGTAGTGTACGCGCAAACTCAGAGACACTCACTCGTTCTAACTTACCCGCGCTCAATGTAAGTAAAAATCGATTCTTGCGAACTGCCACCGGAGTCAGTTGGTATCAACGCAACGTAGACCTTCACAGCGACTGTGAAATGCCCTTAATCTCTGAACACTTCAGAGCATTATCACGGCGGTTTTTCGAAAAAGCCGCGGTTCATCTAAACCCGCTGGTGGTTAAAGCAGCAAATTACCGACCAGATAGAAACGCGACCGTACGCAAACGTCGCCCGCGAAACGTGCTAGACGACACGGACGTCTCAGCAATCCCTGACAACGATACGGTCAGTCACGATCTAGGCTACACTGTACACACAGTTAATAGCTTTAATATAACACGCACCACGACTCGCGACCGCCGTAGAGAGCGGCGCGCAGCAGTCGACAATCACACCGCGTACACACGATTCACCCGTGTTCCAGGGCGGTTCTCACCGCCCAGAGTTGCCGACACACAAGTCAACAGTCCGAATGAAGGCCCGCAGCCTCCCGGTCACGGTCATAAGACGACTTAAAATCATTTGAGATATTCGAAATCGCGCAAGCACGCAGCGAACGCGACACAGTCCGAATTTCGAGTTTTTTTTAAGTATTTAGTTTTTTTATTGTTTTTTTTAGTTTATTTAAGTTTATTTTTAGTTTATTATGTTTGGGTCAAACCAAACCTGGCACGCGGGCCCCTGGCTCGTGAGCACAGTATCCGATGAAGCTATAAAAGCCAAAAAGGCTAACAGCAATTACATCACCGAAATTATATATATCAATGTAAGACCCATACGATAAGATCAGAGGCCGGCTAAGATGCAGCATCAGGGACACGAGGACAATCACACCACAACCAGTCCCGAAAACCAATTTTTGCGAAAATATTAGTTTCTTCTTGTACTCGAAATCGGGACCGGGTAGACTTCCCGCAAAATCGTCAAGGAAACAACGAACGTCAAGTCGCACAAATACAGTATAACAGTACAAATATAACAAGCAATGGACCCAATAAACACACCACTGTCACCTATAGGTATTTAGCTTGTAGGCATGAAGATTGGTAGAATATAAAGAAGCCGTGGCTCAGGTAGGTAGCTACCTGGTGTTCGCCTTTAATTTCATAGTAAGCGAGTAACCTGGGTTCGATCCCCGGTGCCAGCACCTCTAAAATTGTTCTTCAATTTTAAGTGCTGATTTACCACGGGAAAGAAAGCGATGAAGGAAAACATCGTGAGGAAACCATGTCCGAGGAATAAAAATATTACGAGGACATGTGAAGTCCGCCAACCCGCATTGGAGCAGCGTGGCGGATTCTTACTAGCTCTAAAACCCTCTCATTTATGAGATTATGAGGCCTGTGCTCAGCAGTGGGACATTAATAGGCTGAAACTTTACTTTACTTTTTTACATGAAGATTATACACGTCGTAAATCAGTAATAAATAACGCAAAAGCTCGGTCATCGCAAACCATTTGTCAGCATTGCCGACGTTTCAGTTAAAGCGACAATAAATGTCGTATTCCGCAAAAATATCAACCGGCTTAGCGTTATGCGTCTTCGGTCCTGACTGAAATCATAAACAATATGCGAAACGGCTTAACCAAGTCACGTAATAATAATGTAAGCTCATGTAAATTAAATTTTATTGTTTTTAAAATATTTTAGATTGTATAAGCACGCGTATGCTGCACGCACTGCATAATGCTTTATAAAAACATTATAGATGTTTTATAAAAGGGTAACTTACAAATAAAACATAATAATAATGTAATTTGTTTAATAAAAATCATTAAACATTGTTTTCAAAAGTAAAGAAAATGCGTTATATCTCTTAGGTAAGGTCAGTGGCGGAGAAAATTTTTTAATATCGTGAGATCAGGCGTTTATTTTGCTGCCAAGTTCGAATCACAAAAACTAAGTTCAGATTTACCAAAGGCAAGCAAACCCGAGGAACATAATTTTCAAACGAAATATTATAACGAGTAAATTTTGTACGTGTTTGACGTTTTAACAGTATTAGATATTTTAGATCATCATTTTCTACATTACTGGTATTCTTTATTTTCTATTACATAGTAAATTGAATGGCGGTTAAGGATTTTTCATTGCGAATTTTCTTGTAACATATTCTTAGAAGATTTTTTTTTGATTGACATAGGATGAAATTCTTTCAATCGTTATAATTGCTAGGCCTAAAACACCCAGAGCGATGACAGGAAGCAGCGTTTAAGTATGCGATATCTATAATTGTGACCACTTATCTGCCTGCTGCAAACGTTGGCCCCGGCTGGCATTCGAACCCAGGACCCGCAGCGTAGAAGGCACTCTGACCACTAGGCCACGCGGCCGTCAAACACGTTTAAAAAAATACATAGATTAACATTACCTCTAAATCTCGGTTGCCATATTTTACTCTTCTTTAAAAATTAAATTGAAAACAGCGAAAAGCGAAAAATATCGTCATAAAATCCTGAATATACTTGGTTGTTAACAGTGATTAAAATTGAGAGAAGGCAATGATGAAAATAAGATTGGTAAAATTAATTCATAAAAAAAATTGCAATATAACACGTGTCAAGAGCGAACAGCGATGTAATTAATTCTTAAACTGAACACCGTAAAGAGGAACGGTAGGAAACGCAGTTGGCGCGAAACTTGGCTGCATGTAATGTCGGAGCGCAATGTTTGCACGCGCTATCGCAATTTGCAGCGAGCAACCAGCGGCTATCGGCATGTCAGCCTATTGTGGCGCTGTCAAACTTGAAAGCCATTTTGTATGTTGCCAGTACTCGATTTTAAATGGACGTTATAATGTAAGATGCAACACTATGGGCCATTTTCGTGAGTCGTGTTTTACAGGTATTATTATTGCTTTTGAGATTGAAAATTGGTAATGGTGTAACAGCCGTGTGGTGGCGGCCTAAGAGAATCTACCACCCCATCACATCCCGTGGGTGTCATAAAAGTCGACAGAGTTAAAATGAAAACCAGGAGATGGGCAGCAGTATCTTCCTGGAAGATCTGAATAAATAAACTGCGGTTGCCAACCCGCCTGCCAAGCGTGGCAACTATGGCAAAATCTCGCGCAAATAAGAGCTACAAACTTTTGCGGCTATCTGTGGGGGAGGCCGATGTTCAACAGTGGACTGTGATTGGCTGAAACGACGACGACGAATGGTGTAAAACAACTGTGTTAGACATGTATACAGTCATTCTGCTGTTCGGATTTAAAAATACTGCAATAAGTGTCTTCCCATCTTTGATTCATTCGCTTTGATAAAACAGGTGTTATTTTAAAGGACAATATTATTGTTAAGAGTATCAGGCATTACTTTGCGGAAATCTATTACAATAAAAGAAAAGATACTACTATACTACTAAGATATAGCGAGTCTCTCGTCTCATTAGTTAGTATATTTAGTTAGATACGTTTAGTGATATACTCGTAGTTCAACCCTCTTATTTACTCTAGCTACATTGACTTTTCTCGCCATTGCTTTTCGACTTTATGAATGGTATCAAGATCTGCAAACATTACAATATTGTCGACATGATGTTTTAAAAACACTCCATAGATATTTAGTCTCTTATTTTCCCATTCACAATATCGGAACATTATGAGTAAAGTTAATTTTTTTTTAAGAAATAAAAGATCCCGTTATATAACTTGACCCATGTATTTTTTTTTTATTGGAGAGGAGGCAAACGAGCAAGCGGCTCACCTGATTTATTTCTAGTCAAACTACGTTTCACATTAAAACGTAAAATAAGTATAAAAAATCCAATCTCGTCGTTGAAATACCAGTTGAGGTACCAGAGGATAGCTCTGTTATTGTCAAGCGATCAAATTTATCGCCCCTGTTGATTATGCTTAATGAGCTTACGTGAATAGATCGCGCTAAATAAGCATCATTACTCAGTGCTAAATACAAAGTTATAGCGTCATGCTAATATAGTAATCCCGACAATTAACAACCGAGGCTTTGGATACCGAATGATGAAAGTACAATCCAAAATATAGACAGGTATAAATTATATCAGGTACATGAATTATTTCTTTTCAGTTTGTGAACATTTTATTTATATTATTATGTCCACATGTTGCATGGTACAACTGTTTTCCTGACTAATTCTCTGTTTTTCATAATCACCTTTATTATATATACACCATAAACTAATTAACGAATCATCATCATGGATAAGACGAAGATCACGTCTTACGTCCATGTCACACCTATGCCGTTTTTTGTTGGGAACACTACGCCTAAAGTTGTCGACGAATATGTATACTTTGGGCAAAATATCCAAGTAGGTAGGTTCAACTTTGACCAAGAGGTCAATAGATAGGATTCAACTCGGCTGGACAGGGCTCGGGAAACTGCGTCACATCTTCTCGTTGAGTTAAACAAAAGTTTCAGCTTATAAATGTCCCACTGCTGAGCACAGGCCTCCTCTCATTTCTGAGAGGGTTTTTTGGAGCTAGGATGAATCCGCCACGCTGCTCCAATGCGGGTTGCCAGACTTCACACGTCCCCGAAATATTTCTATTCCTCGGACGTGCAGGTTTCCTCATGATGTTTTCCTTCGCCGCTAAGCGCGTGGTAAATCAGCACTTGAAATTGTAGAGAACAATTTTAGGTGCTGAGCCCTGAACCCCGAGCTACCACGGCTCTCGTTGAATATGCCTTAAAATCTTAAAACTTATCAACCAGCGCGTGTAACCAGTGATGACAAACGGAACCGTGACGTGATTCTTCACAGCAGGCTGTATGACAAAGCTCAAAGTCGCTTACCGCCCTATGGAAAGTTATATGCTTGGTATCAATCTGCGAGATAAAGTCCGTAATGATGACATCCACAGCAAAACTACTCGTAGTATAACCGAGATAGCTCTAGCTAGCCGTAGTGGCAAAGGGCCGTTAGCACAATAGACGGACAGCTCGTAGTACCGATAACAGATGAGGAAGATGACCGACGAGAGGGGCGACCCGCATTTACATTGAGCGACGATTTGCAATGTTTCGCGGGAAGTCGATGGATGCAGATGGTTAAAGACCGTGTTTTTTGTCTACTTATTTAGATGACCTATGTTCAGCCGTAGACTTTTGATAGTCTGACATAATGATTTTTTAACTTTATTCACCCTGTTCGAAAATCATCATAAGGCCATTAACAGTTCAGCTGCATTTTGTTATTTATTGTATTTAGTGACAAGTCGAGCAAGATGTTTGCCTATTCGTAAATGTCTCGACTGTCTAAAGCAGTTCCAGTATTATCCATAATCAAAAATTGCAAAGTCTTGTGTGACTGAAAGATGAGTTCCTTAAGCCCATATGATCAGTAATTTCCCTATTTACAATGCCCATCAAATCGGAACAAAATAATGCTCACACAATACAATTTGGAGACTAAAGAAATAGCAATGTCTTAATACCTACCTAGATTGACTCCTGCATAATATTCCTACTACCAGTTTATCATAAAATAAGTAAGAAATTTAAATCAATTAAATAGACTTGTATGTAATACAAGCAGTTTAAAGAACACCATCAATTAATTGTCAAATAAAGTAAGCAAATCTTCAGACATATTTATTAGCTCATTAAGCTCTTTGTTGCTTAAACCTAAGCTGAAACAATATCTTAGTGCACATTACTGAATAATATTTTATGAAACATCACTTTCATGTTCCTACCTAATAGGCTAGTGTTTATTTCCCTCGGGGTAGGCGCAGCAACGGGTCGCAAGCAAAAACTTTCATTATTAATGAAGTGAAATCATGCGATACGATGTGGAACACCACGTGATTTCCGGAAAATGATCGCCTCAGTGAAATTTTTGAACTGTTCAATACTGCGTTTAATTAATAATTACACGCTCGACGATTTATACCTACTGAAATGACGATTTTTGTTTGTGATTCGCAAACCGAGGTCATTCCTACAACCTAGATTTTGACAAATTTAAATAAAAATAAAAAAACCTTTTAATAGTAATCACTAAAAGAGAAATGTGAATTCCTACTGAAAAGTTGTGTAAGCTGAACGGAGTGTACTTACAATCATGGATGTGTTGACAAACGGCTAAAGCTGATGAGTGACTGCTAATTCTCACGAAACCGATCAGGAGGAATCTTCGCCATCACCAAAACGATAATCTTGCAAAAGCAGAGTTATATTTCAAAAAATTGTCTGTAAATGTTTCATTCCAAGGAACATACTCATATTTTGAGAGAGTTATAAAGAGATGCGCTATTAATCTAAATCATAAAAGAGTCCATAGCAAATTGGTGGACTTCACATGTCCTCGAAATGTTTCTTTTTTAATTATCAGATATGAAAGTTTGGTAACTACATTTTTGTTATATTATTATACAATTATTTAAAAAATCTTTAAGAACTTTTATTTTTCTTTCGAAAATTCGAGTCTGCATCTCAATATTTTTTATGGAAAAAATCGTTCACCTGATTGTAAGTGCAATATCTGTCCATAACAAATGCTGTTTCTGTTTCATGTTTTCATGTCTCTGTTATACTCAGAAAAACTATGTGCCTCACTACGCTCATCACCTGCCTTATATGCCCAGTCTATCTACACTACACTAACTAGCTATCAGTATCCTTCGAATCGAAACTGTAATATTTTCACACTAATGCTTCACGGCAGAGTAACTGGTCTTTCTGGTCTGGCGATGGTACCTACCTAGACGAATTCCTGGATAGGATACCTACCACACCAGTTCACAGTAGCACACTTCTGAACATAGACCTCTACCAAGAAAGAAAACACTTCTCAGGAGAATTGGCAGTCGCAGTACCAAACACATCGCATCTTATATGCTGCTGCCTGTCACCAGTTTGTACCAAATTATTTAAGCATACGATATCCACGGGATGATATGAGTTGGGAGGATTTTCTTGCGCCGCCACCCAAATTACTATTAACAAATAGCTTTCCTCAACGTTCCGACTGAAGTCCAATTATAGATTCCTCTACTTTCTCAATATCTGAGATTCTACATTCGACCAAAAGATATGTTTATTTCATGCATAGATTCTCAATCCCATCGTCGCTTGCCATAAAATCTAAAATGAGTCTGTTCAAAAGTCACGCTTTACCGAAATTTATGTTGCAAATATAATATCTAAAATATTTGAGGTGTAAAGATGATACAAAATTCCTCTAATTTCAAACATGAAAATGTTAGTTATTCAAGCCTTGTAAAAGTATGCCTTATAAAAACAACAAAAATGACGGCGGTCTTTTAGTTTTTTAGTAGTAAAATAACCATAAATTATGGCTAAATGTTAACTTCATGTATATCCGACCAATACGATAATGTCATGGATATGCGGAATAGGTTAGCCTAGCCTATTCGTCTTCCCTTGAATTTATTTTTACGAAAAATTGCAAGTTTTTTTTACATTTGCAATAAAAATTATAACACAGGTGTACAAAGTGAGGATATAAAAAACATCTTTGGTTGCTACATAAAATAAAGAGTAATTTGGATCACATTCATAAATTGACTGATAATCTCGTTTAAGAAACAAAAAAATACAATTGCTTGCAGAATGTGCGTGTTATGAATGTGACATAAAGCATATACACTGACAAAAATTGTATATATTTTATTACATCAATTATTTTGCTTCAGAATTCAAATTCAGAGGGCAAACAGGCTTGAACTTGACTACAGCCTTCAATGTTGTATATTTTAATATGTTAGTAAAGTAGTTTCAGTTAAGTAAAATTAGTTTCTCTTCCACTTCTGTGTGCGAAATCGATCAGAAGGACATCATGATTATCTTGTACTTATAACATGTAATAAGGTCCCAAAGGAACGATAGCGTAAAAATGGATATGTTAAGATTTATCTACTTCTTACTTAGGAGTTTAACTCGTGATTTTATTAAATTTATGGATTCATTTAAAATTAAATTACAAAGTTTTTTATATTTACACGATTACATGACATTTAAAAAAATAAATTTTTTACGGACTTTCTCCTCCTCCCGTGACCATGGGTGCTGTAGAGCGCTCGAAACGTCGGGATATAAATATATCATAATTAAACGATTAAATCCGTAAAAAATAATATTACATAATTTAATTATTTATTTATTTATTTAATTTTAATTGTAACACCTTAATCTAAGGAATACAATGGGCGGACTTAATGCCTAGAGGCATTCTCTGCCAGTCAACCCTGGGAGACTAAAAAAATGATGGCAGGTGCAAATGTATAAAAAATGTGGAGTCTGGCGTGAAAATATAATTATATAATAAGATGATAATATATATGATAATAATTATATAATAATATAAATAAAAAATATATATGTATACAAAAAATTAACAGAGATAAATACATACATACAAATAATAAATATAATACACATATAGTACACATATAAACAAAATAAGAGGTGAAAATAAAACATCAGTTTGCCTCCAAATAATGTTCTCTAAGAAGCCTTTTGAAGGCGTTTTTGTTGGGAGCATTCCTGATAGCATCAGGAAGGGCGTTCCAGAGCAGTGTAGCCTAAACTGTGAAAGAAGAGTTGAAAAATCCAGTATGATGCTGTGGAATACTGATCTTTAGACTATTTGAAGAGAGAGGAATTCGATCGTGAGTCGAATAAAGAAATTGGAAGTTATCTTTATGATAAGACGGAGAATTAGGATTGTGTAAAGGTGAGTAAAGTACTAATAAAATTCTGGAGATACGCCTTTGACGAATGGAGAGCCATTTAAGCTTTGAACTATAAGAGGATATGTGATCATACTTACGTAGTCCATAAATAAATCTTATAGAATTATTAAGAAGGCGCTCCAATTTTGTGAGAAGATTTTGTGATAGATAACACACATCTGCATAGTCGATAATGGGTAGAATAAGCGAATGAACCAGCATAAGCTTGTTTAAATAAAACTACTTTTTTACGGATTTTATCGCGTTTAATTTTGAACTATTTTTACCCGACGTTTCGGACGCTTTACAGCACCCATGGTCACGGGGGGACTGAGGTGACAGTTGTCCCGATGTCACAGTTAACCCGGAGTACCTTCAGCTTTTAATTATTATTTGTAGTCCGATCTACGCAGAAAGAGCTTACTGTGTCTTGAAGCCTTGCAGTGGTATGCTTGGTTTTTGATTTAATTTTATTAATAATAGGATCCCAAGCCGGTGGTAATACCCAACCATCTTCCCTATTGAAATAAGGATGTTTTTTAATTTCAATAGCCTCGCGAATCATCCTTGGTAGGAATCGGTGTTCTTTTGCAAGGATTTGTGGTCTATCAAATCTGATGTAATGGTTGGGATGATCCAGAACATGGTCGCAGACTGCAGACTTCTTAGAGCGTCGATGCTTCACATCAGCTATGTGTTCTTTAACGCGGGTTTTAATGGATCTTTTAGTTTGCCCTATGTAAGAGAGACCACATTCACAATCCAGCTTGTATACTCCTGTATCTTGTAGAGGGATGTTACACTTGACAGATGGTAAAAACTGACTTATCTTCTTCGGCGGCTTGAAAAATGTTCTTATAGAAGCTCGCTTCAAGATATAGCCAATCTTCTTCCGAACGAAGAACGCCTAGGTCGACCCTTACCGGCTTTTCCATTCACACTTGCCTCATAAATCTGTTTCGTCAATTTCCTTTCATTCATCCTCTCTATGTGTCCAAACCGTCTAAGCATGCCTTTCTCTATCTTTTTCACTACATCTTCAACCACACCGCAACGAACCCTTATCACGCTGTTTCTCACTTTGTCAATCAGACCAAATATGTAACCTTCGTAATAACTATATGTATGTGATGATAATGCTGATAACTTGCGATTATTGTAGGGAGCTATAAACTGCGCAGCAGATATGAAAGTGCCACAAATTTAGGCCCAAACAGAGCAAACAATGCTGCGTGTTAAGCAAGTAGTTATTTATAGCCTTAAATAACAAAATCGTTAATTGTATTGCAAGAACTTTTCCTTTATAAATTAGTAAAAATAAGCGCAAAGAATAATATTTTACGTATCAGCTTACTAAAATTTTAGTGCTATTTTTAATTAACAAACAAAAGTTTTCGTAATATAACCTAACTGGTTGTCATAACATTACGCTTTATTAAAAAGCTGGTTTAATACCGACAGGGGAATAAACTTCACCTGCCACCGAGTTTAATACGTCAACAGCAAAGTAATTTAATATTACAAATGCAATAGAAGACTTTATGAATATTTGTATTCAAAAACATTTCCAGAGGGACAAGAAATTTATGCCCATTATTGCCCACTGCGCCCATTTGTTTAACTCATCAAGGAAAAGATCAATTAGAGAGATTAGTTATCTCCTTTAAAGATTACGTCGTTGTGAACAAACGACCGAGGGTGAGGAAGGGGGAAGTGAAGTGACGAAAACACACAATATCTCTTTCATTCTCGGTTATACCCAGCGGCTGAGGGGGAGGCAAGTTTTATAGACATTTTACGTACATTCTATAGATCTTTTCTTGCCTGTCAGGATATTCGAAATTAGGAACACTCTTTTAGATTATCTTAAAATCTTTATTATTTTAGAATATTTTTTTAAAGTTGCAAAAAAATATGTCATTCCAATAATCGAAAGAGATAATCTAGAATACTCAATATTTTTAACCCACTCTTAATACTATAAATGCGAAAGTCTCTCTGCCCCTTTGCCTGCTTGTTGCCTTTTCAGAGCTCAACCGTTGAACCCATCTTAACGAAATTCGCCACAAACAAAGCTTGCATACTGGAGACTGACACAGAATACTTTTTATTTCGGAGAATTAAGGATTCTCACAGTATTTTTAAAAAACCCAAGTCCATGTAGTCGCGGGAGGACTGAGGTAACAGATGTTCTGATGTCATAGTTAATCCGGGGAACATTCAGCTTTTTTTTTTATTTCTTTAATTATTATTTTTAGTCCGATCTACGCAGAAAGAGCTTATTGTGTCTTGAAGCCTTGCAGTGGTATGCTTGGTTTTTGATTTAATTTTATCGATTCTTGGATCCCAAGCCGGTGGTAATACCCAGCCATCTTCTTCATTGAAATTAGGATGTGTTTTAATTTCAATAGCCTCGTGAATCATTCTTGGTAGGAATCTGTGTTCTTTTGCAAGGATTGATATCTTCTCTTCTTGATCTGTCGTTCTAGGAAGTCTGCAGTCTGTGAACATGTTCTGGATCATCCCAACCATTACATCAGATTTGATAAACCACAAATCCTTGCAAAAGAACACCGAGTAGATCGGACTAAAAATAATAATTAAAAGCTGAAGGTACCCCGGATTAACTATGACATCAGGACATCTGTCACCTCAGTCCTCCCGTGACTGTAGGTGCTGTAAAGCGAAACGTCGGGTTATAAATAGTTAAAATTAAACGCGATAAAATCCGTAAAAAATAGTTTTATTTAAATATGTAGTATTCGCGTAAGTACAAGAAAACATTATGAAAACCATAAATTTTAACACACGAGTATCTTAACACATACTGTATCGTTCTTCTTAGATTGAATTATTGAATAACAGTACTGGAAAATTCAATAAAGTATTGTAAAAACTGTTATAACGAATACGAGACTTGCACATATTATATATATACATAACTTTAATGTTAAGTACATTGAACTTTTACAAATAGATTAATTATATTTAAAAGTCTTTGTGAGGTAATTTGTAGTCGAAATGTATAGAACTTTACGAAGTTGAGTCGTAACGGCATAAGAGAAACGATCACCTCATCTTGAAACCTGACTTCGATAATGCCAAGAAAATCATATGGCAGCATCGGAAATGCCCAAGATCAAAACTATCCGGGCTGGTAACGGAAAACCGTATCTATGGAGCAAGTCGTCGCAATTACGATCGCTAGGACGGCTGCCAAGCGTAGCAATTAAAACAAATCCTCCCAACTTGGGAAAGGTCTGTATATTTTTTTTAAATAGCAAGTTTTTTCATAAACTTATCAGGAAATTTGTTCTCCAATCTCTAATATTGTATGAAATAAAATAAGAAGAATCTCAGAAAGTATATAGACATATATAGTTTATGTTTTCGTTCGTTCGTTTCAACCTATCACTGATGATGTGATGATGATGTTCTCCTAGCCGATTTCGACCACGGCGACAACTGCCAACTACTGTCGAGAGCCATTAACTGCGCAGGAGATATTATAGTGCCACAAGTGTACGCGCAAACACAGAGGCACTCACTCGTCCCAACATACCCGCGCCCGATGTAACGCTGATGCGATAAGATCGGAGGTAGGCTAGGATGCAGTGTTAGAAACACGGGGACAATAACAACACAACCAGACCCGAAAACCAACAATTTATGTTTTAGCACAAATGTTGGCTCCGGCTGGGATTCGAACCCAGGACCCGCGGCTTAGAAGTCAGGTACTCTGACCCCTGTAGATTGCCACAAAAGTTTGTAGCTCTCATTTCGAGTTAACCATAGTTGCCACGCTTGGGAGGCGGGTTGGCAACCTCTGTTAATTTATTCAGATGTTCCAAAAAGATGCTGCTGCCCATCTCAGTCCCACGGAATGGGGTGGGTGGTAGATTCTTTTAAGCTGCCATCACACATCACACTTAGGTTTTCAAAAGAACAAATTAAAAACGGGTACGTTACTAGTAATGTGTTACTTGCCCATTACTACCTACCATTTATTAGTCTATTCAAATGCAGCCGACTCACATGTCATGTGATCCTGTGATCATTTCATTTATTGTTATAATTGAAATGTTAGAAGATCACGAGAAAAGTAACAAAAAAAAGATTTTCATTCTGCGGTGTTAATAGCAACAAGCAGTTCTTATCTTGAACTTTGGTTTTTCAACAATGCCTCAAATTTCTGTCTTCCTTGCAGCAATGTATTCAACTTAAGAATTGTCCACAGAGTAACTTTTACGATATTTGTCTTTGCAATTTCTTAAATCTATTATTTTATTGCAAAAAAATAAATTCCAATTCTGTTTCATCTCATTTCTAATAAACAGTGGAACAAATTTTATTTTCTTATAACTTCATTTACGAGTACTTTTTATTAACTTAAATAGCCTAGGTTAGTTATTATTATTAATTAGTTCTAATTTATTTAGCTTAGATTTGTATATAATAAGAGTTTTACAATTACTTTTACAATTACCTTTATTAATATCGGAAGACCTATGTTCAACAGTGGACTAAGATAGGCTGAAATGACGATGATGATGATTAATTTTCAGTTTAAAAGAAACTGAACTTAATATGAATTCTAATCTAGCGTTCGAATACCATCACTCACGGATAGAATAGTTATATTATATCTGTTGTTAAGTGATGAGCGTGCCACTTGACCATATTTCAATTATATTTGTAGAGAATTGAGTTAGACCCAAAAATCCCTAACCTCACCCTACCTCCAGCGGTAGTTTCAATGCGAAATCCGGAATACGGTTTAGTTCTAATATCAAAAAACTTTTATAATTAACACTTACAAGAATCCTAATAAAATAAACAGAAGTTCAAATGTTTTAATTCTTATAATATTTATAAGAAACAAACTGTCGAATGTTAAGTATTTATCAACTTAAACCGCTATGAAAAGGTTAAAGGGGACGAAAGAACTAAGCTTCCGTAATTAAATAGCTTGTTTTGAAAGCCTGAATGTTCAGACTTACTCGATAGGCTTCTAGATTAGCCCGGTCGTAGTGCTATAGTTAAGGGTACAGTTACACAGACGTATCTAAAAAAGTATTCTTTGTTGTTATTACACCGTACATCGCAATCATTTCTATGAAAGATTGAATGACAATTGAATAACATATACCATATATATAACATATGTTATAATTTTGTGGAAAATAAAAATCAACTTAATTTAAATTGTCGAATCCAGGAAAAATACTAAAAAAATAATGTTAACTATTAATTTAGTAAATACTAAGCTTTATTCTGGCAGTACGACTTCTATGCAGGAGTCCGCCGCAGTAGATACCACCATTGTTATTCTCCCGCCGGGCAGTAGTTTACCAAAAGCAGTTTTGGTAGTGAAATTACTTGGTCATATGCCCACTTGAGAACTGATTCCTGAGGGATACGGGTATGGTGCAGCGTCATACAGGACCTTACAGCTTAATGTTTTAAATGACAGTTGCCACAAGCAACTGTATAAGCGATGTCGAGGTCATCATATTTAGCTATTACTAGATAGTCCTAAAATTACGAATTTTATTTATTGAAACGCTATCTACCCTATAATACGTGACGTGTGTGCACAGAATAAACTAACGAAACGATATATTGTTCGCAGCGAAATTCATAAAAACCAACTCTGATAATAATAAATCGATGTTATCAAACATGGAAGCGCGAAGCGTGGAAGACGTGAGGCGCAATAAAAATGGGCACCGCTGTAGGGATGGGCCAATTCAGCTTATTTAACTGCTGTCTTGCGGAAAGATAGCGGTCCCTTGAAGTTATTAGTTTTTAACGGAAGCACTGGTGATTTTTCTCTTTTAAATTATTTTTACGATTGTATCTGCAAAAGAAATGGCGCTACCCCTGTAATAGGTTCGTACTGGTACCGCCGTGTTAGCCTTGGCCTAAGGTCGGAGGCGCAATAAAGTGAATAATTTATCATTCGTTTCTATTGTTTTATTCAATCTCATCATTCTAGAACAAATTTATGGGATTAAAATGCATGAAACCCATCGTTATTCAGGTTTCTATACGAAGGCAAAAACGTTGATTAATTTAATATTTTTACTGTTTATTTTAGATACCTATCAGTGATTGTCTGTTAGGCAAATCCAAGTACAGCAAATGTATGTAAGAGTTACTTAAAAGATTTCATTAATTCTGTATAATGAGCGTGAGGGTACTGATTATCCAAAGTTAACTGATCTACATCACTTACAGAAAAAGATACCCGTACTCATGTTCCAAGGGTTTATAATTGTCAAAATATAATTATAATACAATAATAAATATAAAATAATTGACAAAATTTTCCAGCCTGTAAATTTTCTATTGGGCACAAATCTCATTTTGAGAGAGTTTTGTCGCCAGGAGAAGTCCATCACGCTGCTTATATGCGGATTAGTCGACGTCGAATTATTTAACTCGTTCACATCGAGTACGTGGCAAATCAGCATTTAAAATAAAATAACAGTATTAGTAGTGCCAGTACCTTGTTTTGATTCCTGGTCATTCATACCATACCATCAAATTTATACAGCGAGCACCTAAGCTCCAAGCTACCGTGTAAAATGATGTATTACATAAAGTGGACCGAATCCAAAGTTACTATAAAACAATACATCAAAATGCTTATTGAAAAATCCTGCAGACAATAACAATATTTATTATTAATGTTATTATGTAGTAGTTGCGAAAACAAAAGTGCCTATACACAATCGCTTAAACGTTTTTAAAATCAATTAACGGATCCAATTATAGTTTTTGGCAAATAAACAATGATGGGTGTGTGTCCTTAAAGCAAACAATGTGTACCGCTGCAATTCATTAGACGTGGGTCGCCATAATGGTAGCTTACGGTAGAACAATAAAACTAGTTGCATTATGCTTGGTAACTATGTATATATTTAACTAGTAATCAACATCGTTTCAGCCCACTACAAGTTAACTATTGACCTGAATCCATCTTCCATACTTTCTAGCACACTTCGAGACGTCTATGTATTCGGAAATGATCCTATAAGAATAATGTTTTTTTTCTAATCTCATTATCATCGTCGATGGTATATTGGAGAATAAAATTCTTCAAAACAACTAGGTTATAGTATGGTTTTCTAACACCCAGTTCCTAAATACACAAAACGAGACCCTTCGTTACGATTCCGTTAAATAAGCTACGACTAGTAAGTCGGAAACGTTTCTATAACTAACGTCAGTAGCTCATAGATGACTTTAAATAGCTGTGAAGCGCTGTGTAACGCCTCATTAGTAGTAGCAAAGAAACGAATAGTAATAGTTATCAATAACTTTTAGTTGAATATATAGGAACCGGACATAAGTCCTAAACGACGTTTAAAAACAAAGGTCTCCACGATTTCTTGCCGGTTCTTCTCTGCAAAGATCTTGTTTTTCGAACCGTTGTAGACCTTGAGGTTCCTTAAAGCCTTAAACAAACCTGTAATAAATAAAGAAATTTTGATTTTAAAGATTTCACAACAATAAGCGGTCAGACACCAGGATTTGGCCTTAAATTGTATCGAACTTGAATCATCATCTGGTTTCGCTGGTCTGGCAGATACGATTAAATAGTAAACTGTAATTTTAAGTGTAGTCTAACTAATTTTTCTCACCTGTTTGGTGAAGAAAACGACGTGAGAAAAGTTAAAAAAAAACATTTAAGCAACAAGAAAGCTACAATGCCCCATTAAGAAAATAAAAGAAAGCTCGTACCTAACAGTGAGACATTTATTGGCTATTTCTGTACTTTACAATTTTATGCATTTATTACTAATTTTAATTATATTTCAACCTTTATTCTGTATTAAGTGTAAAATAAACTTGTTTGAAAAATTGAGCAGTTTTACAAAAAAAACCAAGAACTGAGTCTGTGAAATAAATTTTGTAAAAATATTAACTTTGCACGAAACGTTGTTAATTACTCTACCCTCGACAGTTTTATCCGTTACCTTCTGTCGAATTACGTCGGACTCAATCTAATTAATTTCGTAGAAAAATTAAAGAATAGTTGTCATAGAGATCCCGGCTCTTTCACTTTCGATTTAATGAGGATAAAAATTTAAATAAAACTGATTTTTTTAAATGAATATAAAAGTCTTTATTAATGTTAAACGTAATCTATTATCCTGCTTATATCCTGTTGGAGTTCGATGAATACAGGTGGTACAGTACTGAGTGATGTTGCCATCAAGTCGAAATTTGAGATGAGCGCCTGGTCCCTGAGGTAACATGGCAGTCATAAAAAAAAATCTAGCTTTCCCTTCCGATTATTACAGCACCAACAAAATGTAAAGGGACAGCATCTTCTCACACATTATAATCAATAGACAAAATTTTAATATCTATTATGTTGTTTAGTTCAAAATTACTCTTAACAATGTAATATGTTCTGAATGAAAACAATAAAGAAACAACAATAAAACTGCGAATGTGACGTAAACGCCGCGTTGTCGCAGCGGAAGCGCTTCATTAGAGAGCGGAAATACACCGCAACTTTCAACCCCTCAGCCTCACTGTTCTATTTCAATGGTTTCTGGATTTAAATGCTCTTAGAGGAAAATATGAAAAACTTTTTAAATTATTATGTACTCGTATGAGGGAGAGAAAACCTCGGATTATGTTTAAATTCCTCTTAGAATAAAAACAAAGCAAAAGTATTTAATGAAACATTGTTTGCTAATAAAATATTTATAATAAAGTAATTTTAAAAATGTACTAATATAATTACAACTGATTACTACGAACTTTTTCTTAGGGAACTGCAGTAAGTTTGTTATAAATTTTAACATCAAACTGTTTCTCCTACAACGAGAGGATCTTCAAAAATCACGGTTTACTAAATAAACCCAAGATATTAAGTATGGAGTGTTAAAGGTTGCATATGTGCATGTTGCATACATTTCATCATCATGATCGATTGCGAACGATGAAATTTCAGCTTTAATGAATGCCAAAATCTACATCTTTTCGAACAGATAACGACTTATCAGGGAAAAACCGACAACGACGCAGGTAATTATAAATAATTTACTTGCAGCCAGCTCCACTCCTAGATATGCACTTCCAGAACTGAGCGTAGCCTGCCCATCTTCTGGCTTAAGTATTTACTTAATGGTCTCTTTCAATACCCATTATATGAGGTACTATCTCTACGCCATCACCATATCCTTTTTTTTTTCTTTTTAAAAAAAACCTTAGCCTCACGGAAGGATTTCTCGTGTATATGCATGCATTTACAGACATATATTTCACATGCACAACACAACTAGACCCGAAAACCAACTATTTTTGTTTTGCACAAATCTTAGCAGTATTATATATCTCATTCAAAACCAGAACCACTGTTACGGATTTTGGACACATTGTATAACATAATTCGGACCGATGAGTTATTAATCACTTCTACAATACGTCAATGCGAATATCAGAGCTCTTAATTATTCCCCGACATTATTATGGTATAAATCACCGGCCTAGTAATTCAAGATTGCACTCTATCGGATAGTCATAAACCCTTTACCGAGTTTCTCAAAAAAGGGTCTAGTCTAGTTATTAATCATGCTTTTGTGAATGGGTGGTCCATTTTGTTTAATTTAACACGATCAGTCCTACGATATTATCGCGACTGCATTTTATCGCTCTGTAATGATTATTCGCCAAAGGTAGTTTGAGGTTATCGGAAGGAACATTTGGTCTAACTTTCAACCTCTGACATTTATTGAACCTGAGTATGAAGTTACCTGAAGAAGGATTGTATTAAAGTTGCCTTCTATAAGGGGGTAAAAGATTATTACAATGTTCCATTCTGATTTTGTATTTATGGAGAAGAGACTGCGAAGAGACCTTCCGCTATGACAGATAGCGCAATTACCATCACAAATGTTTAAAACCTTAATTATCCATACCAGTTACAGCACCAGTATTTAATGCGTGAGAAGGCTGGTATTGCGGTTGATCATTCGCCTGCCATGGTCACTGCAAATCCATCCAACTTGGAGAGACTTATGTTCATCAGAACAGCTAGTACGCACAAATTCATATATATCATAAATTTATTGTTTATATTGTTTTAGATTAATTTTACTTTTTTTTTGTTTTGGTAACTATAATCGAATATGTTAAGATTTGGATTCTATTGTACTTAATTAAGTAAATGTTTTTGTTTTTGCAGCAGTGAATAAATGTTCTTTCTTTCTATATTCTTCTTTCTTTCTATATTTGTAATGGTGATCTCCGGTCGTCCATTTACATCTGTTTGGTCTTCTATAAACTCTTTCTTAGTAAAAAGGCATATCTAATCATGACATCCAAAATATAATGAATCATTTAAAACTAGTAACTGGTTCATATTTCTGAAGCACATAGAAACATTATGACTGTCGCTAAGTTTAACAGGCGTAACCTGCAATTTAGCTTATACCAAGGCGATCAATTTAATCGTCGAAGCATAACTATGCCAAGAGCAATTGATACCTTCATTCTACTATTAAACAAGGTAAGTTAAGAACTATTCTAAAACGTATATATATAGCCATCGATTGTGTTTCATTTTTAACTCCAACGTAAATACATAGTTGTTTTACTTTGTAATTAAAGATAATGAGTAAAGCAATATTACGACAATAACTTAATAAATATATTTTTTATAATTATTTATTAAGATATAGTATTTATTAAGATAGTAAATTTAAGATTCATAATTTGTGTGGATTTTATTTCTATTTTTCATTTTAATATCTGAATATATTCAAACAGAGTTGAATGTGGTTAATGAGTTGCATGTGTGCCAATATTTCACAGTTTTAAATAATTAAATGAAGACCAGGTAGTGGTTAAGAGTTTTACAGCACAGAAGCTATGACGACCGCGTGACCTAGTGGTCAGAGTGACCTGACTGACTTTTGTGTAAAAATTCAAATTGTCGAGTCTGGTTGTGATGTGCATGGAAATGTATGTCTATAAAAAGCACTCAGGATACTGAAGAAATCATGGAGTGGTATTATTTTTAAAACAAGAGTAAAAAGAGAAGCTGAAGTAGGCAATCAGAACGCCAAAATTCATCAATAAACTGACAATAGATGCAGGTGGGCGAATTTAAAAGCAAATTTTGTTGACAATTTTCACATCTATATATTCGTGCTTACATGCAGAAATGCCGATTCCACATCGTCTACTTGTATTCAGATTGACAGACAAAGATGGCGTCCATTGGGCTCTTCGTGTCTGCATAATGTCAATACTCAGCCTGGCGGTCCCCCGAGGCTTCGTCTCTCTTGAGACCTGACGTAGCCGTCTTTCGCTCGTTATACCGTTGCTTAACTTCGCGCCAACAATAGACGGCGCTAAGTTAATTATTAATCTATATTCCGAACACTGCTACTGCAGTATATACAGATCTTTTGTATTTGAAATGTAAGTTGCATTATAAGTTAAGGTAATTTGAGGATATAATTGTCATCAATCATAAATTGTTATACTACTTCTCTCGTGTCTTTCTATACTAAACACTTTCGGAATGTGCCATACTTATTATTGACACCCCAGTTCTCCTAAAAATTGTTCACATAATGGTATGAAGATTTTAAATTGTTAACAATAATCGTGTCAATTAGATTAAAACAAGCCATGGCCATATCATGGACTATAACATATGCCAAAATATTGGTGCAATCTGAATTATTGGTTTTGGGTCTAGATGTTCCTGTATACTGAATCCGACCGATTTATCTCATAGCATAAGCATTATATTAGGGTATAAACGGGTAAGTGTCTCTATAATCTACTAATTCTTACGTTGCATTATTTGTTCTGCACAAATAACATTTGTCTGTTCATCATCAACTGAAAAATGTCGCCATGGTCAAATACCGCCAATAAAACATTAATCAGTAATTTTCACTCTGTGCGATACATAAGGAAGTCAACCTTTCAAAAAGCAGCTGTGTAGAGATGACTCTAAAAATATTATTTGTTATGTTTAAAAATCTTTTATCTTACAATTGACTGACAAACGCTAAATGAAACTTAACCGCTCAATTACCATAACGCCAAATCAACGGCATCTAAGCGTTGAACAATGTCAACCAAGATTACATCGGCACAAATCCGTTCCTAGTTAATTACTCGTTATTGCTGAAATTTGTGTTCAACAATACTGTGCTAATTAATATTATTACCGTACTAACACTTTAGTTTTACCACTTCCCACAGTCAGTCACGCAAACTTGACGTACTAAGCAGAAAGTTGAAGCTATTTTCATGAGTTGAAAAGCGATGCTGTCAAAAATTCGCAAAGCGAATTCAATTTTAGCTTCAACGTGTCGAATAGTAACTTTACATTGTTGGAGCGGGAAAGCGTGATCGAATTTTTTATCATGTCACACAGATTACATAAGATGGTAGTATAATAAGCAGGTCTGCATATACCATTATTTTACAAAAAAAAACTAAAAGCTTGTCCTGACTTTCTCATAACTAATAAAAACAAATAATAGAGTGTTGAACTCTCTGACTCATAATGCTCATTCGCTCATGTGATATTGAAATTATAACTTCACATCGACACTCTCCTATATCTCATATATCAATTACTGCCATAACCCGTTATGGTACGAGGACGGTGCTCCTCAAAAACAAATATGGAACATTTTAACTTTTATGCATATCTTAGATTTCAGCTGAGTAACATCTGATACTGCAAATATTTATTCTGCATATTATTATAAATATATGCACTGAAAACATGTAAGTAGTTCATTCTGAATATTGTCAAGAGTTGTTAGGTGTACAGAGTAACGTTCATTCACCACATCCCATTCACGTTACTGTTCATATTTTGTGTACAAGTTCGTTTAACATTCTAGACAGATAGCTAACACGGTTATGACGTAAGTAGACCCCGGGCTTATACTTGCGAACAACTCGCTTAAGTAATAAACGAGCCAACTAAGTGTATACTTGGGACGAATTTATAAACAAATCACAATAATTCGACAAGACCATGAAAAGTTGGTCATTTATTTATTTGAAAATGTCTCCTTGACAACGATTCGTTGCTGTGAAGATGGAGTTATCCAAAAAAGTCGATATGTGTAGAAGCGATAGGCTTTACGACTTAGCATCGTTAAGCCTATCGCTTCTTCATTCACAAATTGGTTCGGCCAGTTTTATTCGTATAAAATCTAATGGTCAGTTTCCATGGTTGGACGTGGAACCTCTATTTCTGTCCGTTTAATGAATGCAAAGCCAATTACAATAAAATTCCAACATAAGCCGCCATTTGCCTTGTGCTGGAACGTATATGAAGATAGTGAGCACATTTTCAAAAAAAAAATCACCATGTTAAGAAACTACTCTGATTATTTAGGTCAATATATAAATTACAAATAAATACCCCAAATTAACAACATGACAACCCGTCTACCACATTAAACAACTACTACACATCAGTGAGAGGTGTCCGGCAGAGTAGAATAGCACCTACCTCTTTCCTACTGTCGTGTCGTAAGGGGCGACTAAGGTTTGTACGGACAGCCTTTATTCGCGATGAATAACACCATAACATGCAATGCTGTTACTATACTGCTCGTGGAAACGTACCAAAATGGCAGCAACGTGATTCGCAACCCGTCATATCTCGTTTCCCGCGGGGGTGAAATGTGCGATTCGTTTGTGGCTTTTGCCTACGCTTTACATGGCAAAAATGCATAACTTTATATATGTATCTGAGAGCTAGTGTAATCACTGAGCATATGAGACATATGAACTTATGTCTCAGTGTGACAGGCGCAATGTGGAGCTACACAGAAATATTCTGAGTAACACAGAATCTGTTATGGGCCGACGTTGCACTTACCATCAAGTGAACGTTTTGCTCGTTTCGTCACTTTATGTATGTAATAAAAAAAACCCTATAGCAGAAGGACTCCATTCTTCAAATATTGATGATTGATTGATTAAATTTCTTATTAATATAAACCATATGATTGCATTGAGAAAATATTATTTGTAAACTTAAGTCCTTGACAATATCGGCGTCGTAGTCATTATCTGCTGGACATAACTGCTGGACTATTAACAGGCTTCTACTTAGATTTTCCATAATAGGCCATCGCAGTACCAGACGCTGTTGCCCTTCACAAGTCTGTGTATTGTCGGTCTGGCCTTTTTTGAGTCGCTAATTCCACTATATGTCGAAAGCCATACCATGTTATGCCATAGTATGCCATTCACCTTTTTTTAAAATAAAACAATGCCTCAGAGTAAGATTTCTCCTGTATCGTGGGTGCGTTTTATCTACATAATATTCACATTCAAGACACAAACAGACCCAAAAACAAACTATTTGTGTTTTTGCACAAAACGTTGGCTTTGGCTGGGATTCGAAACCAGGACGATTTGAAGTCAGGTACTCTGACCGTTAGGCCACGCGGTCGCCTTTATCAATGTTTACGACAGCCACGTAATGACATGATGACAGATTTTCTCATCACATAATCATATTGGCAAAAGTCTACCTTTAAATGTGTGTAAAATAAAAACATTTTTTTAATAAAACTGGTGTTCATAAACGACGCCACAGTAAAACCTAATGGTAGATGACTAGAACGACTCATAGACACTTACATACATTCTCGACGAAGAATGAAAAGGAATGAGCAGAAAATATGTAGCCCCTCATTACGTTGTGTATGCACGTGACATTTGGAATCTGTAAAACCCACCCACGATACGGAAGAAATACTAGTGAGAAACGTAGTTTTTTTCTTTAATAATACATAAATTACTTGATTAAATCACTTAAAATTTTACTGCTCCGTTTCCGAAAAGAAAATATACGGGGTTGATTTTAAATGGTAAGGTGACGGGTGGGGATTGAGAGACGAGGGTGGGGCCAGAGCTGGCCAACGATCAGTCACTGTCAAGTTGCCGATAATAAGAGACTTCTCGGTATTGCGTAGAATTTAATCACTGACAATATCAATTCGTATTTTTAATCGAGAATTAATTTATCGATAGACTGGCAAACATAGGTAATAGAAATAAGAAAATATCACTACTAATTATTTGTAGATATTCATAAAAAAGACTTGAAACTATAACGCTAAAATGAATGAGTTTTACGTGAATTACAGTCACATTACATTGTATCATAATACGATATAGTCAGGCGTAAAAAGTTAAGTAGCAGCCTATAAATGTCCCACTGATGTGACACGCCCCAGTAATTTTGATGGGGGTTTTTGAGTTGGCGGACTGCACATCGTCGGCGTTATTATTTTATGTCAGTGACAGGCTCGTATTAATTACATTACCCTATCTTAATAAAAATAAGTAACTAGGCTTTTATATCTGCGGTAGGATTCCTATGCAGGATTTCGTCTAGGTAGGCACCACCCCAGTTCTAGTTATTCTGCCGTCAAGCAGTAGTGTGCAAACATTACTATGTTTCGGTAAGGGCACTGATAGCTGGTGTAATTACTAGGCACATAAGATTTAAGAACTGATGTCTTAGGGTGAAGAGCACAGTGTGTACACCCAGAAATCACGCAGCATTTGTGGTCGACAGACGTTGTATACGTCAAAGTATGTTTGTCTTTAATTCACTCACCGGTGAAGTAGCACGGAATGTAAAATAATTAGTGAAACGAGGAATGTTTTGTACAAAAATAATATCAAAATAAATCGAATTTAAATCTAAGCATGTGATGATTATTTAATAATAAACCAACTTTAACGCTGCAGCTCCTTACAGAGTTTCATGATTATCTCATTAACCAAAATTAAATAGGAGCACGAAGATACGATGACGATGATTACGATATCCCCTTTCTAAAAAAAAAGAACCATTAAAGTTGGTTCATAAACAAAGAAATTATTCCCGATCATACATAAAAATCATGAATCGATTACCTCTTCCTTTTTTGAAGTAGGTTAAAAATAGAGACGCAATGAAATATAGTAAGTAAACTAATACTAGTATATCTAATTTGTGACTATGGAAACAAAAACCCGTTATATCCCACTCTAGAGACGAAAGTATTCAAATCATCCGCTGCAGTCTTATTCGATACGATGGCCATGCCAATCGCATCGGAAGGACCGTCGGGAATTTATTACTTCACTGATTTTTTCAATTGCTTCAAATGTAGGTACCAAGCGAGATTTATAAGACATTCTCTCACAAACAGTCACGTAATTCCCGTTCCCTTTGTCGGTGAATCGGTGTTTGAGATAGTATTTTTTAATTTTGTTTTAGTAATAGTAACAAACAAGCACACAGTCCACCATAGCCGTGGTATCTCAGGGCCTAGGCGCTCGTATAAAATTTCATAGCCTGCGAGTGACCTGGGTTTGATTACGGCACCACTAAAATTGTTAATTGCAATTTTAAGTGCTGATCTACCACTTGCTCAGTGAAAGAAAAATCGTGAGGAAACCTACATGTATGAGAAATAACTAAATATTTCGAGGACATGTGAAGTCCGCCAATCTGAATTGGAGTAGCGTGGTGGACTCCTCCGGGCTCCAAAACCCTCTCAGAAATGAGAGGAGGCCTGTGCTTAGCAGTGGGACATTAGAGGTAGTTACTTTACTTTTACTTTACATAGTTCACCTGATAGTGAGTGGTCATCATTCAAGATAACTTAATTGAACCTTGATGACTACGGAAATCATTTCTGAAAATGATGACAAGAAAAGCAAAGCCCCTAAGAATCTTCACAGACACCGGTGTTGTATTTAATATAAAACCTACTTACATAATATAAAACCTAATACTGTTTATAATATTTAAGAGTCAGCAATTCAATTCATTAGGAACGTAGTTAACATTTGCTCATAATACAAAGTAACGAAAATTTAGTATGATTTAAAAGAAACTCACACTCACAGGTCACGGGAGGACCATGGGTGCTGTAAAGCACTCGAAACGTCGGGATATAAATAGTAAAATTAAACGCGATAAAATCCGTTTAAATGTGTAGTGTTCGCGTAAATATAAGAAATCATTAGAAAGTATGATGTTAATGGAAATAGGTGATTAGACTTGCAAGTCACATTCGACAGGTGGTAAGTGCCATGCCTATCTGCAACAATGCAGTGTGCTACCTACAACTTTGTGTTCGAAAGTTCCAGTACCACACTGTGCTCGTTACCATCTTAGTATCCCACTTTTCGCTCTCGCAGGAATCGGGGCGTGACGGGTCACTTCATTCCCAAGAGTAGCTATTGACAAGGCAAGGACTAGTGGACTTGGCGGAGAGGAAGGGAAAAGGATGAGATAGAAAATGGATTCGGGGTATGGAATGGGATGTTGGGAAAGAAAAGCTTACATACCCTGTAATTACACTAGCGTAGTGCCCTTATTGTAACCTTATTACCGAGGTAGTGTTTGCAATGTGTAGTGTTACCAGTGCTTGATGGCAGAGTAACTGGCACTGCGTAGGCGGATTCTTGCAGTGAATCTTACCACCAGTGTATGTAAAGCAATGAACATAAGTTACAGATTTCAACAAAGCGTCGAATAATTATTAAAATGAATACAGTCCAAAAATGTTATTACGCACATAAGCATAATAATTTCATTACAGTCATAGAATATTATGACGCTTCTGACTTCAACGATGCAGGTCCTGGGTTTAAATCCCAGCCCGAACCAACGTTTCTGCAAAAAATACAAATATTTTTTTTTGGATCTGGTTGTGTTCTGGTGGTATTTACGGAGAAATCTGAGTGTGGGGTCGTCGGGAGGCATCGTTTTAATAATAATAAGTATTTTAATAAAAAGTTTAACGAAACCGCCTCTTAAATTACGGAAGTTAACGTACGTTTAAATATCCACGTATAATTTTCTCAGCCTCACTAATTAAGACGACAGAGCTCTAAGAATACAGCAGACTTGTTGGAAATTCCAGGAAATTTCAACGATCGTAAGCATGAAGCATTTAATGAAAATATTTTATAACATATTCTTCATAAATGTCCTCTTAGATCTTGCCAAGCCTGTTGTTATGTGCTAAATATGAGCCCGAATTAGAATCTTTATTTTCGACAAACTATTATTACAATAAAGTAAAGGAGAGAAAGTAATTTGCTAATATCCGCATGCAAAATGTAAAATGGTGTGTATTACCTAGTTTTGAAGAGCACCGCCCGCCCTCCCACAACAGCGTGCACAAGAAAACCAATACCGCCACCGGGAGCCGCCACCAGATACCCTCCACTACAACAACACTATCACTAGGCAATACACACCACTGAGAACGACACGACAGTCAACCGCCGAGTGAGCGGCCCGGTCAAAGAGCTCTTTGACCGGGCCTTGACAGTCGTAGAGTCAATATCACTTGATATTGACTCTACGACTGATGATATTGAATTGCCTCGTTTTGAGGGAGGAAGAAGAATTTAGTGGACTCTTACTTTTTGTAGACTGATAAAAACTTTAATTACAGTTGCATTTGATTTAAATAATAATAAGGTGCCTGTTGCCATATATATATGCTGTAGGCACATAATAAGAAGTACAATGAAACAGAGCTACAAAATATGTACGTCAATTATGGAAGTTCCGACGCAATCACACGCCGTTGTATGTAAATGACGTTTTTATTAAGACTTGTGTCAGCAGCAAGGCGGCTCGACTCCCTATGACGTCATCGAAATATCCTTTTGCTTTATGCATGTAAATATCAGACGAGCATAAATCAACTGTTTAACTTTTTAGCGTGTTGCAGATCGGTTTATGTGGAAGAATTTAAGACGCAGCTACTGTCCTTCAAAAATTTAAAGCACTCTTTATTTTTTAAACTTTAGAACTACCAATTTATAAGTATCAATATATAACAACAATAATACAACAGAACAATATAACATTGATCCTGAAAATATATTGAGAAAATAGCTATTATCGCCAACTTAAATAGATACAATTTATGATAATATTACAATACAGTACAGACGAAAAAATCACCGCAGCTTATCCTAGAGTCAATAGAAGTCAAACAAAAGCGAAGAGAGAATAAAATGCAATATAATGATAAAAAATTGCTGCACTATCCAAGCCTTAAAGCTCTGAGCAGAGGCAAACCATAGTTTTTACTAGCGAGGCGTGACCTTTTTGCTTAGTAGCCTCAAGCTTGCATCCGGATTTGCATCCTGCACCGAATGGACTCTGAATAAAGATGCGAGCACCGACTCGTTTCAATTTATATAAAAATTGATCTTGACTTGCTACGCTGTCTTTATTTATATTCGAAACATCTGTCTGTATTTTCAAATGAACGTTCGAATAACATATGAAAGGAAAACGCTAGTTTTATACCTAATTTGAAGTAATATTAAAAATACTTTTTTCAACTACATGTAATAAGGGATAAAAACAGTTATGCAAATGTTAAATTGAGTTGAATGTTGGGTATTTTTGACGTCAAGTATCTGTAAAATCAACGTAATGAAATGCCAGAAAAAAGATATATACATAAGTAGTGTAAGCTTTATTGCTTAGGGTTATATTGTATAATTGAAAAATCTCGTATACACTAAACTACACATTCTATGACATCTGACTTCCTCAGTCTCTGATCACCGACTAACTACTCCGCGTCCAGTTTGCCTTAATCAACCGTTATTTCCCCCCACTTCCCAGAGGTCAGTGTCACCACAAACATTGTTCCGTAATTTCCAAAATACTAAAATAACATAATGCTTGATAAATTCATCAAAACCTTACAGTAAATATCAGCGGAATAACCGTCTCATAAGTATCGTCGTTTCAGCCTATCACTAGGACACTGCTGAACATAGGCCTCCCGCATAGATTGGCTCAAAAGTTTGCAGCTCTCCTCATTTTGGAGGGAATTATGCCATAGTCGCCTCGCTGGGTAGGCGGGTTGGCAATCCGCAGTTTATTTATTCAGATATTCCAGGAAGAAGCTGCTGCCCATCTATTGGTTTTAATTTCCGTCTGTCGACTTTTACGACACCCTCAAAAATAACTTTATTTTTATTGGAAAAAGAGACGAGACGAGCAAAACGTTCACCTGATGGTAAGTGCAACGTTTGCCCATAACAAATGCTGCGTCACCCAGAACATTTCTGTGTAACACCACGCTGTGCTTGACACCCTGAGACATCAGTTCTCAATTCAGTCTTATATGCCCAGTGATTACGCTAGCTCTCATTGCCTTTAAGACCGAAACACCGTAATGTTTGCACACTGCTTCAAGGCAGAATAACTAGCCCCGGGGTGGTACCTACCTAGACGGGAATCCTTCCTACTTATGAGAAGCCTATGTTCAGCAACGTACTGACCACTTCTGAATATTGCCGGAAGCTATCAACCATGCAGGGGATATTATAGTTCCACAAATTTACGCGCAGAGGCCCTCACTCGTTTTAAAACTATCCGCGCCCGATATAACATCGGGTTATAACTCATGTGATAAGACTCAACAAACAAATAATTTCAGTTTTTGCACAATTGTTGGCTCTGGGTGGAATTCAAACCCAAGACATACTGCGCAGTCAGGTACTCTACTGACCACTAGGTCAAGCGGTCGTAAAACACAGCCGACTACTTAGTAAATGATGATGATAATTTATGATTGTGTATTTAATTAAAAATATAAATATTTAAAAAAATTACAATCCTATGTTGCAAACCCAAATGAAAATAATTTTGATATTCAAAAAATATAAAAAAAATCATAAGTAATAGATTTAGAGTAAAAAACATATTTTCTACTAAAACTCGTTAAGCCAATGCAAAATTTTAATAAATAGCTAGAATATATCACGCTTTTTTTCAAGGTGATCAATCAGTATTTAAACAATAAGCGGCTCGGAAACATATCCGGAACTGGCTTATCGCTCCACTATCCCTTTATAAATATCAACAAATACAATGGTAAAGCCCGATATCATTTGAACTTAACCGTGGTCTTTTAACTTAAAAAGCAGGGACGGGTGAAACGGAAAGAAATGATAGCTACGGGATGCAGACGTAGTTTTTTTTCTATTGCAAACAAAGGAATTGACGAACAATTAAAGAAAGATAAAAAGCTATGCACGTTGAATAGAAAAAAGAAATTATGAGATTTTAGGAAGTTATAGAATAAAATATAAAATTATTCTTCTACGAATTATCTATTGTGGTAAAGCGATAAACTTAATACTTAAAGTCAATTAGATACTCGTAGTATGATAAGGTTGAGATCGACTAAGATGCATTTACAATCAAATAGAATTATTACTGGGCATATAGCCACAAGGTCAATGGCCAAAGTCCGTGACCCGCGGTTGACCAGGATGCCATCTTTAGTGTTAAAAATTATCTATTTACCCTTCAAGAGTGGTTCAGAGCCCTTATTAGACGGTTAAGTTGTGGAAGTCGTTCCGGGCGGTGATAACGCACACGTTTCCAATGTGGTTTCAAAAAGAATGGAATTCTAGAATAAATAATGGTAATATAAAAATAATACTTATCAAAGAAATGTTGTAGTGTGCACTTAGATCAAAAGATTACTTACAATATCATCATAATTTCAGCGTAAAGATATCTCTAAATAACCGAAAATTGTAACCAATTTACGTTCGCAGATTCTACGTACATTCATTTATCTCGTTATAAAAGATATCATCATCATCACCATCATTTCAGCCTATCACTAGTCCACTGCTGAACATAGGCCTCCCCCATTGATTGCCACAAAAGTTTGTAGTTCTCATTTTGGAGAGATTTTGCCAGAGTTGCCACGCTTGGTAGGCGGATTCGCAACCACAGTTTATTTATTCATATGTTCCAGGAAGATGCTGCTGCCCATCTCCTGTTTTATATTTTCCCTCTGTCGACTTTTACGACACCCACGGTATGAGATGGAGTAGTAGATTCTCTTTTATTACTAATATACCAATCTCTAAAATCAAAATTAATTTTTTCGTTGTTTACAGTATATTATAGCCGTGTGGTGGCGGCTCGTTAAAAGAATACTACCACTCCATCTCATCCAATGGATCTCGTAAAAGGCGAGTAAGGAATTAAACTGCACTATGCACCCAACAGCGCATGGTGGCGATGGGCTCACCACCTATCACACCTAAGTGCATAATATTGTTTTGGTGAAACGTGGATTGTGGAGTCATCTGTTTTTGCAGTGAGTGCCCAGTCTCTGACTACCCCTTATGGGATACAGTCGTGATCTTATGTATGTACAGTTTATTAGCGAAATTGCACATTGAAATATAACAAATGTTTACCTTACCATATTTAAATATTATCACCATTAACTATTTCAGTAATAATGGAAACATCGTATGTATGCAGGTAACTTCATTTGAAGTCAATAATTTACAAACGGATGTTCAACTCAATGTAAACACCAACGTGCCTTACTTAAAGAGAAATATGAACAAAGCATTCCCAACCGTTTTGTTTTTCTCTTAAACCAATATTCATTCGTAAACAATCGGCTGCATCTTTGAAAGAATGAATAAACAACATTAAGCCACTGAATGAATCTCCCTAGAAGGAGAATTCTGTCACAACTAGCGTTGGAGGCATCGAAGCGTGAAGCCTGTCCGTCGAAGTGACCTATCGACTTATACTCTCCACACCCTACTACATCGGGAGGAATATTTCGACTACTATATAAATATATATATGAGTGTGTGTGTGTGTGTGTGTGTATGTGTGAGAGAGAATTTATCGTTAAATTTGTAATATAAGAGTATATATTAATACGTGGAGAAAAAACTTCTTACCCCATTTTAAGCATATTGAGCAAACGGAAGAAATTGAAATCGAAACAAAGGAAGAAAACAATTAACTTTCCCCACAGAAGCCCACCGCTGAACATATGACTAACCCAAAACGGGAGAGTTTGTCATGTTCAGAAGGTAAATTGGCGGCCGCAATAGACACTTTGCTTCTTTGAATCTTTTGCCTGACTGATCTGGGTATTTTTTAAGTGGAGCATATTCCTCCGTCTGTTGAAGGCCAAGCCACGAAATTTCTCTGAAATCTTCTTAAACGTCTCCGAATAACGTGGGACGAAATTTTGCGACAGATTACTTTATGCCTTTACCAAACAAAAAATGGTATCATTAGTTTTACATCAAGGGACGACATGTAAAATTAAGAAAATCCACATTACCTTACCTACGATCACAAAGTTTAAAGCAATGTATATAGAGAAATGATTTTATTATTATATGTGCATTAGTCATTTAACAACGATTTGGTAAAACTTGGTCCTATCATTTAACAATGTCATCAATTGTTTACTTGATTAAAAGTTTACATTTAAGAAAGTCAGAAAAAACATGACAAAACAAATTTATTATTTCTTGTTTTACTAATAAACGAAATAAAACATAAAAGTTTCTTTACATCGATAAGGCTTCATTCCTTTCTAATCAATTAAAAAGTTTCTTACTTTCACGATATGGAAACAAAAAATATAACAAATTCTATAATCGTCATCGAAGGAAATTAAATTTTGGGTAAACTCTTTTCACTTCGTCAATTTTCACTGAATCTGCAATCGGTATCATTTGTTATTGAGCTTCAAACACGTCAACGGTCGAACAATTGAAAGGGGCTTGTAGGCATTCAGACGCGTCATTGTGCTCCACGACTTGACAGGATAGACTTTCCTAAAAAGGTTCCGTGATGGAACTCCTTTATATTTGCGATCAATTTGCCGAAAGATATCACCCATAGAAAACGAGCAATGTTATTTTATCAATTCTTCATCATACAATTGTTTTAAAAATCGAAATTGTAATACAACAAAGCAAACTACTGCTTATTTACTAAGTAGAGATATACGAGTACTGTGTAAATAAATGTTACAAGGTTTGTGTATGTACCTAATTTGTTAACTTACCTAATGAGCTTCGCAAACAGCTTCGAGATTAATAAAATTTATAATGATACAATAAAATAACTTACAAATAAAACAGCACCGTCAATTTCGACTTGAGGAAACTTATAAATTTTTTATTCTTCTGTATGTTTAAAAAAATATAATCTCATTGTTAAAAAAAATCCATAAGCAAATATTTTAATCCGTATTATACGTATGTGCTTAGCTCGAGATGAAAAAAAATATATTTAGCAAAACCAACCAGAATACTACTAATTTGCAAAAGCGCAGTAACAGTGAGATGTGCACATCTATGTAATGCAATAATCGATAATTTTAGATTTATTCGCAGCATACCTAACTCAGCATCTTCTTTAGACTTCTCTAAATTTTATTGATCTCATGTGATGTCATGTCTAAATTATCTTTCCTTCTCCGTCTGTGCAGTTATTTAGGATTTTCTGCAAATCATATTGTAAATTTCTAAATAAAATATCATAAAGATAGATATAGTCCAAGTACCATAATTTAGAAAATTTTTGCATTTGTCTACGGACACACGAAAGTAAACGGCCAAAAGAATAACATAATCCAAATAAACGAGACAAGCCTCTGCAGAATATCAAGTCATGTGTCCTCAGCCGTCTAGGGGGGTGTTCATCCTACCGTGCAAAGCACCCGTCTGCCCGCCCTCTGTTTACCACATCCACAGTAACTCTATTGTATGACTAACTTTTCAAATTGTAAGGATTATTGGTATGAAGGTGGGTTGAAGGAAACAAAGAAACACTCGACTTTCATCGAGTGTTTGTTTGTACAATGCAATCTCGTAAAGAAAAGTCGAAGAAGTTGCAAACTAATGTCTTGGTCACATAACGCACATTCTCAGATTTTTGTAACTACACTCAGCGTCACAAAAATCGCACCTCTCTGAGTTTGCGCGAAAAATGGCTGTAATGGCTAGAAACGAATTATATTTATATAAATATTGGTATGTTTGAAATGGGTATTTGAATAGCTTTACATTATTAATAAAAAAATCATGAAATCATTAAAACATTTATCATTATAGAGCGTCAAAAATAAACACTGTCAAATGCTCGTTAGTAAGGACGCTAGTTACACCACCTAAAAAAGGGTATAAAAGGGTCGATCTGGATGAAATATGGGCCAGTCGTAATTTAGACTTTGCAGTGAACACACGTGAACAAGTAACCCAAGTAAGAACAAGTAAAGATGGACACCAGCTCTGAAGAAGCCGCTCAAGTGATTGCCCTATTGCAGTCGGGGATGCGGCAGTGTGACGTTGCTCGACAGTTGAACCTGTCCCGTTTTTCAGTTCGACGGGTGTTCCAACGTTTTCAGCAGACTAGGTGGTTATGTTAGAAAACCGGGATCTGGAAGAAAACGGTGCACATCAGAAAGAGATGACCGTTTCATCGTTACATCGACATCTTTACGAAACCGTTTTACAAATGCTGTTGAGTTGCAACAACAGCTTCGATCAACTCGGAGAAGATCTGTGAGTGTTTCTACGATAAGAAGAAGGTTACACGAAAAGAGTTTAACAGCCAATAGACCTGCTAAAGGTCCAAAACTTACTGCACAGCATCGCAGAGATCGCCTAGAGTTTGCTCGCAATCATTGCGAGTGGACTCTAGAACAGTGGCGGACCGTACTCTTCTCTGATGAGACGAGGGTCTGTCTCTTCTGCAATGACAGACGTAGAAGGGTCTACAGAAGACAGGGGGAGAGGTTCACACAACCCTGCTTCGAAGAATCCGTCGAATACGGGGGTGGCTCGTGTATGTTTTGGGGCGGCATTTCCGTGGACGGGAAAACGGAACTTGTGTGCGTTTCCCGGACTCGGGGTGGCCGTGGGCAAGGGTCATTAAATGCTGGTCGGTACATTACTGAAATCCTGGAGGAACATGTGGTCCCGTATGCTGGTTATGTCGGTGATGGATTCATGTTAATGCATGGTAATGCACGTTGCCACACCGCGGCTATTGTACGGGATTATTTACAGGAGGTCGATATACCTGTTATGCATTGGCCAGCACAAAGTCCAGACCTTAACACAATAGAACATCACTGGGATGACCTAAAACGGCGCGTGCGAGCTCGAGATCAGTTTTTTTTTAAATTATTAATTTGCAAATTTGTACATACCCTGTCTTTTTCTTTAATTTCTCTTTCGTCTCGTTGTAAAAGTAAAATTCAATTAAAATTCCTGAAAGCTAATGAAATTACCTTTCGAATGATACCCTCAAACCACAACATTGCCATTGGCCTGTTGTGTTAAAATAGTATTTAAATTATTTTTTTCGGATGTGCGATTTTTTTGACGCCGAGTGTATTTATTAAATATGTAGTGTAATCCTTATAGTACTATAAAACCATAATCATTGGTAGCTTTGTTGGCCGGCATTACATTTCTTAGTATGGAAATGAGGTACGTTGCTCGACGGACAAAGAATACATCGAATAAAAACCTGCCTGTATCTCTGTGGAAAAAAAGTAATTTGAAGGCATGTGAAATCCAGCAACTCGCATAAGCAAACTTTTCCCGGCTAAAAAACGCTGTGAAAACTGAGAGAAGGCCTGTGCCCAGCTATGAGATTTTTTAAGCTTAACGGACTTACATTGACTACCTGTATTTTTACTTCAGAAATTGTGAAGAAAACCATCTAATTACGCAACAACACATACTAACATAGGATACCATGAAAATTAGACATTTGTTTTAATTGCTATTCTCAAAATAATGAATTTAATAGTTGAGTTTATACAATTTCTTTGATTAATGCAGTCTTGTAAAATGCTATAAGAACCAATTCCGTAAGCTAACCACAACTCGCCTTTGTATCACTCATCACGGACGGGCTGTAATTGCGGCTGGTGTGAAAGGTCCTTCGTCAGTCTTTATTAACCCGCCAATATAATCGATTGGTTAGATTAACGAACTTACTTCACTCGCCTGAGAGCCTAGAACGATTTGTGTAAATTGAACTATTGATTAGATTCCCTCTTCCGCGACGTGGGTATCGAAACGCCTTAATTTCGAACCATTACTCCGTAAAACCAAAACGGGATCTTTGTATTCGCATTTTAATGATAATTTTCAAACTATTTTTTAATTCCCACGTTTGATAAGACTCTACTAAAATACAATTAAAATTTAACAAATAAAAAGCAAAAGTCGATCAAGAGAGATACATCTTTTCCAATATTTCAATGGTCGTAACGATAGTCGAAAAGATGATTGATCGGTCCAACAAGCGGGCGACTGAATAAGAGATCTACTAATAATAACATTGTCGGAGTCCATTGTCCGCCGGGTTGACCCAATTACGGTCCGCGAACACCACATTCAAGCGGAATTGTTCGATCTGTCTACGGAAATTAAATTTTCTGAATACTCGTTCGCTACACTCGACAGCGAAAGTGTACCGCACCCACTGGACATTCATCTCCAGCATTCGTTTCGAAACACATCTTAAATTTGATGTGACAAGTTATTGGATATAGATAACCATACATTGTTATATAATTATTAACAGATTAATGGAATCGAATAATAGTTCTTCTTCAGTGTTTTTCTCCTCAGTGTAAAAACCTATTAGTTTCATAAATATAAATTCAATTAACAAGTGAGATGATTTCAAGAGACCATACTTATATCTAATATATAAGAACGGATAAAGTCGATTCAATTGTTACTTTGAAAAGATCGCAGAGTGATCACTTCGCTACTGCTAGGGACACATTATCGGCCCTGAAGGCATTGTGTTTTTTCCGCAAACGCAGTGCTTTTCCACGAAACGTTTCGGGAGTCTTTTGTGAGTTTGATATCTTACATCCCGTAAGATATCAAACTCACAAAAGACATTGATCTCTGAAGTCAATACTCATCCCATAAAACTTAAAATGATTAAAACAGAATATTTTTTTTATTGGATAATGTGACGAAACGAGCAAAACGTTCACCTGATGGTAAGTGCAACGTCTGCCTATGACAAATGCTGTTTCACCCACAACATTTCTGTGTGACTGCCACTGAGGCATCAGTTCTGAAGTCCCATATGCCCTGTGATTACGCCGCTAGCTCTCAGTGCCCTTCAAACCGAAACACAGTAATGTTCGCACACTTCTGCTTCACGGACCTACCGAGACGGATTCCTACATAGAAATCCTACCACCACCATACTTTTATTTAAATACATTCTATATCCAATTTTATATATATCTTGATTATTATTTTCAGGGGACCTCCTGTTACACTTTCCAATATTTACTATATTAATTATATAACGCTCTTATAAGTAACAGTTTTTAAAAACTTTCTTAGGTTAAATAGTTTCAAGCTCATATTCATATAAGCATTATAACAAATTTCATGTAATTGGTATCATAGAACCGACACAAAATAATACAAGTTCATTTAGCCATTAGTCATAATCGCAACTTTATATATTAGCCTATAACATCTTAGACATGCAACCGAATCGCCACCCGTTAGTTACAAAATTTAATTTCAGTTACATAGAACACTGCTGAGAATTTTTAAAGCAATATCATTGATAACAGCACATATAATTCTTTAGTTTTAAAATATATAAGCCTACAATACTACATGCTGGAACAAACCCATCGACTCCATTTCGTGAAGTACCATCTATAGCTTATCCCAAGGTATAAAAAAAACTGTAAGTAAAGTAATCGTATTACAATCCTCATTCGATCATCTTATATAAAAAAAAAGTTTATATAAGATGATCGAATGAGGATTGTAATACGATTACGTGTCAAGTTGTTGTTACAATTATGATGATGTGTTTGATTTGACGTGGTAATATCAACCATAGACAATGAATGTCATAGATAATATCCCAGTTTACATCACAAGCTTACATTTATGTATGTCACTGTACTCGTATATCATGTTGTCTTTATGATGTTATTTATTTAACAGAACATTGGCATCAACCTTGTTTTTATGAATTGGTTGGTTTTTAATATACTTGATCAGTTTCTTTTACTCCTAAATGATAAGTTTGGTGACGGCTTGTTTTTCTTTTATATTTCTATAATTTGTTGATTGATGCATGCTTTAAAGGGAGGCAATTAAGAACAGCTTAAATGTGTATATATATATACATATATATATATATATATATATATTTATACAAGTCAATAAATTCTTACTGGCCATTGCGTTCCCACGAGCAGTAAAGTGACAACATTGCATATTCTGATATCTGGTGCACGAATAAAGGCTGTCCGTAAAATACCTAAGCCGCATCTTACGACAGCTCGGTAGGAAAGAGGTAGTTTCTTTTCTGCCGGATGCCTTCAGCTATCGGCTAATCATTAATCGTAACGTAGTTACGAATATTAGTTTTTGTTTTTAGAATATCTTATATTTACCTGATATAATGGTACATTTTGCGACCAATAGTTAGATGTTAAGGTAGGTATTAATAGCCCCGTGACTCCTGTAACTAAGTGCAAGTGCAATTGTCTTGTTAGCCGAGAATACAAACAATGCGGGGTTCCAATCAAACGGGGCGGATGGCCGTAATTAAGATCAGCGCTCAAGTAATTTGAGGGAAGCGTGTCCCAAACGAGACGCAAACTGTATAGTCACAACTCGGCAAGTTTTATGGTAATAATTACGATGTTTTTTTACAAATGAACTTTAGAGAGCGTACTGTTCATAATGCATACACATAGCACAGCCTTCGTATTATTATCTACACGCTATGTTGTGAATTTGTGTATCTGTACACAACTTCTGATAACTAATATTGCAGTTATTGATGTACCTACAAGTATTATAATTCGAGCATACATGATAAGAATTAGGTACTTTAAAATTCAACGTGCTCTGATTTCAAAAATCTTACTTTTTTAATGAAAAAAAAACATATAATGTTATAGCCGACCACACATATATGACAATACTGTCAATAATAATTTTATTCGTAGCTACAACACAATAGTTAAAAAAACATTTTCATTAACATTCAAATTAACATATCTATATCGAAAGATGTATAAATGAAGATAGTAGAGGAGATCAATTTTGAATTTAAATATTCCTCCCTTAATTACCCTCTGTCCCTCTGTCTGTTTGTTACCTTTTTACGGCTCAACCGCAAAGCCGATCTTGACGAAATTTGGCACAGATATAGCTTGCACCCTGGAGACGGAGTGAACATTTTTATCCTGGAGAATCATATAGTTCTTACGGGATATATATACTTGACTCGTATCAAAATGGCGGCCACGTGGTTCGCCACCCGACACGTCTCGTTTACCGCGAGGGCGAAAAGTGCGCTACGTACGTGGCCTCTGCCTACCCTTATATGGGAAAAAGTCGTGACGGTATGTATGTGACAATTGATAGTGAATTGTTGAAAGAAGGTTTATAACTCATATAATAGCGATCGACCTTCACCTCACACTTTTAGGAAGTTCGTTTGATCACCTATTTTATTATGCATACGATACATACTAATATTTTAAATGCGAAAGTAGCTCTGTCCTTCTGTCTGTTTGCTACATCTTCACGGTTCAACCACTGAACCTATCTTGACGAAATTTGGCACAGAGATGCTATCCTGGGGACGAACATAGGATACTTTTTATGAAGGAAAATGAAATAGTTCCTTCGTTATATTTAAAAAAAAAGCTATTTCCACTTGGACGATGTCGCGAGCATCAGCTAGTCTATAATATATTTACTGTTACAAACACATCACCTGGCACGCGGGCCCCTGGCCCGCGAGCACAGTATCCGATGAGGCTGTAAAAGCCGAGAAGGCTAACAGCAATTACATCACCGAAAATATATATGTTACAAACACGAAGATTTTTTTTAATAATATTTATACTCGTATTTTAATTAATTCGACTTAGATATGTCCATGTCGGAAAGTGTTAACACGTAAACATGCTATTATATATTTGTCTTGATTTCAGTGTAATAAATTCTTGTTGAATAGCATAGCGTCGAAATGAATTAATATCCTGGACCTGGAACTGTAAAAATATTACTTAACACTGTTTTACAGAAAACCAACGCAAGCATTCTCTCAATGTACGTTCAAAATGAACTAGTTTAATTTCTGCTGGTTATATGTATTATTAGTGTTTTTATATACTTTTACCTCGGTATTGTTTATGAACCAATTTAGTAAAACCATCAACTAATAAATTAATTAAAGTACAGACAGTCTGTGGCCTTATTTTACTTCAGAAAAATTAAATCACACAATATAAGCTTCTTCATTGTAACAATTCGATGAGATGTTAGTGTATAATGTGTTTTGACAATAAAAACATTATAATGCCACCGTGGTCGTGTATGCGGCCCCACAGATTCTTAAGGGTTGTTTTTATAGCCAGTGACGAATAGAAAGAAAGCCACGTGGCTTAGTAGTACCTGACTATTGCGCTGCGGGTCCTGGGTTCGAATCCCCGCCCGAGCCAACATTGGTGCAAATACACATAGCGTGGGTTTTCGGATTCGATTGTGTTGTGCATATGAAATGTATGTATTGGGTCTGTGAAATGCACGATACAGGATAAGTCATAGTGAAGAGCATCGTTTTAAAACATCGTGAGGGAACCTGCATGTCTGAGAAATTAAAAATATTTCGAAGACATGTGAAGTCCGCGAACCCGCATTGGAGCAGCGTCGCGGATTCTTCCTGGCTCCAAAACCCTCTCAGAAATGAGAGGAGGCCAATGCTCAGCAGTGAGACATTTATAGGCTGTTACTTTACTGTTTGTCGACTAAATGATCCAATGGATACCTATTTACGAAATGTATGGCATACTAAGCTTCTAACGTAGTACGTTTTAACACTCAATAACTCATACTCGCCGTACTCGCAGGCGTTTGGTTACTAAAGCAATCCCTAATCAGTACTTAGAAGTTTTTATACAGCCTATCTATACTCCTTGTTTAAGTACCTATAGGACTTGCTTAAGTAATCGTCAAAATCTCTGAGTGCTACAATAACGCTCTTTTAAAGACTTAGAGATATAAATTAAGACAAATAATATGAGCACCCTCATAACGAATTCAAATTAAATCTTTAAAAGCATTATTACTCAAGAGATATATTATCAAAATATCATAGATTTCCTTAAATGTATTGAGCATTGAGCTCAAAATATAACAGACGGCAAGAAATGTTAACCAGGTATCTAATTTTTGATTCCAGTCATGACTTTTATAACTTGTTTAGAAAAGTTCACCATAAACTTCGGAATTTATCTAGCCCATATTTTTAGACGGCCAGCGCTATGACGGCCCCCAGAAAATACGACGTCCAAATTATAATGGGAGAGGTTTGGAAATAATTTTAAAAGTTTTTCCCTTCTTTCTTTTTCTCATACCAGAAATTAATCAATACGTTAATGAAGCCAAATGGCTTTTAAACTTAAATCAAGTAAAATACCACGAAAATCAGATATTTAAAATAACTGCACATTTTAATTCAAAACGATTAACTATAAATTTATAATTTACAATTAGAATTAATAAACCTATTTCAATTGACTCGAAAAATATTTAGTAGTCTAAAACAAATCGAATAAGAGAATTTAATTGTTATAATCTTGTCGCTAACATTATTTACACACCGTTTACTCAAAATGACGACGTGTATTAGTTCGATAAACAAGTAACAAAAACATTTATCATAATAAAGACAGCTAAAAATCTATAAACAAATATTCATGCTAGCTGCTAACACCTCAGCGTTCTTCCTCGTCCCATAAAGAAAAAAATATCAGGCTGAAAGAAATGAGCGAACGGGCGCTTTCGTTTTATTAAACGTTTTTCCATTGCCGACCGACGCTCACCGCCATGTGCTAAACAGCTGCCGCTCCCGATTTTTTTACCAGCTCCAACTTTTGACCCCACTTTGTTGCGATCATTCATGTGGGAATGAGTTCTATATAAAACGAACAAACTAAATAGAATCTTAACTGCTGAGATATATGAATGAAAACCGCCTGTAAGCTGTCATTTACTTTAAGTGGATGTTGTTGTTATGACTTTAAATTAATTGGTTCCTATTCTTCTTTTGAAAAAGTAACACTTTTTATATTTTAAACATATCATCGTTTATTAAATCACAATGATGCTATTCAATTACCAATATACTTATTTCTTAATATTGAAACGTACATTTTTTGTTTTTAAATATTTGTTTTATTAAAACTAGAAAAAAATTAATTTGTTAATTTCTTTTTATTAAGATAGGCCATTAGTTAGCGACACATGTTCGCTTTTGCTTTTTTAGTTACATTTTTTCCGTTTATGTCTCAAGAAAGATGCCTTTGTCCAGCAGTGGACTTATACAGACCCATAAAGAAGAACTTGTTTCATCGCGAAGGAGAACACTGTAAATAATGTTAATAACAATAATTCATATATTTCGTTTATCTATAGCGAAGCGCGACGGATAACATAATATGGTTCGCTTACTATGTTCAGAATAGATTTCTGCAGTTCTACGTAGTGATCGAAACTTAATGACAGAAGAAGATATCTTCCATTTATTGACGCATGTTTATATTTCATGAGTATTTGATTGTAACACGTAAAACCGTTCATAAATAAAAATATCGATCAAATCGTAATTATACACAGTAATTTTCTTATCATAGACATTTACTACACACAGTATATGATAATACTATATGACAAATAATAGTAAATTCTTCATAGGAATAACACTCATAATATCATACCACCCGTAAGTTGTAATGGAACCCCGGGGAGGAGCCCGTTCCTAAGCAATTACATGTGACGGGTGTCGTAAAAAGCCACATTCATAACGATATGACTGCAGAGTTTATATTATATATGTAATAAGGACAAATAGTGTTATTTATACGAGCTCTGCTGAAAATAATTTAGTTTTAGAAGTGAGCGGATTAATAGTTATTATATTTAGGATTTTCGTCGTTTCGCATTAAACCCTGGTATACGATTAGAATGAATTCATATTTTTTTCTAAATTATATTTAAAATACCTCGTCGTTTTAGCCTATCACAAGTCCACTGCTGAACATAGGCCTCCCCCATAGATAGCCGCAAAAGTTTGTAGCTCTCATATTGGAGGGATTTTGCCATAGTAGCCACGCTCGGCAGGCGGGTTGTCAACCGCAGTTTATTTTTTCAGATGTTCCAGGAAGATGCTGCTGCCCATCTCCTGGTTTTAATTTCCCTCTGTCGACACCCACGAGATGGGGTAGGGTGGTAGATTCTCTTAGGCCGCTACAGTGCTTAAAAAAAGACCTAGTCCTCGATTATCATGCATAATGGAAATAATAAGAAACGTATGCTTATATCAACAATAGACAAAATTCGATCAGAAATAATTAACCACCACTTAACTGAAAAAAAAATGAGGTTTAATATCTGTTTTTATTTTTTGGCAGATTTTGTGGTGTGATCAGAATAAGACACTATTACGGTGTCGTGCTCTGATCCCATGGGTAGCGTAAGAGTAAACTAAGAAAAATTCATTGAAAATCTCATAATTTCTGAACAGATGGCGGAACGAACCGTCTCGAAAACGCCAGACCAGTGACAAGCAGCATAGTCTTGTACAGCAACTGCTAATTTCCTCTTAGTAATGTATGTGGCTAGAAACTATTATCAGACTGACGATGATGTTGAGATATATTTTTTTATACAAAATGATACCTAAAATTTTTTGTAGTTACTTATGTTCAAGTAGACTAGTCTATTACACTATCAAAGAGAGCGCTTATTTTTTAATAAGAAACCGTCCTATGTATAGGTCTGCGAAAATATCCTAACTTATTTTATTTTTTAGATATTAGGGACTTTATACAGCAACATTTGACGTAAATTACGATTGATTTAATAAAGGAAATTTACGGGTATTTGTTCTGATGGTAAGTGATCGGACATTGAAGACAGCTTATGTCCACTGCATATTATGATGGTCCACGGTATATTATGATGGTAAGTGATTGTGGAAGGGACACCGCATCTGCCTACTATATTGGCCTATAGTACCTTGTTCGAACGTTATTTGGAATCTTCAGTACACTGTGAGTTTCATGGTTTTTCTGACGGTGTGTGTGTCAAAAGACGCCATCTTTTCGTATGAAAATATGAAACGGCACTGACGAAGTACAATGGTTTGATTTAACAAAGTGAGGTGAATAAAAGAGAGTGGATCATGAACGTATACGACACTATAGCAAATATTTGAGAGACAACATTATTTACAGTATTCTAGTTAACAGATATAAGTTAATTTTGCTAAATTATAGCAATAAATAATAACATTTCTCTTCAAAAATTGAATGACATATTAGGCACCAATTGGCAGTTATTAATAAAAATAAAATTTGTCTTCTTTTTCATGATGTATAAAAAGAAACTTAAAAGCAATTTTAAAATGAACGATATACGAGTATCATCTTTTAAGAAATAAAAGACTTTGTCTATCAATAATTATTCTTCGAAGATCCATAAAAAAACAAATAAAGGAACTTTATACCCGATTATCGGATCGAAGCGCTCCAGTCTGCCGGTTTGATATCGACAAAACTTATCAAAACTTCCCGTAGGAACTAATCCAATGTCACTAAGGAAGTAAGTAAGCGTAAGTTGACTCGGTAACAGGAAATGTGTCCAAAGTTACGCGCCACCCTCCAATGAACTTGGCATTACGGCTTCATTAGTCGTTAGGCACATAGATATCAACCGAAATATCTTTAAGATCGCGTCTTAGGCAACCGTTACCAAAAATTTTTTTTTTCTAACATACTGTATTTTGTTTTCGAAATGAAAATAAACAATAAAAATATATTAAAGAATAAAGAAAAAATGGATATAAAGAATAAGGTACGAGTATAACAATCTAAATAACTAGATTTGTATTTATGTAACGAACGAATCTTGTTCGCATGAGCACAGATTATAAAATATGAAGAATTAATTATCATACATGATATTCCAAAATTTGAGCTCATTTCATATTAACAAATTCAGTACATTTCGAGTTATTGATGTTAGTAATTTACATAGACAGATGTAGAAATGAAATATTTTTGTTACTCGTAATTATACATTTTTATTTTTCTCTTTGCCTTAATTTAAATATTATATTGTCGACCGTGTGGCTTAGAAATCAGAGTACCTGACTATGTAGGAATCCCTGCTGGAGCAAACATTTGTTCAGAACACAACTTATTGGTTTTCGGGTCTGGTTGTGTTGTGATAAAATCGTCGAGTGTACCTGAAAACGAGTCTTAAACCAGTGTATGTTGCCAGTGATGACATATGGAAACGAGACGTTGTTCTTCACTACAGGCCGCATGAGAAACATGAAGGTCACTGAGCGTGAACTATGGAAAGAGCTATGCTTGGTATCTCTGCGAGATAACACCGGTAGCGATGAATTCCACAGTAGACCTAGAGTAACTATCATAGCCCTAAGGATTAGTAAGCGGTAGTGGCAATGGGCCGTTATATATAATATAGCTCGTAGAACCGATAACTATTAGGGAAGAGAGGTTCTTGAGTGGCAGCCACGTAACCGGCAAGCGCAGTGAAGGGCGACTTCCCAATAGATGAATGACTGCACGGTTTTGGGGGAAGTCGATGTATGCATGTGGTTCAGGACGCGTGTTGTGGCAATCTATGGGGAGACCTATGTTGAGCAGTGGACTAGTGATAGGCTGTAATGATAATGATGATGGTGTGTTGTGATTGTGCCCGTGGTATGGCCAACCTCTGATATTTTCACATTGAGGCACTGCTTCACAGCATTTCGGTGTGACAATGCATCTTGATTACTGCTGTTGCAATTGCAGTCAGTATGCATCAAGGCAGTTTCATTACATAAATCATTCATCCAGTTGACAATGAAAACTACATACCACATACTATACTATCTTCCTACTATTTCTACGAGATGTGTAGTACGAGTATGTGTATTGCATTCCAAAATACTCATTTTTTTTTTTGATAAAGTTACGAAACGAGAAAAACGTTCACGATGGTAAGTGCAAAGTCTGCCCATAACAAATGCTGTGTCACCCAGAACATTTTGTGTGACACCATACTACGCCCGTCACCCTCAGAAATGTCTTCTTAAGTCTTATATGTCCAGTGATGACGCAAGCTCTCAGTGTCCTTCAATCCGAAACACAGTCATGTTTGCACACTACTGCTTCACGGCAGAATGACTGGCCCTAGGGTGGTACCTACCTAGACGGAATCCTACCACCAGTAAGAGTGATATGTGAGTATGAGAGTATGTGTTAAGTATTTCAAAATACTACTTACTCTTCTTATTCTTACTGCTTGCCTATTGTCGACAACGTCGACAAGTTGAGCATACTTTCGGTATCATTTTTCGGTGTCACGGGTTGATTGTTATACTGACCCGCCTAATTGAGTTTTTTTTAAACGGAAAATATTTTCATACAGTTGATTTATTGAAAAAATAATGGAAATAGAGTTACAATTAGAACTTATTATTAAATTAATTAAACATTGAGTAATATCTCTAGGTAGCCAACGCTTTTAAAGATTCAGAAGGTGCCGACTGGTCTCTCTATGCCTTCTTACTGCCTTAGTTTTGAAACTGCTGATACGGAATCAATCCTATGTAGCAATGTTGCTAACACTTAAGTAATACATCAGTTGCAATAACTCAGGTACTCATTCGTCATAACCTGCCCACTCTCGATATAATCAGATACTCACTGGGCCTTGGCGTGTTCCATAACAGAATATACTGTTTAAAAGTGTCAGGGCCTCCAACAGATGGTGGAATGACCATCACAAATATGCCAAATCGTGACGAACAACGGCATTTACGGGGCGAGGTGTTAACAATGGCAAATCTTCCCAACAATGGAGGGGCGGAAGTTCGAAATGAACTATTCAAAGATGATTATTTTAACCCCGTTGAACAATATTGGTCATTTCTTTGGTAATACTTACGTTATTTACTGATCGTGACGATAGCCGTAGCCAAGGGTAGAATCCATTATAAACAAAGAAGGACTGAGTAGAGGAAAACGTTGAAAGGTTCGATTCATCCCTTTTAGGAAAACTTCGTGCCTCCTATAAAAGTCGTAATAAAACTCGGGAGGGAAGACAAGTCCCAATAGTTCAACAGCAATATTTTCCATTTTTTTTCTGTCAATATTACGTGCTATGTCCTATTAGGATAAGGAAACATATTTTTTGTCCTCTTATTTACAAAAAAAACGTAGCTTCACTTGGATTTCGCATGTAACGTGAACCGCGTACGCACACACATATCCTTTATATGCACATTTAAATGAAACAAATTTTACGGATTTTATCGCGTTTTATTTTATCATTTATAACCCGACGTTTCGAGTGCTTTAATGGTCACGGGAGGACTGAGGTGACAGATATTCTGATGTCATAGTTAACCTTAAAATAAGTTGAATTAAAAATTATTTATCGATACAGCTCAAAACTTAAACAAGTTGAATTGTTTGCAATTAGAAAAATGAACTGACAGCCGTAGCAGCAGGAAGGTTGCAGCATACGCTTGTACGAAAAACAGTACAGACTGATCTGGCTTCCGCGACTAAAGGGATAGAACAGATACTGGCCAGCGGTAAAAGATAGAATACCACGAGTTTTAGCGCTCTATTAAAAAGGCTTATGTTTAGTAGTGAACGTGTAAAAACTGATGAAAATCGACCTCGACAACAGAAAATGCCAAATTTCTTATAAAACTTGTTTCCATCAAATAGTTATCCGTTGCAATACGGATATTATCCAATTCATAACACTTGACCTTACAAACTGAGCAGTTATAAAGTCAGGGGCTTTACTTATGTAGTAAGTACGCATCACGACGCATAACAACCCTTGTTTCAATGACGCTTTATCAATAGGAACTAACGTCGTGCACCTGCCTACTGAACTGCAGCTCCTGATTTCTTATTCCAACCCATGCCACCTGTTTTGCATCTTTAAATAGATTTCAGGGTATTAAATAAATTATGAATCTTTCTCGTTTTCCCGATCATAAAATATCGAAACTTTTCTTAGAGTGAGCGAAATTCGGGTCACGGTTCGGTTAATTCGTTCTGTTTGCACAACAACTTACTGCACTACACTAAAAGTGGAAAAAGTCGCAATGACCTTTGATTTTTAAACTGTGTGATAAAATTAAAAACTATATCCTCGTTTTTCACATACGCATTCTCAAAAAGGTATTATTAAAAATGCTCTCATAGTATCCCGTATTGTGGGTGTGTTTTACAGATATAAATTTTACATGCACAGCACAAACAGACCCGTAAACCAACAATTTATGACTGCACAAATGTTGACTCCAAAAGGGATTAGAACTCGGGACCTGCGTCGTAGAAATTAGGTACTCTGACCACTAGGCGACGCGGTCGTCAAATTGCAAATATTTGCTGCCACTTGCGCCGAACGGACAAAAATTAAAACAAAATGGTTTGTAAGTTCGTTTTCGTCGCTTTTTTATAATTTCATACTAGTATGTAATTATCTATCTATACATAGTACAGCAAAGCCCATGGCGACTATCTGTCCTTCGGTGTGACCACGATAATCTCGAGAACCACTAAGTGGTTATGCATGCGGTTTTCACTGTAAATGGCTCTAGCTTTTATAAGAGCTCTTTTCTCTCTATTTTTTTTCTCTACCATTCCCCAATTTATTTATTACGTAGTAGCTGTGCCCCGCGGTTTCACCCGCGTAGAAAAAGCCGATCCCGATCGATTATATACACATATATACTTCCCTATTTGAATCGGATTTTGGGGTTTTAATTATTTTGCGCGGAACCCTTATTATTATTTTCTAAAATTAATGTAGCCTAAGTTATTAGCCCGCTTTAGTATCAGCTATCTGGCAGTGACAGTCCCGTCCAATTCGGAATAGCCGGACCAAGCAGACAGATGTCAATGACTTGACGACCGAATCGCCTAGTGGTCAGAGAACCTGACTTCTACACCGCGGGTCGTGGGTTCGAACCCCAACATTTGTGTTAAAACACACATTGTTGGTTTTCGGGTCTGATTGAGTTGTAATTATCCCCGTGTTTCTGACACTGGGCACTGCATCCTAACCTACTTTCGATCTTATCGCATCAGCGTTACGTCGGGTGCAGTTAGGTCTGGACGAGTAAGTGCCTCTGTGTTAGCGCGTACACATGTGGCACTGTAATATCTGCTGCGCAGTTGATAGCTCCCGACAATATTCAGAAGTTGTCGCCTTGATCGAAATCGACCAAGAGGACATCACATCACAGTGATTTACCCAGGTGAAGCCGGGCCGGATCGCTAGTAGAATATATTATATGTAAGTGCTTATCATATCAGCTACCTGCTGCTCATAGCGGGAAGGCTGGACATAGACTGTCCCATACTGGAGCACTGGACAAGGATGCACATAGTTTTCTCAAGACTGGTGGTCCTAATTTTATACGTACTAGTGGTCGTCCTGTGCTCGAACTTCGACCATAATTCATAAAAAATTATTGACACCCAAAATTCAGGGCTACAAAGAATTTATGAAGGTATGAGTAATTATTTGTTGGCAACTTTTTAAAATTATATGGCGACAATCTCTACTCTGTGCGACTGTTTGACCATACATTATTATATGTTTATGTTTGATTGACATTGTCAGTATGAACGTAAATAATGAATGTTTTGTTTTATTGAATTTAATGTATTTGTACACATATTATACATAAATTTTAACTTTCTCGCTTCTTCTCCATACGAACTTTAGCTGTGCCAAATCTCACACTCCTCCGTACGCGCAATATAATCATATTGAAGAAGAAACACGTACAAAAGGGGTACAAAGTTCTCTCTTCACGTATTAAAATACATACATACAAAGCCTTTATCCATATAAGGGGTGGGCAAAAATCACAGAGTCCACTTTTCGCCTCCGCGGGAAAGGAGACGTGACGGATGGCAAACCCCATCGCCACCATGTTGGTTTCAGTCAAAAAAACTTCTTACTCCCCATTACATTCCCACGAGCAGTGTAGCATTACATAATATGGTCTATTACTGTACGAATACAGGCTGTCCGTACAATACCTTTGTCGGCTCTTACGACACTTCGGTAGGAAAGAGGTAGGCGCTATTCTACTCTGCCGGACACCTATCGGCCTATATATGCATATAAAGATACATTGTTAATACTATATTTCATTTACTTTCTTTTGTATTATAATTTATTGCATTGTCAAAGTAATTTAAAAGTAAAAAAATTAAATAAAAAACAAAATCTCTAACATAAATTAAAATAATATCCATGCGTCGTGCTTACATATTAACTTGTACAACATATCGACGCGTTATCGCCTTCGGTTCGTAGTCTCAGACACCATTTGAGAAAATTAATTATTAATTAATTTATTTAATTAATAATCCCGGTTAATAGAGCATATAAAAAGAGTTTCATCGACTAGTGTCTGCAGGAAATGCAGGTTATTTTAGGCTGTCGGACCATTGCAGACGTCTGTCTAAATATAGAAATGAATCGATAGCTGCGACATCTAATATTCAGTAACAAAGAATAAGCCTCGTAACTCGTATTAATTATTTTTTTACTTTTTCTACTACTGGACCTATATTTTATTATTCTGGCTGACAGTGTGTGCATATTCAGTGACTACTGCGCGGCCTAGTGGTCAGAGTACCTAACTTCTACAACGCGGGTCCTGGGTTCGAATCAATCGTTAGTTTTTGGGTGGGGTTTGCTTTGTACATGTGAAATGGTACAAACGTGAGTTTGGCATTGTGCGTACTTCGCACAATGCCAAACTCACTCACGAAACAGGAAATATCCTTGTGTGAGGAATCGTTTCAAAAAAATCACTATATAGTATAAAATAAAGTCGCCAGTTCGCCAGGGCTTCTAAATTGTTGGATAAATTATGATGCAGTTTTCATCATAATTTAGAGAATTTCATGAGAAAGGTTTGGGTCCGAAATAACACGAGGCGGGCAATATGAGTCCATGCATACTGGTGGTAGGATTTGTATGCAGAATTCCGTCCGCTTTCGCAGCCAAAGACTTGGGGGGATTATATTAACAGTAAAATAAGTTATTCAAATTAGAATATATTAACGTTTCGTTTTACAATTCAACACCGCCATGACGTCATAACCAAGAGTTATTGTGAGATTCAAAATTTACCTCGTTACGTATCGAATACCGTGACTAAACTTTTGAGCTTCGTCCTGCCAATCGATTATATGACACTCGACACTCGATAGTACTATTATCGATTGCCGTTAGTGACATATATTCGACTCACTTCACTTCAATTCAGATTCAAAAACTTCGTGCTTGAGCTACAGTTTTTAGATCTCAAATTCCCAGGGGTTACGTAAGCTCTCGGAGCCCTTTAGATTAAAACACAGTAATGTTTGCATACTACTGTTTCACGCAGAATAACTGGCCCTGCGGCTAGTACCTACTAAGACGGGTTCCATCATTATAATCCTACCACTAGTAAAATATAATATTATAAATAAAAAAAGCTAAACCTGTGAGCCTCTCTAATAAAAATCCATCAAGCACCAGCACGCACAGCATCCAACCAAGTTTTTACACGCCTTAATGTAGAAAATGATCTCTCTGAGGTCGCAGCGCTTACTAAAATTCTGACATCCCTTCCTGGTTGCCAGATTTAGGAGCAGTCTTTATATTTGTGTGGAGATCAGTCTTAATCATTTCTCATAATTTACGCGAATATTACAAATTAAATAAAACTAATTTTACAGGTGCTATCGCGTTTTATTTTTAACTATTTATAACTCGTTTCACTTTGCAGCACCTATGGGCACGGCCACGTCACGGGGGACTCAGTCGTCAGACATGCTGATGTCATAGTTAATCCGAGGTACCTTCAGCTTTTGATAATTATTTTATTGGTCCGATCTACCCAGAATGAGCTTACAGAGTCTTGCAGTGGTATGCTTAGTTTTTGATTTAATCTTACTAATAATAGGATCCGCTCGTAGGTACACGAGGGTAGGCTCAAGGCATGTACACGCTCGACTATGGCCGGTTTCACTCGTTCACTGTGACGTAGGCGCGGAACCCGAAGCTTGTCGTGCAAAACTTGCTTCACATGTTAATAATTCATTAAAACATTTCATAAACTGTTTATTTTTAGGAGGTTTGTCAATTTGACGTCCCTCCTCTCGGACTGCCACTGAATTCCGTCTAGGTAGGTACCAGGGCGTCTAGGTAGGTAGGCACAGGGCCAGCTATTCTACAGTAAAGCAGTAGGTGCGCAAGCGTATTACTGTATTTCGGTGCGAGCGTGTGTAATTTCTAGGGCATACTAGACTTAACAACTGATATCTCAAGGGGACGTGGTGCCACGAAGAAAATGTTCTGGGTCACGCAGCATTTATTATGGGCAGACTTTGCACTGACCATCAGGTGAACGTTTTGCTCGTCTCGACACGTACTCATTTATACATGGGTTTTAATTATCTGCCGATAGGTGTCCAGCAGTATATAGAGGACGGCACCTACCTCTTTCCTGCCGAGGTGTCGTAAGAGGCGACTGAGGTATTGCACGGACAGCCTTTATTGATGCAGAATAACACTATAATATGCTGTCCTGTCACTGCTGTTCGTGAGAACGCAATGAGTAGTAACATTTTTTTTGACTCGCTCAAAAATGGCAGCGACGTGGTTCGCCACCCGTCTCGGCTCGTTTCCACACAGTTTGGCTATGTGTGAGGCCTCAGCCTTTGTATGGGAAAAAGGCGTAGATTGTATGTACATCCATAGATAGTTAGATTTATTTTCTTTAAATTTTAATCGTAAAGCATACAAAAGGTGCCTATTTTAATTTAAAAAAAAATCAATACAGTTAATAGTAAATATACAGTTTCAGTTCTTACAATAACTTAAAATAATTTAATAAAAAATTATTCAAGAAATGTTAGCTTTTTAAAAACTACAACAACGGTGACCAAATAAAAGAAGGTCGTGTGTAAAATAAAACAGAATTTAAACTTCAAAGACATCATTCTAAGAAAGAGTTTTCAGTAATCGTTAGTACTCTCAAAGTGCATTGTGAATATTTTACAAACACAAACGAACGTTTCTCTGTCTATCTTGCTACTTTAAAAGCCCACGCAAACGTAGTGTATATGGGTCGTTATTGTAATGCATGTATAAAAAGTATATTTAAAAAAGTGGATTTTACTGTAACGTGGACAATATACCCGCAACAAATATCTGTAAGCCATAGAATTATTTACTTCGTGCGGGAATTTAACTCTCGACCAGTAGCATAAAGCCAATCACTCAGACACGGTGCCAACCGAGCATAACTTTGTATACTGGAAGACTTCCAACTACCGTCGGAAGCTATCAAATGCGCAGGAGATATTATAGTGCCACAAGTGTACGCAGAAGCACTCACTCGTCCTAACCTACACACACCCGAAGTAAGGCGCATACGATAAGACCGAAGGTAGACTACGATGCAATGCTAGATTAATTTATTTTAGTTATTTTCACAGTATAATGTCTTATGGTATTTTGTTGTGGGGAAATGCGACTGACGTAGAGGTGATTTTTGTTTTGCAAAAGAGGGCCATAAAATCTATTTATAATCTTGGCTCTACAATGTCTCTCAGATATAAATTTAAAGAAATTAATATCTTAACTTTGGCCTCTCAATATGTATATGAAAACGTTATGTAGGTAATGTAAAACGTTATGTACATAAGAATATTAATCACTTTAATAAAAAAGTGATGTTCATAATGTAAATACCAGGCACAAGCACACACTAATAATGCCAGTTAATCGACATCACAGAGTCAGTAACTCTTTCATGGGACAATGTATACGTTTTTACAATAAAATCCCAGAAAGTGCAGTGAACCAGCAAGTCTTTCGATCAAAAAGTTCAAAATATTTGTTAAACAAAGACTTTTTAAGAAGGCTTATTATATTATTAAGGAATACATGGATGATGATAACCCCTGGGAATGAGGTGATCGCTGCCAAGCTATCTTTATAATACTGCTGTAATTGTATATTTAAAAATACTGAAAAAAAAATCCCGCTGGGTTTCTTACTGGTTCTTCCCAGAACAGAGGCATATCTTTGCGAACCAGTGTAGCTTAAAAAAATGACGTTCAATGAGTATTATGTAAATGATCTATATTGAATAATAATATTCTATTCTATTCTAATTTCAGCGACACGGGGACAATTACAATACAATCAAAACCAAAAACACCGAATGAAATTCGAACCCAGGACCCGTTGTTTAGTAGTCCGATACTCTGACCGCTGGGTACACGGTCGTCAAATCACATATCGAAATTACGAAGAACAAAAATCGTTACGAATTTATAATGAACACCGTGCGGACATAATTAAGACCCCATGAATAACTTTTTTTTTTTTGGATAAAGTGATCAAACGAGCAAAACGTTCAGCTGATGGTAAGTGCAACAAAAAAAGTCTGCCCATAACAAATGCTGTGTCACCCAGAAAATTTCTGTAGGATTCTGGAGGATTCCTACCACCAGTAAAAACGAGCAGTGGAAATTTTCAGGTATTATTTGTTGAATGCAGTTGCAGTTACTGATTCACGGAGTGCTCGGCGGTGAAAGCAAATATCGTGAGAAAATAACTTGCATGTCTGAGAAACGAAAAATATTTGAACGGTGCTAGAAGTCAACTTAAAATAAATGTAAAATAAAACACTATCGCAAATATCGCAAGACTTAGATACGCTATGAAAGTGTCTAGATGTTTGCAGGAAACGCAAGTAAACGAACGAGTTGAGTAAATTTAGTAGCCTAAAAATAAATGGAGAGTGTGCGGCCCTTCTACACTTGAACTTGACTGAGTTCAACGACCGATGAGCGCGATAATTTTATTTGTTTCAAACTTAAACTGTAGTTTGAAGTCATTTGATTAATTAATGTCTTTCTCGCATTCATAATAGATACCGATTTGAACTACTAGTTGCCATTGAGCATCTTTGAAATTTTAATGGAAAAAATTTGAACATTAAGGAATGACTCTTTTATGTAGCTATCAAATGCCTTTAAAGAATAGAATGAAAGCACTAATCGTTTCACTAATTCAATAAAAGCAATTGTACCGCAAGCATTTTAGCAATTTACTCTGTATGCTGACAATGTACATGTATTGCGATCAGTTCAAGGAATCAGTAATAACAATGCTGGCTGGGAATCTATATCTTCTCACAGTTTTGATACTTATATAATTTTATTGGGTGAAAGAACCGTAAAAACAAGAAACAGCGATGAAAATGATAATCCTTATAGAGGCTATCTTCTAATCTTGTTTTGTCCTGGGAAGACGGGAAGTCTTCCAAGGACAAGACAAGACTAGTTAAAGTCACGAACAATGCTAGGTGCGGTAGCTAGGTAAGAAGCTCGCTGCCACCTCGACTCATTCCACTGTTGTCGTGAGTGTCTACGAGAAAAGGCCTGTAAAGTCTCATAGCTTTAAACGGTTGGCAGAAAAGCCGCCTCAAAAAATACCAGTCCTTAAATATGCCGACCGGTAACGAGCACGCCAAGCGGCAATTACTTCTTTCTAGAAAGGACACAAGCAGTAAACTGATAGTAAAGAAGAGGAACCACGGCTTCGCGCATACTATATTGAACAAAAGTTTAAGCAAGTCGCTTACTAACATAAGCTTCGGAACTTTTATGGTGAGGTACGAAAATTGATTGATACAATTTGCTTTGTAAAGTTCCTCTAACCTCTGAAGTTGTTGACGGCGAGGTTCTTTTAAACGCTAAGGAAAATATACTCAAGCGATGTCCAAAGTACTTTACCACTGTTTTCAACATTATTCGGTCAGCAATTCTGTGGCTCTTGCTGTTCACATGGTAACACTTGTATAGTCTAATTGCTTTATCTACTTCTTAAGTCCCATTACAAAACAGACATTATCATGTGTCCATATGTTTATTATAACAGATGTTTAAGTACATGTGTTAGCTATCTAAATATGTCTCGGTACAAAAGCTCTATTGTTCTATAGAAACTGGTTGAAATGAAAAGTCATACAAGTTGTTTAGGCAAACCACACACATGAAGACGTTATGTTAAACTTTTATCGTTAGTTTAAAAAAACACTGAAGTTTCGTGTAGTTATTATGTAAATATGTGTTTGTTATATCTTTATTCTTTCAAAATCACGGCGAAAAGTTTACATAGTATAAAACTAATAACAAAATAAATTCGCTAGCAATCTTTCCAAGTACTTTTCGTGTTTTTTATAACTTTTAATGGAAAAAAGATAATATCATGTAAGTAGCACAGTAAAATACGTGAAATAAAATATATTTCAACAGAAAGAAGCATTAAGTATTATTAAGTATAAAGCTTCCTATTAGTAATTCCATGTATATTTAGTAACGAATTACTCTAGAGAATATTGCAACGATGTAAAATACAACGTATATTAAATACTCATCGACATATTTACCATGACTTCCGTCGACACCCGCCACGATCCAACGAAATCGCTAAGTTAAAACGTATAGAAAGTTCTTCATGAATGTTTTTTTTAAATCGATGAAAGCTGGTACGTGGTCGTACCTACCCCAAGTCATGCTATTGTTAGCATCGCACAATGTGCACCACCTGCCTCATTACGAAGCCGGAGTCGACGCTACAAAGACTTTCAATCCAGCACTGCAGAGCTAGCCAACAAACGTTTCAATTACACGGCCATAAGCTTAATTCGCGTGGTAATTTACGTTTAACGCTTTTGGAAGGCAGAAAAACATGTTCATATATAGTTGTATCCTATTTTTAATTGGTAAGTGTTATATGTAAAACCATTAACATGACTTCGATTAATCGATAATATTATAATAAATTTACAATTTTATAATTTTACTAAATCGCAAACATACTTTTATCAGGGGCTTGTATATTCCACATAATCTAATTTGAGGCCGTGAAAAAGTTTTTTTGAATTACGACAATTACTACCCTTTTCCCCTGTCTTACTAATTTTCTTACATTTAATACTTTTTGTAACGTCTTTGTGTTTTAAAAAGACATGAGATAATTGTTAGATTGTTTTAGTGTTGCTTAATTAACAACAGGAGGAATCGTATACGTCTTTGTCTTCAAATAGGATGCGTATAATATATGAAATGTTGGATACACTTCTACACAATTTAATATTTTTTATTCAAACATTAAAAAAATAAACATGCGTTAAACTATGGATGGTGGTGATTTAATATCACATTCATTGACTTTTGCGTCATAAAAGCGATCGCAAAATCTCGCCACTTGTCGCACAAAGCAAGCATAGTCGCGCGCCACCTGGCTTTGAAAAGCGGGAAGCTTAAATCGTCGGGGCTCTCATTACACCGGACGCCTCATACGATTCACATGCTTTGTCATTCGCGTCATTGGCCCATTTCTTACGACCCATTGACTACCGAGCCATTCATCGCTACCTTTTCAAAGGTAGAGCTTTAAATGCGGCTCACTGCAAATTAGAAAATGCATGTTAGTGATGAACAAAATAAAATAGCTCTTACCTTACTTTTGTACTGTTGAAGGACTATCTAAATATAATATCGTAGCTCCATCACTCAAAAAACGATCAAGTTAGGGTAAATTAGCTTCACGACTTACCTAAGTCACTACAACGACCTAGTTTCCGTGTATTTTGTAAAAAAGTTAAAAAATAAATTTAATAAGAATAAATTTAAAAAAACGATATTTTTAAAAAGAAGTCGCACTTACATAAGAACTTATAAAAATCCATTTCAAACGTTTGATTGCAAATGTCACTAAAACTAATACATTTTGAAAACTAACTGTATCCTTTCTGAATATAGTGCACGACGAAGTTGAAAGTAAATAAACGTAATTTACAAAGTGGGGGCAAAATGGTCACAAGTTGTTATGTTATGTATGTGTTGTTAAGTTGCTTTTTGTTACGTTATTGGCTACGGAAATTTATGTCACTGTAAAACTTGCTTAGAAAAAATATAAAATAGTAAAGTTTAAAAAAAATATATTATCTTATTATCGATTATCTGTCCTACATACACAGATACACACGGATTTTTTCTGTTTATACTGTGCATTTAACATTATGTTCTTCAAGCTATTATCTCATTTAACTGACATTTTATATGTAAGAAATGGCCTGGCTTTTAACGTGTTATAAATACTGAAATTATCCGGTTTCAGTTTCCAGTCGTTGAAATTGATCGCTCGATAGTAGTGCCGAAAGATTAAAAAAACTTTCAACTTTTCATAATTTTTAAGGCATAATTAGATATCCTTGTATAATATTTAGTTATGCTTAGGCTATTTTCTGCAAAATTATAATGCACAAATGTATTTTGTTTTGAGCTGAAAACAACACAAAATCTGTAACAATACGCAAACCGACTGCAGGCTCCCCTCATTGCGCTCATTATTAGCTTCCTTTTAATCCGGGTTTAAAAACTGCACGACAATGACTAGGCACACTCGCGGGACCAGTTTTGTAAAACGCCTTTCCTTTCCATTGCGCATTGAGTAGTTGAACAAATATTTTTATTACTAAACCAATGTTTGCCTCGTCCTCATCAACGAGGGTTCGATCGAACATCCATTCATTGCCTACCTTCCTTTCATTTCTTTTCGATTCAGTCACATTGCAATTTAAATGACACAACCGCTTTGATACACTGCATATGGTAAACAGCACCATTTTGTAGTGCAATGCATTTGCGGCAGATGCAATTTATAGCAAAACTTCGGAACATCAAAAGTTCCTAAAGTCCGCCACAAAAAATCCTCAGGAATTCGTGTGTCGATCTATGCTAATACTACTTTATTCTTCGGTCGTAATTTTATCCAAGGCGCAGAATGTTCATTAAAAACAAAAAGATCAGAATTTTTATTGTGCAAGCCGAAACGGGTCCTCAAACGGCCTACTAAAAGAAATTAATCGGTGTATCCAAAAAAATAAAACAAAAGAAACCGTAAGTCCCACACTGGGCGAAGGCAATATATCCCATCGTCATAAAGTTGTTCCTCTCCCGCCAGGCGGCGCCATTGCCGGGCACTCTCCGCACGCACGTGCGTACACTGCTACTCGTCTCATCCATTCAAAATACTCTTTTTAACCAAGAACATACTTTATCACCCTGTCTTAAGGTACACAACCATATCTCAAAAAATAAACGATGCTTCGCAAGCTATAAATCGCCTTATACAATAAGTCTTAAGCACAATTTGCTTTAACACCTCAGCGCATTCCTCTCGACTAGCGATCGTGTTGTCGATGAATGTTTGAACTTTTGTCCTTTTTTGATTAGCGGTTATAGTTGCGGCTCCCTCGACTTTCTTATTAAGCAGTCTGACTTTAGCGTGTTGCATAAACAAGTAATAGCAATAGTCAGTTATCATTTGTCAATTTATTGCTACATTTAAATAACGAGTGAATATCAAATACGCTTCAACTGAGTTACCAATCGACCTGATTTTTGGTATGTAGACAGTTTAGAGGCCCGAGAATAACATAGGCTTCTTTTTATCCTGGAAACATAGCAATGAAACTTTAGCTTCGTTAAAGTATACCGCGCGGGCGAAGCTGCGAGTATTAGCTGGTACATTATATACCACAGACACAGATAAAAAAACTAATTCTATTTTAATGCTCTTCACTAAATTCTTTCTATCTTTTTAATTTTACTATATCCCCTGTAAGCCACATACTAAAGTTAATAAATTGTATAGGAGAGGACAATCATAAACAATATGGAGTCACAGCAGTATTATGCACCCCAACCACACAACAGTTCCCCAGTGTATTGGTCTCTGACGAATGACCGAATAAATACCCATAAGGTAAAATACGACACGTACAAAACATTCCGGGATATAAAAGCATTATCCTGTTAAGTAATTTATTTCTTCTTCAGGTACTAACTGAACGGTTATTTTATGGGCCCACTTAAACGTTCTATAATCCAAGCAGTTAAATCATAAAAGAGGGTGTCGGAGTCCATAATGCAATACCATAAACGGTAGAGAATAAGGTTTTAGATAGAAGTGCCTATTCTAACCCCAACCCGTAGACATAAATCATTTGTTGTTCTTTAAAAAATATAAATCATATGAAATCTTAAGGCCCTAATAGAAAAAGTACAATCAATTTCTTTTTTTAAGTCAAGGCCAGAAGTTTCATTAGTTTTCCGCTATCATACCTAATAAGAAATTTGCGCCACAGTGCAGTAAATGCGAACACTGACCTTACTTAATCTTGTGACTCATCGAAAACCGTCTCGGAGAAATTTCTACATCCAGTTCCCTACCAATACTTGCTTCGAAACGGCCCACACATAACCGGTCTATCCTGAAGTTACTCAGCAGTAGTACAGTCAGAGTCATATCACAGAACACTAGAAACAAATTATACAAATGACATTAAATCTAAAAATCTATTACATCAATTAAAAAGACGTTTACCCATCTTTGAGTTACTTCACGACGAATTTGTATTCTTTGAAAGCGCACATGGCCGGAAGATGCTTTCATTATCGCTTCGAATTTTATACAAAATTTGCTCAAAGATATTATCATATCTAATAACATAGTCCAGTTAACTGACCTTTTTTTAATCTCGTGACTCATTGGAAACAGTCTCGAAGAAATTTCTGCATCCAATTGACTACCAATACTTGCTTCGCAAAACAACCTACACAGAACTGGTCTATGAGGGAGTTTCGCAGCGATAGTACAGTTAGTCATATCAAATAATGCAGATAACATTAAAATCTAAAAATTTATTACTCGCATTAAATAAAGCGTGTACCTCTTTTAAAGGCACTTTACGGTGAATTTGTATTCTTTGAGAGCGCACTTAGTCGGAAGTTGCCTTCATTATCGCTTCGCATTTTGTACACAATTTGCACAAATTGAACCTGTTCCCTATTAGTACACTTTCAGAATAATAACTATATTTTTTTTTAATTTGAATGTTCGTCTTCTTGGAGAGAGGACCAATATTATCCGCAAATTAGGTTAGTTAACTGATACCACAATCTCCATTAATCCAATACAATTCGTGATATTCAAAAACTCTCTCTCTCCCTCATTATCTTTATTATGTAAAGATATATTTCAAATAAAGATAAAATAAAAAAAATCTTGCAACAAGTATCAACAGATGGTTTGTTGATTGTTGTTGATTGGTTGTACGTAATCATTATAATAATAAAACTCTACGAAATTTCCTCTGCTAAAAATCATACAAAAGAATAGTTATTAAGAATGAATAATATTAAGAATTACTTTAAAGATAGAGATTAAGTTTAATAAGGATTCTTAACGTACAGACACTAATTACAGACTCCAATTGTTTAATTTAATCACATTAAATAAATGTCAAAATATGAAGATACAAAGCTGAAGTTAATTTCCATACGAACCTTTGATCGTTTATGAACCACAAAACGCGGTCAGTCCAACCCTTCTGGTTTGAATTGGTAGATCACATTACTCAAGAGGTGTTGACAAGCTCAGTATGAGTGTTCCGAAATCAAATAAGGCAACGATATATATTTAATTAACTCAGACAATTAAGAACGCTTTGTCAATAAAATTGTCAATTTTATCATTTACCAATTTATACCAAATAACTACGCTAAGAATAAAAAATAAAGGCGCCTATTAGTATACATTTACATTCCGGGCTTAAATTATTCCATTATTATTTTTAAGCAAACACTAACAAAGACCGGACACAACGGCAATTCAGGATATGCATTCAACATATTCACGTCTAGACTAGCTTCTGACGCCAGTGTCAGTCTATAAATTGACAGCGATCAGCGAAAGCTTCACGAACTACCAAGTAAGTGAATATAGTAGGATTTGTTGACTTTGGTACTCCCATGTACTGCATCGAAATTGGAAAAGTTCCTTTAGCTGCATTAAACATAGAGTAGATTACTAATCCAGGCGTAGTATTGAAAAACGCAAATAAACTGTTCCGCTTTGTGTAGCACAAATGACAGCCACGTGGCTTGTCCCCCGCAATGCAGACTGCACAATAAAACAATGGCACTACAGTTGTGCACTATGCCTTTATTCCTACAGGATGAACAGTCGCGTGACTGTGGCTCGTTAGTAGCGTACCGCAAGACAAGTTTTAGAGGTTTATTCTATTTGGAATGATATTAGTGGCTTTTAAATGAGCTTTTGACATTGGACAACAAAATGATTATATGATCTTCGTGTGTGGTCTTGAATTTATATAATTCTAAGACTTAGTCAAATTTTGAGTATTTAAGTAATTTGAGTTCAGTGTCATTAAACTTCAAAAGCAGTTAATTATTAGTTTGTTCAATTTGTCATTATGAGCTAAAGAATAATAGAGTAACTGTCATAAAGTGCTTTTGCCGAGTAATTCAATGTTGTCTAGTATCAACTTTCGTTTAAATTTAGTCACAATACATATTTAAATGAAACTTAGAAAAGTATTTTAATATTTGATTAAAATACTTTACTCTGTGCTCTATAGCTATGATCTGCATCGTTATGCAGAATTCATTTATATTGTTTATAATATTTCATGCTGAAATTGTCCCTAGTCTTTATTCTAAAGCTAAGAATTGAACATTAATCGCTTTAGAGTCTTCGTTGTTGACTTTAAATTCTCAAAACTTGTTCAATTTACTAGAAACATAGATAACGTTACTTGGAACCACATTTTACATCGCAACTGACTCAAAACTAACTTTTGAAATGTTTGTAAGCAAGTCGCCGTCAAGCACAATAACATAAACATCAATGGGCATTCGTTATGCGAGCATGTGTCGTAGCCTATGCTACCTTCTGCTACTAGGACGATTGTTGCATCGCTCCCACCGGCATGTTTGTGACGCATGGTGGTGATCATTACTCACCTAATTGCGCGAAGACTTTAGGCCTGACGTTTTCCTGCCAGGCAGCGGAGGCGGCGGCGAGGAGCGCCGCAAGGAGAGCACAGCGTAGCACGATCATGGCACTAGTCACAAGTCGACATCACTCGGAGGACACTCGCGACGCGATTCAGCGCGACACAAGCGGTTGGGACGCACGGCGGCCGGCGGCAGACTGGCGGGCCGGGGGAGGTCGGGGGGCGCGCTTGCGCTGCCGGCGCCCCGCGGTCTCGCATGCGTGGGGCTGCGGAGTGCGGACCTCGCACGTGACGCAGCCCTCCTCGCCCCAGCGCACCCTCGCGGCTAACGCCGACCCTGCGACGTCATAATCGCGTTAAAAAACTGCATATCCTAATGAACGGCGCTGAACCTACAATTAAACTTAAGGCGGCCCGCGGTGGTGCGTTCGGTTGATATGTTTTAATTGATCGCCTGACCTAACTTCCGAGTTAATGGTTTCTGTTTCGATCCTACGTTGAAAAACTTTTTAGTAGGGTAGCTTAAAATTGTCATGTTGCAAAAATAGCTTTTAGCCAGGATTTCAGTACCAGTGATCCTGTCTCTTATGTAAAAATATCGATAAATAACTGAAAATTGTAACCAATGTACGTTCGCAGATTTTACGTTTAAAAAATATATTAAGTGAAACTTATCTTAATTAATAACAACTCTAAACCTACAATTAAATTGAAAGCCCCCCGCAGCGCTGTTAGTATTTTTTAAAAATTCGTTAGCGACGTCGGAGGCGTGACAATACTTCCTAGAATCAAGTTAGGTCGCTATTACAAGTTTAACGGTTAATAACAGAGTTAAGGACCGACTCTACCCGAAAGCTCGTTGTACTCTCCCCTACTGGAAAAAATCAGAACGCGAGTTTTGGCACTAATTGACTTTCGTCACATAATTATCGGTGGGGTGACTGCAATTAAAATTTCATTTAAATAATATTTTTTACTTATTTCAACTAACCAAGAGCAGTAGCTATGCTCACAAAATTAAATTTTCTGCATATTTTTACCTCTGATTACAGGTTAAAATACATCATAACCACATCAGTCCAAAATGAAATATAAAATGTAACGGATTTTCATTAATTGTTAAAATGTGATAAATTATTTTTTAAGGATTATATAACTATAAACGACGACGACCTGCACGATTTTGCGAGAAGTCTATGGATGCAGGTGGTTCTTTATAGTGTTTTGTTGCAATCTATGGGGTGTCCTTTGTTCAACAGTGAATTAAGATGGGCTGAAATTATGACGATGATTCTATAACTATATAATACTAAAGTCATTTTACTACCTATAATTAAATTTACAATATACGTGGCATTTCTCAACTATCGACTATGAAAAATCATGATCAAAAATGTATACTTATGAATTTTATTTTAGCAAATATATATTCAAGCAGAATAATTAAATAATAATATTTTTTGGAATAGTCGTCCACGTTATTTAAGTTTCAATATAATAAGAAAAAAGCGTAATAACACACATCATAAAATTAATCGACCGTAGGAAAACTAAATAAAAGTGAACCGAAACTTATACTGTGAATAAAAAAATACAACAATACAAAGTCCTAACTGCATAAACAACTACAAGCAAAACAGAACTTTGTCGAATTAAGTACATGCAACTATGGGGTGCTTTGCAAGCGTGTTCATTATTATTAATAGAGCAAAGTTGCTCCCCAGCAATTTTAATCGAGCAATTTGGAACTCTGTCATAGTAATTCTAGTTAGATGTACCAGCGTGATGCGTGGAAGCGAGCCGTGTGAAAATCAATAAAATAAACATTTATTGTACATGACTCTTGGCCGGGAGCCCTATTCGTTTATGTAGTGAGGAATTAACTTCCTCTTTCACTATTACCGTCAAGTTAATCAAACATTTGCTCGCGTAATGTTAGATAAATTTACATTTGAAGTTCAGTAGAAACCTATTGCAGTTTTAAGCCTCTGTCATTATGTGACTTTACCAATGGTGCTGACATCAAAAACTTACAGCGCTGAGTCGGTTTTAACTTTTAATGCAATGATTGTAATGTGTGCCATAATACTATTTTTAGTAGTGTAGAAGTCAAAAATAGAATAGTTTTCTTTATTCAGGTCATACATTATTTACTCTAATTAAAAAAATGAGCAATTGTACACTTCGGCGTAATTCTTTTAAAAAGATACAATTTGTTGAGTTGGCATAAGTTCAATGTAGATTTCCTTTTATTTACGTAAAGGTGACAAATAAACACACACACATTTAACTTAATAGTAAGTAAACACTGTGGTAAAAACGTATATACACCGTGCACAATCGTGGCCCATCTTCTATTTAGAATCAAGATTTAGATGTGTTGTCTCACCTGTGCAAAAAAAACCCGAAATGTATCATTACCAGCAATCGGTTCTCCGGCGTATTATGTTGATACTTTGATTGATGTCTTCCTGGCCGCTTACTGATCACGGCGACAACTTCCGACCACTGTCAGAAGATTTCAACGGCGCAAGAGATAATATAGTGCCATAAGAGTACGCGCAAGCATAGGGGCACTCACTCTCTGTAACCTACACGTGCTCGATATAACCCTCATGCGATAAGATCGGAGTTAGTCGAGGATGCAGTGTCGGTGACATCAATCACAATACAACCAGACCGAAAACCAACAACTTGTGTTTTTGCATAATTAGACCTGCGGCGTAGAAGTCAGGCATCCTGACTACTAGGACACGCGGTAGATCACGTTTAAGATGGTATTCTAGGAGTAAGTAGTAATTCGCTTATCGAGCCGATTTTCGAACTACATCGGGTACTGAGTTGCAGCGTGACTCTGCTGCGTAACAATAATGATCTCAATTTTTTATTATTTGCGTGTTTTGACGAAAAATGTTATTAAATTATTTTTAGATAAAACTGAACATTAAAAATGATACCCACAAATACCCGAACCATGCAATGGAAATCAAACTCAGGTCTAGGAGTTCGATTCCGATTGCAGAAAAACTTCGTAAGAAACCTGTATGTTTGAGGAATAAAAATATTTTGAGGAAATGTAAAGTCCGCCAACTCGCGTCAAGGCAGCATGGCGAACTCTTCCGAGTGCAAAAACCCTCCCAGAGGAGGCCTATGTTCAGCAAAATTTATAGGCTGTTACTATACATATATATAAAATAGAAGTACCTTTTTGTCTGTCCGTCTGTAAGGTCAGGTTAAATAAGACCAACTTAGACTCTGTTTCATCGTGTTTGTGTCAACGGCTCCGGAGTTATGCATATTTTTCGATAATATTCCGCTGGAAATTTTGGCGTAGGCCGCCATCTATGATGTATATTGGAAAAGAATGCGATTAACTGACTGACGGACCTCGATCGACCACGTAAAGTTATTTTTAATAAGAGTTTATAAAAAAAAAAAGTTGATTCTCTCATAATTATAATGTTATACTTGACTTGATGTTTTAATAACCTGTCTAAACAAATCCTAAAGTCCACGTATATGAATTCAACGGTACAGCTAGTATGTATTTATGAATAACATACATACAATCAGGCTTTATTCCCATATAAGGATTAAGAAGAGACCACATCCGTAGCCCACTTTTGTCCCCGCAAGACACGATACGTTACTGGTAGTGAACCACGTCGCCGCTATTTTGGTACTAGTTGAAATTCTCGCTCCATATTGCGTTCCCACGAGTACCTAGCCATCGGCACAGCAACCACAGGCTTTGCGGAGAGAAAGGGAAAAGGATTAGGTAGGAAATGGACTTGGGTTAGGGAATTTGGGAAGGTAACTATAAGGTTACTACTATCTCGGAAGGAGCAGGAGGAGACAGTAGTAGCTCGGGAGGTCGGGTCGCTTACCCGGTATTGTACTGTATTTGCCGGACAAGGAAACTAGGTATCCCTGGCTTTTGTCTATAAACGAAGAAAGATGGCAAATATAAGAAATTCAAATACAATCAAATCTGGGTGAGTGAGAACTGGATAAGCGAAAAAACTCAACAAGTGAGAGTAATCACCAGGTCCCGTAATTTTAACCCCCTAAAGCCTCTCTGAGTGAGAAACAGAAATCTTTATAAAAAAGTCGTCTTTTAAAAAAAAAGTTTTCTTTCTTGGACCACTGTAACAGAGACTGCTACTTATCTATGCCTCTATAAGCGACAGTCGAGCGTATTTAACATCTCCTATTTATGACCCATGCTTAAGGGTGGATGGGGAAAAATGTATGGAGTTTAGGCCCCCAATTTTTTGAATAATTGGCGATTATTGATATAACACACCTATAAACCTATACAAAATGCAAAAGCAGAAGACGCAGAAGAAATTAACGGATTTCTTAAACTAAATATTAATGTAAGAGTTTTGGTTTCTTTTTGTAAGCGCATCTTTGTCAAATTGTAACCACTGCATACAATAGAATAGAATAAATGTTTATTCAATATAGATTATTTACATAATACTTATTGAAAGTCATATTTGCAGTAGGTATTTGTTGTAGCTCTATAAAAGAGTATCACTTGTGTACTGTAAAAGCGAAAAACTGGGTTTAGTTAAAAGTTTTGGGGGGCAAAAGCGAAAAAGAGATTGAGGTCCCTTGAACTATCGCTTATCCAGGTTCGTTCGTTCGTGTTGTTGCAAATGTCTATATAAAACGTATTCTGCGTCTGTATGTGTAAATTATTTAAAGAAACGCTATTTCCATTAAAGTGAAAAACTTGACATTTTGACAATGCTTGTAAGCTTCCGAGGCAAAGTTCTTACGTAGTAACGTTGCCTTATCGTAATATTTTGTTTCATTTCGTGACATCTAAAAAAAATTCCTATGGATTGCCGCCAAAAATTCAAATAGATATTATTTTAGTAAGTATAGAAAAATAATAAAATAATAGTATGGGGTAGTCTGTAGCTTTTTTGCGATGAAGTTGTGAGGTGTCATTGCACATAAAATCGGGATGTACTCGTAATTGGTTCGCAACATACGTAATGTTAGCTGCTTTTGACATTTAAATGTCATACTATGATAAAGTATGCTTTGAAAAAGTTATTGATCTAATTGAGTTGTTTGTCAAACGTATGCTTTACATTGAGATGTGGTACTTTATTACTTTTTTTGTTCATGAAAAGGGGAAATAATTCCCACTTCTTTGTAACTCGCGCGAATACCTTAGCAGTCTTTTTTTGGGAAAAATTAAATTCAATACGAGTAAAATAGGTCCAATGCATTTCTTTGTTGCAATGCAAGATTGTAGTTTAGTAATATTTGCTCACATTGAATTTATTCGGCTTTCACTTAAGATTTACGTCACGCTTTTTTCCAAAATAAGGGGTAAGCCGAGAATACTCTTTTCCACTCACTTTTCGCCCCTGCATGAGGTGGTGTGTGGCGAACCACTTCGAGTATTCCACATTTAATAAAATAATTATTTAACGGATTTTATCGCGTTAATTTTAACTATTTATAACCCGACGTTTCGAGTACTTGTGAGTGACAGGAAACATATAGCCATCGAGCTTCAGCATGTCAATCAAGTTTTGCAGGACAACAAGCTTCGGGATCCGCGCCTACGTCACAGGAACCGGGTGAAACCGGCCACAGTCGAACATGTGCCACCTGCTGTTCTACCATATATCAGAGGAGTCAAGGACAGGATTAGCTATATCTTGAAGCGGGCTTCCATAGGAACGTTTTTCAAGCCGCCGAAGAAGATAAGTCTGTTGTTTCCATCTGTCAAGTATAATGTCCCTTTACAACATGCAGGAGTATACAAGGTAGATTGTGAATGTGATCTCTCTTACATAGGACAAACAAAAAGATCTATTAAAATCCGCGTAAAATAACATATAGATGCCGTGAAGCATCGACGCTCTAGGAAGTCTGCAGTTTGTGACCATGTTCTAGATCACCCCAATCATTATATCAGATATGATGATGATTAAAAGACCACAAATCCTTGTAAAATAACACCGATTCCTACCTAAGATGATTCGCGAGGCTATAGAAATTTCAATAGAGAAGATGGTTGGGTGCAACTACCGGCTTGAGATCCTATAATTAATAAAATTAAATCAAAAACCAAGCATACCGCTGCAACACTTTTTTTTTATTGTATAAAGTGTCGAAACGAGGAAAACGTTCACCTGATGGTAAGTGCAACGTCCGCCCACAACAAATTCTGTGCCACCATATTTCTGTGTGACACCAAACTGCGCCCGTCACCCTGATATATTACACAGTTCTTAAGTCTCAAATGCCCAGTGATTACGCTACATCACATTGCCCTTCAAACGGAAACACAGTAATGCTTGCACACTACTGCTTCACGGCAGAATAACTGGACTGGGGTAGTACCTACCTAGACGGATTCCTGCATAGGAATCCTACCACCAGTAAAACACTTCAAGACACAGTAAGCTCATTTTGCGTAGATCGGTTCAAAAATAATAATTAAAAGCTGAAAGTACCCGAGATTAACCATGACATCGTGACATTTGACATCTCAGTCCTCCCGTGACTATGAGTACTGCACTTGAAACATCGGGTTATAAATAGTTAAAATGAAGCACGATAAAGTTTGTAAAATTTGTTTTATTATAAAATATTCGATATACACCGACAAATATAAATATATATTATTGACAAATTTTTATCGTTTTTTTTTAGTTTATTTAGATAACGTTTCTACTAGACAGTTTGTATCAAAATTTAGCTACAATAGACCTCTTCTAACTCACAAAAGAAGTTACAGAGCATTCGAAATCGATTCTTGCGAACTGCCACCGGAGCCGGTTGTCCGAATGGAAGCCCGCAGCCTCCCTCGGACGGTCATTAGACGACTTAAAATCATTTGAGATATTCGTATTCGTAGTCGCGCAATCACGCAGCGAACGCGACACAGTCCGAATTTCGATTTGTTTGTAGGAGTTTATTTAAGTATTTATGTTTGGGTCAAACCAAACCTGGCACGCGGGCCCCTGGCCCGTGAGCACAGTATCCGATGAAGCTGTAAAAGCCAAAAAGGCTAACAGCAATTACATCACCGAAATTATATATATCTAACTCACATGCCCATTTACTCACAATCAGAACAATCAATGGACATGTATTAATTCATTTTCAATATATATGGATTGTGTATATATATATTTACATACATACATAAGATCACGACTTTATCCCATAAGAGGTAGTCAGAGACTGGGCACTCACTGCAAAGACAGATGATTGCAACAATCTACGTTTCACCAAAACAATATAATGCACTCGGTGTGATAGGTGGTGAGCTCATAGCCACCATGCGCTGTTGCGTGCACAGTGCAGTTTAATTCCCTATATATTTACATATATATTATTAAATACTTTTAGGTGTAAAATAAGGATTTCTATGCAGGAATCCATCTAGGTAGGTACCACCCCAGGTCAGATATTTTGCCGTGAAGCAGTAGTGTGCAAGCATCACTGTGATTTGTTCTAAAGAGCACTGAGAGCTAGTGTAATTCCTGGGCATATGAGACTTAAGAACTGCAGCCTCAGGGTGACGGTCGCGAAATGTTCTGGGTGACAACATTTGTTAAGGGCAGACGTTGCATTTACCATCAGGTGAGCGTTTTGCTCGCTACGTCACTTTTCTTATAATAAAAAAACGTTAAAGTTATTTTTGTTTTGTTACGCCAAAGAAGTATAACTTCTTACGTGCTTACATAAGTACACACATGTTATTAAATAGTAGAATGTCACGAGACGAGCAAATCGTTCACCTAATGGTAAGTGCAACTTCTGCCTATAACAAATGCTGTCTCACCAAGTATATTTCTGTGTGTGTCCACACTGCGCTTGTCCTCCTGAAACATCAGTTATTAAGCTTTCAATGCCGTTCACACCGAAACACAATAATGTTGGCACACTACTGCTTCACGGCAGAATAATTAGTCCTGCGGTGATACCTACCTAGATGGATTCTTGCATAGAAATCCTATCACTAGTGCAAACATTAGTGCGCTTCGGTAAGAAGGGCACCGTAAGTTATTGTAATAACGGGGCGTAAGATACTTAAATAGTTGATGCCTTAAGGTGACGAGCGAAGTTTAGTGACGAACAGAACTATCCAATTGATTATTTTGGTTGCAGCTGCTATGGTCAGAAATTTCTCTGACATCGGTTTAATGATTTGATCGTCTCTTTCTAAAGAATATTGATTAAATATAGAGATATTACTAACTCGTAGTTGGCCACTTTAATTAAAGCCATTTTAATTGAACTTCTGAAAACAATTGTTCAAAAGATCAGAAATCAAACTCATCACGTCACCTACCGAAAAGGCCGGAACAACATCTGTCGTCGGGCCAGCTACTATTAAATTATCTTAAAAATTCTAGACATATAGAAACGTTGTTTTATAAGTTCAAACTGTTCTCCAAGGCTAACTTCCAATTTCCAACCTTTAACTAGGAATATTAAGAAAAAACTAGTGCAAAGTATGTTAAGAATTCCGGAGCACCGGGAGACTTTCCGATACAACTCACCAGTGGATAGACACTCGGTTCAGGCATCTTACCTGTATAATAATCCAATTAGTGCGGAATTTAAAGCATGCTCATACTGCAGTGGGAATAAAATAACCTAACAGTGTAACACTTTAGAAGTTTTACTTACTATATAGGAAGTAAAACTTATGCACTGATAAAATTACCATGAAGCTCCTTTGAATTAACATGGAAAGCTTAGTCCAATGGGAGTTCTTTTTTTTCGCTTAATTTACTGCGGCTGGGCAAACGTCTCACATGTTTATTACATTATTCTATAATTTTTGATAGCGACAAAAGACAACCAATCGCGTGGTCATACAATTGTCTGGTAGTTGCTATGCTCTATTTATTTAATAGTAATAACAAACATTTATTGATATCTTCTCTGAAAAACCAGAATAGGAATAGATGTAGAAAAGATAAAATAAAAGAAGACTTAAGATTAACACATACTACAAAAGAAAAGATAGGAAGTGAAAAGTAAAAAGTGATGGTAAGTAGTGAATAAAAGTGGCTCAGCATGCGCTGTATGATGATAGTTATACAAAATTATCAATACTCATCACTCACTCACTCATCCGCTTACCCAGAGTGGTCAGTATGGACAACACTTTCAAGGAACGCATGCTAAACTTGTTGGTTCTTTCTTGAAAATGCCTATATCAAGCGGTGGACTTGCAAAGGCTGGGAATGTTGCTATGTGACTTAAGAACTGATGTCTCAATGATGATGATGAATGATGAAGAGTCTGCCACGCTGCTTTTTACGACTTGGCGGACTTCACATGGCGTCGAACTATTTTTTTGTTTCTTTTCTTTCAGTTTTCCTCACGATATTTTCCTTCACCGCCGAGCACGTGGCAAATCAGCACTTAAAATCGCAACAAACAATTTTAGTGACAAAGATTGACAATGGCATTACCAATCTGCGTATCTTAAAAGATCGCAGTACCAGACTCTTCGCAACTTAGACGATCGCAGTACCATATGATTCGCAACTTAGACGATCGCAGACACTTCGCACGACAGACGCCTCCGCCTCTCGTCAGTCTGGATTATTTAGGTCTGGCATAAAATTGTAATGGTTTTTTCGCCTTCGATCGAAAACCTTGGGACTTTTCTTGCATTTCTCTTAAACAACTTTACTGTGAGTTTACGGATGAAATGTGGATTCCTATATTCTCATCTTCATTGTACTCGTATTTCAACAAAGCACAGTTTACATATGTGTTACTCTTAACTTCAATTAATACTCAATAATCGGGTACAGAAAATGATAATTAAATCAATATTTGTTTTGTGAACAGATAATTTACGAGTTATTGAGGGTAATTTGTTTAGATAAAGTTAGTACAAACGTTGCTCAAATGTTGAACACACCTATTATTGTGCTTATTTTTAATGTAACATTCATCCGACTATAGTATATGAAAAGTTTGAGTATTATTTACAGAATGCGACATACTCGTAAGAACAAGAAGTTAAAAGCTTTTTAAAGTCACGAAAACAATCACACTCATAATTATATAATCCGAACGATCTTTAAGCTCAAGCTAGAGGTAGACAACGGAGCAGATTATGAGAAAACAATCGCTAGCTGCCGAGACGTATTAATTGAGGGAATAAATTATAAATAACGAGCCTGCCGCCTGCCCCTGAATCCGTATACACCCCAAGACATAAATAAGTTTGATGTACACTGGGCGGGACTAACCATGGCATAGTTGTGACATTTCAATAATGCAGTATCGATTATTATATAATTATTTTGTATTTCCTTAAATCGTCGTAGCTTCAGTTCAGCTGGGCGACCGCTTTAAATTTCGGTATTCGCGCAACATGAGCTAGATCCCCGGTCCCGAAACCAACAAAATTATTCATTGGAATAATCAGCGCGGATAAAAGTGTTTAGCATAGTGTGATAGTTTAGTGTCGTATAAAATAATAGTGCGTAAACTCACATTTCTGAAAAGCTTCGTCGACGAACGTGTGAAATACGTTAACCCGTAATGGGACAATGCAACATGTTAGTTATAATAAAACACACGCACAATGAAACAATGTCTTTAAGCAATTATATTTTTTCTTAAAATTATCATATCTAAATAATAACAGATAGATTAAAAAAATTAAATTGATGAAATACAAAGTAATTAATAATTGATGAAATACAAAGTAAAGGCTTTTTTTTTTTTGTTTTTTTTTTTTTTTTTGTGGGTAGGTGTGCAATAAGTAACAGCTGTTTATAGAACTCCTATGTTTTATTTTAATTTAAATTATATACAGTCAGTTTTGTTGTACAAAATATTTTTGAAACAATCTCATATAACTTTGCTCATTGAAGTATTGTAAAGTTATGTTCATATAGAGAAGATTTAACTTACTTGCACCTCCCATTAGTTTAACCCTACTTCACTTGTTTACACTTCACTTTGTGTTCACTGCACTACAGTTTCTGCTATTAAAATGGCAAATGTAACCAATATGGAGAACATACAGAGGGAGCTGGAAGGAAGTTGGACCCGTAAAATATCAGATTTTGAAAGTAGATTGAAGGCTGCTTCTAATCCTACTAATCCCACTTTAATACAACTCCAAGAGGAGTTTTACGCCTTCAAGGAACTGGTAAGCTCAATGCTTAATCTTCTGCAGCAGCAGGTTCGTTCCTGTTCAAATACCATCGACGCAATTGACATGACGCACAGGCAGAAGATTCTTCTCTTCAATGGAGTTGCTGAGAAACCTGAAGTTGATTTAGAGACAGAGATACTAGGCCTTGTACGCAATAAATTAGGTATATTGCATGTGACAAACGCTTCTCTTAAAAGGTGTCATCGGATTGGTGTTAAAAAGGGTAATCAGATGCGACCCATCCTTGTTCATTTCCATGACCATCGCACTAAGGCTGAGGTGTGGAATGCCAAAAGTAAACTAAAAGGATCTCCAGTCTCAGTGTCTGAATTTTTAACTAGAACAAGGTAATCCATTCACAAGAGAGCCCGCCACCACTTCGGGATAAAGAATGTGTGGACCCTTGGTGGTAGGATTAACATTAAACTACCCAATAATGGCCGGGCGAAGATCTCTACTGAGGAGGAGTTAGATATTCTTCTTGATAAATTTCCTGTGGTCAGTTCACCATCAACTTCAGGCTCATCCTCCAAGAATAGCGACACAGCAGCTGTACGTATTATGCCCATACAAACGTCACAGTGAGGCTGCTCGGCGTAAACCAGTTGGTGCAACGGCGCAAAATGAGGACTCTAAGAGGTCTCGCCGCTTAATAGTAAAAAAATAATCTCAAATCTATTTCTTTTAAGTTGTTTGCATGTTTGATAGATTTTATATATTATGGTATGTGGCGTTGTTACACTTTTTCAATTTCCAAATATTAATGTCCTTTTTTACTTTTTTTTCGTTTTCTTTTGTTTTTGGATTGTATTTGTATTTTGAAAACTGTTTGTAATAGTTAGTATGTGTACGTCATTTTTATTGTTTTGTTTACATATTGATAGACAAAGGTTGTTACCACAGTGCCTACATCAATCGATACATCGATATTGATTATCGATAGATTAATAAACTTCTTCTGTTTATTTTTTATTTGTATGAGAGTTTTAATTCCTTTTTTAATTTTTTTTTTTACGATATTCGAAGTCTGATGACATGCAACTTTCAGTTTTATAGAACTTTGTATAATTTTGTAGAAAATTATATATTTTTATTACCTGTTTGTAACGAACAGCTGTACTTCATGTTAATCTTCGTGTTGATTTTTTTTTTTATTTTTATTATTTTTGTTTCTTTTGTGACTTTTAAGATTTTTTTTTTTATTTTTTTTTTTTAAATTTACTTTTATTATATTAATAATGTTTTGTAAACGGTTAACTAATGGGATGGTGGTTTTAGTTGATAATTCTTAAGTTTCACAGTATCATTGTTTTATAGATATATTTTTTTGTTTTTTATCGAGTATTTACTTATTATATATTTATTTTTCCATATATAGAATACCTTAATATACATATATTTTTCTAATATTGATTATGTCTGATGCAGAATCATTCTTCTCTGCACATGACTCAGATGTTTCATTTAAGTCATGTAATGATTCTTTTACCGGTAGTGTTTCTAATCTTCACGATCTACTTAAAGGAGTTTTTCCTACCTGCGATAAATTTTTGAATATTTGTCATATTAACGCTCAAAGCATTCCAAGCCACCATTCTGAGCTAGAAGTGTCATTTTCATCCATTAACGCTCATGCAATTTTGGTTTCGGAAAGTTGGCTGAAGCCGTCTTACCAGGCTTTGTGCTTATAAGGAATGACCGCACTGATAAAGGGGGAGGTGGAGTAGCTATGTACTTGCGTGCATCGATTCCCCATAAATTAGTGTTAGCTTCTCCATCTAGCAACACCGCTTCATCCGAGTTCCTATTTGTGGAACTTGATGTCAAGGGCACAAGGATGCTTCTGGGGGTAGTGTATTGTCCTCCCTCTACTGATTACTTCGCCACTTTGGAATCGGCTCTCGTTGATGTTTGTTCTGATTACACACACTGTATGGTCATGGGTGATTTTAACACTGACTTGTTAAAAGAGTCTCCACGCTCTAAAAAACTTATTTCAATAGTGGAGTCGGTTAATCTCTCTTTTCTTCCATTAGGGGCAACACATCATAATGTTGATACCGATGACTCCTTAATTGATGTTATCCTAGCTGCTTCGCCTGACCGTGTTGCAACACACGGCCAGATACCCGCCTTGGGTATTTCTCGTCATGACCTTATTTATGCTTCATACAAGCTTAAACCTCCTAGGCACTCTCCTTCCATACTGTATTTACGCAGTTTCTCCAGAATAAATTACGACAAGCTAACGTGTGACGCTCTCAATCTCAATTTCGCCGCATTGAAGGCAGAACCTACTGTAGACGATAAAGTCACTTTCCTTAATAACAAAGTTCTTAGCCTGTATGATGCTCATGCTCCTGTTCATAAGGTTAGATTGAAGCGTCCCCCCGCTCCCTGGATAACAGAGGGCGTAAGGATGGCAATGTCTAGACGTAATCGAGCATTTCTTAGATTTAAGAGAGAACGTTCTCAGGAAAACTGGGCGCTGTTCAAGACCGCGAGAAATAGGTGCAATCAGATGGTACGAGCTGCTAAACGCCGATATTTTCATAACAATATTAATAACCTATCATCTGCCGAAGTGTGGAAATTCCTTAGAACTTTTGGTATTGGCAAGCCGGCCACACTGGATTGTGGTCCTTCTCTCTCACTTGATGAGTTAAATCTACATTTCGCTTGTGTCAAAACAATGGACCCTACAATCCGTTCTCATACTATGGCTTCTATTGCGTCAATGCAATCTCCTAATATTCCGGCATTCAATTTTTCTCCTGTTAACCAGGATGAAATTAAAAAGTTCGTTTTGGCAATTAAATCAAAGGCTGTGGGTTGCGATGACATCAGCAGACATATGGTGGTCTCTATATTAGATCATCTTCTCCCGGCAATTACTTACATTCTAAATTTTTCCCTAGATTCTGGCCAATATCCCAGTCATTGGAAAAAGGCTTTTGTTAAGCCTCTTCCTAAAGTTCCTGTTCCCATCCTTCCTAATCAGTATCGGCCAATATCAATTCTGCCCTTTCTTTCCAAAATTTTAGAAGCCTGTGTACACAAGCAAATTTCCATGTTTATCTCGAAACATAACTTACTGAGCACTTATCAGTCTGGTTTTCGCACAGGTCATAGCACTGCCACTGCCTTAATCAAAGTTACTGATGACATTAGACGAGGTATGGAGGAAAGAAAGATAACAGTGGTAGTGCTAGTTGACTTTTCTAACGCTTTTAACACAGTCGATCATGACATCCTCCTTTCCATCCTATCCCATCTTAATTTCGCACCTAATGTCTTAGAATGGTTTGCATCTTATCTTCGCGGGCGCCAGCAATCAGTTCATGTGGGACAAAAAAACTCAGCTTGGGTTGATATCATAACTGGCGTACCGCAAGGCGGAATTCTCTCTCCCATAATTTTCTCTGTTTTTATAAACTTAATCACCTCTAATTTCGACTGCTTGTACCATCTGTATGCGGACGATCTACAGCTATATGTGCAGTCTGAAATTGACGATCTTCATAACGGGATCAATCATTTAAACAAGAATCTAAATGCTCTCAAAGATTGGTCATCTCGTTATGGAGTGACTGTCAATCCACTGAAATGCCAAGCTATCCTAGTAGGTAGTTCGAGGATGTTGGATAAGGTTGACTATTCAGGCTTACCTACTTTACGCTATAATGATACTCTTATCCCATTTAGTAAATCTGTGAAAAATCTTGGTCTAATAATCGACAGCACTTTGAACTGGAAAGTTCAGGTTACCGACATTAGTCGGAAAGTCATTGCTACCTTACGTTCACTTTATCGTCTGAAACATTTTCTCCCTATTAGATCTAAGCTCATGCTTGTCCAAACGCTTATATTACCCATTTTTGACTACGCAGATGTGTGTTACCCAGACCTATCCCAAGATCTTCTTAACAAGCTGGAACGCCTGCATAACAACTGTATAAGATTTATTTTTGGTCTGCGAAAGTTTGAACACGTTTCTCAATTCAGGTCTCAGCTTAATTGGCTTACCATTCGACAAAGGCGTAATTCCAGGATGCTGCTTGTTCTTTTTTCTATTTTAAATGATCCATCTTCACCTTTATATCTCAAAGAAAAATTTCAGTATCTCTCTTCTTCACATGATAGGGTACTTCGTTCATCTTCTAATAATAAGATTTGCATTCCTACACATTTCACCGGGTTCTTCAGGAACTCCTTTACTGTTAGGGCTGCACTTCTTTGGAACTCCTTGCCCGATGACATCAGGAAAACTCCCAATAAATACTCCTTTAAGAAGTTGGTTCGTGATTATTTAGTTAAGAATCATGACAACATAAATTATTAGTACATAGGTCAATACTTGTGGCATTTATTTTATGTATATGTGTATGTATGATATGTATGTATATTTGTATATGTATATGTATGTATGTTTTATTTATAATTATACGTCATATTATATTATATGTGTACAATAAAACTATATGTTTATTACTATTTCATATTTTTAATTAGTATATATGTATAATCCTTATTTTTTTTTTTGTCTTCTCGTTTGTCTTTATTGCTGCACCACATCAAACTCTCACCACTCCATGGGTTGACTGGGAGAAAATGCCTACAGGCATTAAGTCCGCCCTTTGTAACCTTTTATTTGTAAAGGAAGCAATAAAGGTTTAAATAAATAAATAAATAAAGTAAATTAAAGTAACATTTCATCCGCCTAGTGCATTATCAACCTTAGGTTATGAGCCACCCTCTATGGAATTCCGAGTAAGATGCGTCGGTCCAAAATCTTCGGACTTCCCCATTCACTTTCCCAACAGCTATTCCGTGAGTTATCACTGGAGCATAATTCATGATTTCTCTCTAATTTATGTAACCGTCTTAAATTTTGCTTGCAATTTTCTACTATTGATTATATTTTGTTCTATATTCAACATAGCTTACCAATTCATAAAGCTTATATTTACAAATCCGTTTCTTAAATTATCGTGTACCATTTAAATTAATTGTTAATAAATGCGATAGAATAGCATTTGTTAGATACAACATGTAGCGCTATCGGTGTAAATTTATTCAGAGAACAAATAAATACATGCGTTTCCTTAGCTTTAAGGTTGAGAGTGAGAGTTTGAAAGTGCCTGTGTAAGGGGCGCCGGCCGCAGCAGGTTGGTGCGAGCGTGCGGCACAGACAATAAACGCGACTGCCGTCGTCGCCACACATATTCCCACATTATAGATCTTCCTTCTTATTAATTTAAAAATGTATGCAACTATTGTAAGCTCCCTTCTAACTCTGAGATTGTACCTATAATAAATAAGTATGGTTACTTGAGACAATAAAAAATATAACATGACTCAGATGTTACCGTAACTATTCAAATACTATTTGCACAGATTAGATTTAGAAACTATGAATCTAACTCAGTTCTAGTTCAAAAAAAAGACGCGAGCAAAGCTTTAAAAAAATAATTCTTAATACGGAGTGGCTCCTATCAGTAACATTACAAAAGATATTTCACGGATACACTGTTTTGAAACAGAGTTCGTCGAAACAAATAATTTCAATAACGCCTTTAATCTTGAAAAAAAAAACGGACCACGAAATTGTAATTGTCAACACAAAATCTTACGACGAACTTAATACAGGGAGTTAATGCGACAACACAAAAACTGACATACATATTTCGTTGTGCTCCGTCGCTACTCCTGACTTGTGGCGAAGCGAACGATGAGGGCCGGTGTCATAATAGCTGTATCGCGAGTCCTTGACACATTTTTTCAGCAGACCGGCAGAGGTAGAATAAAAACGCAATGACAAACAAATATACAGGTCTTATTTTTCTACCCGGTGTACATTTTGACGTTCATAAGCGCTTTAAACAAGCCTAAATTTAATATAGAAAATTGTTCACTTTGACTTTGATACAACAACGTTATTGTGTTTTCGTGGGAATTAAATAATATAAATTAGAAAATTTTGAGTTTTGAAAAGAGTCATAATCATAAGTTTGTATCCTGCTATTCTTACATTTCGCCAGGTTAGGTGGATTCGATTTAAACCTGCTGAAAATATAAAAAAAAAATATTGAAACGAGATTCACAGTTTTTGAAAAGATCATCGCCGCAGTTCTTTTGCAAAAATGTAGTAGCTCTAGTAGAATTCATTATTAGCTTTATGGGTGTGGAATGTATTCTGCAGACACTAGCATATAAGATATTTAAAAAAATATGCAATCAATCGGAAAAGTAACAGTGTGCCACTGGCGAGGAAATAATTGCAACCTATTTCAAAAATTACCCTGTAAAAAGATTATATTATTATTTTTATTACACTAATAAAATTCAGGATTCTCGATGTGATTCACGTTAAATATTGTATCGAAAAGAAATAAGAAAGAAATACTCGATTGAAAATACGTGCTCACATTGGATGAAAGCAAAAAGACATCAGAAACACAAAGGCAGCAAGCAATACATTGGTTTTGACACCCACTTCATCTTATATTGCCTGATAAACTTGCTGGGTGATTCCGTTCATTCTCCCATATATCCATTTTATTTTCTACCATAAACTTTATCTACAAGGTAACATTAAATAACGAAAAATAATAATTTTATATACATCAAATAATAATTTTACTGGTGGTATGATTTCTATGCAGGAATCCGTCTAGGTAGGTGCGCCGGTAGTCTGCGAACATTACTATGTTTCGTTCTGAAGGGCACTGAGAGCTTGTATAATTACAGGGCAAATGAGAGTTAAGAACTGAAGTCTCAGTGTGATGGGTGCAGTGTGATGCCACACAGAAATGTTCTGGGTGACACAGCATCTGTTATGGTCAGACTTTGCACTTACTATCCGGTAACCGTTTAGCTCTTCTCGTCACTTTCTCCAATAAAAAAATGATGTTATATAACTTTTAAACAAGTATCATATTTTAGTTACAAGCTTTTATTTGTTAATTTGTTATGGCCTATGTTCATAAGAGGACTTCAAATATTGCTAAGGCTACATTGCTTGACTCAGAAGATTTAAACCGGAAAGACATACGAAGAACAAGTAAAATAAAAGCTTGTAATAAAGGATAGTATTTAAGATCATAGTGTATGAAATACATAATAAAATGAGAGTAGACTTTTCAGAAGTGGAAGGTATTTTGTCATCGTCTTCAGCCTGTTAGCAGTCTACTGCTGGATATAGGCATCTCCCAAGAAGCGAGAATTTGCTGAAATTACCACGCTTGGCAGGAGAATTGGCGATTGCAAACCAATATCCTGCCGCTGCTGCCTATCACCGTTTTTTTTTAAATATATATTCCATTACAATTCGGAAGCCACGCGATTCCTCGCATCTCCCTTAGTCGATTCTTGATGGATACCTATTAGATCAGATGGGTTTTCAAATTTTCTTACTGCGCCACTAAACATTATCTTCAATTTTTTTAAGTTATCATTTATATAATGACTAGCGATCCGCCCCGGCTTCGTACGGGTAAATTAGAAAGATAAATTAGTACTTTTTTTGGACAAATAGAACAACAATAAATCTTTCACTAACATTTTTGTAGGGAATATGCTCATCGGCGGCTCTGCAGCTGGTCAGATAAGATTACGTTTTTTTACCAAAATAATGTTTTATTCATGGGAACATAAGCCATGAAGTATTGCCAATATTTGATGTCGTGTTAGCAAAATAAAACGACCGCTCTCGACCGCCGCGCACCTCGATGATGCCCAAGTCGCATGAAATCGGGCGGCGCGGCCGCTGTATTTATTATAGAGCGTTTCAAAGTTTTAAATAAAAAAAGGAAATTAAAATTACAAACCACTATTCAATTGTTTCTAATAGGTAATTAATAGAAGTTAGTCGAATCGCGCGTAGCGCGGGCAAGCGTAAGGCGGTTGGCTCACACCGCGGCATTTTTCTTACTTTTAACATTTTTATACCCGTCGTAACTTCTAACGATAGGTCCGATTCGAATAATTTAAAGAGGAATTTACATGTACCTAATCAACCTTCACTATAAAGTAGGATAAGGATTAATATTATGATATGAATGTCATCATCTTTCGATTCTACCCGTGTTTTGATTGACTTATTTGAACAAAAAGCGGTTATTATGACTTAACTAAAATAATAGTTAGACATAAAGCCTCGCGGTCTTTTTTGTGAGTAATGATGAGTACTATGAAAATATAGTACATTATTTTATTTATCACCAATAGTTTTTGCAGCGCACGCCAAATTATTACTTTTTTTAAAAAAATTTTTGATACCTTGATTTAAATTATTGAAATTTTCGTATGGATCTCAGATTTTTAAATATAACTCATGTTAAACGCTGACAATGTAGCTGTATATTGGTGCAAGAATTTTTAAAATTGGGTCAGTAGTTTTTGAGTCTATTCATTACAACCAAACATACAAAAAGTCAAATCTTTCCTCTTTATAATATACGTTTAGATTCGCATATACAGGCTGGTAGAATATATAACGCAATTAAAGTTTAATAAATATATATTAATGGATATAATATCAAAGCCGTGTTTTCGTATAACACAAATAAAGTATGAGGGTAACATTGAAGGTTCAGCGTCGGCCTTAACTGGCTGAGTGAATGAAATTTTATAAAGAATAGAATATTCTTTATCAGTCGATGCGGCATATTCAAGAAGACGCCTTTGGAAACGGGAAAATTCTTAGAATTCATAAACTTAGTCATACATCGTCTATTCTGCATTATATGGTGATTAATGTTAGTGGGATTTCTGTGCAGGAATCCGTCTGGGTAAGTACCACCGCAGGATCAGTTAATCTGGCGTAAAGCAGTAGTGTGCAAACATTACTGTTTCGATTTGTGGGGCACTGAGAGCTGGTGTAATTACTAGGCATATGCGACTTAAGAACCGGTGTGAACAGAACACAGGAATGTTCTGGGTGACACAGCTTTTCTTATGAGCAGACGTTACACTTACCATCAAGTGAATGTTTTTCTCGCCTCTTTACATTCTCGCATAAAATAATCATTTCAATCCGCTTAAGCATAGCATGCTTGAATGTAGATCATTTTTATAAATTCATTATCACAAAACACACGGACGATGTCGGTTTTTGATCCTTAGAAAAACATTCTCCGTCCAGTTTTTTTAATAATGTTAATGAAATGGAAATTTATTTTCGTCAATGTAAAAACAGAAACTCATTTGCAAAACAAAACCTAGAACTCTAAATTAGGCTGGGTCCTTTCGGTAACCTCGCTTAGGCTTACATTAATCTAAATATGTTAATGCCGTAATTAACGAAGGAAGGATTTATCTGTCATACAATAAATCTAGAAACAAGATCCTTCCATTATTCAATTAACATGAGTAGATTATGAAGTTAGTCGCCATAACCTAGTGTCGTTGCAGTATTACTCTTAAACTATGTTTCAATATTTAAATTTTGCTAATATTGGTATATAAAGTAATATAGATATTGGAGCAGATAACAATATCATATCTGAATTTACTTAAATTTATATGACTTTTACAGGATCGAGCCCGCCATTCGACTATTGTCGTGAACCATCTCCTAACACAAGCCTTTAAGCTGAGTTGGAGTAGTTAATAGGAATATTAGTAACGTTAATAGCATTACTAGAATTCTTTAAAAAAATATAAGTAATATCTTAAATAATTTTGTTGTCTAATTTATGGCACATTTGTTTTGAAGTGATACAATTACATTTTTCAATACATTTCTTATTCAATACTCCACTATCCTTTTATAGTAAATCTGATTTTATTTCATCTAAATCAAAATATGTTTATTGGAATGTATACATATTTTGACACCGCTCACAACACATTCTGTCCCTTCTGCTTAAGTCCTGAGCTTATAGCCAGAGATATAGCCGAGAAAATAAATCTTACTATTTAGTGTCATAAAATCAAAGTTAAGAGAATGGTCAAATATTGGATCTCTTATAATTAAGAATCTTAATTATCGTTAATAATCCTCGCAAACAATTGGAGGAGGCGTGTCCGGGCTTAATGTAACAATTATAGGCTGCTTAATTAATTAATTATAAAATTGATACAGTTTTTTACAGTGAATAAAGTAAAGAAAGTTAGAATAGAATAGAATAAATTATTATTTATATAATACATATTGAAAGTTATTTATATAATACTTATTAAAAGATTTTTTTTTAATTACACTGGTTCGATAAAATTGTATCTATCCTAGGATTTTTTTTTCAGTATTTTTTAAAATATTGTACAATAACAGCAGTATTATTTCTACATCTTTATGTAGAAATAGCTTGGCGGCGATCACCTCATTCCCAGGGGTTACTATCATCTATGTATTCTTTAATATTATACCCTTTTTATGAAGTCTTTGTTTAATATAAAATTTGAACTTTTTGATTGAAAGACTTTGTGCACTTTCTGGGATTTTGTTGTAAAAACGTATACATTGCCCCATAAAATAGTTACTCACCCTACGAAGTGGAGTAACTCTTTTTTATGCTTGTTCCTGGTATTTATGTTATGAACATCACTTTTTTTAGGAAACTGGATTATTTTCTTTTTTACATAGAAAACGTTTTCAAATATATATTGAGAAGCCAAGGTTAAGATATTAATTTCTTTAAATTTATCACTAAGAGACACTTTAGAGCCAAGGTTATAAATAGCTCTTACGGCCCTCTTTTGGAAAATAAAAATCACTTCTACATTTCCCCATAGCAAAATACCATAAGACATTATGCTATGAAAATAACTAAAATAAACTACTACTACTTTTTTTACAGCATATGCTGCAGAGCTAAGGCTACTAGCTAGTTTAGATAGATGGGGGGGGGGGCTCCATTGAAGTTTTGCGTTAACAGTTATTCCAAGAAAGACAGTAGTATTCACAAGGCTCAACTCTTCCCCATTCACAAGCACATCTAATCGCTTAACATTTGATGTTGTGAATTTAATACAATTTGTTTTATTGCCGTTTAAAAGACAATTGTTAACGTTAAATCAATGTACTAATTTTGAAATAGCGTTATTCACCTTGTCATATAATACAAGTTGACGTTTTATCTCAAAAATCAAAGATGTATCATCAGCAAATAACACTATATGATGGATGTCCCCTACTAGGTAAGGTAAGTCATTAATGTAAATAAGAAATAGAAATGGACCGAGAATCGAACCTTGCGGGACACCCATAGATACTGAAGAACTCTTGATATTGATAACTACTTTCTACGTTGTATTACTCAAATATGAAGTTAGAAGTTGAAGTGCAGAATTTCTTATTCCGTAATGATGTAGTTTCCTGAAAAGTGTTTCATGATCAAAACAACCGAAGGCCTTAGAAAGATCACAGAAAACACCCAAGGCATCCTGTGAACTCTCCCAGGCATCAAATTTATTCTTAATAAGTTCAACACCTGCATCGCTTGTAGAACGACCCCTGGTAAAACCAAATTGGTTTTTATGAAACAATTTATGAAAATTTAAATGTTTTAACATTTGATTAATTATATTTTTTTCAAAAATGTTACTTAATGTTGGTAGTACGGAAATAGGTCTACGGTTAGCAGGGTCCGATGTACTAACAAATTTAAATAAAGGTATGATTTTAATATGTTTCATCAAATCAGAAAAAACACCAAATTCAATACCGGAAAGAAAAATTATGGCTAATTGAGGTGCAATTATATCTATAATAGACGCACTAACTTCAACGGACATACTCCTATGGGATATCAGCGGTTCTCATACAATCAATAGTTTCAAAAATATTTAGAATGTCATTTGCATCTACCATATGAAATTTAAAATGTTTTGTACAAGAAGTTACATTTTGTTTGAGTAATGTCTCAGCGGCTGTAGGAGAAGCATAATTTAATGGTTTGGTTATGGAATTGGAATATCACCAAAAAAACTTTTCAAAGGCTGTAGCAACATTTTGATCAGATGTCATCAGCTTGTTGTTAAAATTTATTTTGTAACCACAGCTGCGGTCCTTGACTTTCCCGGTTTCACTATTAATAATACTCCAAGTCATTTTTATTTTATCTGAGGCTTTCTTTATTTTATTGCTTAAGTGTAAAGACTTGGCTGCAGAGCATACTTTTTAAATAATTTTGAATAAGTTTTAACATATTCTTTAAATGTGTAAAAAGCACATGGGGGTCTGTAAACGCTGACAACTATGAGGTGCTCAAGCTAATTTGCTAAGATTAGAAGTTAATTTGCTAAGATCCGCATGCAAAATATAAAATGGTGTATATTACAGTTTTTTTTTAAATGGTGGTTAAGCGATTAGCTTCTGCGCAATAGGCCGCGACTTCGATATTTGTAAGCTATACTATTGTTAGTAAAAGATGTACTGGAGAAATCAGAGCGTGAATCATCTTAAAAAAATCATATTACTCAAAGAGTTTTATTAAAAACCACAAATATTTTCCTACAATGGGCAACCAAAATTCTAGACAGCTACGTTAGACACTCAGCATAAAAAGTTAAGGTCTAAGTGACTTACGTGCCTTTGTTAACCAAAACAGTCTTGCTGCCTAAGTTGCAATATTTGTTAAGTTTACATCAGTAAAGCCAAGCCGCCTGCTAAGCGTGGCAACTATGGCAAAATCCCCTCAAAATGAGACCTACAAACTTTTGTGGCAATCTATGGGAGAGGCCTATGTTCAGCATTGGACTAGTAATAAACTGAAATGATAACGTCAGTAAGATGAAAGTTTTTTTAGAATAACAATAACATAATCTAAAATTAATAAAAAACTTACGTAAAAATCACTTTCGATCCCTCATACATACGAGTAAATCATTTAAAATTTTAAGTAAGAAATTACAAAATCATTTTTATGTCACTTTGATGGTTATTATTGGTTACGATAGCACGAATTATACTAAACAAAATTGCGAGACAGTCTAAATTGCTAGATGTCACAAACGAAAACTAACTTAGAAATTCTTAGTGTCTAACTTATCGTACCTACTCAGAATTTTGTTCGCCCAGACACGGCCAATAACTATTAAGTCATTTTTCATATTCCTTACTGACATGCTACGTCATAAATTTTCCACATTTGCGATGGCCTTAATAAATAAGTCAGAACTGACAGGTAGTTTCGATTTTCCGTTAAACAGAGATGACCTTTAAAAACCGTGGAAACATTTCGAAAAATATGTACAAAGGAAATCGATAAAAAAAGTAGTAGAAAAAGAAACGAATAATGAAATGTAAACCACTTTTCTGCATAGTACACAGTTAAATTGGTTTCCAATTAGAATTACACTTACAGAATAAGCTATCTAATATATATATACCTCTGTGCTCTGTGTACCTCTTTTAAAGCATATTGCGCGCACGAAGGAGTGTGAGATTTGGCATAGTCAAAGCTTGTATGAAGGAGAAGCGAAAAGCTAAATTTATATACAGGGTTATTCGTAATGTCCTATAAATCCCGGCAGGCTGGGCTTAAGGACGATGTGTAGATGTCCCAAAAAATATAATGAACCTTGTAACGTGATACCTGTAGGAGATATGTCGACTTAAATAATTTGCTTAAAACTCATAGGTGACTACCCTGTTATACAGCTGATCGAGACAATGAACTCATAAATTTAATTGGGCGTTTTTCTATTGAGCTGCCATCGAAAGAACTCGCAAGTACTAGAATAACACGAAGCTTAACGAAATCTGTTGCGAAGTAAATCTGTTAGTATGACGCCGTTGTCAGGTAACATAAATTAAATGGAGAAGAAAACGTATTTTGAATTTGTCTGGTTAGGGGCAACGACTTTCTGAGTCGAGAGTCGCGTAAAGTTTTACAAAACAAATAATTTTAAAGTTTTGTATGGACATTTTTAGTATTCAATTTTGTTATTAAAGCTTCACCGTTTTGTTTATCAGATAAAAAGTAGCATGGGTAGGTGATGTTACAAATATATACATTATTTGAATAAAATAAAACATTCATCATTTAGGTTCATACTGGCAATGGCAACATCACATAATAGTCTGTCGTTTGTTTACGTCCATGCTGCCAATGTCAAACACATAATAGTGTGTAGTCTAAAATTCGCAAAGAGTAGAGATGTCGCCACCGAATTTTAAAATGTTGCCAACAAATAATTACACTACCTTAGTAACGTTCAAACTTAAAAATGTTATGAATTACGGTCGAATTTCGAAGTTCGACCACATGGCGACCACTAGTTGTAATAATTATATTATTTGTCTACGATTGAGTTTTGAACCTTAGAAGTAAACGCTTCTAAGTAAACAAGTACGCGGTTCGTTGAGTCCCATAATAATTTAGGTAAGATAGGCATTCAGTAGTCATAATGGGTAAAAGGTTGACTTTCATGAACTAAGTTAAGTAACTGAGATAGCCATTACTAAGTGTATTAAGTGAACTAATTGAAACTAATTTTCCAACGAAACCTAGTATTTGTAAATGGTGTAGGTCCATCTGACCTCCCCGTTACATAAATTACGTTAATCATACTGTATTTAACAAGAAAGGGTTTACTTTCAAAACATTAAATCAAGGATCCAATCCTTTAATTATCCAGTAAATACGGGTAGCATTTAAGCATAGCGGTACCAAAGACCTAGTTTTAGTTTATTTGTAATGCTTCCAAAATCTAGCAAACTAAATTTACTACTAACTACTAACAGCAAACTAATCTAGCGAAAAAAATGACAACGACACTGTACCTAAAAAATATTCTATACTATTGAGGTACATTGCGTCAAATCTTAATCATAAAATGTCTTTAACGACTATTTCGAAAACACCGCCATCTTTAAGCAGCTGTCAACTGCACACGATCTAAATCTTTTACCTTCCTGTAGATCGCGGCATACTTTTTTCTAGATTTTTTCCAGAGTTTTCTTTCGAGTAGGCGGAGACCACAACCGCTTTTCGCCCCCGCGGGAAACGAGACGTCCTCACACGTTCCCACTAGCGACAGTATTGCATATTATGGTATTATTCTGCACGAATAAAAGCTGTCCGTACAATACCTTAGTCGCCTCTTACGGCACTTAGGCAGGAAAGAGGTCTATTCTGGCTGACACCTATCGGGTATATAACGACATAACCATTTCAGATGTGCTAGTCCCCTAATGCCGGCCCTCCCGACCGATAACGGGCAGCAGTGTCTAAGGTGTGAGCTGTCTGTTACTGCGATCGTCTCTAAGCTTACCCAGTGCGACGATTACAACAAGATGAAGATTACGCAAGACGTAATGTATTCTTTCAAGCCCTGTGGTCTTCCTGGTCTGCAGTCGATTTCTGGAACAAATAATAAGCTACTACTACTACTACTAATAGAAGGAGTTCGTCTAACACTGCATTTACCAGTTAGATTTCCATTCAAAGACAGTAGTCGATTTAGCAAACTATATGACCGCTTATGTCCATTTTCTTATATGTCCTTTCATGCCCTATCATTCCCGGTTCTTCGAGCTATGCGGCCCTTTTAGTTTATTGATCTTAAAGGCAATGTCCATTACCTTGGTTCTTATGCGGTTTATATATTGCGGAGAAACACTGAGCGTAACCATTTCTATTGCTCACTGAGCGACGTTCAACTTTCTCACATAACTTGCAAATCAGGAGAACGCCTTAACAGACTTAATAGTTCTCAAAGAGAGGACTACTAGTAGTTCTTAAAAGAAGATCTTCTTTTAATATGAAGGTGCCACCGCAGGGCCAGTTACTCTGCCGTGAAACATAATTGTATTTCGGTTTGAAGGGACTGAGATCTAGCGTAATCACTGGGCATTGGAGACTTAAGAACTGATGTCTCAGGGTGACGGGCGCAGTGTGGTGTCGTCGTCGTCGTTTCAGCCTATCAATAGTCCACTGCTGAACATAGGCCTCCCCCATATATTGCCACAAAAGTTTGTAGCTCTCGTTTTGGGAGGATCTTGCCATAGTTGCCACGCTTGGCAGACGGATTGGCAACCGCAGTTTATTTATTCAGATGTTACAGCAAGATGCTGCTGCCCATCTGCTGGTTTTAATTTTTCCTCTGTCGACTTTTACGACACCCACGGGATGAGATGGTGTGGTAGATTCTCTTAAGCCGCTACCACACGGCACGGCACGGCACGGCAGTGTGGCGTCACACAGAAATAGTCTGGGTGACACAGCATGACGGCAGACGTTGCACTTACCATCGTGAACGTTTTGGTCATTTCGTGACTTTATTCAATAAAAAATTAAGATAATCATCATGAGAAGCTTGCTAAATTGTCCATGACGGTTACATAGCGGCAAACTCTCGTTGTATCCGTTTCCCGTAAAGAAACGGTCAATAAAGTCGCAAAAAGATTCAGGCTCAGAGCCAAGTTAGTGATAGTCTGTAAAATTCTTTTTTTTTTAAACTGCAACTATACTACTCAAATGAACGCGTCAGCCACTGAGATAAATGAAAAGCTATTGACAATATATTACACACTGTGTTTGTGCGAAGAGACTATAATAGGAAGAAAATTGTTAGTACATTATACAAATTTTAGGTCTATAAATCTTGTAAATTGCCCTCAATAAACGCCTGGCAGCGCTGCATAGACGAATCGTTTTGTTCGTATTTAAAAATAATAAGTCGTGCCGCGTATCATCGATTGGTTGTATTTGAAGATTATTTTTATTGGTCTAAATTATCATTAGAGCGAAAATTTTGAGGTACGAGTATCAAAGTTTAAAACCGTAAAACGTTCTTCTAAATTCCTCATACTTATATTGATATCATAAACACTGAAGAAACTAACTTTTTGGTTTGTTATAAAGTAATTTACAATATAAGTTATATTACCAACAATTTCTAGCTTAGGGTCTGGGCGCTTGAGTTAATGTTTATTGTACGTACGAGTTCGATCCCCAATGCACGGCACCTCTAAAATTGTTCTGCAATTTTAAATGCTGATTTACCACGTGCTCAGCGGTGAAGAAATACATCGTGAAGAGTCCTGCATGTCGGATGAATAAAAATATTTGGAAGATAAGTTAAGTTCGCCAACACGCATTGTAGCAGCGTAGTGGACCGGCTCAAAAACTTGTGCTCAGCAGTTGAGCATTTATTGGCTGTTATTTTCCTTTTTGTTATCAAATGCCAAAAGAAAGGTAGTAACATTCATGTTAAATTAACGTAACATTTAATTTTCATCATTGCTAGGTGCTGTTTCAGGACACGTCTGCCCATAACAAATGCTGTGTCACCCAGCACATTTCTGTGTGACACCACACTGCGCCCGTCACCCTGAGACATCAGTTCTTAATTCAAGTCTTATATACCTAGTGATTACGCTAGCTCTCAGTGCCCTTGAAACCGAAAACAGAAACGTTTGCACACTACTGCTTCACGGCAGAATAACTGGCCCTGGGGTTGTACCTACCTAGACGGATTCCTGCATAGGAATCCTACCACGAGTACAAACCTACCTTTACCTTTGTAAAGAAAACCTTTATAAGCCCTACTATCGATGGATATCATAAACCTATAAGCCTACTGCACAAGGCCGAATAAAAAGCCATAGATCAAAGAATACATGTGATTATTTTGTACCAGTAAATAACGATACAGCAAATATAATAGATTTCTATATTTAAACACTTCCAAAAACATAACATTATGAAAAAAACCATTCTCTCGCGAAAATAAAAAATTCAAACCTAGCTCACTTGTTGTGATGACAATTTATGTAAGTGGCTCAATAAATAATACGACGAGCGAATAACAACCCTTCACTCCCGATGAGTACAGTCAGTAAATCGCGTAGAATAGTGACATAATAAAGTCAGCTGCACCAGAGTCAAGCTGAAAAAGAAATGCGAGTAGCAGCCAATCAATCTACATTTACAATCATATAAGTATCGATCCCGACATACACTCCAGCCAACTATTCTTGATGCTCGCACATATCTCCTTTCATAATTGATGTAAATTATAGCATTTTATGAAGATTATTTTTACGTATGTACATACTTAAGTGAGAACCGGGGTAACTCAGGGTGCCGTGGAAGCTGCCGTAGTACGCGATTGACCTGATCTCGATCCCCAGGCCGGAATTGTAAGTCCTGTTTTAACACATGCTCAGCGATGAAGGAAGTGGGAATACCTGTATGTGTTATAAAAAAAATATTTCAATGGCATGTGATCCACCTTCGAGCAGCGTGGCGAACTCTTTCCGACTCCGAAGCCCTCTCAAACAAGAGACAAGACAAGAGAAGAGACCTGTCCTCTGCAGTGGATCATTTATAGACGGTTACTTTTTTACATACTTAATATAATCAGACACAGAGACCTGCAGCAAATTAGTTTAAGCAATTATAAAGATCTAAAGGTGCATACTCCTTTCGGATTATATGTTTTAATTCAATAGGAATTGTTTGAGTTGGCAACCAAAAACCGGATTAAAGTAGCTTAATACAAATTATCTTACGAATGGATTACAGTGATACGTAACGCTTACTAACTGATAAATATACGAGTATTACACCTAAAAGAAATTTTGATTTAATTATATTACGTCGGCATCTCTATAATTCATAAATTATTTTACAGTTGCTGTTCTTCAACACAACAAATCCGTTAACAGTAAGTAACTGTGATCTGCGCATTGTTGTACTTATGTACATAAAGACACCCGTTTTCATCCTCACGTATTCACCAGAATAATACTATCAAGAGGATATATAGACAAAGAAATAGGAAAAATGTGGCAATAACTAAGAACCAAAAATCATATTAACATATTCTTGTCAGTTGAAAAACTATTTCGGTTTGGATTTCTATTCAAGATCCACATGCAACTAGTGCCAAAGTCGCATACTTTGGGCACTAGTTGCAGAGCGAGACAGACAAATTATTTTCTGTTATTTAAGAACATTAGTAGTAGTAAAAATTTACAAAATATATTACTTTATTAAGAGCCGTGGTAGACGGGCGCTTGCCTTAAATTTCATAGAACGCGAGTAACCTGAGTCGGATCCCCGGTGCCGGCACCTCCAAAATTTGTTCTGCAAATTTAAGTGCTGATTTACTACGTGCACGTGTCACTGCGGAAGGAAAACATCGTGAGTAATGTGTGTAAATAAAAAGTTAAAATAATTTATTTTAAAGACATGTTAAGTCCGCCCACCAATCCACCGTTGGAGCGTGGAAAAACAATAAAAATATCAAGTATAGTATGACGTGGTATAAATATCATCAATCGAATCGTTACTCGGAATAGTTTAAAAAGAGTTCATTTAATATACGCGAAGGGTAACTTCATTCGTTAGAATGCATCAGAAATGTCTTTTGACTTCCCCCAGCATGGAGATAATAAGTTTATACTCGTCATTGTTGTTATTGAATATATTAATTACCCAATGATACACGCTCCGGCGATCTACATTGTAAAATCTAAATAAAGTTGTGAGTTGTAAAATCTACAACGAGATCTTATGTAAATCAATTTCATGATTCATTTCCTATTCCAGCGCAACAGTTATATAGACTATCAGGCTAGTTTCCGATGTAAGTTATAGGTATGAAATTGAATTGATAGGAAGCCAGCATAGCTGAGTCGACGACGACGTCGGGGGGCGTGAAATTATCTCGCCAAGTGCAACATAGCAGATTAAGTAACGCCGATCCTACCTACTGAATAACCTAACCGAGATCGATCGCCGTCCCACTTTGTAGAGAAAATAAACGCTAAGGAAGTTGAGACTCGCTTAACGGTTTTATAGTTTGCAAAGTGCATAGATGAAGAATTTTACCATGGACGTAGCTTAAGTATTGAGATTCAAATATTTTTACGATGTTAGTTTAAAAAATCCGTTGAATATCGTGAAACAAGTTTTGGTCGAGGACCTCATTATTTTTTCGATTTTGTCCTTGAAAAATGCTTTACCGCTAAACCTCACTTTACTTCTAAAAGTAAGTCATATTTGCAAATTTTTAAAGCTAGTAAGTTTTTCTTTTTTTTGTGTGGTTGAAAAGCTTAATCGTGCTCAACATCCTCATCATAAGTCAGCTGCTAAACGTAGGCCCTCTCGCACAGAAACTGCAAACGTAGCCCACACCGTGGCACGCTAAGTGACTCTAAGCTTCGTCATATGACCGACAATGACGACGAAGAACGTCTTTCTACGAAACTTACGACTTATCACAGGGCAGTTGTGGCGGATGTCTTATCTACTGATTACGCAACGCACACGCAATCTGAATTATGATACAGTGCTTGACTGTACTGTTTGTTAACCATGGTTCCTAAATTTTAAAAATGTGTATATTGTGTAAATAGGTATTCTTAAACTTCATATCACAATTTATACACACATGCCCGCTCAACTCACCTACTCACATACACAGACTTATAAACACACACATATACAAAAACACGCGCGCGCACACACGCACAGGCTCAAGCACAAACACACGCGCACGCGCAAGTAATCGAACGCGAGCAAGCACACGCAACGCAAACCCACGCACGCAAGTATGCACTCACGTGCACTTCTTGCATAATTCTCAGTTTTATCTATACTTTATAACGATAATTATTATCATAACCACTGTATCTTTGACGATGGGTTTATAACTAGTCTCAACCTAGTTTAGGTACTTCACCATAAATTTAATTTATGAGAATTATAATAGAATATTATTAATATTAAATTATAAAAATTTAAGAGATAATAAACGAAAAAAGTACAACACAGGAAATTAAAATACTAAAAATACTACAGTAAATTTAATAAATAACAAAATATGGAAAAAAAATTGAAACATATTTTTTTTTAGTTTTCTAATAGAAAACCGATTTTAAGAATTTCTTTAAATCAACAACAAACTTATGTGACGAATACTAAAATTGGCAAGAAAATCTCATGGCCTCTGACAAATATTCATCGTGTACATCAGACCTTAAGTACGCAGCTCAGGTGCCGGGCACTTGCCTTAAATTACATAGCACTCGAGTGACCTGAGTTCGATCTCCAATGCCACGCACCTAATTGTTCTGCAATTTTAAATGCTGATTTACCTTAACCAACGCGGGGAAACCTGCATGCCTGAGGAATAAAAATATTTCAAAGACGTGAAATCCGCCAGCCAACATTGGAGGAACATGGCATATGAGTATGCCATGTTCCCGGTCCTGTGCTCACCAAAGCCATCTCAAATGATTGAGAGGGTTTTGGAACCGGGCACAAAACCCTCTCAATCATTTGAGATGGCTTTGGTGAGCACAGGACTCCTCTCATATGCCCACCATTGCAACATTTAAAAGCTGTTACTTTACTTCACTGTGGGTGAGGCGTATTTCCAGCAGTGGACTGACGCAGGCTGATGATGATGATGACTTTACTTTAAGTAGGATTTAAAAGTAGATATGACTTTTTTATGCTCATGATTATAATCCATGCGGTTGATAAAATTAAAACAATAAAATAGAATATAGAAATAAAATTACGCTAACGTATTTTTTAAGTTAATTTATTTTTAACTTACAGAGAATTTATACCACTGACTTGGTTAAACAAGCCAATGCACAACAGAAAACTGATTACTGCGTAAAATTTAAATATCTTAAACAAACACATAAAGTAAAGTAAAGTAAAGTTTCAGCCTATAAATGTCCCACTACTGAGCACAGGCCTCCTCTCATTTCTGAGAGGGTTTTGGAGCTAGGAAGAATCCGGCACGCTGCTCCAATGCGGGTTGGCGGACTTCACATGTCTTCGAAATATTTTTTATTCCTCAGACATGCAGGTTTCCTCACGATGTTTTCCTTCACCGCCGAGCACGTGGTAAATCAGCACTTAAAATTGCAATTAACAATTTTAGTGGTGCCGGCACCGGGAATCGAAACCAGGTCACTCGCGTACTATGATTTTTTTTTTAAAGCGAGCGCCTAGCCCCTGAGCTACCACGGCTCTCAACACATGTTATCATTTAATGTGTATGGATTGACCGACTTTACCGAATAATGAAACATTGTACTTGAATTTCCATCTTTCTAACAAGTCCACGGCTTAACATATCCTCCATTGACAACAAATCAGTTTTATAGTTTGCCTGCGACTGCGTCTTTCATTTGTTAATATTTCAGGAAGGTGCCGTTTATCTCTAAAAATATCTCATTCAATAGTTAAAATTTAAAGTTAAACCCTTTTTACATTTACGATACCCACGAGACGATATAAGGTGATAGATTCACTAATACCGCCAACAGACGTGATGAACATACCAACCACTGTAACTCACATATAAACACCACAGAAAGTCTCCTTTTATGTAATAAGTTAAAATCGGTTTAGCATTCTTAGCGCAATCTCATCGACGCGCCCTCTACTTGTAATTCGATTGAAAGAAATTAACGTGTCGGTTTGCTCGTTTTTCTTAACAAACTTGTGTTTTAGGTCCCAGATAACTTTGTTAATTAAATTTTGCATTTTTTCCCTAAAGCCAAGACGCTCTGACTGCCCACCTGAGTCGGATTAAGCTATTTCATGAACTGTGTGGAGAGAATTTATGAAGAAAGTTACATGCGGGCTTAAAATCTTCCGTTTTTAATTGTACTAATTCGACTGGCGGCGAGATTCATAAGATCTTGTTCTATGCAGTTTTCCGTCTGATTAATGCAAGAATAAAACTGTTTAAAATATTTAAATTCCACAAACTTTTATCCTCGTCGCTATTCGTGGTTAATTTACGGATGAATTTATGTTCCGCTACTCCGACTTTTTCTACATATTTTTAGTATTTCGTTCGTTTCTAAGGTTTTTATGATAACACGTCTTACATATATATATTAATTTATAGCACGGCAATATTGTAAAATGTGTGTATGATTGAAATATTTTTATGATTACTAAAGTTTACTGCTCTTGGGAACGCAATGGGGAGTAAGAATTTTTTTACTCGTACCAAAATGGCGGAGACGTGGTTCGCCACCGGTCACGTCTCGTTTTCCATGGATGCGAAAAGTGGGGTACATGTGTGGTAATATAACGGCGAGGGAAAAGTGGTTATTTGTATATTTGTATTACTACCGACAACCGGCATACATATATATTTTAACAATATGTAAATGTATGTAAACAAATCGAAAAACGATTTCTATTACAAGTATACTTTTTATTATCATCATATCAGTGTCTTTTGAATACGTCTGCTGAATCGTGAGCCCTGGATTAAAATCTTGGTGATAGAATGTTAAGGCTTTCTTTGTAAGGTGATCTTTACTTCGATTTGACATATGCATTACTGCGAATATAATTGAATTAAAATGTGTACTTTAAGACTAAGATGATCTCTGATGAACTTTTGACGAAACCTAGTTCATCAGCCTATGTTGAACCCATTCAAAAACTTATAGTATCTCGTGTTGGGGCTCGTTTCAATTAGTACGTAGCCGTGATAATAATTTACTCGTGACTTAACCCGCTGCTCCAGTCAGGATTGTGAAGCTGCTTATGAAACTCCTCAACAGTCTAGGCAGTATTTATTTGCGTTTCAGTTTATTTTAAGCTAAGCACATTAATGACTTCACACTAAGAGTAAGTACTTTTGAACAATTAAATTATTTCTTTAGCAACATATAAATAAAATATGTAACATATATTATAGTTAAAGATGGAATTCATCGAATAGCTGACATGTAAGCTATCTAAGCGCAACTAAAATAAATCATTATATATGAATATATGTGTTTTATATATATGTATGTTTCTATTTACATATATGTTAATGTTATTATATATTTATATATATATATATATATATAATTAATATTATTTTATTTTATATTTTTCGACTTATGGACGTCTCACTACTCCATGGATCGACTGGGAGAAAATGCCTCAAGGCATTAAGTCCGCCCTTTGTATTATTTATTTGTGAGGGAAACAATAAAGATAGATAAATAAATTAAAAAAAAAGGTTAGGTATTAAGACAGGTAGGATAGATAGCTCCGTGGTAGCTCATAGGCCGGGCACTAGCCTTTTTTTGTTCAAGTCAAGCCAAGTTTTATTGCTCGAGTACATGCCAACTATTGGTACTTTTATAGGCTTTTACCTTAGATTTTTGCAGGTTGTTAAAAAAAGATATCAAAGTCGATATTCTAACACCCCTGTTCCAGTTTTTAAGACTACGAATCTATGGTCATTTTGTTATCTTTTCATAAAGTTACTCCGGATTCTACAAAAGACTTCCCATATAGACTCTAATACATATAGTCCCATATAGTCTAATAACAGATTCTAATACAAGCACAAACATTCCATTACCGTATGAGACACCCGTCATGTCTCCGTTTTTTCCATTTTCTCTTTTTCTCCCCATTTCCAACAATGAAAATTATTGCATGTTATAGAATGTGCAGTCGTAACATACACTTATTTTAAAGCACAGTTTACTGATGATACCATTGAAGACTTACGACATAAAACTGCTCGTATTGAGAAACTTTCCAAGTGCATTTCAAGTCGAACATATCAAAAGTTCAACCTAAATGAACCCGTGGAAAATATTCTGCATTGTTATCTTTCAAAATTCGAGAGATAAAAAGCAAAAAAGTCGAAAGCTTATATGTCTGTTTCTGCATTGAAAAAATATTAAAAGATCTTTTTTTTAAATTAATTTATTTATTTAAACTTTATTTGTACGAAAGTGTACAAAAAGGCGGACTTAATGCCTAGAGGCATTCTCTACCTACATATCAATACACATACACATACATATATAAACATACATACACACATAAATATTGACCGGTTCTGAAATTAACCTACGTATAAGGATCTCATATAAAAGAAGTAATATAAAATTTAATGGAAGAAGCTGTACGCAGAAATATTAGAAATTACTATTATTAATCAATTATAACTATTAGAAATTAATATTATTTTAATAGATAAAATGACGGAACGACCAAAACGTTCACCTGATGGTAAATGCAACGTCTGGCCATAAGAAACGTTGTGTCACCTAGAACATTTCTGTGTGACACCACACTGCGTCCGTCACCCTGAGACATTAGTTCTTAAGTCTCATATGCCCAGTGATTATGCTAGCTCTCAGTGCCCTTCAAACCGAAACAGTAATGTTTGCACACTACTGCTTCACGGCAGAATAACTGGCCCTGGGGTGATACCTACCTAGACTGATTCCTGCATAGGAATCCTACCACCAGTAAAAATCTATATCTATATACGTCCACATATACGTCGCTTTCATTCTTAAAAAAATAAATTTATTTTCAAATGAAACGGCACTTTACAATTGCGTTAAAATATATAATAAACGAGCGAGGGTCGAACATTTGCGGGAAGCGTAAGGATACTCTTTATCCCAGCTTCAATTTTTGCCAGTATTAAGAATTTATATGCAAATGATATCGTCCACAGTGCTCCAATCTAAACAAATCGTATCTTAAATATCACAGATTATTAGGATTTACATTTTATTAACATAAGCGGGGACTAAGTTTAGTCTGTATACATTTAAATATCCGTGAGAAAATGTAGCTTTAAAATCAAGAAAATTAACTAAAGCAGATCCGTAATATGGTTATACGGAGGCGGGCAATACCTAAAATAGAGTCGATGTTAAGGAAGGGTTAATAAGAGGGGATGTCGTTAATTTAGCTCCGGTAAGAGGGCTCTGCTACCTTCCTTGCGATATCGCGTCGAGTTTCAGAAGCCTTACAGAATTACCCTGCGGTGAACAGAAGAGCAAACTACTTAACCTAATTAACAGAAAAAAATCTTACTTAAACAAAAATGTCTTTGTTTTTTTCGACACTTTAGTACTATTAATATAAGGATTGTCTTAGTAAGTTGTGTTTATTCTTAATTGTAATTTTAAATTCTTATTTGTAATTAATTGTAATTTTCTTAATATAAAAATGTAATTATTATTCATAAAAACAGCTGTTTGTTTTATTTTTATATAAAAGAAATCGATCCCCGGTGCCGGCACCTCTAAAATTTTGTTTTGTAATTTTAAGCGCTGATTTATCATGTGCTCAGTGGAGAATAAAAACATCATGAGTAAACCTGCATGTTAGAGGAGTTAAAATATTTCGAGGACATGTAAACTCCACCAATCTGCATTGAAACAGTGTAGACACTTCCCGGCTCCAAAACCTTAAATAAGAGAAAGCCTGTCCTCAGTAGACTGCTCATTTATAGGCTGTCAGTTTTTTTACCACAAAGTTAGTGCCACACAGAAATATTCTGGGTGATACAGCATTGCTATGGGTGGACGTTTCACTTGCCATCAGGTGAACTTTTTGCTCGTTTCGTCCCTTTTTCCAATAAAAACATGCACATGACGAAAAGAAGGTTAAAACATTATCATCCTGAGTATCCTGAATGAGAAACTGCACCAAACCGGTTTTATCACTCTAATTAATGTCATTAAAATCTTTTTGGTGCCTGTGAAAGAGAATCTATCAAGCACCTCTTGAGGGCTAGGCAAGTTAGAATCTAATATCATTAACGACAACATATTTGTCTCAAATTAATAGGATTAACATAAGCCTCAATCGACAAGCACAATTTAAAACATTTACAAATGTTCCGTGCTACATCTGCCCACAACAAATACTAAGTCACCCAGAACATTTCTGTATGGTACCACATTGCGCTCATTACCGTGAGACATAATATGTCCAGTAACCCCAGGGCCAGTTATTCTGCCGTGAAGCAGTAGTGTGCAAGCATTTACTGTGTTTCGATTTGAAAGGCACTGTGAGCTAGCGTAATCACTGGGCATTTGAGACTTAAGAACTGATGTCTCAGGGTGACGGGCGCAGTGTCACACAGAAATATTCTGGGTGACATTGCATTTGTTGTGGGCGGACGTTGCACTTACCATCAAGTGAACGTTTTGCTAGTTTCGTCACTTTATACAATAAAAAAAATATATACCACTGCAGGACAGGAAAATAAATGGCATTGCGGTAGTACCTACCTAGATGGATTCCTGCATATGAACCTTACTACCACCATTTTGAGATTTTTCGATTGTCTAAGCCCCCATAGCCGTATATAAAAGTTGACTAAGGTAAATACTAAATAAAAGTCTTGTCCTGATGGTGGAATAAACATCTCAAAAATGCCACAACCAAAGTCTAAATCAACCTAAGTTATCCAGACTGATGACGAGAGCCGCGTGAGCATGGATATTACGAGAAATTCGTAGTTAAGGCTCATTTCCTGCAGTGGATTGTTGATTATGATGATAATCAACATATGATATGATGATGAAAAAGTCTTTTAGTCATTTATAATTATAAACTGTATCTTTAAACCGCATTATTTTGCTTACTTAATTCATTCTTCTGCTTACTTAATATATATATGCAGAAAGTAAGCAACCAAAAGTTACAAATGTAAATTTAAAAAGCTATGTGTGTTTGTCAAATTACTACCATTACTGCAGTCTCAACAACAGCGTTTAATTTCGTAATAAATTAAAACAAAAGAAACAATTCGACCTTTTCGCTCTATTAAACGTGACCCGTTAGGTGACACATCGAAAGAAAAAGGGTAAGTAATGGTCGCCCATTAACTTGCTTCAATTATACTCCAACTGTGCTGAAAACTGAGCAGCTTCGGATTACCGAAGCCTTACCGAGAGGGCACACAAAAAAATGGCGGTATGGTATCAGATAGCTTCGAGTTTTAATAGCCGATGTTTTATATTCGGAATCAAAAATTTTAGTAGTAATGAATTAATCTTTTGCTTTTGCCTATCTTTTGATATCTTTACATAAAAAGGTAAAGTAACAACCTATGAATGTCCAACAGCCGAGCTCGAGGCGTCCAGGCCTCCACTAATGTCTCCTCTCATTTTACGGACTTTACGTGTCCTCGAGTACATATTATTCCGCAATAATGCAGGTGTCCTCATAATGTTTTCTTTCACGACCGAGCACGTGGTAATCAGGACTTAAAAATATATGAACTATTTTTGTGATGCCGAACAAACTAGAAAACCGTATTACTGCTGGCACGATTATTAATATTGATTTACGATGAATGACGATAACTATGGCCACTCGCTAAACCCAATTAGTGTTTAACAAATTTTGACTTTAGCTAGGATTAGCACCCAGGAATAATGAATGCTAAGCAACAGTAGTAGCTGCCACGCGGTTATCAAATAAATTGAATGAAATTATAAATAAGTTAAATAAAATGTCAGTAATAATTAATGATAAAAAATAGTAAATTGAGAAATATTACACATTCATTTTAGAAACTACCGAACCAAAACAAACCAAGGAAGGAATCATGGTCACTACGAAATTTAAAGCCTATCTTTATACAATTATCATTAATTATTACAAACCATAATTTTCTTAGTAATAATAGTAAAAATATTCTTTTTTCTATTTTGCAATGTTAATGCAAAGACTTCATAAATAGGGTTATTATAATATTAAAGAATACGTAGATGATGATAACCCCTTGGAATGAGGTGATCGCCGCCAAGCTTTATATTTCTACATCTTTATAATACTTTTTTATTATTGCATAAAGTGACGAAACGAGCAAAACGTTCACCTGATGGTAAGTGCAACGGCCGCCCACAACAAATGCTGTGTCACTCAGAATATAATTTCTGTGTGACACCACACAGCGCACGTCACCCAAGACATCAGTTCTTAATTCTCAAATGCCCAGTGATTACGCTACCTCACAGTGCCCTTCAAACCGAAACACAGTAATGCCTGCACACTACTATTTCACGGCAGAATAACTGGCTCTGGGGTGGTACCTGATACCTAGACGGATTCCTGCATAGGAATCCTACCACCAGTATTGCTGTTATTGTACATTATTTTTAAAATGACTGAAAAAAAATATCCCGCTGGGTTTCTTACTGGTTCTTCCTAGGACAGAAGCATTTTTTGCGAACCAGTGTAGTTAAAAAAAAGGAAAAAAATTACTTTCAATAAGTATTATGTAAATAATATGTTGAATAAAAATTTATTATATTCTATTCTAATCCTGCATAGACAATGCTGCATAGATAAAACATGTTTCAGCATTCAGATTGAAAACAGAAACTTTAAAGTATTTTAAAGAAATAAACGCCTTAAGCGCCTAAGAAAGTCGCTTGTTCGTTTGAACAAGCGACTCAGTGATCACCGCCGCCTATGAATATCATATCTACAATACCAGAGAAATTGTGGATGCGTTGCCGGCCTTTGAGAAAGCAAATTGCCCTTTTCTTGAAGGTCCTTCCAGATGAAAAACCGCTGACGGCCGCAGATTTCATAAAGTGGTCGTGCGTGGCAAAAACTTTCGCGTAAAACGCACTGCGGTAGAATGCCAACCATCGCGGTGATGATGATGGAATTTTGAGTAATGTTGCAATGGTTGCATAATTGAAATATCGTATAGTAAGTACGTATAGTACATACGTACTTACTATTGCTGTTTATTTTGAGTTCTGTGTATTTTTTCTGTATCTGCGGACTCGATTTATTCAAAATAGAGGCATAGATCGCTCAACAAACGTTTAATTTACGTTATCAATTTTCAATTAAAAACAACATGCGACACATGCAAATCTCGCCACTTTCATATAAACAAAATATAACTTTATTATTAACAAGCTCTATCCATGACTTTATTCGCGTATGAATTCATGTAAATCCAAAACCTTTCAGTAACGTGAAAATAACAGATAGCGACAAATCAACTTTTTTACGCATTTTCTATATATACAATACATCTGTAGGAAAATCAATTCTATACAATGAACATAATTTGGTAAAAGGTATATAGGGATACAAATAGTATACAAAATTTTACAGTGTTCTTTTGTCTAATATCAGAGTGCTTGCAGTGTTTGGCTTGTGTGGTTTACAACGCTGATTAGTTTTGATTAACCTTTTAGAGTGGAAGACTTATAATAACCTTAATGTATGACGCTAATAATGTCCTCCTGGCCGATTTTGACATCGGCGACATCTTTTGGATGTTAACAGGAAATGTCGACTGCACAGGACATATACGGGATAGACAGTCTTTACCGCCCCATATCCGATGCAACGTTTATGCGATAAGATCGTAGGATCGCTATACACAAAGGCCCAAAACCCACAATTTGTGTTTTAGAATTTCTGTTCTGCAAATATTGGCTTAGACTGACTTCACATACACATATATTAAGCAATTTTCAGTACCGGATTGACTGTATGTTTGATAACAAGCGCAAGGTGGCATAAGAAATTCTGCTATCTTTGTTTTATCCGGTAGGGGTCATAAAACTTAAAAGCCATGCCACTTCCCTGGTCTACTACATAAATGGGTTGATTCGACCAAGGAAGGAACACATAATGTCACAGATAACCTTTTTTTATCAAAGAAAGTGCCGAAGTGAGTATCACTCCGGCCCATAACAGTTACGATGTCACCCAGAACTTGCATTGCATAGTTCAGCATAAGCATAATAAGCTGTGCTCGTCACCAGGAGACTTCGGTTCTAAAATCCCATATGTCCTGTATTTACACCAGCTTTAGTGTCCTTCAATCCTGAACACAGTGTTTGCATACTACTGCTTCACAGCAGAATAATTGGCACTGCCGTCGTGCCCACTCGGCGGATTCCTGTACAGGAATCCTACCACTAATTTTTAACGCTGACACGCGGCTAGCGTAGCCAGTTATTCTGCCGTAAAGCAGTAGTGTGCAAACTTTATTGTGTTTCGATTTGCACTGAATGGTAGCGTAATCTCTGAAAATACTCACGGCACATACAATGCTCCACACTAACATTTCTCCTGTAACGTGGCTGTGTTTTATACACATAAATGGCTCATGCTCAAACACACAGATCCGAAAGAACTTTCTGTAAGACGCTTAGCCACTATGCCAACCGAGACGATTTAACACCAGAACCTAGTTATCTTGATCAAAGTCGGGCAAAAGTTAATCATATAATTAATAATGATTTCTTATATTTACGCGAACGCTACACATTTAAATGAAACTAATTTTACGGATTTTATCGCGTTTAATTTTTTTACTATTTATAACCCGACGTTTCGAGTGCTTTACAGCACCCATGGTTACGGGAGGACTGAGGTGACAGATGTCCTGATGTCATAGTTAACCTGGGGTACCTTCAGCTTTTAATTATTATTTTTGGTGCGATCTACGCAGAAAAAGCTAACTGTGTCTTGAAGTCTTGCAGTACCACTGCAAGACTTCAAGACAGACACAGACTGCAGACTTCCTAGAACGACGATGCTTCACGTCTAGGAAGTCTGCAGTCTGTGGCCATGTTCTGGATCATCCCAACCATTACATCAGATTTGATAAACCACAGATCCTAGCAAAAGAACACCGATTCCTACCAAGGATGATTCGCGAGGCTATTGAAATCAAAAAACATCCTAATTACCACCAGCTTGGGATCCAATAATAAATAAAATTAAATCAAAAATCAAGCATACCACTGCAAGACTTCAAGACACAGTTAGCTTTTTCTGCGTAGATCGGACCAAAAATAATAATTAAAAGCATACATAGTTAACCTGGGGTACCCCAGGTTAACTATGACATCAGGACATCTGTCACCTCAGTCCTTCCGTGACCATGGGTGCTGTAAAGCACTCGAAACGTCGGGTTATAAATAGTAAAAAAATTAAACGCGATAAAATCCGTAAAATTAGTTTCATTTAAACATATAATTAATACTAAATACGAAATAAAAAAAGTAAAGCTTCAGCCTATAAATGTCCCACTGCTGAGCACAGGCTTCCTATCATTTCTGAGAGGGTTTTGGAGCTAGGAAGAATCCGCCACGCTGCTCCAATGCGGGTTGGCGGACTGCACATGTCTTCGAAATATTTTTTATTTCTCAGACATGCAGGTTTCCTCACGATGTTTTCCTTCACAAAGTAGGCACGTGCCAAGGCGGCAGATATGCGAGCCTAAAAATATATTAACAAAAATCTTCAAATTTTATTTTAATGTAAAATATAACAGAGAAAATGCTTTTCGTCTTCCAAAAGTACCTGATACTTTTAGAAATGTCCATACAGTACCGTGATTTAACGATCCGTTGAAAAGTATCACTAACAAACAGTGTTTATTGACTGATAGAAACCCGACTACGTACCGCAGTCTTCTTCCGACAGTAGTCAGACCGTGGCCGTCGCCGTGGTCGAAAATCGGTTCGGAGGGTGAACATCACTTGTGTACTGGTAGGATTTCTATGCAGGAATTCGCCTAGCTCCAGTTATTTTGCTGTAAAGCAGTATTGCGCAACATTACTGTGTTTCGGCCTGAAGGGCATTGAGAGATAGTATATGAGACTTAAGAACTGAAGCCTCAGGGCGGCGAGCACAGTGCCACACAGAAATGTTCTGGGTGATACTGCACTTGTTATGGGTAGACGTTGCATTTACCATCAGGTGAACGTTTTGCTCGTCTCGTCACTTTCTTCTATACAAAAAAGAAAAGAAGCTGCTTGTATGGGGCTGGTATTTACATGAGCTCTCAATGTACTTATCATCACCATCACCATTTCAGCCTATCTTAGTCTCTACTATTGAACATAGGCCTCCCCCATAGATTGCCACAAAACACAGTACTGAGCCACCTGCATCCATCGACTTCCCGCAAAACCGTGCAAGTCGTTATGACACAAAGAAACTCCGCGGGAATCCCAAAGGAATTTCATTCACTTGTTTTTTTTTTCACAGTGAAAAGAACAACATTACAAAACGGCGATGGATTGTGAAAAAATGACGTTGGACAAACGAAAATTATATTTTTCACATCAATAAATAAGTATTTTCATTTTATTCACTTTATAACATCGTGCTAGTATTGTGAGCCGCATTGCAATATATCTTTGCTTTTGTAAACTGTTTTATAAACATGATGACGGTTTGCCGACATCGGTTAGATACCATCTACAGAGACAGAATATAATCGTAAAGTATTATAAGTTCACTTTTACGTTAAAAGAATACTACCACTCCATCTCATCTAATGGATCTCGTAAAAGGCGAGTAAGGAATTAAACTGCACTGTGCACCCAACAGCGCATGGTGGCGATGGGCTCACCACCTATCACACCAACTGCATTATATTGTTTTGGTGAAACGAGATTGTGGAGTCATCTATTTTTGCAGTGAGTACCCAGTCCCTGACTACCCCTTATGGGATACAGTCGTGATCTTATGTATGTATGTATGTTTATGAAAACCAAGTGATTTCCACGACTGTCCCACCTACCGTTTTTTTGCGATTTGTACTTGTCGAGGCCACGCTACTCTACTAGCAAGATACTAAGTTAAGGGAGGCTTAAGTCCTGCATAACAATGTTTGGAGGGCGAAGAATAACGATAGAAAGTCTTATTAGTTTTACATCTTATTTAAAGGACAGGAACAAAATTAATTTGCTAAAATCTTTAATCGTTTCTAAGAGCATCGCCCACAAAAGTATGCACAAGTAATAAATAGTACCCAGAACCGCCAAAAGATATCCTGCACCACTACAAAGCCACTACGAGACATTACATTGAAATCGAAAACACGACACGTACCAATAATTCACCTGACAGCGAGGCATTATACTACTACTGGATGTCAGTCGTAGAGTCAATAACATTTGATAATAAAAATTATTTTGCATCTGTACTTTACTACAATCGATCTCCGAAATGTAACGCCTGGCTCTATAATATCTTATTTTTTAATAAATAATATTTAAGAAATATTATATTTACATATTTCTCTATTTTAATTATTAAGCGCAAATGAGTGATAAAATATTCAGTACCCACTTACACATTCATAAGATGATCAGAAAATCAATCAACTTCAAGTAAGACATATACTTCGATTTTAGGGAAATATGAAGGATATTTGCGAATGTTATTCGTCAGAATAGCTTTCAGAACCGTAGAACTAGTGTCACTCACTTAGCCTTTCAAGTCTGAAGGACTGAATCACATTAGAAGTGACCACCACCGATTGAGTAGGCGGGATGCCCCTTATTTGGAAGGGACGACGATCTGAGCAAGTCCGTTAGCAGCGACTGAACACTTGAATATCTAGAAAAGTTCGCTCCTTGGGTGAGGGCAATGTTCAACTATTTTTTTTTTATTGGAAGTGACGAAACTAGCAAAAGGTTCACCTGATGGTAAATGCAACGTCTGCCCATAACAAATTTGGTGCGACCCAGAACATTTCTGTGTGTCACCACGCTGCGCACGTCACCCTGAGACATGAGTTCTTAAGTCTCATGTGCCCAGTGATTATGCTAGCTCTCAGTGCCCTTCAAAACAAAACAGTAATGTTTGTACACGACTGCTTTACTGCAAAATAACTGGCCCTTCGGTGGTACTTATCTAGACGAATTCCCGCATAGGAATCCTATCGATAATGATGAACAGCTAATTTATTCGAATAAGACTTATTTTAAGATTTTTTTAAACCTAAATAAATAAATATAACTAATCTGAATTGCAACCAAATATAAAAAAAATACGGACTCATTATAAAACAGTTGAAATATATTAATATGATCGTCGTACTCAAAGACCATCTCATTACACCGTAACTGTTTTTCACAGTAGCTGTTTCTACAAAGATAAAACGGCCATTGATGTGGTTATTTATCCCCTCTACAGGCAAGATGCAACTCAGCGCAGGCCGTTCCCTATGACTATAAAAATAAATTACAATGTTAAATTCTGCTCACCCCAAATCACGAGAGACCCAACAATTCGTTCCGGAACGTCATAGCGTTTTATTAACGCTGTCTAAATTATTACAAAATAAATTTCATCTGTTTGCGTTTAATTTACAAAATGTATATATTAGTCAGCGAATAAAAGAAAATCAATAACCTGATCGTTTACTGCAGATTTTAAATATTTTTATGGAACTAAATAACAAACTTTTGCTAAATAAGTACTTATACGATAATATTTCGAGCATACAAAAACAGAAATTAATCCACTATAACCTTTTTTTAATTATAATAATGCCCTCTTAACTTCGTTTCGTTTACACAGACATCTTCCGCCTAATAAACATACTACTATCTGTTCTAGACATATTATAGTACCCTAAATAAAAAGCAATTACCGTCCCCCCATATTGGGGGGACGGTAATTGCAATGAAAAATTCCTATTGCATTACGATAACGCAGTTTGTTGTCCTACCAACAGCGCCATCTCTGGGCGGGCGCCTGAACTATTTTATAATAACTACCAGCTATGACTTCTTTATTTTCTTTTTACACTGCAGACAAATATATTCAATCGTTATGGAACATATTTAATCGTTTATGGAAACAATGCAACAAAAATTAACGTAGTAAGCTTATTATTAACATCTACTCTAACTGCCACACTAAGGTGTTTATCGATTTAAGCAACACTAAGGAGTTGATTTAATATAGCAAATAAATAGTAAAGAATTTTCTGTAATGCAGTTTATGTTTTTTTTTAAAAAACCGAAAATACATGAAAATTATCGAGGGCTTAACAACCTAAGGATTTAAATGACCTTCATAATTTTCCTAGGCGTGAAATACCTACAGACAATTAAAATTCCACCCCGAATTATGAATTATTTCTATATAAAAATAAATATATGCATACACTGAAAACATAAACAAAGAGTGCAAATTTATTTATATGAATAATTAAATATTGTAATAATTTAATTATATTCTTCAAAACTTCGCAATCGATTCTAAAAAAAAAACTGTTATGAAATAACGAATGAACAATTGCGAAACTCCATAAAAGTGCTAAAAATCTCTTATTATATATATTACTTGTCTCAGAAATTTACGAAGTCTATCCACTTGGATATTACACGTGCAAACGTAATGTCACAGGAATAATTCCATCTGAGTCCGTTTCCTTGCGAGTGTAATAAAAGGTAACTAAGAAAATGTTGAAAGTGACCATTCACATAAATGAAAATCAATACGTGCGTGTACCATTATTAGTACATAGCAAACGGATGTATCTTATATCAATTACTATCAATAAACACAAAGGAATTGGATCGACACTTGGATAAATTGCGTAAAACTGAGCAAATGTGATTATTTATACGATTACTAACCTCATTATTTTTATGAGGGCCCACAAAGCTGGAAGTTGCAGGTTCGAATACCGGTAAGGATCCTCTATGTAAGAGCATTTACCATGTCTCCATCTAATTCAGTATCCAGAGAATCCCTGTTTGGTACTAGATGACGTAATCGAATAAAAAAAATAAGGTTATTATAAACATACATATCGAATGTAATTTATAAAAATGAAAGAATTTATAAAAATTTCTATTATTATAAATCGACAAACTCAATTTTACTAACATCACACAATCCAAAATAATAACACAGCAAAATAAAAAAGAATTTGTCTTAGACAAAGCACTATTCTGTCAAAAACAAACTCAGCGTCTCGTACCTCTCCTATATTTCTCCCTATATTTGCTTAGGGCTGCTCTCTTATAAATATGCAAATGTTATTCTGCGTTTAGCGCGGCGATGCAGTAATATTTATACAGAAATAGGCGCCCGCCGTCTGCCCTTGAACTCTGACTACTATTGTCCTGTAAAGATAACCCTTTCCAGATCATCGAAGGATACCGTTATGTTTATTTATTCTGTAATTAAACAAATATTCAATCTTATTTAATATATAATGTATGACTGTCTTGCAAAGCCATCCTAAAGTCTGTAAAGAAAACGTACATACTATGTATATACAATCCCGAAAAATCAAGTCTGTTCTGTTTGCATTGGCTTCGAAAATTAATTAATATGGTAGCTTGTGTGAGAATTGATAAAATGGCTACGAAAACGGATAACCAACCGTGTGGCCTAGTGGTGAGAGTACCTGATTTCTACGCCGCTGGCCCTGGGTTCGAATCCTAGCCGGAGTCAATATTTGTGTATCAACACAAATCGTAAAAAAAATAATATGTTGAAACACGTATAAATTAGGTAATTGTTATTTTACAGTCGAGTCTCGTCCGTTTACCAATACAAAGGTTTTTGTCTGAAAATCACCGCAGTATGTGTCCATACTTACACGGTACATGTTGAGCCAACTCAGACATGGAACTTATTTGTTGCAAATTTTATTTAGTTTTTTTTATATTCAACTGTCTTATATTCTTGTGCCGAATAAATGTTTTTTCTATTCTATTCTTTATACTCGTATACGTACACAGGCCTTCTCTTATTATATATATTTTTCGGTGATGTAATTGCTGTTAGCCTTCTCGGCTTTTACAGCTTCATCGGATACTGTGCTCGCGGGCCAGGGGCCCGTGTGCCAGGTTTGGTTTGACCCAAACATAAATAAATAAATAAATAAAAACTCCTACAAAACCCTCGAAGTTCGGACTGTGTCGCGTTCGCTGCGTGCTTTCGCGATTTCGAAAATCTTAAACATTTTAAGTCGTCTACTGACCGTCCGAAGGAGGCTGCGCGCGTCCATTCGGACTGTCGACTTGTGTGTCGGTAACTCTGGGCGGTGAGAACCGCCCTGGAACACGGTCTCTTATTATATAGAGGGGTTTAGAGCTGATGCTGCTCCAGTGCGGGATGGCTTTGTGTTTTTTTTTAATTAGGTGTAACGTTGCATCTTAATGCACCTGACATCATTACTATTTATAAAAACCAAAATACCAAATTCTAATATACATTAATTCGCGTAGTCCGCACGCCGTTACTCACGGACATTCTCCTTCTTCCGACCCCTAATTCGGAAGCGCTCGGCATAACTCGGAGGCGCGACCGCTTCCCCGTTCGTGCCGAATTTTAAACGGTCAATGTTTCTCCGGGCACTGTGCTGTGAGCTACTACAAAGCAACGACCGCACCACCTTTTATTAAAAAATAGTCACATTTCGATTAAGTACCATTTGATCCCGCTGGGGTGAGTTCTCATTTGATTATAACCTAGTTAATTATAAAAATGTATAAACTGTTCTGCTTTTAACCTTTGATGCTGGGGCTACTAAGCGTTAGAAGTGTGTAATGTAAAGGGGGGTACTGAGCTCGTTTAGGGTCTATAAAAAACTATCGCAAGCCAACCTAACGCTTGCCTCCAACTGGCTTTCAGGATCCACTTATCCTCAACGATAGCCGTACGATAGATTATTCGGCCACGATTACCTGCACGCCAAATCTACGGTTATGCCGAGAGGCTAGCTGCAAGGCTACGGGAGACAGCTGCTGAACCATCTCACCTTAAGTCAGGCCAGTGACCCCATTTGCAACTCTACTCAACTGTTGTGAGCGGAAGTAGGACAATAAATAATTATTAAAACTAATTATTTCCTTGAACCCCCTACCTACCTACTGAACCAGCCTACCGGTTACATAGGTTTCAATGAACAATTTTAATAGTAGCCATGTAGTGGCGCCATAAGAAAATCTACCACCCCATCTTATCCCGTGAGTGTCGTAGAAGTCGGTAGAGGGAAAATGAAAACCAGAAGATGGCAGCAGCATCTTCCCGGAACATAAAAACAAATAAACTGCGGTTACTAATTCGCCTGCCAAGCGTGGTATTATGACAAAATCGCCACAAATGAGAGCTACAACTTTTGTGGCAAACTATGGGGAGATCTACGTTTAGAAGTGGACTAGTGATAGGCTGATATGATGACCATGAACACAAGTCATTGGCGTACTATGAAGCTTAAAGCGAGCATCTAACCCCTGAGTGCTGATATAAGTCTAAATAAAGGCAACAACATAATATACGTCAAAACACAAACTACAAAACGTCTAGCTTTATTTAATTCAAAAAAGTATATTTTCCCCCTCGTTTCAGAAAATATCAAACAATAAACCTGTCCGCAACCAAACCCCTAGACGATGCTGCTAACATACCGACAAAGCGGCAGAATCAACACAAAACGTCATGTCCACTTTCCCCTAATAAAGGAACAGTCGTAAAAAACCACTACAATCATCATAACTCGGCGAGCATGCTCTGGTCACAATGTCGCTTAAAAATTAACGCTTCCTTGGACATCAAAAGCGTTTTACTATGTAGCTATTACCACAAAATAGACAATACAGAAGGCATGCTCATGTATGTACTTTACCTTTTTTACCTACACACTGCCGTAGTGCTACGGTTGTCAACTCTGACTCTTACGATAAAAAAGAGTGATGCAGAAAAAGAATACTAAAAGGAACATAGTTGGTACATGTATTACAACATATTACAAAATTCACTGTTTGCTTGCTTTTCTGAAACAACTGGTAGCGTACAAAATAGGAATTCACTATTTAAAGTGAAATTTAAACATCAACTGACTGAGCAGTTATAATAAGTTTTCTTTCTTTGCAAGCAAAAACCTCGCAAAGCGGATCTGCAGCGCGCGGCAATTGCAATTTGACACGATGTAGAAATACAAAAATCTTTATTTCTATACAAATTCTGTTACAAATATTGATATGGAATCCCTGCCTGCTGCTTTAGTTTTCACTGTGTTGCAGAAGGCAGTGTCTATCCACAACATGGCTTCCTAAATACATGGTGAAAAAGGTGTAAAAACTACCTTTTTTACAAACGTGGTGGAACCTCTTTCTAAAACAATGTTCAAAAACAAACACTTGGTATTTCAACAAGACAGCGCCAGCTCATCGGGCAGCAAGCACCTAAAACTGGCTTATCGCCTTTGGAATCGACTTCGTCAGGCACGAAGAGTAACCCTATTCCAGCCCAGACTTAAACCCGTTGGATTACAAAATATGGCAACGTTTAAAGGACAAAGCCTGAGCTAAGCATCGCCAAAATTTGGAGTCCCTCAAAGCAATGTTGAATGTTGTGCGTGCTGCGGTCGACAACTGGCCTAGAAGGTTGATGGCTTTTGTTTTCAGGTATATATTTTCTACAAACAACAAAAGTGGGACAACTATTTTAAAAATGTGTTTGTGTCAGAACTTTGACCCGACTTACTTACTTATTAATTTAACTTTTATCTCACCAACATACTCTACTTTGTAAAATAAAATCTCTAAATGTTTTTATTCCCAGTGAAATGATTTTACAGAGCATAACTAATAACTAGAAATATTATTTTAATTTAATTTAAAAGCATTGCAATATGTAAAATTTTTGCCACTCTATGTAAAAATTTGAGATCGGGCGGAGTTTGGGTCGGACTACAAAATTAATTCAAATTATTATAAAATATTTGGCAAAGCTCACGACGATCTTATTACAGGCAACACCGACCGCCAACATATTAGTGTGGTGGTGAGTGCGCCCGTTTTTCGCCCATACCAATAAATAAAAAAATTTGCTGATAGTGTAATGACATCACAGGGAAACCAGCGAAGAGCAGTATTATAATAATGTGTTAATGCGGCGTTTCGTAAACGATCACAGTGGCGAAAACCGAAAACCCAATCGCTGGCAACCAAGCACTTCATCATAATCCTTACGAGTGACAACGCTAAAGTGTGGAGAATCTTCTAAGATCGATGTAGTTTATGGGGCACGATGACGAGTTACCTTCGGGTGCACAATATAGTTATTTGATGTCCTTCATTACAAAAACAACAACAATATTTTTTACAATAAAAGTAACAACCGTTAATAGTCCCACAGCTAAGCGCAAGTCTCCTCTCACTTTTTTCACATAGAAAATCTTCTTAAAAAATTCTCATACTACTATAAGACACAGCAGTCGATATATCTGTATACTGAATCGCGGGACTCGGCTTTAAATATCAGCCAAAACTTGCAACTATTTTACTTCACACAACGATGCGTCAGTTTGGTCAACTCTCGACAGGGTTGCCAAATACTAAAATCGAGAATACCCGAAAGCTGTGACAAAAATTCAAAATTAAATAAAACAGTTTATACAATATATTAGGTCGGGGAAAAAGTCTTCGCATATAGTATGTATAAACTTGTAATAAAATCTCTTTAGCTGGTTTTGATGACATTAAAAGGGTTACAATTCAAAAAAGAAACAAATTACTAAAATATTGTTTCCAGCTATTTTTCATTTGTTTTTCTTTTTGTCAAAATGAGTGAATCTAATGAAGAAATTAGATACATTTTAAAATTTTATTACAAAAAAGGAAAAAATGGTATATGGCTAGCCGCGAAAAAAATATGTGTCGTTAATGGACCTAATGGTGTGTTAGTAAGAGTACAACAAAGTTGGTTTAAGTGTTTTCAATCCGGGAATTATGATGTCAAAGATGCACCTCGTTCTAGTCGCCCTGTTACGGATAAAATGGACGACACTTTTAAAAAGTGGACCAAGATCGTCATATCAGTAGTTACGACATGGCTGACAAACTGAAAATTGACCACAAAACATTTTTGACCCATTTTAAAAAAGCTCGATATTTGGTTGCCACACGAGCTCACTGAAAGAACCGTGTACTCATTTGCGATTCTTATTTGAAATAACGAAACCGAATCGTTTTTGAAGAGATTGATAACTGGTGATGAAAAGTGGATCACGAACGACAAGATCATGCGAAAGGTCGGTCAGGCTTCACACACTGTGCCAAAACCCGGGTTAACTCGCAATAAGGTGATGCAGTGTTGTTCATTATGAGCTTTTACTGCCGGGCAGGACTATCGATTCGGATCTCTACTGCCAACAACTGATGAGAATAAAGCAAGAAATTAAGAGAAAGCGGCCGGAAATGATTAATAGAAAGGGTGGTCTTTCATCACGACAACGCTAGACCACACACATCTTTAGCCACTCAGCAAAAATTAAGAGAGTTTGGCTGGGATGTGTTAATGCATCTGCCATATGACCCTGACCTTGCACCTTCAGATTTCCACCTGTTTCGGTCTCTTCAGAATTCTTTAGGTAGTGTCAGGTTAACATCAAGGGAGGACTGCCAAAACTACTTGTCGCGTGTTTTTCCTCAGAAGTCCCAAACTTTCTACAGCAACGAGATCATGTCACTACCTTAACGATGCCAAAAACTCTTCGAACTAAATGGCATATATATACTGTAATTAAATGTAAATAAACTTTGAAAAAAAAATGTCTTGAGTTTTCACACAAAATGCGAAGAAACTTTTTCCCTAACCTATTATTATTTTTTTCCACTAATAAAATTAACGACTCCTAACATATTTCTATTATACAATTTCAAAGTAAAAAATATTCTCTCTACAGTGGAATTAAAAAATACTTATATTTTTAATGCCACTGTAGAGAGCACCATCACCACTTTAAAGCATATAAAATCAGACAATATTTATCTTTTTAAATTCCGGTTTTCATAGTGTATGATAAATCATCATCATCATCATTATCATTTCAGCCTATCACTAGTCCACTGTTGAACATAGGGGGGTTTTGCTGTAGTTGCCAAGCTTGGCGGGCGGGTTGGCAAACGTTTTAAATATAGTAGTAGTATGATTCTTCTACAAGATTAAACTCGTAGATCTAAAAGGGGCATAGTCTTACAATTTATTTTCTATATCTTTGCAGCAGTGGGTCTACGGATTCAAAATATTAATTATAAGGATTAAAGATTAAGTTTGTGTATGTTTGAAATCAAGAATACGAAAAAGAATACAGTTTATAAGTGTATATCATCAATGTATTGGCAAGTTATTAAAAAAAATATAAGTTACGATATTGTGGTGCTCGTGCAGCCTAATTTTTCCATAAAAGAAATATAAGTTAACTCGTTATTACTAAATCACTTTTATAATATAAATAAATTCCATTTTGTTTTATTTCAAACAACCGGAGCACGTAAATATAACAAATCAATTATTTGGTCAACGTGTTTAATGAAATAACCTACACAATAAGAAGTTAATTAGTGAGAACAATCTAATGAATATGGTATGTTTGGCCTTGACCTTTCTAAGTCGGTCACAATCCGTGGTTGTTTATGCACGTGCAATTTGTCAAGCCGTGTGGTGTAGCTACCACCCTATCTCATCCTGTGGGTATCGTAAAAGTCGACAGAAGGAAAAAACGGATGTGGCAGCTTCCTGGGACATCTGAACAAATTAACTTTTTTTTATTTGATAAACTGATGAAACTAACAAAACGTTCGCCTGGTGGTAAGTGCAACGTCTGCCCATAACAAATGCTGTGTCACACTGAAATTTTTTATGTGACACCGCACAGTGCCCATCACCCTGAGATATAAGTTCTTAAGTCTCATATGCCCAGTGATTACGCTACCTCACAGTGCCCTTCAGACCGAATGGGGGAAGCCTATGTTTAGCAGTGAACTAGTAAAAAGCTGAAATGATGATGATGATGATTTTATATAGTACTCGTAGTATCTATAAAGTGTGCTGACAATAAAGGAGAAATTCTAGTGTGAATGAATAGTTCAGATATTAAAGACAACAATTTTGATCAAAATTAATATGTCCATTCTACGAGTATATTCTAATGTCCAACACAATATTTTCGAGCGATAGGTCCCAAACACAAAAAAAAACATGAATTTGAGCAATCTCTGATTTGAGTCTGACTAAACTACGGATTTTTTTGTAACAAGAAAAAATCGGCAACGCTGCTGTATGGAAGCATCAATAACACCAATTAAAAAGTCAAACATCGCCCGCATCGCCGTATTCCGAGCCGAATAGCTGAATCGCTTGATCCAAAGACAATCAGCCATTCTATCTTGATAGACGACACTCGTGATTGTTCTTTTAATGGTGACGTTATAATACAAAGGCTTGTAAATTTTCCTTTTCTTCATCAGTTTGTAAAAAGTCCACAGCTGGACATAGGCCTAAGGAGGATTTGCTGTAATCGCCACGCTTGATGGATAGATTGGCGATAGATACGGCTTCCCGTTACCAGTCGGGATAATTTAGGTCAGATCTGGTACTGAAATGGTTTTTTATTTACGGTCATTCAGAGATTTTCCCTTAGCCGACTTTTACGACACCCACTTGAGAAAATTTTAATTTCAGGTTCTCTAAAGTTGCAACCATTGTTTTACCATTTGGTAAATAAATAGTCATTGCTTATGACATTCTTTATTCTGAAGAAAATGATGGATTAATCTTCACTCTACAATTTCTATTGTGTCGTGGATGTGTTTTACAGACATCAATTTAACGTGCACAAATACCCATGGCAGGAACAACGATCTGTAGGCCATACAAATATGTATGCAGTGCGAGAATCGAACCCACGGCCCATAGTGCAGAAACCAATCGCTTAGCTACAGCGATAGAGGTACAAATCAACGCGGAAACACAAATTAAACCCCCAATTACAATTATTGTTTTTTTTTTCTTAATTCTTTAATTAACAGAATGTTTTTAATTTCTGTAATAGTAGGCGTACATATTTTGTATATATACATAAAGCTATGTACGTAGATCATCAAAAAGAAAACATTATAAAAAGCTTCCTAGGCACTTGTCTGTTATCCTAATGGCCGCGACCGCACTGTGCTAATGTCTTTTTAAAATATTTTTGCAGGTGCGTCCACGTTAAGTGAACTTTAATAACTATTATGACAGTTTATGTAATGTATCGCTTAAATATGCACGTACAAATATGACTCGGTTGTAAAATGAGCGTATAATGTCAGCATTAATAAGGAAAGTGTTCGAGCAAAAGCAATTTCAACTTGAAACCCTCAAGATGATCCCTGCGATAACTGTCGATGATTGCTGGAAAATGTGATCACATCACATATTTTAATACTTGTGACCGTGTTAACATTGAAACTCACACTCATCTAATTGTTGACTAGCGTTCAAAATAAAAATATTGTTTATGAGAATATACTACTATTAATCAATGCTATAAATAATGAAGTGAAACGTAATTTATTTTTAAATTGAAGTTAATAATTTAAATGAAACTAATGTTACGGATTTTATCGCGTTTAATTTTACTACTTATAACCCGACGTTTCGAGTGCATTACAGCACCCATGGTCACGGGGGGGACTGAGGTGACAGATGTCCTGATGTCATAGTTAACCCGCAGTACCTTCAACTTTTCATTATTACTTTTGGTCCGATCTACGCAGAAAGAGCTAACTGTATCTTGAAGTCTTGCAGTGGTATGCTCATTTTTATATTTTGCATGCGGATCTTAGCAAAGTAACTTACTTTCCTCCATTATAATGGATTTCCGCAAAGTAACGCCTGATTCTATTAACTATAAAAATAATAATTGAAAGCTGCATATACATACAATAGCAGTTGTGCAGCGGTCGAGACCAGTCGCCTCAATTTTCCTCTCGGGTTGAGAATTGTTGCGTCTATAGTCACCCGTCGGCGGAAGATTCCGTTCAACGTGAGTTAGCTCCGTTGGATGTTGAGACTTCCGGCCGACCACAACGTGCTATTGAGTCAAGTGTTTGTGTATGCGATCGGCTTTTTTACACTATTGACACTTAGTTAATTGTGTGAAAGCTCGCGGCATTAGCTGGAAGACGAACTCCGCTTAGGCGTGAGACGTTTACCGGCCACGAATTACTCGACCCGTCGCTTCGCGTGCCTTGCGACTGCCTGCACTATACAGCTTAGCTGCCGGGAGGTGCACTGTGCATCGCTTGCAAGCGCTTCGATATTCGTTTATACGATACCGGAGTTCTGTAAGTTGGTGTGCGCTGAGCCACTGGTGGTGCGCTGGGTGAGGGTGGAAGTGAGAGTGCGAAAAGTGACAAGTGAAAGTGAAGTAAGGTGAACAGCAGAGCCCATCTTTTCAGAAGGGAATTTTGCCTCACCCGAAAAACTTCGATTGCGCTGCTGTGTATCAGTTTCCTGTGCACGTCACACAAAGGCGCAATCACTTAACTGCGAGCGCTGTATAGCCTCTTTTTTATTAAAAAGAGGTAGGCAGCGTACCTCACTATTGTGAGTGCGAACGTCCCACAGTTAATCTTGTTTCAAACGTCAGACACAACGCATTGTATTTTTCAATACAAACCAGAACGTCACTGTTCTTGTTTCAACTACAAATCACTAAGTTCTCTCTTAAAACTCGACAATGAGGGAGGGTGATATTGTCGATGACAAACCAAACGAAGCCGACCGGGATTCGAACCCCGAAGTTAGGGACAGCTTCTATGACTCACGGGAGCAACGTGAGTTCAGACGTAGACGCGGAAGCGTCCTAGAGCGTGCAATATGTGCACGCGATATTTTCGCGCCCGAACGCTCACGTGTGCTGCCAGCAGGCAGCCTTAATCCTAGGTCTGATATTGAATCGCGGGATACCGAACTCGTCGAAGGCGGGCCTGAGTGCCTGACCGGAGACGAACCGGGAACTCCGCGAAGCATGAAATCGGCACGCCGACACACACCACCGGAGACGGAGGCATCTCTTTACGAGAAACGCCAAAGGGTCAGACCAGCACCCTCCTCTCCGGAAGCGTCAACTTCGGGAATGCAACGGGAGAGAAGGGTGTATAGCACCCCCCCCCCCCCCCGCTCCCCAACAACGTCAAATAGTACATACTCGACGCCCAAAAAAGCTCAATTGAGCGTGTCGGGTATGGATGACGAATCAACTAGCATACATCATCAGGGTGGGGAAGAAAGGTTCGGGTGGGACACTACGTCCTACCAGACGCTAGATCAGGAGGTGGGGTATATTCCCCCCCCCTGCCCCCCCCCCCCCCCCCCCCCCCCCGACGTTAAGACCTACACCGCGATACGGAGAGAGGGAGACAGCAACATACGCTGTCGCAGCCGCAGCCCCCCCCGTGTCTCCCAGACCCCCGAGGTCTCCTGTAGGGCAGCAACAACAGCAAAGTCAAGCTGGATTGCAGCCACAAACTAATGACAGGCAAAACACCTATCCGCCGATAATTGTGGAATGCCTGCCCAATTGGGTACGGCATTTCAACGCATTACGCGGAATATTGGGGCATGCGCCTAATGCACGCCCTTTTGGTAAGGGCGTACGATTCATCCCACAAACACCAGACGAATACCGTGTAATTCAGCGGTACCTGGTCAACCTGTCGCGCGAAGATGCAGCCCTTTCGTGGTACTGCTACACGCCGGCAGCAGAACTCCCTACCAAGGTAGGAATAAGAGGCCTCCCTGTTGACACAGAAGTGTCGCAGATAGCCGAGGCATTAAGAAAATTAAACTTCCCGGTGCGCTTCGTGCGTGCTATACCACCTCGAAGAGGACGACCGGGTTGCCTATTTTATATGCAATTAGAGCACCTTAATCAAAGCGAACTGGCCCGACTTTATTCAGTCAACGAACTCCTGTTTATGCCGGGCGTTACTATCGAAGCCTGGCAGGGCAGGATAGGGCCAGCGCAGTGCCACAGGTGCCAAGCTTTTTGGCACGCCTCGGCGACATGCTTTCGACCCATTAAGTGCGTTCGATGCGCGGGCGATCATCCCGCGATCGAGTGCACGCTGGCAAGGGACGCACCACCGAAATGCGCGAATTGTGCACAGGCGCACACGGCCAACGACCGTAGATGCCCTGTGCTCAAACGCGAGGCTAGGAGGCGAGGCATAAAATTGCCGGCGCCCCTGCCGGAAAGGCCCGGTAAGCGCTCAGTCGCACAAGTGCAAATCGGCAGGGTTGACAATGAAGGGTGGACTACGGTGGGCCGAGTTAACCGACCTACCGCCCCCGAAAAACATGTCACCATCGCCGACAATAATAGGCAACAACAAAGGGCGCCGTTGCCAAAAACAATAGCTCACACCACACTAGCAACGCCCGCAAATGACGCCAATTCTGGGGCGACCGTTTCCAAGAGGAAAAAGAAGCGAAGGGGAAGGAAACGCAAAAGTGCGGACACACATCCGCCGGCCTCGACCCCGGTGCCGATGGTCATCAACCCCCCTGAGCAAATCGCCCCAGTAGGAATAACCGCAAAACAAAAAACTAATGCGGTTGCACGCAAGCCTCAGGCGTCTGCACGCTCCCGATCTGCTGAACCGAGAGTAGCGATGCCAAGAGGGCAGCCACCTAAACGCCAGACAGGAACACCGAGAATCCTGCCGAGAGCCACTGGCAATGTACCAGATAACCAACAAAGGCAACGACCTCAACACCATCAACAACAGCCTCAAATCGAGGTAGGCAAAACTATTGAATACCTAGTTAAGTTGTTGATGCAACTACTGTCCGACGTCATAGTCGCAATCTCGGCAGGTTCTAATCCCATAGAGGCCATTACAAGGGCCCTCACGCAGCTCATAGCAAGCAAATTCGGAGCCAGTCATTAGAATAATGTATTGGAACTCCGGCGGCGCTCAAAAACGAGCGGCCGAGCTTAGATTACTCGCCCACCTATACAATATACATATTATATTGGGCGAGACTAAGTTCAGACCGGAGCTAACGTTCAAAGTGCCGAATTTCTTCGTGTACCGGCGCGACGAGATCTCACCACAAGGCACACCGTACAGAGGTACGGCGGTGCTAGTGCGTAGAGATCTAGTGCACGAAGAGCTAGAGCTGCCTAATTATATCTCAATGCGCTCAATTGGCGTAAGGCTGAGCACAGCTGGGAGGGAACTTCGAATATATTCGGCGTACAAACCTCCCAGCCTTAGTTTATGCACCTCCGACATCCGAAACATTTTCGATGGTAGCACCCCCGCCCTTATTGCCGGGGATCTTAACGCAAAACACCCGGCATGGGGTTCCAAAGTTGTCAACACAGCGGGCATAGCGCTGTACAACGATGCGGACGAAGGGGGGTGGTATGAGGTGCGGGGGCCAGACGAACCCTCCCACTACCCCTCCATCGACAGTCATCATTCGGATGTACTAGACATAATGCTCTGCCACAAATGGAATTACCCATCACAGATTGAGGTGTTGCATGACGTCACTACGCAACACCTCCCGATCCTCGTAACGATAAGCCTCTCACCAGAGGCTAGCGTCCAGCCCAGAGCGCCCCGCTACAGGACGAACTGGGAGAAATATCAAAATTCAATTACTAACTTAACACTTGGCGGGCCTGTTAAAACGTCGGAAGACGTAGAGGCCGCTGCCACAAGGATTTCTAATACCATCGCAGAGGCAAACTCAGCGGCCTCTACGATAGTGCCGACAACACCATACAAAGAGCAACTCCCAACAAATTTGCGCGTTACCATTAAAAAGAAACGCGCGCTCAGAAAGCTCTGGGCTCGAACCCGCTGTCCTAGAATAAAGCGCGAGCTCAACTGCTTGTCCGAGAAGCTATCGGAAGATATCCAGAGTCATAGAGGTAGGCTCTGGGAACAAAAGGTAGATGAAGCTAGTGAAAAGCAAACCACACTTCATCACCTTAACCGTATGCTTACTCGGGCAAAAGCTCCCGTTTGCCCACTAATAAATAGTGACGGCAAACGTAGTTACGAGGCTACGGATCGTGCAGAGACATTGGCGGAGCACCTAGAGGTGCAATTTTGTCCAAATGCTCGAGACCCCCAATTTGAGACGCATCTAACTAGCGTTGAACACCGCGTACAGGAATTCCTGTCCACCGAAATCTCACCTCTGCCAGGTGACACTTTTATGTCACCAAAAGAGGTTAGCAGAGCTATTCGGCACCTCCCGGCGCGCAAAGCGCCCGGAGCGGACGGGATACCAACAGTGGCGCTAAAACACATGCCAAGAAGGGCCGTGGTCACGTTGACCAGGCTCTTCAACGCTATATTACGCACTGGGCACTTCCCACAAGTCTGGAAAATTGGTAAGATCATCGTGTTGCCGAAACCAGGCAAGGATAGACGGCACCCATCAAGTTACCGTCCCATAACACTACTTCCGCACATAGCGAAGCTATTTGAGCGGCTGCTGCTGCGGAGAATCCGACCGTGCGTCACACTACGTGACGAACAACACGGCTTCCGCAGCGGCCATTCCACAACAACGCAGCTTGCCCGAGTGCTACACTATTTGGCCTTTGAGAAAAACAAAGGTCGAAGAACGGTCGGAGTGCTACTCGATATCGAGAAAGCATTCGACCGGGTGTGGCACGACGGGCTGATATACAAGCTGTTGGAAACTACCACCCTGCCAGACGCTATAGTGCGGCTTGTAGTGTCATATTTGAGGGACAGGAGCTTCTTTGTGCGTGTCGAAAATGCGAATTCGACAACACGAACCATAAGTGCGGGAGTTCCCCAGGGAGGGTGTATATCGCCACTCCTGTACGCGGTCTACACTAACGACATCCCCACCCTGGAAGGCCGCCTCCAGGAGGATGTCACGCTAGCGATGTTCGCAGACGACAGCGCCTATTTTGCGTCTTCTCGTCGGGCAGACTTAGCAATTCGCAAAATGCAACGCCTGCTGGACATACTTCCTGAGTGGCTAAGTAAGTGGCGAACACAAATTAACGTGACTAAAACCACAGCAATCGTCACTTACATACCTCGAAAGCCAATTCCAACACTTCGGCTCCTGGAGCAGGACGTGGGTTGGAAAGCCAAGGTGACGTATCTGGGGTGTGTCATAGATCGCTCGTTGCGGATGGGGCCGCAGGTGGAACAAATCATCTGCCAAACCCGTGCCGCACGGGCGATCCTGAGACCAGTCTTAGCGTCCCAGATGCACACCAGAGCGAAACTGATGGTCTACAAGACCTACGTCCGCTCTAGGCTAACATACGCAGCGCCGGCGTGGTACGCCCTAACGTCCGGCGCGCAGAAAAAGCGATTACAGGCACAGCAGAATCTTGCATTGCGAATAATCGTGGGGGCAGGGCGTTACGTCAGAAATGATGTTATAGCCCGGGACCTCAAGATTGAGACACTATTTATTTATTTATTTATTTATTTATTTATTTATAGTATTATTTATTTAGTGAGAAATTCATTACCCGGGTGGCGAGAGGGCTCTTTGACAGAGCCGACAATGGGCCGCACGAACACCTGTGCGGCCTAGCGCCACTGCATGCTCGCCCGCCTGACGGGCGACCCTACCCACGAGAGCTCCTACAGCTACTGCCGACTGACCAAGAAGGTCAGGAACGAGCATAAGCCCGACGAGCCAGCTGGGTAATAAGCCTAGGATAGGCGCAAAATAGGATACTTAATCACAGTCGTGTCGATTCTCTTTACTCGTTTCGGCATGACCTTTTTCTTCCTTATATATTTAATAGTTGCGACTGTTACTTTTACATAACGGTCGCAGCTACAATAGCTTCCTGCAACAGATGTGCACATCTATAATGTAGCACTCTGACTATAAATTATTATTTATTAAATTTATGCATTGTCCGTCCTAACTATTATATGTTAGTTGTAACAAGAAGTGCGCGTTTATTGCGCGCACTCTTATAATATAATTAATATATAAGTAACAACTAACAATAAAAAATAAACTAACATTAACCTAATTTGTTCAGATGTGCACACTTTGTGTAGCACTCTGCCTACCCCTGCGCGAGCGACTTGCTACTAACTTTTGTTGTAGCAAGGCAATGCCCGCGCGGGTTCTATTTTTAGTTCTATTTCTATTTCTATTTTTATACTTTCCAGATGTGCTCATTTATTACAAATGTAGCACTCTGCCTACCCCCTTTGCTCTAGCCTTGCTGATACTATTGTATCAGCAAGGCGATAATCTCCTTGACTATCTATATATTTATAATAGTATTTTTATAACTATCGCTCGTCATATTAAACTCCCTAATCTTCATTTACTAACGCTACCAACTCTGTTGCGTAAGCGTAGGAGTTTAATATGACACAATCTTTTATCTCCGATCTCTCCCGATGATGATGATCATATCTCTCGGTGAGGATGATCAACCTTAATTGTATTTTCTCCGAGCGCCGAACTCTTGCACAGGCTGTCTCGCTCGCTTGTTGTTGTCGTCCTGGTCGCGCGGCCACTTAGGTGGTCGCGCGACCGTCCCGTTCGCACGGGCGGGCGTCTCGCTCGGTGCGGATGGATCGGCGTCGCTCGGAGATATACACCTTCTCTATTTATCATTCTTATTTTCTTGTTGTTTGTTTTTCCATGCAAATGCTGCGACCTTTATTAATTATATGTATCAACAAAAAATATCAACAAAAACGTCAAGCAGCATTTGCAATAATCTTTCAATCCCGCGTTAAGCGGTATCCATGACCGGGGGGAGCAGTGCCCTCCCGCGATGAAGCCCGGGCAAAGAGGTTCACCTCGAGGCCCGAACCTGCACGGCCACCACATGGCCGTTGCAGACGACTCGGTAGTAGTAGAAAGCTGAAGGTACTCCGGGTTAACTATGACATCAGGACATCTGTCACCTCAGTCCCTCCATGGGTGCTGTTAAGCACTTGAAACGTCGGGTTATAAATAGTAAAATTAAACGCGATAAAATCCGTAACATTAGTTTCATTTAAATGTGTAGTGTTCGCGTCAATATACGAAATCATTGAAGTTAATAACTTGAATAAAACCAAGAATAAAGATCATTTTCCATATTTTCGAAGTTAAGAAATATTTCATTATGATAGCATTGTATAAATAAATTTAGTTTATTGCATTATATATTTTAGTTATTATAAATAGATTTTGTAAATAAATACGTTCATAATATTTTTAACAAACTAGGAATGCGCGGAAAACTCGATGCAAACAAGTTGAAAAATCTCCGATGTTGCTTTATAAGTCTGAACTTATTGCATCCTTCTCCGTGTCTCTGCATCCGAATATTTTTTCCTATTGACTAAGCGTTCAAACAATTACCTGTAGACTTATGCGGGCTAAAGTGTTTAGGTACTCTTACAACACAACAATGGATACACTATAGTGTCGTTGCAGAAATGCTAATATTGGTTTTGGCAAAGGTTCGAAATTGGGGCACTTGATGCAGTTTGGATTAATTTTTAATCTTATTCAATAACATTTATATATAAGGAACCAGAATGCTCGTCGAGGTTTAACCAGTACACTTTCTAGGGATCACCTTATTCTGAAAGGAATTATTTGAGTAAAGAAAGACAAAAACAGATTACATTTCAGTTAATACTCTAAAATAAAAAATAAGCTTAATAACAAGCTAATATTTGGAATTACCTTAGTTTTTTCTATTATTGACAATCATCATTGTCATCATTTCAGCCCATCATAATTCCACATAAGGCTCCCCATAGATTAGTTTAGCCCCGCAACTTCCCGCAAAATCGTGTAGGCTCCATCTAGTGCCTCGTCGCTTCAACATTGTCGTTTGCCGGCACGAGGTGGCAACCTCGTTGCCCCTCGAAAACCTTTCTTCCCTAACAGTTATCTGTTCTACGAGCTATATGGCCGACCTGGTGGTATGGATTCTATGCTGGAATCCGTCTAGGTAGATACCACCTCAGGGCCGTGCCTGCCGTGAAGGAGTAGTGTGCAAACATTACCTGCTTCGGTTTGAAGGGCACTGAGAGCTAGCGTAATCACCGGACATATGAGACTTAAGAACTGATGTCTCAGGGTGACGAGCGCAGTGTGGCGTTCAAATGTTAAAATGTTCTGAGTGACACAGCATTTGTTATGGGCAGACGACGACACTTACCATCAGGTGTACGTTTTGTTCGTTTCGTCACTTCATTAAATTAAAAAAAAACCTATTGCGACTGCAACTTGCTGATTTTTAGGGCAATGTAGGTTACTATAATTATATTTTTATTGTTAACAATAAACTTAATTTAATAACTTACCGGAAATTTAAATACTTCACAGTTTTAAAAAAAATAAGCAAAAAATGTATAAAAAAAAGTAAAGTTTCAGCCTATAAATGTCCCACTACTGAGCACAGGCCTCCTCTCATTTCTGAGAGGGTGTTTGGAGCTAGAAAGAATCCGCCACGCTGCTCCAATGCGGGTTGGCGGACTTCACATGTCTTCGAAATATTTTTTATTCCTCAGACATGCAGGTTTCCTCACGATGTTTTCCTTCACCGCCGAGCACGTGGTAAATCGGCACTTAAAATTGCAATTAACAATTTTAGTGGTGCCGGCACCGGGAATCGAACCCAGGTCACTCGCGTACTATGAAATTTAAAGCGAGCGCCTAGCCCCTGAGCTACCACGGCTCAAAAAAAATGTATATTTCATTTAAATTCTTCATAACACGTTTTCAAGTTTTCATCATAACTGCCGCAAAACATGTTACTATAATTGCAAATTTAACTAATTATTACACATAGAGATATTCCCGAAACAAAGTAAAATACAACATATTTCGACCTAAAATGCACGTTTCCCGCAAATGTTACATACGAATACATAATTAATAAGCTAATTAATTAAAGCCATTACGGAGCGACATACACCAATTTAGTATCGCACTGCAGGTGCTGTGTTGCATCTGCTGTTAAAGCTATAGAGAGCCATGGTTGGCTGGGTAACCTTTGTACAACTAAAGTCAAATGTAGGTACTCGTAGCATCTATGTAAATTATATATTTACGTACAATAACAATAGCGCACAGGCTATTTCCTTACTTGTATGGTAATGTAGAGCTGTTCTAATTCAGGGACCGGGCGATAGCTTTAAATTCATAATATACATAAATTTTATGGAAGAAAGTGACGAGACGAGCAAGTCGTTCACCGATAAGTGCAACGTCTGCCCATAACAAATGCTGTGTCACCCAGAACATTTTCTGTGTGGTACTAACGCAACGCTCTATATTATATATATCTCTATATATAATATATTACACTAGCTTACATTTTTGTTTACGTAAATATAACATTTAGATGTATAATATATCTAGTTCCCTATATGTAACGGATAGAACAACAACCGCGACTACTACGAGATCTATTTACTTATGCACGAAGGCAAGTAATTGCATCACCTTCGCTCATTCCGCGACTTCGTCCGCGCGGATGTAGGTTTTAAAATATCCCGTGGGAACTATTACATTTTCCGGGATAAAAAGTATCTCATACATATTATAAGATAATAAGTATGTCCGTCTCCAGGATGCAAACTATCTCTGTCATGTCTCTAAATTTTGTCAAGAACGGTTTAGCAGTTGAACTGTGAAACTTTAACAAACAGACAGAGGGACAGAGAGAGTTACTTTCGCATTAAAAATATTAGTATGGATTTATCTAGTCTTTTAATGTTTTTATGGAAATCGCATTGGAAAGCTCTGTATACAGCGTGCTTGTCAGCGTGCTGTCACTTCTCACTCATGAGATATTGGTTGTAAGTCTCATGTGGCCTGTTATATCACCAGCTTCAGTGCCCTTCAAACAGAAACGCAGTAGTGTTTAAAGACTACTGCAATAGTCGGTTTAACGCCACTAACACACGGGGAATAATAATAATACGGTATAACTAACAGTATACTCCTTTGCATCACCGCTGCGGGTCATATCCTTGTATGACTTACAGATAGCACTTCGTTTCTTGGTATTTGTGCATGTGCAATTTGTGTTTGTCAACGCTTTTAGTATTTAGGAGATCGAACCTAATAGAGATATCAAAAGACAAAGAATACTTTACATCTTAATACACAATTGTAGGCAAGGTAAGGCAGAATTTTTAACTGTGGATCGCTGGTCCGGGTTCGGGTGTTAGTGCAAGTTAAATGTATGTCTTTATAAACGCATCCACGATGCAGGACAAATCTTGGTGTGGGTATCGTTTTTTTTAACAACTAAAAAAAAACATATACGAACACCGAATAATGATCAACTATGGAATACGCGACAACAAAACTACGTGAACAGAAACTATGTAAGTCCTCAGTCAAAAAAATAGTAGGCGCTAAAAAAAACTATGTATATTTTCGGTGATGTAATTGCTGTTAGCCTTCTCGGCTTTTACAGCTTCATCGGATACTGTGCTCGCGGGCCAGGGGCCCGCGTGCCAGGTTTGGTTTGACCCAAACATAAATAAATAAATAAAAACTCCTACAAAAACCTCGAAATTCGGACTGTGTCGCGTTCGCTGCGTGCTTTCGCGATTTCGAATATCTTAAATATTTTAAGTCATCTAATGACCGTCCGAGGCAGGCTGCGGGCGTCCATTCGGACTGTCGACTTGTGTGTCGGTAACTCTGGGCGGTGAGAACCGCCCTGGAACACGGATGAATCGTGTGTACGCGGTGTGATTATTGACTATTGCGCGCCGCTCTCTACGGCGGTCGCGCGTCGTGGTGTAAAAAAAAAAACTATTGATAAACCTTAGACAATGTTGGACTCTCTGCAAAAGAAATATTCATAAAACCTTAAATTCGATTTTCTATTTGTAAACTTTATTTTGTAAAAAAAAATTGATATTTGAGCTCTGCTTTTTAATGTTTACGAATTATTAAATAGTATAATATATATTTTAATTAAAATGTAATCAATAATGAAAAGTAGACGACTTTTTAAATTACAGGCACAAAATTGCCCTTCAAATTATTAATTTAGAATATGAATTTCTTATAAAGTGAAACAGGAATTAATAAACGCACCGCAATCAATCAAGATGACATCAATGTATTGAACCTCCCTTATAATTGTTTCGTACAAACACCTCAGGTGTTACTACTTCGGGCAAAGTTCAAACGTCACGTTACATTTTATCTACGTTCTACGTTTTACTAATTTATCTGTATACATTCAGGGGAAAAATAACTTTTTGAAAAGATTGTTAATATCATCACGTATTACTTTTCGGAAATCCATTACAGTGAAAGGGGGAAACAAAGTCAATATGCTAAGATACAAATACTGGGTATACTGGGTACCGCATATAAATACTGGGTTAAGTGAGCCGTGTGTAGCTCACTTGGCTGCTGTCTGCCGCAGGACCTATAACACTTGATAGTACCTCGTTGTGGGGCGAAACACGTCGGCTGGTACTACACAATAGTAGGGTATAGGGAATTTAGTGGCAGTCTTAGTTTGCTTGTTGTTTTTGCGGGACGGCAGACTAGAAGACGGTGGTAATGGGTACTGACAGAAGGAACAAATTTTTTTTTTACCTTATTATATAAAATACAAGCTGGCCGGGAAAACGTTTGTCCTGCCCGTTCCGGTATGTGACGCGATGAGTTTGAATTCTGAATTACATTTTAGTACGAAACTTTACAGCCAAACGACCACAGCGCCACCTACCGGGTCGGATTTTGTATTTTTCTTTTTTGGTTTTCCACTTAAATTTTGGAATTATATTAAGCACATCGTTGTGCTAGCGGTTAACGATTCTCTACAGTTATAACCATAGTTGCCAGTGATAGTCTCCACCGTCAAATTTCGTGGATAACGCTTTGAACACTTGCCGTCGACCATGCACGGTGATAACGGTAGACTGACTTAAAATAACATAATTAAGCAATTATCAATTACAATTTCAATAACATCACAAAGTGAACATCTTCGAATGCAAAGTACCATTTGACTAACAAATGCAGTACGATCGAAAACTTAATGAAAATTGGTGAAAACTCGAAAAAAATGCTAATAAATTGCGGCGCTCGTCTGCACTGCTAACTCAATAGTATGCATTCAGTATCATTTGAATCAGCTGTCAGAGGAGAATCAAAGACAGAAAAGAAGGAAAAGTATTTATTGTCAAAGAACTGTCAAGCATACAAAACAATATACGTTTTGTTTCTGGCATGTGTCACTTGGGAGTTGTTACAAATGGCGTTGTATACAGAAAATGTATGAAAAAAAATTATATTCTTCATAATTCTGTTTTCCTGGTTCATTTTTCGATGTTTTAATAGTTGTTATGCTGTTCGGGACGGGGAAAAATCCAACTAATTTAACATCATAAAAATCGATCCAGCCGTTCTTGAATTATAAATAGTGTTGACTAAGACGATTTTGTTTTATATATATAGATAATTTATATATTTGCAGTGTGGCTTAAGAAAATCTGCCAACCCATCCCATCCCCTGAGTGTCGTAAAAAAAAGTATGACGGATTGCATAGTTCTGATAGGAGGTAGAGTGGAACAAGTGAAAGAGATTGTATTCTTGGGTTCTTCCTAAATTGAAATTTAAAACTATTGTTATTCTTCCAATACTTGGCCAATACTTGTATAAGACATACGAAAGTAATTTATTTCTGCAGCTGTTATCATTAGGTCTATAAGAATACTTAAATTATTGTAATTACATTAAAATATTTTATTGTAAAAGTAAATTTGTGGTGGCGGCTTAAGAGAATCTACCACCCTATCTCATCCCGTGGGTGTCGTAAAAGTCGTCAGAGGGAAAATTAAAACCAAGATGATAGGTAGCAGCATCTTCCTGGAACATCTGAATAAATAAACTGCGGTTGCCAACCCGCCTGCCAAGCATGGCAACCATGGAAAATTCACCCAAAAGAGAGCTACTAACTTTTGTAGCAATCTTTGCGGGAGGCCTTACAGCAGTGGACTAGTGATAGACCAAAATGATGAGGATGACGATGATTAAATTTCACATGCACAATATAACGAGACCCGAAAACGAACAATTTGTATTTTTGCACAAATGTTAGCCCCGGCCGGGAATCCAACCCTCGACCTACGGCACATAAGTCAGGTACCCTAACAACAACGCCACGCGGTCGTCAATAGCCATATGAACATCGGTAAAAATTAAAGTTCACAAGCAGTTTATGAAAACAATAGACTTTCAGATTTATAATTATCCATATACGTTTACACGTTTATTTATTTATATGCAACCAATTACGTGACATTGACAATTATAAATCATTTCAAACTAAAATTGAAAGCCAGGGTGAATTGAAACGGTCACAGGCAATTACGCGTTGTAATATTGTCGAAAACATCGTTACGCTACATAAAACCAGGGCCGAATATTCACGTAGTGCTATATTATATTGTCAAATAGTTTTCATTTAAATAACAAAATGCAGCGAAATATACAACTAACAACACTTAAGTGTTTAAATATTTTTTATCACTCATTTAGATTTAATTAACAAGACTTATTTACAGGGTATCTGCCGCAAGAACTTAACAACTGATTTCTCTAACGAAACAAGGTGACACAGTGTGATGCCACGCAGAGTTTCCAAGAAGTTAGTGAAGTGGTTAGGGGCAGTGTCGGAGACAAAGGACAGCCTCTACATTGTGACATTAGGGGTGTTCGTTGAAGTAATTTAATAAAAAAAAATGGTAGTGTAATTTCTGCAAACGTAGTCCGGTACTCCCATGGTGTTCTGCGTGACACGATGGATGTCGGCACCGTCGGGTTGCCAGCGACGTTGAAGGGACGCCGGTGATAAAACGACCACGCAGCGTCACGGTCGGCTCGCAGGTGTTCAATGTTTCAGCGGAAGGTAGTTCTACGGTCGCTCGGAACCTTGGATCGAACCTTGGACTCAAGCCTTTTACCAAACCTTGGACTGAACCTTGGACCCCAATAAGGGATAAAGTTAAATATAAAACTTAATATGCCACCGAAACGTATACAGCTAAAGTAGGTACAGCACAACGTACTTAAATTCCGTCAGGAGACGTGTGTGTACCTAAGCTGAGCGGTGTGCAGAATGGTAGCCCCGGTGAAATGACCGTAGGCAATCCCTCTCGGTCTCGAATCTTCGATTGACGTCACACGAACGGAGACAAAAGAAACCTGTCTCGTCGCAATCAATTATAGGTGTGTAAGTGTGAATTTTATTTTAAATTGAACGCGTGTATGCAGCTCGAAGCTTAGCGCTAACAAATATAAATTTAAATTCTAATGTGTGTATGTATGTTAGGTTATAGACGTATGAATTAAATAAAAATGTTATATTAAAATTTAAAAATATAAATGTAGAATTTTGTCAAATTATGGATACTTATTGCCTAATTTTGAAGCCATGTAACAACAACGTTACAACATATCCATTCATCAAAAAATACCAATTTCTGAATTGTAAAATTATTGGTTTCGATGCCAAATCCCTCGAGTAAGTAGGTTTTACGCCGCGGGTTCTGGATTCGAATCCCAGTCGCAGCCAACATTTGTGCTAAAACCATGTTGCTGCTTTTCGAGCCTGGTTGTGTTGTGATTGTCCCTGTATCTCCGATACGACATCTTAGCCTAACTGCGGTCGGTTGGCGGGTAGGTTGTGACGAGTTAGTGCCTCTGTGTTTGCGCGTACATACATATAATATACGTACGTATAAGTACGTATCCTGCGAGCAATCAAGTATAGCTCCCGACAATATTCGGAAGTTATCGCTATCGTCAAAATCGGCAAGGAAGACATCATCATCAATAACTGATTTAATAAAACTACTTTTACGGATTTTATGGCGTTTAATTTTTAAACTATTTACAACCCGACGTTTGGAGTACTTTACAGCACCCGTGGTCACGGGGGGACTGAGGTGACAGATTTCCCGATGTCATAGTTAATCCGGGGTACCTTCAGCTTTTAATTATTATTTTTGGCTCGATCTACGCAAAATGAGCTTACAGTTTGAAGTCTTGCGGTGGTATACTTGGTTTTTGATTTAATTTTATTATTAATTATGGGATCCCAAGCCGGTGGTAATACCCAACAATCTTCTCTATTGTAAGTAGGATGTTTTTTAATATCAATAAACTCGCGAATCATCCTTGGTAGGAAACGGAGCTCTTTTGCAAGGATTTGCGGACTATCAAATCTGATGTAATGGTTGGGGTGATCTAGAACATGGTCACATACTGCAGACTTCCTAGAGCGTCGATGCTTCACGTAAGCTACGTGTTCTTTTACGCGGGTTTTTATAGATCTTTTAGTTTGTCCTATGTAAGAGAGACCAAATTCACAATCTAGCTTGTATACACCTGCATCTTGTTGAGGGACATTACACTTGACAGATGGTAAAAACTGACTTATCTTTTTCGGCGGCTTGAAAAATGTTCTTATGGAAGCACGCTTCAAGATATAGCAAATCTTTTCCGTGACTCCTCTGACATACGGTAGAATAGCAGGTACACGCTCGACTGTGGCTTCTTGTCGTGCAAAACTTGCTTGACATGCTGAAGCTCGGTGGCCAGGTGTTTCTTGTCACTTATTCTCGGGTGAACGACTTGTACGTCTCGTCACTTTCTTCCATTAAAAAAAATCTGTACAGCGCATCACGTACGGCAGTGTAATTAAAAAATTTAATACTCAATGAGGCGTCGGTGTAGATCCCTGGACATTGATGGAATAGGACAACGTTCTGGACCGTCGTTATTATAACTGCGCTACACGTACCCGTGTAAAAGCCTTCGTGAATATATAAACGAGCTTACGGAGGACACTTATGACAAAAAGTGTCTGCTGAATTTCAGCGAAGGGACATAAACGTTGCCCTTTTATCTGCTTACTCGCCTACCCGCTTCAAAAGGGCATGTAAAACGATATTCAGCTCAAGGTCTACTGTGATATTAATATTAAAAGATTTAATAGAAACTTCAATATTCCATCTTCTCGTGAATTTCAAATAACAAATCAAATATTCGAAATGTTAACGTATTCAAAGTAACCGTAAAATAAACAGCAACGATGGGAAATCAGTTTGAAATAATAATTTCCTACCAGATTGTGTCCGCGTGGATACAGTTTTAAATATCCCGAGGAAACTATTTAATTTTCCGGATATAAAAAAATAATCCTATCGTCATCAAGAAGCAAGCTATCTCCAAACCAAATTTCGTCAACATCGGTTCAACGTTTGAGCCATTAAAAGGTAACAAACAAACAGAGAGAAAGAGAGAGTTACTTTCGCATTTATAATATTATATTAAGTATGGAAAGTATGGATTTTACCCTCGCAATTCACCAGCTTTTCGAAATTCCGCGAACTTTGAAATTATTAACCTTTTATGATGAACAGCCATGAGATATGGGATAGCGTGGTAAATTTAATTAGGTGATACAAGATCGTACTTAGTAGAAATGTAAAATGTCGGCTCAGTTCGCACAGTGGCTGAGTGATTGGCTTCTGCGCCATGGGCCGCGAGTTCGATTCTAAAACGGAAGAAATAGCTGTATAGCCTACAGATAGTTGTTCTGGTTCTGGTTATATATCCATGTGCAATCTATAGAAATAAATGTTACGCCACAAATCTCAAAAGCGTTGAACATAATTTAAAAAATTATGATGGGGCCAGTTCAGCAGTGAATTCGGAATAGACTGCAGTGGTATTAATGTTATAAATGTAAACTAGCGAACTATATCTGCCCAATGTTCGGAATGGGTCTCATCCCATTTTTAAGAACATTTTAGAGTTTTTAAGGGTCGCTGAACGCCAGAGCTAAAATACATAATACGCTAAAATGAAGCTCATTCATTGGTTAATGGGATCAAATAAAACCGATCACGAAACATACCAGAGTTACACAGTAGCCCCCCAGGACGGATTAATGGACTTCCAAATAATGTCGTTAGTATCACAGACTTGCAGGTTTCCTTACAATTTTATCGAATACGTGGTAAATCAGCACTTAACAGTTTTAGTGGTGGAACCCAGATCACTCGCGGATAATAAAATTTAAGTCGAGCGCTCAGGGCCCCTGATCTGGCATTGCCCTGTTAATTACTGATAGTAGGATTCCTACATAAAATGGCGGTGACATACGGACGGGATTCAATTATAATTTTTACTACGAAACCCTAAAAATTACAAACAAATTATGGTGTGGTAAATTACATTAATTACGTAATTAGTATTAATTAAATTTTCTATTAAGACTTACTTTTGTTTTCCTAGCAGTCCTGTGTTTTCGACTGTATATGGACAGATCTCAGTCACAGATTCCATCATCTTTTGGAGGTTAAAATGAGTGAAATTAACTCGCATTATTTGTCTTTTCTTTTTTTATCACCACTCATAGTCTGATGTATAACTGATCACAGATTTATGACTAAATTAGTAATAAAAGATATTTCTCCGCAGTCAATGAAACGTTTTGTGTGTGAGAGGCAATACTGTAGCACAGATTATGTTACAGATCTGTGCGACAGAACCTCAGTATAATCCCTTTTTAATTTTTATATTTATGGTACTCTGATGATGTTGCTATTATTTTTAGTTACGAGTTAACAGATTTTTTTAAAGATTTTATTTATTTTGAAAGTTGTATTTTCCTTGTATATTTTTTAATTATGTTGCATGTTGTGTTTTTAATTATGATGCATGTTATGCCATGAATTAATATTTTTTCTTTCTTTCTACGCAGCAATCCGTCTATATAGGCATGTAGGTATTACCGCGGTGTCAGTTATTCTGCCGTTAAGCAGTAGTGTTCAAACGTTTCCACTAAGGAAAGATTACATGCAGAGGGACGACGAAGCCGTCTAGACAGGGCAGTTGTACGGCAACAGGTACAATTGTGCCCATACTGTCCTCACCAGTATGGGACCGATGAAGAAGGGCTGATGCGTCGCGCTCTTTAATGTCAATTTATTTATCGAAGAAGATTCAATATTATTTTGTAAAATGTGATAAATTTTATTATTAACTGAATTTGGTACACACTCGTATTACAAATTGTCTGTCGTCTTCAAAAATAAATAAATAACTGAGTTATCATCAGTTTTCATATAATGAAGAAAGGTATATCATGTTTTTCTTTTCATTTAAGTACAGTAATTCAAATTCAGTCTATCTTTGTGACAAAATGACAATATTTTTGAAAGTTATTAGTGTGGAATCTCGTGTTAACTTATTGATTTATTTTATTGTTTGTATATGTTTTACAACTCGATGGATACAGGTTACCTCTCGATTTGACCGAGTATTGGCCGGAGAGATATTCTTTTAAACTAAATAAATTAAGGTTTTCGTAATTATTTACTCATTCTGGTTCTGAAAATTAAAAGCTAAATTGTGTAAGTTCATCTTTAAAAAACATAAGGTAATTCTTTTACCTCGGCTTACAATAAACGAATGTAAACCTATAAAGTGTTTTAAGTTCGACTTAAAACATGCTATTGCTCACTTGCCAAATGCCAACTTCCTGCCTTCTGCTAAGGTAATTACAATTAAAAAGATAACATCTTTGACTTGTATTCCTAAATTTTTATTTCGTACAGTCTTTGCTACTATCTTAATTAATTGTTCGTACTCTCCATAAGTTCCAGGCCACGCAACAAACACATTTGTCTTCTATAAGCATGTAAAAAATCCACTGCTGAAATAGGGCTCTCCCAAGAACGGATGTTTTGCTAAATCCACCATACTCAGAATGCGAATTGGTAAACGCAGTACATGTCATTATTTAAGCAGTGTTGATGGATTTACCCGTAAGATTTTTAAGTTTTTCCATGTTGTTTTGAATGTTGAGATTTCCTATGCATTGCCTTAGTCGACCCCTGCGAAAAACACAGGAGATGCGTTGCAGAGTTTTTTATGCCGGCAACTGCATGATCCACTCACTTAGACATCCGCATAAAATCGTACACATGAATACTGTAACCTCCTAAACCCAAAACCGGAATCTTATTAACACCCGTACCATTTTTGGAAATCAGCATATTAACAACAACTAGACATTTTGAAAGATGTTTCAGTGCAGATCAACAAAATATAGGTGGAAATCTATATTAAACACATAGACACATTTCTGCACTAATACTAAGAATATCGTAAGATCCTATCTGCCCAAATTATAGCTTAAAAATATATTTGTTAAATCCAAAAATACGTGCCTAATAACACTTAATTTTTTAATAAGAAATATATTGCATCAATATTAAATGAAAACAAAAAAGAGGATAAAAAAACTAGGTTTCATGTTTTGAAATTGTGCCACTCAGAAATGTTTTGGGTGATATGCGTTAATATTGAAGCAATTAACGGTAATAGGCTAGCCGCATGGCCTACCTGACTTCTACGCTGCGGGTGCTGGATTCGGATCCCAGTCGAAGCTAACATTTGTGCAAAACACAAATTGTTGGTTTTCTGGTCTGGTTGTGTTATGCATGTCAATATATATCTGTAAAATTCGCTGCGATTCCGCGGCTTATGCTGAGACGGTCCCTTCCGCCGCTTCATCTCCGCACACACAAACACATTTTTTTTCTTTACATTGTTATTTTTCTTTGTATTATGTATACCTTATGTTATGTGTACCATGTATTATGTGTGTAGATGGAAGTGTCGGAATTAATGCTTTTAATGTCGATTAACACGCACCCACGATACAGACAAAATTCTACTGTGGGGTATCGTTAGATACATATAGGAAATTTTTACATTATTGCTACATAGTTATTGATGTGCAACATAAGCACACTAAACCAACTGACACCTTTCATCAATCATAACTTATAAAGTACAGTTTCTATTTAAAACGAGCCTTGCAACTTGCCGGTTAGCTGATCAACTTTTATTAGTTTGTGGGGCAGAAAAATAATCAAAGTCTACAATTTATCGCGTACGTGCCTCGTAGATAACTCTTAACTGTTTGATATGACGCCTAGACTTTCAGTCCAATAGAAATCTAATAGATAATATATTTATTGTTAGTAAACAACTACATAAAGCAACCTTATGAATGTTAACCTGAGAATTTATGAGATTACTCTTTTCTTTTATTTATTGATTATTTTATTTAAATAAACCTTGTCCCAGTCTAGAACTGCTTCTGTATTCGTAAGTGCGTTATATACAGACAACCGCGTGGCCTAGCTGTCAAAGTACTTCACTTCTACACCTCAGAGGGTTTGATTCCCAGCCGGCGCCATTTGTTTTTGTGCAAAACCACAGATCCGGCTGTGGTGTGTGTGTGTACATTATATCTGTGAAATCTGTGAAAGGCATCAATGATACAGGAGGTATCCTGGCGGGCATCGTTTTTCTCGGCTTAAAGAACAAAAATTGCACAAACATAAACACCTGTAACTCTGTAACCTGTATCTGAAATCTGCAACGATTCGGTTAACACAGTGACGAAAAGATTGGCTTCTCCGCTACCGATCGCGGTTTCGATTGCCTCACGGAAACAAATATTGTTAGGCTTACAGATACAAGTTATTTTAAATAAAGAACTATATGTAGGCCTTAAAAATACTTTCCATGTATAGGAATTGAACCCAGAACATAGCTTGGAGGTAAGTCGCTCAGGTACTACGCCAACCGAGAATTTTGGCGTAGTGGCTAACTGTATGGATACCGTAAATATATAGTTGCTGTTAAGACTTCCAATGTAAAAATTGCACTTGAATTCTATCACGATTATTTCGTAATTTAAAGTAAAGCGAATAACCGAATGGGTACTTTTACTATTATTTCTGAAAAGTTAATTATAGATGGGGCATAAATTGAATTGTAAATCTAACAAAATAAGAAATTCGTAACTTTATCTTTGTTTATACTTTAAATGTATCTACACTTATCTACTTAAAGAAATTACAATAATGGTAATTTAAAAGCGGCAAAGTGTCATTCGATTTAAAGACGATGCTGATGTAGCTCGACTTTTATTTATGATGCGAACACGAGGACACCATTAAGCATTCCTTTCGCTCAACTTTCAATAAGTGATTGAAAAACTTTGTTCTCAAACTTCAATGATGCAATTGGTAACTCAGTCGGGGCTAGCGAAAAGGCGAAAAACATTTTCGCTGAACAACTAAGTATAATCGTAAATTTTAAAAATACTAGATGATTCTTTAATCATCAAAAGCAATAAAGGCATTCACTTTACTTATGTGCATATTATAACACGTCCATTCCCTGAATTTGTTTGTCTCACAGTATTATTATTTGTTTTTTTTTAAACTATGAAAAGATACATTTTGCATAGATAGATTACACATGCATAATCGCCGAGACCCGGAACAACCATGTAGGTGTTAACAACGTCACCAACCCGAAGAGACCGTATAGGGCCTGCAGACAAATCAGGCCCTGGCCCGAAAGCTCAATTATCCGACAAATCTATAAAAGCCAAGAAGGCTAACAGCGAATACAATAGAATACTTGTAACTCCAATAAACGATATTTTAAGATATCACCCAGATTATAGTGTCATATTAGAGAAACGTTATAGTTTTTCAAAACTTATAAAACACTACCAATTTTTAAAACGTTCATGTTATGTATATTACGCGCTATAAAAAATTGTATATTTTAATTATGATTTCATATAATATCCGTAAAATTAGTTTCATTTAAATGTGTAGTGTTCGCGTAAATATAAGAAATTAAATAATTTTCAGATTTTAAGATACATATTTTTTTTAGAACCAGTCATTCGAAATAGGCACGACAATTATGGTTTTCGCATCAAACAACTGGGCACAACTTACCATGGCGTGTTAGGCGGAGGCTACACGTTTAATATTTATCTCGATCGGTATTGTAATTCGTATTTCGAGGTTGGAACTTTTTATAATGTTAAAAGTTATTTAAGAATTAGATGAAAACTGGCCCTTTCCCTCACTTATCTCCAAAACTGCTGGGCCTAAAGTGTAACGTCTGTCCATAGCAAACGCTGTGTCACCCAGAATATTTCTGTTTATCACCTCACTGTGCCCGTCACCCTGTAATTATGCCCAGTAATTAAACTGGCCCTCAGTGAACTTCAGACCGAAACGCACGCTACTGTTTCACGGTGGAATAACTGGTCCTTGGAGGTACGTGCCTAGACGGATTCCATGGCATGGCATAGAATTGGCATATTAATAGTATTAACATAACCTTTCGTCTCAACTTTGGCGATAAAAAAATTACATTTCGTTTTAAAATAATACACGATGCATAAACGATTGGAAAAATAGATACTTAATATAGTTTAAATAATTTACAGTTAATAACTTACTATCATATGATTTAAATGATTTACGAATAAAACTGAGACTTAAAATATAGGCACTTGTTAATGATTGTCGACTGCAGTAAAAAATTAAAACTATGAAATTAAATGAAACTAATTTTACGGATTTTATCGCGTTTAACACAAGCCGCTGCGCGCGACGTGCTAGAACTTTTCACTTCAAAACTTTTTTTACAAATATCGACCATAGATATCTAGATTTCGATATCGAACTATCGCTATATCGTCTCAGAAAGTATCAGTCATAAATATCGATATTTCTTAAAAATAATATCGATATTTCGATTTATCGATATTTTGTCAACTAGGACTGTTTCTTAATAAGTTCTTAATACATTCATTGCGTTAAAAAAGCAAAGGTTCGCAGTTTAAATAAAATGCTAAAAGTATTTAAATAAATCAATGCTAAAATAATAAAGTTAGCTACATGCATTATTATTAAAATGAAATGCGGGCTGAGAGTAAAATTTCAAGGTCGAATTTGAGTTATTCTGAATTAATATTTAAAAACTAATTAATACGAGGGCGACACTGATAGTCTTTAGAACTGACCACTTTTAAAGAATATAATAAAAAAATAAGTTTAAATTTTGAAAATAGAACTCTTTGCTAATATTATTGAGTACCTACCTACTAATTTCATTCTTTTTCATTTGTTTTACGATTTGGCGGCAAATTGAAATTTGTCTGTGTCACGCCAGTATGAATTTAACGCGAGAAAATTTTCGTACTATGATTTTTATGACTTTCGGTGTCATTTAAGTCAACAAGAATGTTATGACAGACTTCGATTGACCTTTCACGATGAAGCCCCTTCACGGGCCAATGTTATAACTGGTTTAATGAGTTTAAACGTGGTCGCACCAATCTCGACGATGCTCTGCGTGAGGGATGGCCTTCTACGGCGACGACTGAAGATAACATCAATGTTGTGCGGTGTATGATAGAGACTGATCCAAGAGTAACCTATCAGTAAATTCGGACAAGCTTAGGCATCGGTATGAGTCAAGTGCACAAAATCCTCCACAAACATTTAGCCGCTAGGAAGCTTTTTGCCCGGTGGATACCTCATTATTTGACCGAGGCCCAAAAACTTCGTCGTGTTGATTGGTGCCGTGAAATGATACAAAGATTTAACGGAGGTGACTCAAAAGCTGTGTTCGACATACTTACGGGTGACGAAAGCTTGATTTACTGCTATGATCCGGAAACCAAAAGACAATCTACTCAGTGGGTGTTTTCCTTCCGAGGAGTTGCCAACTAAATTGAAGAGAGGTCGAAGTGTAGGAAAAAAGATGGTGGCCTCATTCGTCGAAAGGACCGGTCATTATGCCACAATTGTTTTAGAAGATCAAAAGGCAGTTACTGCAGAGTGGTATACTAACAAATGTTTGCCACTTGTCTTGGAAAAAGTTAGAGAGAAACGACCTCGCAGTAGGATCCTCCTTCACCACGACAACGCCTCCTCGCACACCGCCAGGCGAACGATCGACTATTTGGCGACGTCAGACACGTGGAATTGCTGGGTCACCCGCCATATAGCCCCGACCTCGCACCTTGCGATTTTTATTTATTCCCGAAAATAAAAGAAAAACTTCGAGGAAAACATTTTATGGAAGCCAAGGAAGCAGTGGCTGCGTTCCAGAAGGCCATCGAAGAGACCCCTAAGGACGAGTGGGCAAAGTGCTTTTCTCGGTGGTTCTATCGGATGCAGCGATGTATTGATGTGAATGGAAACTATTTTGAAAAGATATAATAAAAATAATAACTTGCTAGTTTGCTCAGTTTTTGATTTTCTAAGAACTTTCAGTGTCACCCTCGTAATTGCTTAGATACTAAGCAGTCATTACAGTACAGTACAGTGAGTAATATTTTTGTTTATACATGTATATTTATTTGAATCTTATTTCTAACATATAGTTATATTAGTTTCACTTCTGTCGCAGGTAATGATTTTTACGCACTTTTTTAACAAAATATTAAAAAATACATCAAATACATAAGAATAACAAATTACAGTACTAAATGAAATAAACTATATAATAACGTATACTATGTATATAATTTTCGTTTCATTAATGTTATTTAATATTTTAGGAGCATACACATACAAAGGCGGCAGATGACGGGAAGCTATTGAATATAAGTAATTATTTTTATGACTGATTACTGTCACTGTTAGCCCGAAGGCTTTGACAGCTTCGCCGGATTAAAAGGTGGCCGAGCGCTGAGGGCGCTTATCTGAAACCTTTATTTATGGATGACTGTCGCAAGGGTCTCCGAGAGGGGACCTCGGCTTGGACCATCATCCTGTGCTCGCGAATAACTGACTCGAGGGTGTCCAAAGCGGCCGGCCTCGGCTAGGTCAGTTACTTCAATCGGGAGGGCAATATTATTTATACTATTAATATTATCAGGATTATTATTAACTAAATTTACCACCAATTCGGAATGCGTTTCCGCTGGAGAAGAAATGACGCAAGAAACTCCAGCGGCGCTTCTAATCATGACATTACTGTTAGTAGGTGAAAACCGGCCTGAGATGCGGCGGTATCGCGAATACGTTTTTCTGATACGCCCTCGCCGAAAGCGGGGGCGGTATGATCGTGATTACATAATTTTCAAGTAGTATAATAAGTAAAGTAGTATCTTTTTAGAGTACGGGTGAAGTTGCGCGCATGCGCCTTAGGCGCTAAGATGCGCCTGCGGACTAGGGAATTATACAACGCGCCGCGCCGTGGAACTTACAACGCGCATGCGTCCTGGTAGCTTCCCGCCATCTGCCGCCTTCGTATATGTTTGCTCCAACAATATAAATATATTTCACGCCGGCTCTTTCTAATATTTGTTACGTTATGTTTTAAAATGTGCGAGAGAGTGACAGAGTGCTCTGGAGTCACGCCGATTGTCGTCACTCCGAGTAAACCCAAACCTCTGTGTTATATAATTCGCTTTGTTGTTGTTCCTGCGCATCGTGAATGTTTTATTAATGGTTTTGGACTTCTTCGACAGTTTTGGCTTATCTATACTACACTACTTATTACTACTTATTATTACTACACTTGTACGAGCAAGCACGTACATTGCCTAGTCGGCTGTTTCAGCGCCGACGTAATGACGCTAATTTAAGTATTTATTAGCAATAATTTTACAATAGAAAATCCAAAAATCAGTGCGCAATCATTAAGGAAGCAAGTCACGCGTACTCATATCATTCATCATTAGTTTATAATTATTTTAGTTTTTTCTATCAATTATAGAAGTTTAAATTTATCAGTTTATCATTTATTAGTTCTATCCAGAACAACACTATATATGTGTACTTATTAATAAATAAAAATGGTTATAGGCGGGAAACACTACAGGAGTATAACTGTAATTAATTGTATTGCCGCCAAACGCATGCAAGGTTACTGTAACCTTGTAATAAATATTAATGGTATATCAACGGTGTTAGATTTGAAAATAATATAATGCGTCCTGGTCCTTTCTTAGGCGTTATTTAATAATGACATATGACAATGCAAAAATTTTGAAGATGAAAACTAAATGGTGTTGTTATTAAAAACTCCCTCATATAATACATACGAAATTTGAATAAGAATTAGCTGTAACTTGAAAAATAATTTTTGCTTATTACATCACATGCATAATTTCTGATTCTTGATATAAATACCAGTAGCCACACACAAACAATTCAATGCAGATCAATTGAATATTTTTGTCAATACTGAAACGCCTTTTTATTTTAATTTATGTTACAACTTCTGGGCCTGAGTGACAAGGCTTAGTGGGCATTCCCCTTTAAGTCAAGAAGAAAATTCAAAAAATCTACCAATAAATTCCTTTCATTCATCGTATATGAAGAGTCCAGTTTTAATTAAAAACGAGACTCGCCACTTGCCGGTCTGCTGATCAACTTTTATTACTTCGCGGAGCAGAAAAAGTAATCAAGTCAACAATATATCGCGCATCAGCGTCAAAGATAATTCTTAATTATTGTTTGATGCGTCATCTAACCTACTCGTATATCGTATGTTATAGTAGTCTCATTTATTTTAAAGTGAAATGTTTTTCTTTTATTGGTTAAAGTGATGAAACGAGCAAAACGTTCTCCTGATGGTAAGTGTAACGTCTGCCCATAGCAAATGCAGTGTCACTCAGAACATTTCTGTGTGACACCCCACTGCGCCCATTACCCTGAGACATCAGTTCTTAAGTCTCAAATGCCCAGTGATTACACTATCTCACAGTGCCCTGAGGTGGTACCTACCAAGACGGATGTCTGCATAAGAATCCTACCACCCGTAAAATAAATTTAATGCCTTTCTTTTATACCCAAGTATGTCAATCCTGAAATAAACAGTCGCGACGCGCTAATAGGCGACAATACACCGAAGTACGAGTATTATCAAGAGTGCACCGTATTAAAGCTATACATATAAGTGTGCGATCAATATCTGATGCAATTCGTCGATATTTCATTTCACAATTATACTGTTTTTGCCTTTCTCTGTATTTCACATAATAGGAAAAAAGAGTTACGTTTAAATTGGTAACAAAGATTTGCCAATTTACAGCCATACTTTAATAAGATATTCCGATAGTTTTCAGTATATCCTATGATTCCGATGTCCTCTAAGTGACGTGCGAGAAGATAAAATGCGACATGGCAATAGGCATGAACCGCATGGTTGGATGACCTTTAAGAAATGAGTTTTTAACCAATTGCTAAACAATACTCTATTAATTAAACCTTTTCTAGCTTATATAAAAATGAATAAACCTAAAATCGATAAGAAAACGAAGGTTCGGGAAGGAGCAATTTTAATATATCTAAATATAAAAAAGGGAATTACTTGTTTCTGAGGACAACAGAGATCTAAGAATCGAGACACTCTATAGTTCTGATTTACCTCTATGTGATTGCTTCTTTTCTCTTAACAAAAGTGCTTGGTTTCCGTGGCATAATAAACAAAAAAAAGCTAAACAGCCCTGTTTAAATGTGTATAGTAATTTCTGTATAGTAGTAACAAATTTTCCTTGCTATTAACATTACTAATATTCCTGTTACCCAGTCCAACTAAGCTTAAAAGCTTGACTTGGAAAACGGTTCACGACAATAGTCGAATGACGGGCTCGATCCTGCGACGTCAAGTTTCGCAGTCCGTATCATAAACCAGTAGACAGGCTAGTGGCGCAGGAAAATTATTATAACAAGTTATACTGATACTCCAATATTTTTGGTTCCTCAAAAATTTACTTTAAACGAAACCGCGACGACCACGCGCGAGAGTAAGAAATACGCTGAACGAAATTATTTAAATAATCCACATTGACTAAAAAATATTCTAAGCTAATTTATAATAACGATAAAATACAAAATGTTATAAACTGCTTCGTGTCAGTTGTACAGTCTGTTCTCATCAAGAATTCCAGTCTTCAACACGATATGATGTTACTACATGGATTATGGTCTGGCAATCTTGATTGTTCGAATCTCGTGTCTGATTTATGGCTATTGGTTCCTAAATATCGTACAAGACATACGCCTTTATTCCGCGTACCTCGAACAATTATGAAAATAATTCCACTCTATGTCGCATAGTTCAAAACAAATAACAAATGCTATGCTGATTTAGATATCTTTAACGTAACTAAGAACTGTTTGAAACATGAAGTTACAAGAATAAACAGGGCATAACCTATTCATGCATTGGCACACACAAAGAGTGACACACAGCCATTCACGCACCCGCCCACGCATACTTGTATAGTCACATACATGCAACTCAGTCACATACACACACACACACAGTCACGCACACACGCGAGCGCATCCTGTTAACTTTGTTTAAGAATGGTTTTATAAATCGTGTAATCTCTATTGGCCTTACTGTTCAATGTCATGTATTGTAAGTACTATATATTACCTAATGTATATACAACGTATTGTTGATTATGATTACCTAAATAAATAAAATAAAATAAATATTTAAAAGTTAAACTCTAACATTAAAATTCAATTATTGGCTTCAATCATAACATTCCACTATTATACGATACGCAGTAAATATACACTAATATATATGTAATTCTAAATCCCTGAAACATTAATTAAAAAACATAAGCTTTACGCACCATGTAAAATCTACTTTAAATACATGAATGAGGAGAACACACGAAATGACCTTTCTAAAATTCTGCAAATAACAGAAGGGACACCAGTATTATCGTCCCTTGTCTCCTTGTCTGCTGTTTCGTGTTTTAAGTGGAATGTATCCCAGTTATTTTCATTACAAGGTGACATTGTTATGTGAAAAACAAGTTAACATTTTAGGAATAATAATAAAATCTGTGTAATAAGATTTATTTTTCAAGAAAACATTCTATTTGATCGAGAATTTAATAGAAATAAGTTTTGAATGGTGATTCCTCGGGATTACTTTCTTGTGTGGCGATGGTGTAAGAGAATCTACCACTCCATCTCATTCCGAAATACCAGAAAAATCGCATAGACTGCAACTGATGGCCTAATATCCAACTTAAATATGCCAGAGCTAAGATGTACTACGATCGCTAACCTGCCTGCAAATTGACGAGTGTAGCGATTACGTAATGAACTTGCCATTATGGGAGAGCACTGTATCCAACAAAATAAATGTTACTGATGATGATGTTGACTTTATTGTTCCAACTAGTTTTATCTTTTAGTAAACTGTTACACATATCCCCGTACATAAACAGTTTACCAAAAGACAGTACGGGCACAATCGACCACTTTTTTGTTCTCCAATGATGTGTTAATTTGTATTTTCTTTTGCATGGTAACTAACCGTACCGAATATACAGATATTGTTAGTTACCCTGTCTAGATTATTCAACACACACCTTTAGAGCGTTACCCAGTTACCAGGACAGTTAAAGACGCTCCCCTATCCCATTGGGCTAAGCAGACCACATCTTTACACACGCACGTCGGTTGCGAATACTTTTGACGTAACCTTTACTTAAAATGACTTCGATCTGATTGTGATACGTTCGCCTACGTCGGCCCTTACCGGCTTGCCCATTCAAACTCACCTCATAAATCTATTTCGTCAAACGTCTTTAATCCATCCTCTCCATTCAAACTATCTAAGGATCCCTTTCTCTATCTTTGTCACTATATCTTCTACCACTCCGCAACGTTCCCTAATCACGCCGTTCCTTCTTTTGTCCTTCAAAGCCACTCCAGCTATACTTCTCAAACTTTTCATTTCCACGGCATTAATCTTATTTTCATGCTTCTTCTGTCAGATCCAACATTCACTACCGTACATATGTGTGAGGACCAGTACTCCTCTATTTGCAGCCAGTCGTGGCTTTTTAGATAATTTCTGGCTGCACATAAAAGTATGCAGGGCTCCATATTCTCTCTTCTTTTTTGCTTTCTGTCTCTCGTAAATTTTGAAAAGAAGTATGCTAACTCTTTCACGTGTTCCACTATTTCTCCTTCAACCAGAACTCTAGAATCCGTCCATAACTTTCGTCTTATATGCTTTAATTTTTATTCTTTTGATTTGTAGAGCACCATGCATAATATTAACCATCGCCTGCAATCCTCCTCTGATGATGCTGATATATTATGATCATCAGCGTATAGGTGCATTTGATGGTCTGATCAATCAATCTTAATTCAAACGCACTCTCTTTTAAATCTTTAAATCAATTGTCTATAAATAGGTTAAACCGCCCCGGCGGAGCTACACATTCCTGTCCAACACCTTTTAAGATGCTAAACCTGTCTGTGTAAGCCCAGTTTACCCTGACACAAGCACTGGAATTATCATAGAGTGCTTCAAACACATAAATTATATTCAGTACAAGAAAATATGTAACACCGCATTGAATAAATTTTCTGCCAATTAATTTTATCAGTTTAAAATCCAATAGAAAGCAAGCTCCTAATCTCCGAACTGCTTTTGAACCGATATGTATTCCGTTAGAAAAGTTGTACCAAAATCTCTATGGTTCTTTGAGGTATTTATTCCTCGTAATTTTTATATTATCTTATTAAATTTTATCCTATCAAATATAATATTCAGAACTACAATATATTCTATTATTTATTTATTTATTTATTTAGAATTTATTTGTACTAAAGTTTACAAAAAGGCGGACTTACTGCCCAGAGGAATTCTCTACCAGTCTTCCTTTGGGTTGAGCAGAGAACATGGTAAAGGTGCTTAGTGCTAAGGTTTAAAATAATTTAAGAAAAAAAAACAAATAAGTGAAAGGAAACAAAACAACAATCCGATTTCAAATTGCACAGTAACTAAATACATAAATATCCATACACATACATATATATTTATACATACATACACAAACATACATACACACATAAATATTGACAGGTTCTGAACTGAAACTATGTATAAGGATTATATATAAAAGAATTAATATAAAATGAAATGGAAGAAGCAGTATACAGAAATATTAGAAAATACTAATTCAATGTTAAGTATTGCTCCCAGAGTAGGCGTTTGAAGCAAGCCTTTACTTACTGAAAATTACATTTCAGGTATGCAGGGACAAATGAATCCCGCCACTATAGACTGCCATAGAGGTAACGGTTTTATCGTTAATGTAATTAAATCATCAATGATTACTATTTTTTTAAATATTGACTCAAATAAATATCAAGAAGAATCGTTTTTCGATCAATAAATGTAATGTTACAAATGATTTAGTTGAAGAATATTGATAAGAAAACTTTTATTAAAATGAAGCCGTGTGTTGGCGGCGTTAGCGTTAAAAGAATACTACCACTCCATCTCATCCAATGAATCTCGTAAAAGGCGAGTAAGGAATTAAACTGCACTGTGCACCCAACAGCGCATGGTGGCGATGGGCTCACCACCTATCACACCAAGTGCATTATTTGGTTTTGGTGAAACGTGGAATGTGGCAGTCATCTGTTTTTGCAGTGAGTGCCCAGTCTCTGTCTACCCCTTATGGGATACAGTCGTGATCTTATATATGTATGTAGTTATTAAAGTGGAATCCCTTCGTACTGAGTGTTGAACTATAACGCGTTAGCGTAAATTAACAGCTTATATTCTCAACTAGTTTTTTCATCGATGAATAATGTTTAATTCGTTGAGGAACGAAAAGTCGTTAATAGAAAACCAGTTTGTTAATTCAACCACCACCTCTAACTGCTACAAAACGCAGTTCTAAAACTCCAGTGCTCACTCTGACTCATATAGGGATATTTTACACTGTTACGAGGCTCATACGTGGATTGTCTGAAACCGCATTTTATTTTCTTCATATTCCAGAAAACTGTTGATAAATAGCTATCTCTTGCATATAATATATTCCTTCTATCAACTTTTACGACACCCAAGCACAGGTTGAAATGGAGAGGTAAATTATGACATTAATTGTATTAAAATTTATTTAAGCTTTACATTAATAACATTCCTAACTCTGTACATTTTCAGGGATTTATATTCAGTTCGGGATTTTGAAACGCAAAAGCAACAATTAAGTATATATTCGGAGTGTCGGCCCTAAAAATTTTCCTTACTTTTGCTGGTGTAAATAGCACTTAAATCACGCCACAAAAATTACGACTTTGTTTATTGATTAATATATTTTTCTTTCTGTCAAGTAAGGTAAATCAACGTTTACATTAGTGAACTTAACAGATTGATCATTGTGAATAAGTTGATCACTTTGTAACTGATGATAAGTGTTGGCCGTTCATCTTCTTCAACGAGCAATAAGAATAGAACAACTAACGCCTGAATGAAATTTATAGATTACTCAATCTGGATTCACACGCATTTACTGGTGGCAGGATTCCTATGCGGGAATCCGTCTATTTGTTATGGGCAGACGTTGTACTTACCATCAGGTCAACGTTTTGCTCGTCTCGACACTTTGTTCTATTAAAAAATAATCTTCAAACGACGTATTCGCCTAGAGAACCTCTGACCTCTAGTCCACTATAGAATCATCGAATAAAATATATATCTAACATATATCTAGTTTTATAGTGCATATTTAATATAAAAGTAAACGATGATCACTTCATGCACCAAGCTCTGAAAACGGAAACAAGCATAAATATAACGAATACGTTTGTACCATTAACTTTCTTCGGATTTAGGGCTTCTAAACACAAGTCCCGCCATCTTTTTTTATACTTGAGAAAATCCGTGGATACAAAGTCATTAAGGGTTATGTGGGACTCGTACAAACTAAAACCTTTTGGTGGTAGCCACCAACACGAGGGATCAAGAGTTCTCCATTCGAAACGCAACCGTGGTCCCTCCTTCGCTCGGACAACATAGCCCGTCCCTGGGGCAGCACACCACGTACACATGCGGTGCTATCATAATAACTCAATACCTCTTTGAGTCATCGTCCTCCACAAGTTCGTTTGAGTATCATAATTTAATGTAAGTATAACAACATACATACCATGTAATAAGTACACTTGATTCAATTCGTGTTACTTAATTGATAAGTCATCTATTTGACGTCGCAGAGAAGTCAAAACCTCTGCTCGGACGGTCGACTTGTGGCAGTCGGTCTGGACGCACGCAAAGTTAACATTTGCTTGCAGCATAGCCGCTTAATCTTTTGTAAATAATTTACTTAATATTATTAACTCGCAAACGTCGTAAGCTTCGAGAATTCGTCTTTATCGAAAGATGTTGCTGCATTATAAATTGGTGAAGGGGATATCATCATGATCATAATTATGACAAAATAAAACACAATTTTTTTAAATAAAATTATTAAAGTCTTTTTTTTACTATAATTGTAATTAGTTTATTAGAGTATTATTAAAGTTTATATAGTTAGTTCAAATTTCATTTGCAAGAGGTCTAATTAAAATTATTGTAAAAATGTAATGTGTGTAAGAATCTTGATCATTTACAACTATGACAAGTAATCATCAAAATTATGAAAAATTACAGGAATATATAATAAAAACAAAAGTACCAATTTTCTATGTCTAACATACCTACAAAAGCAGAGCACCAAGCGACGCCTACGTGCTTATTGCTTGCTACTGTGTTGCAGTTACACAGAGTTGGCAACATATACAGAATGTAATAATTTTTAAACTAAATTCGATCAATATACAGATGAAATATAATGGGAGATACTATTTAACATCATTGAACTTACATATGGGCTTGCACTGGTGGTAGGATTCCTATGCAGGCATCCATCTAGATACGTACCACCGCATTGAAGCAGCAGTGTGCAAAACATACTGCTTTTCGGTCTGAAGGGCACTGATAGCTAGAGTAATAACTTGGCTTACGAGACATAAAAGCTGATATCTCAGGGTGAGCGCACTGTGCTGCCATACAGAAATGTTCTGAAATATTTGAGAATCAAATGAAGGTTTTATTAAAAAATCATCAAATTGATAAACAATTTAAATTTAGTAACTAAATCGTATAAAATGTAAACAATAAAAGCGAAATGCATAAAAAATCTTTTAGATTTAATTTATACTTTTCGAACTACAACGTACAAAATGAATTTTATTAATACTCGAAAATCCATTTTCCGTAATGATCACCTCGTGGTTCCAGCATAATAGCTGAAATACTATAATTAAGTCGTCTCAAGCTAAAACAATTGTCGAACCAAAACATTACCCAAAGTAATCCTTACGAGCCCGTGGATTTCAATGATTTAAATGAATACTTATAGAATGATTTATATGTAGTTGTCTGGCGCAATAGTACATATATTTTATAAATAATTACGCCAACATCGAAAAAAGCGTTTGGTCGTGACTGCCTAACGTACAAATTTACGGACAAAACAGAGTCGCAGAAGATATTACTGTGTTACAAATGTTCGCGCAAAATCAGATGTACTCACTCGTATATAACCGTAACCTACCCACGTCTGATGTAACGTTCATGGGGTAAAATTGGAGGTAGGCTACGATGCTGGGTCAGAGACACGGGGACAATCCCCACACAATCAGACCCGAAAACCAGTTTTACTGGTGGTAGGATTCCTATGCAGGAATCCGTCTAGGTAGGTACCACCCCAGGGCCAGTTATTCTGCCGTGAAGCAGTGTGCAAACATTACTGTGTTTCGGTTAGAAGGGCACTGTGAGCTAGTGTAATCACTGAGCATATGAGACTTAAGAACTGATGTCCCAGTGTGACAGGCGCAGTGTTTTGTAACACGGAAATGTCTGGGTGACATACTCGTAGCATTTGTGCACTTTACAACAGGTGAACGTTTTGCTCGTTTCTTCACTCTATCCAATAATAAAAAACCTACACTTTGTGTTTTGCACAAATGTTGGCTCCGGCTGTGAATTGAGCTCCGGGCCAGCGGCGGAATAATCAGGTACATCGACCACTAGGCCACGTCATCATCATCATCACTTCTACCTATCACTAGTCCACTGCTGAACATAGACCTCCCCCACAGATTGCCACAAATTTTGTAGCTCTCATTTTGGACGAGTATGCCATAGTTGTCACGCCTTGCAGGCGGATTGGTAACCGCAGTTTAATTATTCAATGTTCCAGGAAGATACTGTTGCCCATTTTCTAGTTCCTAGACTAGTTACTAGGCCACGTGGTCGTCATAAAAGAATACATCTACTGTATAACAGACAAAGTGGCGATTGTTCTAACTAAATCCTAAACTTAAGAAAGATCTGTGTCCAAAAAAGGACTGTCAACTTAATATAGATTATGTCCTAAAAAGGAGAAGTTTACGATATTATGATAAATAAGTGCCAGGGCTCTGCCTGATAATTACCTGACTAATTACTGATCTGAACACATATTTGTCAAGATTTTCCCAGTCCTACACTCCACTAAATTTAATTAAATCGTTTTTTCATCAAAACATATAAAACAGTTTCAAGAGAAAAGTTTTAATGGTTTGTGAACAGACTAGAGAAATCGGAATACCGTTGAACTATTATTGTCTTTCGGTCTACTCGCAATAAACTGCAACGTCATAATAAAGCGCCTCTTTCACTATTTTATCTACAGACATTTATCTAAAGCTTGTTAACTTGGCATTTACTTGGCAGATCGTTGTTTTTCAGTAATTGTTTCATATTGTGCAACATTGTACACGCGTGTCATCGACGAATCGGTAGAAATACTCGATAACGGTAATTATTTTTAATAAAAATCGACTTATATGCTAGAATACATGTAAAATAATATCATTCAATAAATTCTAAATACGAAAGAAAATAAATATGAAAATGAAAATGCAGAGAGCATTGTAACTTACCAGACACGTAGATGAGTTTTGGTGCAATGCGCAAGTTTAGCTAGACTTTATTTACTAGTGATAACTTGTGACAGCCGGCCCTATAGCTTTTCACCGGAATAGACGGCATTCACTTATTTCATTTGTTGATAGTTAAACAACTGTTTACCTTCCGACAAGGGTGTTTTATAAATAAATTTACTAAGCCTTTGTGACGTTCTGCTTCCCTTTTAGACGACATTTAAATTAAAAAAAAGTAAAGTTTCTGTCTGTAAATGTCCCACTGCTGAACACTGGCCTCCTCTCATTTCTGAGAGGGTTTTGGAGCTAGGAAGAATCCGCCACGCTGCTCCAATGCGGGTTGGCAGACTGCACAGGTCTTCGAAAAATATTTTTTTTTTCTCAGACATGCAGGTTTCCTCACGATGTTTTCCTTCACCGCCGAGCACGTGGTAAATCAGCACCTTAAATTGCAATTAACAATTTTAGTGGTGCCGGCACCGGGAATCGAACCCAGGTCACTCGTGTACTATGGCACGGCTACAGACGACATTTACTAAGACCGAAATATCTTTTTAGTGTATTTTATTTTTTGTAAAGAGATACTATTTATATTATATGGTTTCAATAGAAATCATGTTGGCTCACGATAAAAGTAATTTATCAGCATGACTGTGCCTGTCAGTTGAAAACTAGCCACGTTATCAGCCTATTTCTTTCGCGCCTTTTTTTTCGTAAAGAGCCGTGATAGCTCAGGGACCGGGCAATCGCCTTAAATTTCATAGAACGCGAACGACCTGTGGTGTGACTGCTGAACATAGGACTCCCGCATAGATTGCTACAAAAGTTTGTAGCTCTCATTTTGAGGGGATTTTGCCATAGTTGCCATGCTTGGCAGGCGGGTTGGCAACCGCAGTTTATTTATTCAGATGTTCCAGGAAGATGCTGCTGCCCATCTTCCTGTTTTAATATTCCCTCTGTCGACTTTTACGACACCCACGGGATGAGATAAGGTGGTAGATTCTCTTAAGCCGCCACCACAAATTTACTTTTACAATAAAAATATTTTTAATGTAATTTCAATAATTTAAACATTCTTATAGACCTAATGATAACAGCTACAGAAATAAATTATTTTCGTACGTCTTATACAAGTATTGGAAGAATAAAAATATTTCAATTCAGGAAGAATACAATCTCTTTCACTTGTTCCACTCTACCTCCTTCTATCAGAACTATGCAATCCGTCATACTTTTTTCTCTTTCAAAAACCGTTACTTTTGTCTTCCCATTGTATTGCATATATATCACGAACGTTAATCATTCAGATATAGAGTTGTTTGGATATACTCGTACATACGTACACATTTATACATACTTACTTAATATATTTTTTCAATTTTTGTTGTATTTTTATAACCGTCTTCACTGTTTACTTACTGCCTTTAAGATGACTAACGGAAAATGCTTTTTATTTAAGGTTGTCTTTTGTTCTTTTACCATAAATATAAAGTTCAATAAATAATGAATAAATCATAGTAATTTTATTCTACATTTTAATATATCTGCTTATGAAAGATTTTTGTCTTATCTGACCCCGTAAATTTGACATGGAAGTATTTTCATAAATATAATCAATCAATCAAACAGTCAATAAATGTTAATTTCCTTAAATAATTCCAACAACGACTCCCGAGCCGTTAAAGACGAGGGGTAACTCGTTTTAAAAGGCTCGAATTGTGCATTTTTACAATATAAATATGGTTTTAAAGAAAATTAAGAGATCCAATGGTAGTTTAACCACAGGACATTACAGGAAGCTAAGTATAGATACATTATATTTTATCTATTCATTGTATAATTTTACAGAAATAGCAGCAGAAACGAATAAGTTTTCTAGTTTCTCAATGTGCAATTTAATCTTGGAATCAACAGTGATTCCTAGGAACACATACAATTTTTTTTCTATTTTTCTTGAATGACAGAGACGAGTCATCAACAAAAAGAGCTATTTTTTTATGAGATGGTAAGAAATTATTACTACAATTAACAAATATTTATATGACAGTCGTCCGGTTGTTGGTGTATGTGAAATTTGTATTTGTTCAAAAGTAGACATACTACTTTGAGGTGTTTTGTTAAAAAAGTGAAGTCACTGATATTATGCTTAATGAGCGCCCTTCAACTGTACGACTCATAGGAGAAAGTGACAAAAGTTACCTACCAACAGATTCTTGCAAGTCCTAAGCTTGCTCGAATCTGCTATTAAAATGCGAAAGATCTTAATTGAATTTTATCCTACAGGCCCATATTTTATTGAAGCCCATAAATAATCAGCATAATTTTTACTTACTAGGTAAATTTGATATTAATAAAACTAAAACAGATAAAGAACCAACACATAGATCCACAGTAACATATATCGTAAGAGAAAAATATTATTCATATATTAACGCGAATTATACATTAGTCATTTAAAAAACTAATTTCACGGATTTTATAGCGTTTAATTTTTAACTATTTATAACGACGTTTCGAAAACATTCGTTTAAAAAACAAACCTATTTCTTGCTTGGGATTGCTCGGGCTTGGGATCATATAATTAATAAAATTAGAACAAAAACCAAGCATACCACTGTAAAACTTCAAGACACGAAGCTCATTTTGCGTAGATCGTACCAAAAACGTAATTAAAAAACTAAAGTAATTAAAAAACTGAAGGATTAACCATGACATCAGGACATATGTCACCTCAGTCCCCCGTGACCATCAGTGCTGTAAAGCGCTCGAAACTCCAGGTTATAAATATTTAAAAATTTACCGCGATAAAATCCGTAAAATTAGTTTTCTTATATCCAATTTCAATTAAAAATAGCGCTTGCAAGTTGCCGCTTGCCTGATCAACTTTTATTAAAACGCGAAGTAAGAAAAGTAGTTAAGTGTGCAATACATCGCTCTCCAACTTAGAAAACTTATAGCAGTCTTTCAGACTGAGCACAGTAGACAATAAATCTTAAAATGAACTGTAACTTAAATCCAAACATATTTAATTACCTTTTGCTAACACTGAGACCTCTCTATCAATCCATACATATACGATATTCTCTATACCCCGTATATTCTCAGGTGCCCGCCACATCTCTCGTAGCGAGTCCTACATATCACACTGCAATGGGTTTTAATCGCCATCGCAACATCATGTTAAGGGCGACCAGCTTCTAATATCCTCACGGCACGGAGCATATCTTGGTGACTTAATTACGGCGAGACTTTACGACTATGTAATACATAAACAGTTGTTTTTGTTTTTGTTTCAAATTTTGTTATTATTTAAATCACTCTTTCAATAATAAAAGCATCAACTGCTTCAACGATAAACTGACAGGTGTTACAAAAAATCTAATTGTTGTTTATAAATGCTTTAAGGAGTCTTTCATTTTTTAAATTTCGATTTATATTTTTTATAGATTGTGTACATTTTAGTGGCCAGTAAGTAATTTCTATTTATTTTTCTTAAGTATGATAGAATAAATAAATTGAAACTATCAAAAATATTCTGAACTATAAAAACCATCCAAAAACGTTACTTGAGATCATAATGTACAATCCATATGTTAAATTGTTGTACCCTTGGCCGATTCGACAACGGCGACAACTTACAAATACAAGAGAAAATATATTACCACAAGTGTTCCCGCAAAAGCACTTGCATTCACTCGTTAAAGTTACACTCATGCGATAATAGAAAATAGGCTAGGATGCAGTGTCGGAGACACGGGAAGAATTTGTGTTTTTGCACTAATTTTAGCTCCGGCTAGGATTCGAACCTAGGACCCGTGCGATTGAAGTCAGTTACGTAGCCAAAAATAAATATTACAATATTTTCGAGACCAGCAAATCGTTCACCTGATGGTAAGTGCAACATCTGCCTATAGCAAATAATTTGTCACCCAGAACATTTCTCTGTTGCACCACACTGCGCTCGTCACCCTGAGAAATCAGTCATTAAGTCTCATTGTAATTCATATCATAATCAATGGGTCCAAAGTAATTACACTAACTATGAGTGCCGTTCAAACCGAAACACCGTTATGTTCGCACTAAGGCAAATACCACATCTTAAGATCGAACATAAAATTCAAATTCTTTATTTGCTATCAAATAAAGAATCTATAATAAAACTGTCATGCTTAAAAAATAAAGCTTCCTCAGTTAGTTAAACCCTCTCAAAATAAACGAGAGGTGGCGGCATATACACATCTGTGGACATTTAAAAAAAATCACTTTAATCAGTTCCAGTAGCATCAATCGCAGGCCACATTTTATAGGAAAAACTGACTTCTCTGACTCGAGATTCGACTAAAAAAAACACTCCTAATGGTCTGTGTTCTCTGTGGGCCATAGACGCTTATGTGAATCCATACTTTATGACGAATCTAGATATAGTATCCCATATCCCATCCTGAAGTTCTGGTTATCCGGAATCGAGCTCCGATTTCCTTTTGGTTGTAATATTTTGGGCAAATCGTTAATCAAATATAACAAAACACGATAGATTTACAAAGGCTTGTGAAATACTTTATTTCATTAACATTTGATTTAAATAAGCCACGGTAACCGTAACATAAACGTGAATAGCTTATTATGTTAATAATCATTATACTTTAAATATTTTCATCCATACTAAAATGATGACTTACCTACTACGTAAGGCCTTTAGTTATAAACAAGGTCTTGTAACTTTATCATATCGAAGTTTTATTAGGAGTGTACATTTTAACCCTTATCGTGTTAACAAATGTGCTTTGTTAAAGAGATAAGAAACGGTAATTTTAGTTTTCATATACTGTAGAGTTTGTTTATATGACAGGGTAATCTCAAATACTGCTAATGGATTGGAAAAAAATTCACTGTTTCACTTGTTCCGATGGATATAGACTATAATTATTATCGGTACTTTTACCGTTAGCTGGACGCAAAAAATCCTGAACGATTCAAAGTTTTTGGCCTCCCCGGTAATGAAATGTTTGAAGTTTTTTAAAAATTAGTTTTTGGTGAATGTTCACAATCGCGGCTTTTCCTAAAAACCGTTCCAAATAGCAATTGTTATTGTGAAAAAATGGCATCCCAACTAATTATTCGAGTGAGAAAAACTGTCACAGAACCGAATTTGCCAACCACGACTCAACGTGGTCTTGTCTGCCACAAGCCTCGTGTGTTATTGTAAACCCGGAGGCGCGGAAGCAGGGCAGCTCCCGTCCGCTGTTACCTCGAAAGGCTGCACTTTCCGCAGCGCCGGAGCAATCGCGATAAAAGTACCTCAATATCAACCTCTGTAGTCTACAGTTTGTCATACAATTTTTCCAAGATGCGAGAATATAGCCTACGTATAATTGTAAAAAAATACTTAAGTAGGTAATACCGCTTAAGCAAGTGGCGGCAGATCGCAACTTAGATAGTGATAAGATGTATGGACGTTAGAAAACAGCGGTCTTTAACTCAATGTAGAGTACGAGGGGCGGCTGATAAGTTCGCGATCTAAGGTAATAAATTAAAGAAAAGTTCTGACACAAAAACATTATTTGAGTAAAATACACTTATCGCGTCGGGCCTTTAAACCGCCAAAAAGTAATCATTTTGCTTGTCCTCAAAATGTCATTCTACGTCCGCTTTCATCTCATTGTCATCGCGAAATCTACGGCCTCAACACAATTTATAATCATCGGCAGTCGGCTAATACTAATTTCTTGACTCTTCGGACATTTTCTTCATTTACTACCATCATAAGACACCCCGAACGGGGATCATCTTCACAGCTCTCTTCATTTTTGAAATAAGGGAACGATACTACATGTACGAAGGCTCAGATTCCTGAAGAATTCAGTTTTTGCCTCGCAAATCATCCTTGGTAGGATTCGGTGTTATTTCGCTAGGATTTGTAGTCTATAAAATTTGATATAATGGTTGGGATGATCTAGAACATGGTCACAAACTGCAGAGCTTCAATAGACAAGTTGGTTAGGTACCAGCGGATTGGGATCCTATAATTAATAAAATTAAATCCTTAAAAACGTTAAAATCCGAATCATTGCTAAGTACTACAGCGAACCTATGAGTCGCACCTCGTGCATGTCATGTGAATACGGATTCCTAATCAATAAGTATAGGGAACGAGTACGACGTCATGACGGAAAGCGTCAAGTACCTGGCATCAGTATTGCATTAGTCCGGAGAAGGGAGAAGTCGATTACAACATTCGCGCCCGAATTCGCGGTCCTTATGGCGACAGATATCACGTATTACCTGCGACCAAGCGATTTACCACTGACTCGTAACAATATCTCCGATATAAATATCTATAAGACCAATGGACTTTAATTTAGAAATATTATAAATTAAAAAAAAATAACACATTATATTAATAATAAAAAATAATCCTTTACAGAATGAAATTGTTACACAGAAATCTTAAAATTGTATTAGCTTTCTTTTTTTATATCTAAATGAAGCTGTTTGACAGAAAATAAATTTGAAAATTATAGTGCAGAGTTCAGACGTGCGTAGGTTTGGTGCACTGCGCAAGTTCTGCTGAACATTATTTACGAGCGATTGCTCTTAACAGCCGACTTGATCGGTTAGGCAACATACCATGAGACATCGGCGTTGTCTATAGTTGATTTTATAGGCGATTTTATAAATGCTTCGACCACGTGGCCTATTGGATAGCGTACCTTACTTCTACGTCGCGGGTTCTTGGTTCGAATCCCAGCCGGAGCTAACATTTGTAAAAAAGACAAATAGTTCGTTTTCGGATCATTATCATTACAGCCTATCACTAATCCACTGCTGAACATAGCCCTCCCTCATTGCCACAAAAGTAAGTAGTTCTCATTTTAGGGGATTTTGCCATAGTTGCCACGCTTGGCAGGCTGGTTGACAGTTTATTTATTGAGATGTTACAGGAAGATGCTGCTGCCCATACAGGATATGGGCAGCAGCATCATTATTGGTTTTCATTTACCCTTTGTCGACTTTTCTGACGCCCATGAGATAAGATGGGATGGTAGATTCTCTTAAGCCGCCACCACACGGCGGCATGTTAAATGTATGTCTGTAAAACGCACTCACGATACAGGGAAAATCTGTTTTTTTTTTAAACTATTTATATTTATATAAAAAAATAACGCAAACGTTAAAAAAAACTACAACCTAAAAATTACAGACAGTGGACACTGGTCACCTGCGAACGGACTTCACGGGTCATCGAACTATTTGTTAGACGTACAGGTTTATTCACGGTATTTTACATACATACATACATAAGATCACGACTGTATCCCATAAGGGATAGTCAGAGACTGGGCACTCACGATAAAAACAGATGACTGCCACGTTTCACCAAAACAATAGAATGCACATGGTGTGATAGGTGGTGAGCCCATCGCCACCATGCGCTGTTGGGTGCACAGTGCAGTTTAATTTCTTACTCGCCTTTTACGGGATCCATTGGATGAGATGGAGTGGTAGTATTCTTTTAACGAGCCCCCACCCGCACCCACACGGTAAACGATATATTTTACTTCAAACGATTTATTTTACACGAATAAATTTTACTTCTGCTAAATAAAGCTGCACTTATCAAATCGGGGTCAAACCCAGGTCACTTGAATACTGTAAAATTTAAGGCAGGCAGTAGCGTATGGCCACTTAGGTTCCACAGCTCCAAGTAATTATCATGTCAAATTTTATATATAATGATATAAATATATAATGAATGAATCAAAAATTAACAGATAATAATCTACAAATTTTCTAAAAAAAAAATGTTAAGAATGTCGGCGAGCCATAACACCTTAATGAATTCATTGATACATTATGACAATGTAAAAAAGTAAGTAAAGTACAGCCTATAAATGTCCCACTGCTGGGCACAGGCCTCCTCTCATTTCTGAGAGGGTTTTGGAGCTAGGAAGTATCCGCCACGCTGCTCCAATGCGAGATGGCGGAATGCACGTCTTCGAAATATTTTTTATTTCTCAGACATGCAGGTTTCCTCACGATGTTTTCCTTCACCGTCGAGCACGTGGTAAATCAGCACTTAAAATTGCAAATAACAATTTTAGTGGTGCCGACACCAGGAATCAAACCCAGGTCACTCGTGTACTATGAAATTTAAAGCGAGCGCCTATTAACAAACCTATTTAACATGGAGCAAGACTCATGATAACAAGATTTTAATAGTGATGAATTTCTTTTATTTGAATTGATTGTGAAAAAAAAATCATTTAAAGTTTTCTTGTAAAAATTAGTTAATTAACAGTACAGACACAGGATAGAATTGTTTATTTTTTATTTTAAGGGTGGCAAATCAGTTTTGTGCACTGTGACTCACCAACACTTCAATAAATAACCAACACAGGTCTGTTGTCAGCAAGGCTTGCAACCGGTTCAGAAAAACCCGTTCGTTTCGGTGAAGAAACCATTAATGTGTTTACCGGTTAAAGGATTATGTCTAATTTCACCATACTCTGTTTGTTAATGTAACATCCTGTTAAGTGATTTAACAAACTGTTAGTGTAAATGAATGTCCTACCACCCGCCAACAAGTGTTTAACTATCCTAATGAGGCATTAAAGTTAGTCACTGGTATAGAGGTTCTTTAAATAAGTAACAGACGGTTAGGTTGTGTCAATGGCAACAGCTGTCATGGTGGACGTTGAATTAAATTATATATTCGAAAATAATGTTTAAGAAAACATAGGTACTTTAGACAGTATAGTACGACGACTAAGAATATTTAAAGAACGTCGAGACTATTTCGTAGAATACGATGTGTTCCCAAGAGTTTTTTAGACTTAATTTGGCTAACTGTAGCGGTCGGCGAAAGGGTGCAATAACTTCAATGCAACGCAACAAATTATTATCACCTAACATTAATTATTATAAATTAATTAATTTCTCTTATTGCAACACCAAAACAGAAAAGCGAAATTAGCAAAACAAACAATTCTCTACAGGCAACCTAATTTTTAGTGGTGCCAGACAAAATGTTCCGGGTGGCACAGTTTTTGCTAAGGGCAGACATTGCACTTACCATCAGGGAATGTTTTATCAGTCTCTTCACTTTATTCAATAAAAAAATATTGATAATAATAGTCATCATCATAATTATTTATATTCTAGTCCACTGCTGATCATAGTCCACTGCTGTCCTGAGCAACATGCATTTATCAACTTCCCTGAAAACCGAGGTGTGATTGATAGTAAGAGGTTGAAAAGTTCACCTTGATAAAATACATCAGTGTTTAAGGTGCGGGGTAGCTGCTTCTGCAAGATAGTCTGCATGACAAACATGAAAATAACAGCCTGTCCTCTAAATACGTGGTTACTTCGTGGCTAATCTAAACACTTGACCATATACAGGCTGCTGGTGATCATGACAAATTGTAATCGTTCCAGCACCAGAGATAAAATATAAAATAGATATATGGCATTTAAAACTAAATTATAATTAAAAATGCATCTGTTACTAAAACTACAAAATATTTTATCTAATGGATAATGGGTTGCAATTCCATATGTTTTGCTTGAGGAAGATACCTACATATTTGATTTAAATTTATTTGTAATTTTGAAATCCACAACTGGATAACTACTGAAAACAAAACACTAAATATGCAAAGTAAATGCTTTAATTACTTTTAACAAAAATAAATAGATTTCTAAAAAATATAAAGTGACTATTTGGAATTATATTCTTATTATTATATAATATTAATTTATTTATATTCTTAAAATGATATGTTCAAGCATTGTTTAAATGAATAGTTACAATAAAAATAAAAATATCTCAAAGCCATAATGAATATAGAAAAAAAACCAAAAAACAAGCTTACAGCTACTTATTTCTAGTAAAGTACTTTGTGCTTCTGTAGTGTGATACGATAAAAAAGGCAAAAATGAAAATAAAAACATCTATTCATGTTTACAATTGTATTAATAAATGAAAATTAGTGGTAATGTTATAATATGTAAAAAATCAAATAACTATAGTTTTAATAGCCACGACATGCACTGTACAAATTACGTACGTTTTGTGTATCGCCGGTTGCTTTTCGAATGTACTGAAGATGGTTAAATGTCTAATATTTCATATTTCTAAAACTCTATCCCGAACACTGAAGTAACAACACAAAAATGTAAACATATGTGCACAGATCGGGCCGCGTTAATATAACAAAGCAACAATTGTATATTTATTATTACAAAAGTTAACAATTTACTTAGAAAGATGTTTATGTCATTAAATTCGATTTATATATTTTTGTTATTGTTATTCCACCATATTGGCTTGCGTGACAGTGACAGATGTCAAATACAGGAAAAGAATTTGAAAGCTTGTAACGCAAAGTTTTTTGCCTAATAATTAAATAAACGAAGATATTTTATTTAAAAATTTAATTACACATACATACATTAATTTAATTTGCAGACTTTTTACATTTTACAGACTTCTTAAACTATTACTCTACTGCTTCTTTCACTATCGTATCGTACAAGGAGGATAGCAATCAAATAAAAATATCTCTATACTCTGACTACGATTTGTTTACTTAGATTGACGCTTTTCAAAGCAAATATAATTGGTTATGAAAAAAAAGTGCGAATTGGTTTTTGGTTTAAAATGTTAAATTAATAACACTCCAAGCATAAACCAGATAATATAAACTGTCTATAAATACACCTGTTTTCTATGCTTACATTACCTTGATAGATTATTAAAAAATCAATATCCAATTTTATTTAGACTTTTTAAAATGTTAAGTAGTTGTATATTAATTAAAAAAATATTATGATTACTCATTGCTGCTTAGGGGGCACTCAGCACTCATCCTAAATTTCAATCATAATCAACATCATCATCATATCAACCTATCACAAGTCAACTGCCGAACATAGGCCTCCCCATAGATTGCCACAAGTTAATAGCTCTAATTTTGGGGGATTTTGCCATGGATGTTGCCACTCTTGACAGGCTGGTTGGCAAACGCTGTATATTTATTCAGATGTTCCAGGAAGATACTGCTGCCCATCTACTGGTATTTATTTTCCCTCTGCCGACTCTTAGGACACCCACGGGATGAGAAGGGGTTGTAGATTCTCATAAGCCACCTCCACACGGCGGCAATAAACAAATCTTCGAAGAAGAAAAAACTTTTTCGGTTGGTAGCGATAGATTTATGGGAACTGATAATAAATGAGGAAACTCCGTAGGACAGGACTGGTAAAACACGGAGTTTCCTTATTTATAGCCACACTTATAAGATTAATTAATAGAATAGTTAGATGATCATGATTACCTATATTTATATTAATTTTAATTAATTTTTTTCGAGCTGGTTATAGGTTATACTTATATACTACGCCATGTTGTTACAATAATGTGTTGGTTGATGAAGAAATGACGGATTCAATATTAATTTATTATTTTGGTATGTATTTATTTGTACTTTACTACTGCGTATTTAATACGTGTATGCACTTCACACGCGGTAGAAGTGAAACCTTTAGAGTACTACAAGAGAATCAGGCGAATGCAGAGTATCAGGAGGAGGATAATTGTAGGGTTTATTTGTTACAATATTGTTACCAAGTTTATAAATTATTTAGAGACGTGACGAGTGGAAAACACGTCGCCGCCATTACGGTAAGAGTCAAAAAAATCTTAATCCCTATTGCGTTCCCACGAACAGTGTAGTGACATCTTTGCATAATTCGGTGCAGAACAGCACGAATAAAGGTTTTACGTACGACACCTTAGTCGCCTCTTACTAGACCTCGGTAGGAAAGAGGTAGGTGCTATTCTACTCTGCCGGACACCTATCGGCAGATGTTAAACGAAACAAATATGAGATAGAGCGAACGTTAAATATATTATAAATTAAATAACATGAATCAAACAAAAAGTAACCAAAGTATTTAATAATAAATTTTTGGTATATGTTATTAAGTATTATAATTTGTAATTCTTATGTGTTCGTGGTTGGTTTATCTATTTAATATTTTATATAATATTTTAAGTATGAAAAAGCGCCTGCAACTCAGTACAAGCAACAGCAGTGAAACTAATATATTTGAAAATTTATTCCAATAGATAAACTTGAATAAACAAAAATAATACTCACTGTAAAATAACTGATCAGTTTATAAACAATTATTAAACAAGAATAATAGAATTAGAAACGTTGCTCGAAACACTCAAATTCGACCATGAAATTTTACTCTCATGCCTCCCAGAAGTTTTACTTTGATAATGTATACTACAGTCGTAACCTATTTTTTTTTCATTAATTTAATTCCATAATATTTGTTTTAATAGGTGGTAAAGTATGGTACGGTTAACTTCAGATAAATATAACTTGATTTAAGATATTTGACAATAGTGGAAAAATAATCAATATCAGCTATCTCGGTTTTTCATTAAGTAAATCAGTCTTCAATAAAATCGGACCTATAGTTTGCATATTAATTTGTCCTTATTGCCTCATCTTTTCATCAACAAAACTACAGCAGTTTTTAAAATGCGTAACTAAGCCATGTAGTGGCGGCGTAAGAACATCCGCCACTACATTTCGTCCTGTCAGTATTGTAAGAATCGGCAAGGTATATGCCAGGATAATCTCTTATCTTATAAACGGTATACACAGACCTACTGATGAGCAGCAGCGTCTGAGGTGGAAGGTATCAGGTACAGCGATCATCAATCTGTCTGTCAATGTCAAGCGTGGTGTTCTTAGGAAAATCCTAGCATTAGTGCATGGTTTATTAACAAAAAAAGTATTAAACATGTTCTCGAGACACACTCAATAAAACGCCTCTGCATATTACAACTGTTGCTATTACGAGTATAAAAGCAGTTGTTTTTCAGTCTATATTTTGACTATCAAGTGTCATTATAGAAGTATTTATTTTCAAGCTACACATGCTACATACAATAAAGATTTAAATGGTGTGAGTGAAGGTTTCTGTCATGGATCTCGTTGATACCATTTCAAAACCGGATCTCAAAAGTTTTTATAAGTCTTGTGTCTCTGGCTGCAACAAAACGTTGTTCTTCTCAACGGGTCGGAATTAATAGTGAAATGACCAAAATAATTTCAAGTAATTATTTGGATGCATGGTACCCTCTCATGCGCGGATGCCTTCATAAAATGAAGTAAACGCCTAAAAGATAGAGACTGCAGTTCTCAAGCCCATCGAACTGGCTTAGCCGAACGTCAATTTACAGTTTTGGGTCCACTATAATAAAATTAATAAAATTTGTAATATATATCCTCCCCCAGCCACAAAGTGTAAAACTACTTTTAAAAACTTTTTGCTAAAGATGGAGAAATACGGAATCCGCGGAAAAGCTTTGCAATGGTTTAAGAGCTATTTGTCGGAGAGGAAACAATGTGTTAAGATTGGTGACCATGTTAGCTCATTGAGCACGATTTCTTTCGGTATTCCACTGGGTAGTATTCTCGGGCCAATACTCTTTCTCTTATATATAAACGATTTAACTTGTTGCCTCTCCCTAGCGCCGATGTGCTTTGTTACGCGGATGACACCGCTCTCATTTTTCATGGTGAATCTTGGAAAAACGTTTGCCAAACAGCTGAAGAAGCTTTGTTGATTGTATCCCGATGGTTAGGTGAGAACCTTTTAACTCTCAACACTGCCAAAAGAAAATTCCTTTGCTTTTACAAATGTCTAGCCAACTAAGAAAACTTATTCACGTGATGAAGAGTCTTCGTCAGATAGCTGACTACCAAACCCTAAAAGTTGTGTACTTAGCATTGTGTCAATCAGTCATAAACTATTGTATTCTAGCTTGGGGCTGAGTGACTACTTCCACTCTTATTATTCTCGAACGGGCACAAAGAGCTGTTTTAAAGGTAGCTCTAAATAAACCCATTAGATTCCCGACCAATGATCATTATGAAATTGCGAAGGTTCTTAGTGTTAGACGATTATTCCTGGTGAGGGTTGCAGTGGCTGTCCACAAATCCGTTGGCACCTCTGCCAACTATGGTGAGATGCTAAAGAGGAGGATTTTTAGAGTTCCTACACCAGCATCAAGGACTAATTTTGGAAAAAGATTTAGATTATACCTTTTTCCACGTATATACAACAAATTAGTAAGCTTGTCTGATTTTAAACATAGCTCGGTGAGGCAATTTAAATTCTCTCTCACACATATTATTTTAAAATGGTCATATGCTAAGTCAGAAAACATTATGAAAACTGTTTTCTAATGACAATTTGAGCTTAAACATAGGTATCTGTTTGATCCCTCCGATGATTCAGAGGTTACAACATTCTTTTAGGTAATGCCACTTGTACCACCCACGCATACCCATGCACACACACAATCAGACTCGTACATGCTCATGGACTCTCAATATGCCATTTATAAATTTTATTATATACTTCCTCTTTCTAGAATTAAATCCATAAACATTTTAATTTTAATTGTTAGCTACATTAGGTTTACTATATTCATTCAATAGCTTTTCCCTCAGATTATTTTTGTTAATAGTTTGAGTTATTGTTTAATTGCCGTATTTTGTAATGGAAATCGTAGTTGCTTCCCTCACATGACAGGCATTTGCCTAGTGTGGGGGTCGGCGTTTCAATCATTGTAAAGAAGGTATGGTAAAAAAAATATATTCATATATATTCTTAAGGGAAGGCACCGGTGTATGTCACACAGTTTGTACTAGCACAGGCACTTCCGTTAACTCTATCTAAGTTAGCTTCAACAATGTGAATTACTTCTAAGATACATTGTAATGTGTTAGAGCTGAAGTTGCAATTAATAAATAAATAAAAAAAATTGAGACTTGTTATTCTAGACTAGCAAATCGCTCTGGTTTTGATCAAGTTTAGTTTTTAAGGTTTGTTTGTAACAATTTTATTAAGTTTTAGCCATTATCGTATCTTAGTCATTATCGGTTCGGAAAGATCGGAGTAGGACCACGGACAGAATATCAGCATATGGCTGCAACATTTCGTATGGTGAATAAACAGAACCGGATCGTACCGAAATAACGTAATTATCAAAAGTGACAACACACCATCTCGATTCGTCATTGAGGAAGGTAGGAGGAATCTATGGGCCGCAATAACCTAAACGGCAGATGAACAGTTTGTTCGTTGACACTCTTATCTACACAAAAATAATATCTGAAATAGTGTATATAGTCCCTTACCCTAGCACAATTGTTAGAATCAATCTAATACTTAATTTTGAACCCCCTACAATAAAATAATAACTAACTCCCCTTTTCATTATTAAAACAAAATGATTGAACATATCGCATTAAAAAGTTATTATGTCTAATACTGCCTGTTAATTTTTATATCTGATGTCATGTACCACCATAATTAGAAAAATATGTTAATGTCAATCCTACAAATCACTTTTAAGAAAAAAAATGTCAACATGAATTTTAAAAAAAATTAATTAATGAAAAATAAATATCATGACGCTAAATTACCTATAATGTAACTGTCAATACGGCTTATTAATTCTTTTAAAAAATATTTCTGTGATATGCCAGGGCCAGATGTAAGAGCGGATAACAATGTACTTGGCGAGATGTCTACTGAACCTACGACGACTGTACACAGCGGCGTTGAAGCTAAAACTGACAGAAAGCTGACAGTGTTGGAAACTCATGGATATGTTCTAGGCAGAACTATAGGTTCTGGTTCATATGCTACTGTAAAGGTATGATCTCCGTACCCTCAGCTCAAAAAAAATTAGCAAGCTTATCTTTAGGTGTGCCAATGACACTTTAGTTCTTTAATATTATTGTTCATGACATCGTTAGGTATTTAAATAATAGATAGGGCAACGATTTCTCCACTGTGTGTTTATATCTACTAACATTCTAAGATTTAAAATTTGACCCAAATATGAGGCATTATCACTTAGATCTTCTGTAACAATTATTTTCCATTGATTATGTACTTTTCTTCACCGCTTTGATAAATTCTTGCAATATACCTTGATCACTTAATTGCATACCATGTACGTAAACACAAAATAATTATTTACATGTATTACACACCAATCATTTAGAACTGCTATTGAAACAAACTCAAGTGCAATTTCTGAAACTGCCTACGGATTTGTAATTATAGGTAAATTAAAAGCTTACCAGGTTATCAGGCCGGTCAAAACCAAGCTTTTTACCAATATGCTAATTCTACTCAGAAACACAAGACCCACCAAAGGCGGAGGAGTATACCCCCTCAAAAATGAGAAATAGCTCGACATAAAGTAAAAAATGCAATAATACTCTTTTGTTTGTGATAACTTTTGTGTAGTTTCCTCTCCATTGTAAACATCTTGATACTGTAATTTGATTGAAGAGGAATCCTTCTAGGTGGGTATCATCGCAGATGCCAGTTATTCTGCCGTCAAGTAGTAGAGTGCACACATACATTGTTTCGGTCTAATGAGCACTGTAAGCTAGTGTAATTACAGGGCATATGATACTTAAGGACTGATTTCACAGAATGACGAGCGCAGTGTCACATAGCATTTGTCTATAGGTTAATATTTGTTTAAACGTAATAAAGGTTACAAAGGTTACACTCACATATATAATTATCACGGCGGTTTTTCGAAAAAGCCGCGGTTCATTCAAACCCGCTGGTGGTTAAAGCAGCAAATTACCGACCAAACAGAAACGCGACCGAACGCAAACGTCGGCCCGCGAAACATGCTAGACGACACGGACGTCTCAGCTCTTCCTGACCACGATACTGTCAGTCACGATCCACTCCACACTGTACACACAGTCAATAGCTTTAAGATAACACGCACCACGACGCGCGACCGCCGTAAGAGAGCGGCGCGCAATAGTCAATAATCACACCGCGTACACAAGATTCACCCGTGTTCCGGGGCGGTTCTCACCGCCCAGAGTTACCGACACACAAGTCGACAGTCCGAATGGACGCGCCCAGCCTCCTTCGGACGGTCATTAGACGACTTAAATATTTAAGATATTCGAAATCGCGAAAGCACGCAGCGAACGCGACACAGTCCGAACTTCGAGGTTTTTGTAGGAGTTTTTATTTATTTATTTATGTTTAGGGTCAAACCAAACCTGGCACGCGGGCCCCTGGCCCGCGAGCACAGTATCCGATGAAGCTGAAAAGCCGAGAAGGCTAACAGCAACTACATCACCGAAAATATATATATCACATATATAACGTTAAAATATAAAGTTTATAATAAAAGAAAGCAAAGCACAAAATAAAAGTCTAAAGAGTTCAATATAAGGAAGTTACGCAAACTGTTAACAACTAGAGGAATAAGTACATAAGCGCGTAATCGTGGACAAGGAAAAATCGGTGACGCTGGCGCAGCTGAATGAGCCGAAGCCACTCGCACGTAAAGCGTACATAATACAGCGGCAAGAATATGAATGCGCACAGATCTACTCAACACTTTAATTCTAATATTATATTAATGCGTCGGCTTTATTTGCACAATTTATTAGTGAATTATATATAATATTGCATTTATTATGTACATAAATTAAAAAGTAATTAGGCTCTAAATGAAAATGTGAATTAGTTATAACAGTGAAATTAAACAAAGTGTATGATGAGATGGTGAAAAATGTGTGGCGGGTGCTAACTATTAAAATATATCTATTCTATTCTATAATAAACTAAACCTTACGAAACAAATGAAATTGTCATGACGCAGGTAGCTTCGAGCGACAGACACAACTGTCAAGTGGCAATAAAAATAATAAGCAAGTTTCAAGCACCAGGCGACTATCTGAAAAAGTTCCTACCGAGAGAAATAGAAGTTGTGAAAGGTTTAAAGCATGAAAATTTAATACGTTTCCTACAAGCAATCGAAACCACTCACAGGTTTAAAACTTTTATTCTTTACAAACCTAATAATAGTAGCGGTACTATATTCAATAATGCGCTTAACAAATTTAAATGTTCTTAACAATTGCTCAGACTTTCTGGTTAGCATAATAGATTTTGTTATGTAAGTATCTATTAAATTTTATGAATATCTTTATTTGCCGACTATCGCGTGAATAGCAAAAGTCTACCTTCTGAGTCATGGATCGTGTGCTCGAATCAAACCGACACCTTGTTTTTGAGTCTTTTGTTATCTGTCCTACTGTAAATTATGAAGGTTTACACGCCTTTATCACGATAACCGATTTTAATCAACCGACATCACAAACGTATTCATATAACCAGGACGTGACGTTATATACCTAATTTAAATCAAAACTACCAAGAAATGTTTTTTGTGTACATTTACCCCATTTAGACATAGATGACGTCTAAAATGAGTGACGATACAATTAGGTAATGGAAATCTTCGAAAAACATGTATACTAATGCTTATACTCAAGATACATCATCATCATTTCAGCCTATCTTAGTCCACTGTCGAACATAGGCCTCCCCTATAGATTGCCACAAAACACGGTCAAGAGCTACCTTCATCCATACCGACTGATACATATTTTTTAAATTCCTGGAAGTGGAATATTCTTTATACGAGTAGCATATAGACCGAGGTAAGGTTTAAGCTGGTAAGCACGTACGCTGATAAAATGCCTGTTAACTCTCTTACCTTGTATATCCTTATATCGCATTGGTCTCGAAATACCTACTGTAGCCGGCAAACAATTTCATTCATTTTTCAACAATTTCATTTCATTCATTCTCCCACATTTATGTTTAAAAAAAAAGGACAGTGTGAAGAACCTTAGGATCTTTTAAGTTGCGTTTCACAGACATCAATGCACATGCACAAAAAGCCAGACTCTCAACTACTAGCTATAGGCTACAGAAATAATCACGTGCGGGAGTCGAACCTGCACTCACCAGCGCTTCTGCCAGTCGCTTAAACGCTGAGCCAACCAAGTCGACAAATACAGAATACCGTCCGACTTGTGATTATACATCCAAAAAAGTCTTACACTTTATTCTAAAGTAGCTAATCTAGCAATTGATTATATTTAAATATATTTGGGCTACTCTAGAACAAGTTTCCGCCGCACCTTGATGAGAACGCCAACATTATTAGATGCCAGTTTTTCTTTCATCTTGAAAAGGTCAGATAAGGAACTTGCTACGATTCTTTAACAAACTGTGCCGACATTGTAGTTCAGGAGTTAAAAAAACCCTTTAAGGTCCAACGGTGACGGTCGAAGAGATCGGTTCTTAAGTCTAGTATGCCCTGTAATTCAATTTGCTTTAATGCTCTTCCAATCGAAGCACTTTGACGGTAGAATAACTGACACTGCGGTGGTACATACCCAGGCAGTATTATATATAATCTTTACAAATTTTTCGGTAGTACCAAAATAACTTTTTTTTTAAATAACATTATTGATAACTTTTTATGGTAATTTAAATAGAGTATACATTGTAATGGAGTACGCCTGAGAACGGCAGCTTGTTGGACATCATCCGCAAAGATCAGCACATAGACGAGTTGCGGGGCCGGCGTTGGTTCCGACAACTGGTTGAGGCTGTAGACTATTGCCATGATCGAGGTGTTGTTCATCGGTTAGTGTATACCTTTATTTATTCGACAACTTTTGAGTTATGTATTGTTAAAAAACATATAGGGTGCCTTAAGCGTGGTAGTTAAGTCGTGCTAAGGGGCGGAACTTTCTCCAGCTGATGTAAATGTCACACTAATGGTTACCACCGGGGACACCTGCGAGAGGACCAAGCAGCTCGCCGGGCTTGAGGTTGAAGCCGTCGTTGCCAAAATCGACGAGTTGAGACTGGTAGTAACTCCTAACAAGCTCGAGGCGCTATGGTTCCACAAAATCCCACGTAGCAGGGTACCTCCCGACTCGTGCGTCCGAGTAGGTGACTCTGAAGTCAGAGTGGGGTAGTGCATAGGCCTCCACCTGGATAGTCGCTGGGGCTTCGTGGATCACTTCGAGCGCCTAGTCCTCTGGATAAAAATGTACCGGGTGCCATGCACAGACTGCTGCCCAATCTCGGGGGACCGAAGGAGGAAGCCCGCCTCCACTAGGTGGGTTATATCCAGCTTCCTCTTGGCTAGTCGGATATCCATGCTGGATTTCCTCACGTTTGAAAAGGGCGCTAGCCTTAACATTCATAGTACACGAGCTCGGTTCGGTTTTTTTTTGATAAAAATGACGGAACGAGCAAAACGTTCACCTGATGGTAAGTGCAACGTCCGCCCATAACAAATGCTGTGTCACCCTGAACAGTGTGGCACCACAATGCGCTCCTCACCCTGAGACATGAGTTCTGAAGTCTCATATGCCCGTGATTACACTAGCTCTCAGTGCCCTTCAAACTGAAACACAGTAATGTTTGCACCCTACTGCTTCACGGCTAGACAGATTCCTGCATAGGAATCGTGCCACGTGAAAAATCCTCGGTGCAAGCTAAAATTGTTGATTGCAGTTTTAATTATCGATTTATGACGATGATTGACGGTGAAGGATAACGTTATGAAGTAAATTTTCTGACCAACAATGAGTTTCATTTACCATAGTTTTTCGTGTAATCCGCCAACAGTAATTCACTTAATATTACAAAAAACGAGCACTTTCGTTTTTCACAATTTTTTTTTCGTAGGGACATTAAGTGTGAAAACCTGCTAATGGATCACAGCTTGAACATCAAACTATCAGACTTTGGATTCGCAAGAGGTCACATGAAGCCAAAGAACGGCGTATACTCATTAAGCGAAACCTTCTGTGGGAGTTACGCTTACGCTTCACCAGAAATTCTCAAAGGAGTACCATACAGACCTCAAGACTCTGATATCTGGAGCATGGGTGTTGTACTTTACGCTATTGTGTACGGACGTCTGCCTTTCGACGACACAAATTATACGCAACTTCTTAAGGTTAGCGGTTTAAATTTAACTTACACTTGATTGTTATCAAGAATATACAAGTGTGAGCATGTTGGCCAAGAAGACCATACTGAATATCTAACTACGACGGTGCAATGACTCAAAATTAGTCTTCCACCCGGACCTTTCACAAGTCCTTCTCGACTTCATCTCTCCAGCGGTCTGGAACTGGCTCTTTCTAGTGGGGTAGGCAAAGACCACATCTTTCCACTTGCAACGAACTTGATACACATCGTTCGCTTCTTCTACTTTCATTAACGTTTTCATACAAGCTCGTAGCCGTGTGGTGGCGGCTCGTTAAAAGAATACTACCACTGCTATCTCATCCAATGGATCTCGTAAAAGGCGAGTAAGGAATTAAAGTGCACTGTGCACCCAACAGCGCATGGTGGCGATGGGCTCACCACCTATCACACCAAGTGCATTATATTGTTTTGGCTGAAACGTGGATTGTGGCAGTCATCTGTTTTTGCCCAGTCTCTGACTACCCCTTATGGGAAACAGTCGTAATCTTATATATGTATGTATGTACAAGCTCGTCGTGGCTTTTCCTTTAAAAGGATCTCTGATCGTGATACCTGCTCCCAGGTCGACCCTTACCGGCTTGCCCATTCATGCACGTCTCATAAATCTGTCTCGTCAATATTCCTTCATTCATCCTCTCTACGTGTCCAAACCATCTAAGAATCCCTTTCTCCACTTGTCACTACATCTACAACAACACCGCAACGCTTAATTATGACTGTGTTCCCCACTTTGTCCGTCAAAGGCACTCTGGCTACGCTTCTCAGACTTCTTCTTCCTATTCCCACAGCATTAACCTTACTTTCATGCTTCTTCTGCCAGATCCAACATTCATTACCATACATACCGGGGCCGTGTGTGGGCCGGTAGCGCCCTATGAACAGCCTGTCGGGCCTTTCTAGATACGTTCTGGCTGCTCATACAGTTATGCAGGGCCCCATTCTTTTGATCATGGATTATCAAGCTGAAGTGACAATGGGCCGGCCATATAGCTCGTAGAACCGATAACCGCTGGGGAAGAACGGTTCTCGAGTGGTAACCTGGTACCGGCAAACGCAGTGTAGGGCGACCCTCAACTCGATGGAGCGACGAACTGTTCGGTTTCGCGGGAGATGTTTATTGGTGGTAGGATTCCTAATCAGGAATCCGTCTAGGTAGGTACTACCCCAGGGCCAGTTATTCTGCCGTGAAACAGTAGTGTGCAAACATTACTGTGTTTCGGTTTGAAGGGCACTGTGTGCTAGCGTAATCACTGGGCATATGAGACTTAAGAACTGATGTCTAAGGGTGACAGGTGCAGTGTAGTGTCACACAGAAATGTTCTGGGTTCACGCCTAGCCTAATTACTTTAATTAGGCTAGGCGTGATAAGACAAAAGTTTTTGTTACAATCTGCTTTTGGCAAATAAAAATTATTTTGCATTCAAGTAGGAGATGAAGATTGAGCAAAAAACAAAAACTTTTGTCTTATCACGCCTAGCCTAATTACTTTAATTAGGCTAGGCGTGATAAGACAAAAGTTTTTGTTACAATCTGCTTTTGGCAAATAAAAATTATTTTGCATTCAAGTAGGAGATGAAGATTGAGGGGGCACGTGATAGCAATATTAAATTTTATATCATCCAACATATAACCATTATTAACCAAATCATATCATGTTTTAATGCCATAGCTTAAATGTCGCGTAACTAGGTAACAAACACAGAACGCAAAAAGTCGTACTAACTTGGACAATGAATGCTTTAAAAAGCGACAGGCAACCCTACCTTTACGACCAAACTTTACTTATCTTTATTAGTGTTGCATTTACTACGTTTTCACATATCACACATCGTACCTTGGCCTTAACGTGACTATAAAACGAGGTATTGATAACGTAACGTTATGTGAACGTAATCTCAAAGTACTAAAATTGTAAGGTGTTTGTAATTCTCAAACAGTTTGTTACGCCTGAATTATTTCCCTACGTATTTCCATTACCGTTAGAATAAAGTCGATATGAATAAAATCGTGAATTAAACGTTCGCATTTGCAGTATTTCTTTTACGTAGTCGTTGTAAAAAATTAGATATAGTCTGTGAATTTTTATTGTAGTAGAATTAAAAATTAGTTGCGCTGGACATATACGTATATTGTAAAAGGTGAAGCAAGGCAACGCATAACTTCGAAATCATGTCTTCGGAAGTCTTAAAACGATCTAATAACATAAAACTAAAATTATCGGATAATTTTGGTGGTGTCCGGCAGAGTAGAATACCACCTGTTTCCTGCGGAGGTGTCGTAAGAAGCGACTAAGGTATTGTACAAATAGCCTTCATTCGCGCATAACACCATACTATGCAATGCTGTCACTATAATGCTCGTAGGAATAAGATTTTTTTTAACTCTCACCACAATGGCGGCGACGACGGGCGCGACATCGGGTCTCTTATGCCCAGTATTATAATATTACTGATGGTAGGATTTCTATACCCCTGAACCCGTCTAGATAGTTACCACCGCAATGCCAGTTATTCTGTTATGTAGTAGTAGGGTCCTGAACGGCATTTACAGCTAGTGTAATTACTTGGCATATGAGACTTAAGGACTGATGTCGCAGGGTGACGAGCGCAGTGTGGCGTTTAAATGTTAAAATGTTCTGAGTGAGACAGCATTTGTTATGGGCAGACGTTGTACTTACCACCAGGTGAACGATTTGCTCGTCCCGTCACAGTGTTCATTAAAAAATATGTACTAATGTCTACACTAGCTATCAGTGCCCTTCAAACGGAAACAGTAATGTTTGCACACTGCTGCTTCACGGCAGAATAACTGGCACTGCGGTGGTACCTTCCAAGACGGATATCTGAATAGGAATGTATGTATCACCACCTGTGTGAACCTCTAATGAATGTCATCCTATCTTCATTCATTCATCAGTCATTTACGAGGAATGTAAAAGAACTGCCGATAAAAAACCGAATGAATCTATCAACAATACTATACAGAACATTGGTTATTAGGATATTTCCGATTCATTGCCCAGTCTTATTGAATGTTCCATTGGGACTACAGAATAAATGATTACCTAGGGTCCCAGCTAATTTAGCTTTATTTCTTAGGATATTGATTAACTCTTGATTAATATCATTAATCAAGAGTTAATCAATATCCTAATATATAATTACCATCAAAATTGAAGACACTTTCACTTGTTTCGACGCACTAGACGTATTTTTTTTCTTATACATACATACAGTCACGGCTTCTTCCATATAAAGGGTAGGCCGCCGCCCTCGTACTCGCGGACTCAGATTACCAGTACGCGGCTACGCAGTAGAAATACTTCCAACGCACTTGCAAGTATTTCTTGCCCGTACCAGGGCATGAACCGTACTTTGAAGCGCAGCCCTGGTTTTAAAACCTGGTATCGCAAATACGTCTCATCCCTACTAAGCTACATACATGCTTAACGTTTTTGTAAGAATGTTAATTTTTTTTGTAAAATTCTAATGTGGCGACATAGATGTCGCTCGGAGAAGCTAGCTGCGGGATGTTCATACCGGGGTCACCATTTTGGCGGTTGATATTGCCAAGGAAAAGGGTTGTTAATTTCGTGAAAAACAAATGTAAATTTATCAAACAAATTTCAGCTCTTTAGCTAATATACATAACTCGTCACTTTGATTAAAGTTCCATGATTTAATTTTAGTAAAGTTAGAGATCAATAGTTTTGAGGTTCCATTAAAAAAAAAAACTATACCTTCAACATCAGGTCATTTCGGAAGGTCCAACTAAATTATGTAAGAAAAACGATTAACGAATCCAATATTTAAATTTATTCTGTATCAAGTATTTCTTAAAATTGCTATTACAAAATTAATCTTACTTAAACTTAAGCAGAAAACTATATAAAAAACAAAATGTTGTTAAATTGTTTTTTTTTATTTTCACAGCAGGTACAGAATAAAGTTTCGTTTCCGCGCGAACCGAAAGTTTCGACGGAGTGCCGTAAATTGATCATCAGAATTCTATCGCCGCTAAAGATGCGAGTCAAAATCCCACATATACTGGCCGATTCCTGGCTTAATCCTAACCAAACCGCCAAAGACGAGGACAGTGAAACTGCACAGGTAATACAATCATAAATTCCTAATAACAAAAATATTCACGACAAAGTAACACAATTTATTTACGTTAACTTTAATATATTATGCGTTATTCGAATAATGGACCGACATAACAGATGCACGTGTATAGACAACAAATTGCTTCACCACCCTTAGATTGAATCTCATTTGCACATCACAAAACTACAAGGTCTATTTTCGGCTTAGAATATTAATGTAACAAGTTAAATACTCCTGTAAGCCACTGCATAACGTCAATGACGTAATTCACTATATTCCAGCGTTTATAATATTATATTTGCACTTAGAGCTGTTATGTCATTTCATGCATATTCATTGTTAAAGCACACCACCGCGTAATCCACGATACCATACGAAAGATTATTTGTTGTTGCGTCTTGTCCTAGTTTTGCGTATTTTATTATTATTTGAGTCTTAGAATTAAACTACGATAATAAAAGAATTCAATTGAAATGTATTATAGATAAAATCGTACTTACAAGTTAAAAAAATAATACAAATAGATAAAACAACCGATCTTCCTTCCTATAACTTTAGGTCTATAATTATCAGCATAAAAGTTGAAACATTTTCTGATGAATAATTACTCACGAAACCAAATTTTAAGAAATCTATTCTGGACACACTCCTTAAATATTAATTCTTTTTTTTCTATATGCGTATTCATATTTGATGTGGAAGTACATACATTTGCATGCTTACATGCATATGTATGTATTATTATATTATAATTAAACTCAAAATTATAATGAAGCCAAAGAGCTCCCATTGCTTTCATACATTAAAAATCTAACTCGAGCCTACATTTCATTTTTATTAATAATTCTTGGTAAGTTGGGGATAATGTAGTGGGTCATACGCTGATTTAATATTTAAATGTAATTTAATTACGTACTATAATAGTGTTCTGACTGTTAGTTATCTCAAATAAAGATAAAAAAAGAATATTGAATTATTTTATTATTTAAGTAATACGTATTGCCGCCATTCCCTTCAATGACCGTTAGCCATCGGCTTCTTATTGAAGCAATAGGTCGCGAACAATATCCGCACCCCGTATAGACTCCCAAGTTTCCCTGCGATGTCTTTCAAGGGCATCTCTTGTTCTCTTAATGCGGTGATTCTATCGTTGCAACATAAGTCCCCAAGGATTTTTAATTTGGCTTAAATCAGGCGATTTTGAATGTCAGGCATTAACATAATTCAGAGCTGTTGCTTTTAAGGTAATTCGCATAGTTCACCGACTCCATTAGACGACATCCAGCTCCAAATGTTTGCACTAATTCTTCCAGACAGTGATAGGCACTACATGATCTTCATCACATCTTGTATTGTTATAACGTTAAGTTAATCGATCATGTTGGCTGGATTTGAAGGTTTTTTCGTCTGTGTATATTGCGGTTGATCCATCGAAATTTAAGAACTCACTGGCAAAATTCAACCGAACTGTTTTATGGGCATCACTCAAATAAACTTTTTGAGCTTATAGCCTGTAGTGCAACCCCGTCATGTGCAAAGGGCGGCGAATACTTTCAGCACTGACGTTAAATTGTTCTGCAAAATGGGCCGTAGGTGTAAACCGTTTTCTTAATACACGCGTCTCATTATTTCCCTTGCATGCTCGTTACTTTAAAACGTCGACCACTGCGCCCATGATCTTTGAGATTGCCTTCTCCACCTTCTCGTGTAATTCAAACTCGTACGGTGCAACGTTATAATTTGGTTCTCTATAAATTTGACTTATTTTTGTCCTAATCTGTGTAGTGAAATTAATTCTACCCTTTCGCATATATTTAAATAACGTGACATTTAAATTTCAATAAATGAAAATGACCTACTGACAGAAGTGATTTGAAAACAATTTTACTTTTGAATGGTTTCCAACAAGGTTTTAACATTAAAACTAGTACAGTTTCTAGTGACATTGAGATTATATTTTTACCTATGCACTTTTAGCCCATGCTTTGATTGGCTTTCAGTCAACTAATTGCGTTAATTTAATACGTGAATAACAATCTGAGCCTAAATTAAATTTTAACTGGTAGTTGCTATCAAAAGTGGTAAAGCAATTATACGGTCCAGAAGATATGTATATTTTTTTTTATATTTTATAAAGATGATTTGAAGAGCCTTTGCAAAACCATTAAAACTTGTTTGTAACAGACATACGGAAAAGGTAGTTTTATATATCAGTATATTTTAAGTTTAAATAAAAAAATCAAAGTCCTAAATATCATCAATAATTAAAGATGGGTTTTAAAGTCAATCATTATTTTTCAGGATCCTGCACATTCCAGCAAAGATGAAATAAAAAGTGTAAACATCGGTACAGTTACTTACGATAGACATTTGGAAGAAGTGAAATAATTATTTGGCACAAAAATTAAGATAGAAACAATTTAAACGCTAAAAGTAATAAAATAAAATTATTATTGCAAAATAATATATCATTCATGTAACCCAACAAAAGTGGTATATTATTATTCCAACCATTTTCCATTTATTCCACTATACGAAGAGCCAATTTCGCTTTACAAGTGCAGTTGTGGTGAAAATGGAGAGAGCATAAGTTATTTATCCATTCAGTGCCTCATTCATCCGATTAACGAACTTTTTAAATGCTTGCATTTAAAACCTAAAAAAGCATTAAAAAAATACAAAAGCATGTAGCCAGTGTCAGGTTTAATAATAAGATAATATGCGATTTGAAAGAATACTTACACTAGCTTCAAATATATTTTTTTAAATAACTAATGTTAATTTAATATATTCCGTCACTGGTGGTCTACTGGTGGTAGGTACCACCCCAAGGCCAGTTATTCTGCCGTGAAGCAGTAGTGTGCAAACATTACCTGTGTTTTGGTTTGAAGGGCACTGTGAGCTAGCGCAATCACTGGGCATATGAGACTTAAGAACCCATGTCTCAGGGTGATGGGCACAGTGAGGTGTCACACAGAAATTTTCCGGGTGACACAGCATTTGTTATGGGCAGACGTTGCACTTACCATCAGGTGAACGTTTTGCTCGTTTCATCACTTTATGCTCCGTCCAATATACGCCATAGTTAAAGTTGCCCTAAAATGATCAAATTATTTGAGATTTTTTAAATTATTTGAGAGTCTACGAAAATATTTAATGAGTAAGCTAAGTACATGCTTAACGTTTTGGTAAGAAAGTTTCATTGAGAGCACGTTTAACTAACCCCATTGAAGATAAGCTCAGGTGCCAGGCGTTCGCTTTGAGCACTTTACGCGGATGACCTGAGTTCGATCCCCGGCACAACAAAATTATGTCTATAACTTTCTTTAAAATGCCGAAGTTCTTTATTGTACTGACGGAAATGCTTTTATTTTGGCCGTCCTGCGGACGACAGACATTGGGGGAGGCAAGGTAACACGTCATACTAGTGCCCGGCTACGCAAGTACTACGCAGTGTGTGTAGCGTAGTTACACGCGCTTTCCTCCCCCGCTACCCAATGGTGGTGGCTCTCTTACATCAAGAGTGCCTCGTACCCGGCGCAGTCTGTCGCCCCGCGGGATGGTCGCGCTCGAACTTGCCTGCCTAATAGTTCTTAGGTTGCGTGATTGACTTCTGCGTTACGGATGCGCATGGAATAAATACTATATGGCCCTGGTGTAAACCCTAACTGGTTGCGCAACGATCTTCCTTGTTTAGCGGGATGTCGATGAATGCATGTAAGACTTTTGGCGTCAACTTGAAAAGTAGTAGTGTTTTTAACGAAATTAGGAATTTTCAAATAATTTTTATGTATATTTTGAGTTTTGATGATTAATATTGATAGTTTATTATGCAGCAAGTGCTCGTGAAAGTGTAGTGATTGGAAAATTTAAATTCAAGTCCAACATTGCACTTTTCGTGTTGTGTCCATCAGTCCAGCAAATCTTCAATAAAAGTCAACTACTCGTATCATTTTACTATCGATCGAAATGAAGTTTTTGTTATAATTAAATTATTACTCGACATCAAAATAGTTCGATTTGGTAGCTAATTGACAGGATCAAAAACGAAGAAGAAGTAGAATGCATGTAACTCAGATCGGTTATTTGGCAAATCTTGGGAAAGGCTTATGTTCAGCAGAGGACTAGTGACGGGTGCACGCGCGGTTTATGTCTTATTTAAAAACCTGTAAAGATGTACTGCAGTGATGATGTACTGCAAAAGTAGATGAAATACAATTACTTAGTGCCACAATATTACTCACAACCATAGGCTTACACTGCCAAACCGCATTTAATATGAATGTATAGTTGTTATCGGTATATTGTAGGCATTGAATACATAAATACAAATTACACATGATTCATTCAACTTTTTATTGGATTTAAGTCATGTTTAAAACAGATAATGTCCTGATAATTGACAATAACGATTCATTATGTGGAAAAAAAAACATTTAAATTTATTGTGCGACACTGTTTTATAAAATAGGCTTATACTCGTATATTTGAGGAGTGTATACCGTGTATACCTTTTAACCTTAAGTAAGTTTGGCTCTAATTACAATTTAATAAAGTTTATAGAGAAACATTCCTTATAACACTTTGGACTTATCTTCGCAAAACAAGTCGTCATCTTCTAATTTTTGAGCTTTAATACGTTCGTTACGTCGCGCTTTTACTATACACAGGTAGGAAATGACGATCATCAAGACATAAATAGCTGCGGCAATCCAACAATTAAGAGCAACCTTAATTAAAAAAAAATAGTTAATATGAAATCAATATTAAAAAAAACGTTAGTACACTTGGTTAACGAAAAATACGGAGACAATTTATAAAAATCTTCATTTAGTGCGTGCTGCCAGTGATTACAACCGAGACGTGGTCCTTTATTGCAGGCCGCATGAGGAAGCTCATAGTCGCTCAGCGAGCTATGGAAAGGTCTATGCTCGGAATTTCTCTGCGAGAATGAATCTTTAACAAGGATATCCGCAGCAGAACTAGAGTATCTGACAGAGCCTAAGGATTAGCAAGCTGAAGTGGCAATGGATCGGCCATATAACTTGTAGAACCGATAGGCGTTGGGGAAGAAAGGTTCTGGAGTGGCAACCTCGATTGATGGAGCAACGACCTGCATGGTTTTGCGGGATGTCGAAGGATGCAAGTGGCTGAGGACAGTGTTTGAAGGAAAAATATGGGAGAGGCCTACGTTGGACTAAGACAGCCTGAAATAACGATGATGATGATAATATAAAGGGATTAGAGCAAACGTCTGAATAAAAAAGCAAAATAGAAGCCTGCAAACGTTTTGAGCCTTTTTGAGCAAAAAGTTTTGGAGACAGGAAAAGTCTGCCATGCTGCTCCACTGCGGCAATAAACCTTAAATATATTGGTGCCGTATGATGGCGGTGTAAGAAAATCCTATTCAGTTTCATCCCGTGGGTGTCATAAGACAGCTAAGATAGGTGCCGGAACTTCCAACACGTAGCAATATAAATATACCGAAATGCCTACTCGGAAATACACAGATCTGTTCCGGACTGCAGCATCTTAAGTAGGCCTATGGTATGAATCGTTACTAATTATGATGACGGCAAATCCAAATCCTTTCTGGAGTAGTAAAAGTCTTATTTCCCGAGATGAACCATTAATAGGCGGATGAGGATGATGATGATATTGAATATTGACTTATACTAATATTTCTGTTGTCAGACAAAACATTACTACCAGTAAGGACATGGGAAATTTTCTTCTCGTTATTCCTACTTAAAAGAATAGCTACTGTAGAGAATAGGCAACGTGAATATTCAAGTATTCTTACCAGAGATTGTGCACTTGAGTTATACATTCTGTAAAGCCACCTAAAAACTTTCGGTCTCTTTTCGTAACAAGGAACCCAATTTTCAAAAATACTTTTACTTGTTTAATAGAATGGCACTGTTGTCATGGGCTATATCTTATGGGAAAATTACACTGACGCGTAAAAGATGCTAATTCTCAATAGTTCTGGGTTTTCGGATTTCCATTCAGGCATCCGCCTAGGTAAGTACCATCTCAATTCCTAACTGGCATCACGTACAGGAGTGCAAACACCGCTTAATATCAATCTCGGTCACATTACTGTGCTTCGGTTTGAAGGACACTGATAGCTATCGTAATTACAAGGCATGAGACTTAAGAACCGATGTCTCACGGTGCCGAACGCATTGTGGTACACAGAACTTTCCAGGTATTTCACTTACCGTAAGGTCAACGTCTCTAGTTTCGTTACTTATTATTAAAAATGAGATAATCAATTGTTTACAAAATTTTACATTTTAGTGCTGTTACTAACAAAAGTAAGATTATTGATAAAAATATCAATATTATTGGTGATACACTAGTGTTTAGTATACCCGCTAAAGTAGGTGGGTAATTTCTAACTGAAACCCCAACAAAAAAAAAACAAAAAAGTTAAGGCTTTGTCTGTTGCGCAAATAAAGATTTTGACGATTTTAGACAAAATCTAAAAGTCTAATAGGTAACCCCGATTTCGGTTTGTAAAGTGGTTACCCATCTTAATGACAAAGTAATAAAATAGTGCCTTAGTAAAGCTTATAGGGGAAAATTGAAAAATACTTTGCATACCAAAGCATAATTTTCTTTGGTTTGCTTAATAAAGTCATCATAGTCCGTATAGGTTTCCGGTTCAACGTCATCAAGAAATGCGATCGCTTCTACTTTTAGCAATCCTCCCATTATGATCTGCAAAAAATTATAATAACGTTTTCCTGTAGTCGAAATATTGTCGAAAAAACTGCATATGAAATTTATAGTTAAAGCCGTGGAAGTATGCGAAAACATTTCCAATAAGTAATCATAATAACTAAGCATTAATTTTTGGAAATGTCAATAACCAGGCTCAACAGCGGGGGGTTTAGAGACGTGCTATATAAAAAGGGATACTTCCTCTCGCGAACCGTGCATCCACCGGCTTTACCCACTGGTGGGTGCATCGGTAAGTCACGTTTACCCCTGAACCCTGCAACTACATCAAGGTTGGCAATCAATGCCGGGGTGCACAGGTCGCGAGGGAAAACCCCTGCCTTTGCATCTTCGAGGGATCGATTATAATTGTGACTAGTAGTACTAAGCATACATAGCCCAGAAGTTATATATATAGTGGCCGACCACAAAGATTTCAATCACTTGGTAGAGTGGCAGCGTGAAAACTTTTTTTACGGAAGAATGAGACGAGACGTTCAAATGTTTCATCCGATAATTAGTGCAACGTCTGCCCAAAGCAAATGCTATGTCACCCACATAATTGTGGCACATATGGTGGAGATATTAGTTCCTATATTTCAGGCCTCATATGCTCAGTAATTACACTATCAGTATCCTTCAAACAGAATACCGGATGTTATTAAAAAAAATCTGTTAAAATTATTCCGAATAGCAATAAGGGTGTGTGACCACAGTGCGTATATACGAGGGTGGATTGAAAAGTACTCGGCCTAACACAGATCCATTCAATTCTAAAAATCAAATCTACCCACATTATTTAGTTCAGTTCAGACTAGTTCATTGTGTGAAGTTCGAAACGTGTGCGATAATTAGTTGTGATTTTATAAATTTATTAACAAAGTAATCGGTCATAATTTCCGCGAATGGAGCAAATCGAGCAGCGTGCCGTCATTAAGTACCTCCATAAGAAGGGGCTATCATCAAAAGCCATCCATGATGACATGGTCAGTACATTAGGCGATTGTGCTCTGTCATATTCATCCGTCAAAAAATGGATAGCAGAATTTAAGCGTGGTAGAGAGAGTGTGAAAGATGAACCCCGCTCCTTTTTTTTGGAGGCCTTCGACGTCAACTACTGACGAAAATATTAAAAAAGTACTTGATTTAATAATGGGAGACCGCAGATTAAAAATTAGAGATATAGCCGAGATTATAGGCATCTCTTATGAACGAACTCAAAACATCATTGTCAACGAGTTGGGTTTCCACAAAGTGTCTGCGAGGTGGGTTCCGCGACTGCTTTCAGTTGAACAAAAAAGGAGGCGATTGACTATTTCACGCGACTGTTTGGAGTTATTTGAAGCCGATGCAGATGATTTTTTGAATCGTTTTGTTACTATGGACGAAACATGGGTTCATTACTGTACACCGGAAACAAAACAACAATCAAAACAGTGGAGAAGACCTGGTTCACCACCCCCTAAAAAGGCTAAGTCGATTTTGTCGGCAAATAAGGTGATGGCTTCAGTATTCTGGGACTCGAAAGGTGTGATTATGATTGATTATCTTGAAAGGGGTCAGACTATAAACTCTGATTACTACTGCACCTTACTACGTCGTTTACGAGAGGAAATAAAAGAAAAACGTCGAGGAATGCTCAGAAGAAAAGTCCTGTTTCATCAAGATAACGCCCGTGTTCACACGTCAGTACAGTCAATGGCTGGAATTCACAACTGTGGCTGTGAACTGTTACCGCATCCGCCGTATTCACCTGATCTGGCACCATCAGACTTCTTTCTGTTCCCTAACCTAAAAAAGCACTTGGGAGGTCAAAGATTTTCGACAAACGACGAGGTCAAAGCAGCTGTAGACGCATAGTTTGACTCTAAGGAAGAATCATTTTTTTTAACGGTCTAAATGCTTGGAAGGGGAGGTGGCAAAAGTGTATTGAACTTGATGGTGATTATGTAGAAAAATTAAAATATAACTGATTTAGTATGTGTTTATTTTCTTGGTTAGGCCGAGTACTTTTCAATCCACCCTCGTAATTTAGTTTTTATTTTAAACGTTAAGCCACCATAGGATTTCTCCTGTGCCGTGGTTGCATTTTACATGCTTATATAAAATCCACATACGCCAATACCCAGACTCGAAACATCTGTAGGCCATACAAATGGTCGTTCTCATCCTCAAACGGTAGCGTAGAAACCAATCTCTCAACTGGCGAAGTGGCTTACCACGTGACTTCTTATTATTACGTATGTATTATTAATCTACATACATTGACTGATATCTTATTGTAGGCTGACATTTTAAATGGGTTTCCAAAAATGTAACCGTAAAACTATACATTCTCTTTTATGCTTACGGTAGTTTATCGAACGATTTAAAAATATAAATTAACCTTTCACGTCCCTCGGCAGGGTAATAGACCCTTCTAATAATGAGAGTATTCGGCATACTCAGTAATGCTCTACTCAGACAGTCATCTCTACCCTAATTAATAAGTGGTAAATTTCAAACTCCTTTGAATTGTCTTATTAGGTATCTACTGTACATAGGTATCTTCCCAATGTTTTCCCTCACAGAAGTGCATGCGGTAATTCTGTGCCGAAAGAACTATGCCTAGTTCGAGCCACAACAAAGACATGATAATTTATATAATAAGGGGGATATTATCTGAGTCTTCAACGAAGGAACGAACTTAAATTCACTTGGGTCTGTCGGGTGTATGGTATGGAGCAAGTGCCTTATTATATTTCTGCTTCTTGTTCTTCACCAGACTTTTGTAATACGAACAATGATTTCAGTTAATTCTGCAGGTACATGCACGTTTTGCCGTAGGTGTTACCCATAACTTACATACTACACGCAAGAATGGCATACGAATTCAAATGTCCTTGGTGAAGCTCTAGGGAAAGTACAAAGCTCCTCGACCTAAGGGACCCAGATTAGAAAGTTGTAACCATGGAGCTTCTGGATCCTCTCTTAATGTCTTACAATTCTACCTAGGTTTTAATTATCTCTATCGTGGCCCATTTTCCGTAAGGAACTGGGTATATATAGTTCTTTCAGTTCACAACTAATAATATAGCAGGCAAGGTACGAACCTGGTACGGACTTGTAGTCATGGTATAAAAACTAGGGCACTTTCTACGTTTTCACGGATTTAATGAAGTAAAATTCATTTTATTGAAGTAAAATTCAGTATTACACATTTTCAGGCAACTAAATTAACATTTTACATTATTAAAATGGAATGTAGGTATGTAATACCTACCAGTTGCAAGATGGCCCATGAACTTAATAGCATACAGCATATACCACAATTAAATAAAATTCCCATTGCTTAGGTAAATCTTATTACGATGACATTTTACTACGATATATCGGATTATATGCAATTCTGACAGATATGACATTTAATTTTTCATCGTCATAGTTTAATTACTAAGTATAGGTGGCACTACACTTTGTGTATTTTTTTTTTATTGGATAGTGACGAAACGTTCACTTCTGTGTGTGTGTTCAAGAGCAACGTCTGCCCATAACAAATGCTTTGTCACCCCGAGTATTTCTGTGTGACACCACCCTGCGCCCGTTACCGTGAGACATCAGTTCTTAAGTCCCATAAGCCCAGTGATTACGCTAGCTCTCAGTGACCTTCAAACCGATTGTTTTACGGCAGAATAACTGGTCCTGGGGTGGCCCATATATTTTTTCAAGTCGAACCAGTAGTTCCTGAGATTAGCGCGTTTAAGCAAACAAACTCTTCAGCTTTATAATATTAGTATAGATTACACGTATTAACTATGACATTCGGACGTCTAACACCTTAATCTCTTCGTGCGCTTGGGTTTTGTGACACGTTATCAATTGGGAAATAAATAGTAAGAATAAACGCCATAGAATCAGTTAAATTAAGATTATTTAAGAGAGCACCAATATAGATGCCTTCTTCCAGCCGACACCTACTTCCTACTTCCCATAAGATAAAGTCTGTGAGGGTTCGTGGGAAACAACGCCCATTAGTCAACATAAAATAAAAAAGGTTTATTTTAAAGAAAGGAAGGTCGTGGGTGTAAGGCCTGCCCAATTTTCACTTTACTCAATCCTGTACTCGCCGGAGTTTGTATGTGGCTCAAAAGATTTCGGCCAGCATGTAAATCATATGTTAGCGACGCAGATGTCTGATACGTTTGTGTACTCAACATGAGTGATCAGCAGAATCATAGGCACCGGCGAAATGACCGTCGATAATACCTTGCGCGAGTGTATAACTATTTATTAAAACAAAGAAACCTGACCAACGCACTTAGGTGCTTAGATTTAAGTTATGTAATTTAAAAATTAACAAGTATATGTAGTAGTAATTCTACCTTTAAGTTTTAATTTTAATAAAAAAAATTATTAGGTAAATAAATTGATGTGAATTGTAGTTTTAAATAATCATGTTATTTTAAGTTGTACATTTTCATTTATTATTTTGATTTTCTAATTTTGATACATTAGGTAACATTAAATCGTAAATTTTGAACACATTTAAACACAACATTACAACACTAAGAGAAAAATAGGGAAAAATAGGAAACACAATAACAGATAACATTAATAACTTTACTTCAGGAAATCTATATACTCATTTTACAATGCTCCTACAAATAATTAATAATTATTATTTTATGTACAACACATAGCATACAATTCATTAATACTCAGCATTACATATATTTTCAGTTTGCCATTAATAAAATGCAATTATAAAACAAGCCATTTTATACTGCATCTAAAGAATAACATGTTCTAATATGAGTAGTTTTTATTTGAAACCAGACATTAGTAATGCTCAATAAATAACATGATGTTGGGAAAGTTTTAATTACTTCTTTTTACAGCTTAACTTACAGCAGGGTTAACCATTGACAATCTAGTACTTTATATTCTGTACTAGTAAAACTGATAATTGGGTTACAGTACTTTATTTTTATTTTTTAAGGTTTCATTCAACTCTTCTTTAAATTTAATTGAAACTTGTTCTATCATAGTTATGTATAAATGGAATGGAACTAATAAATAGTATCATATCAATAAGTACCACTGTTACTTATTACATGCTAACTGAAGAGCGATTGTTCATCCAGAATTGATGACCAGATATAACCAGTGTGATGACATAGAGAAGAGCAGCAATCCAGCAGTTGTAAGCATTCTAAAAAATGTAAAACATAAATGTAAATTCACTAAAGTATAATCTTTTCAGTGGTATTATCAATTACTCAATATTTATATATGATGGTATGAAATAACAACATTAACCAAGAAAACATTTAAAATTAGAGTGTGCAATAACTTTATTACTTATTTACTAACTTTTTATTAAAGAGGAATTATTACACTCGAAAAATAAGAATTATGTTTATTTCTTTACTTTTACTTTTCCTTTCAAGGGTCAACACATACATAGGTGAAAAGTGTGTTGACTTACTGCAATTTCAAACTATTACTTACATCAACAAAATGCCTAAAGGTAAAGTAAAACTCTTCAAAAGAAGCATATTTATGCAGGTATTCATTTTGATATTGAAAAACATGTTACATTTTCTCTTGAACTTAAAGGGAGTAACATACAGGGAAACATTGTTAAATATAAAAATTAAAATAAAGTAGCTCTCCTAGTGGCAACAACATTAAAAACATTTAAAACAATATAAATTCGATGATATTTAATTAAACCTTGAGATTCTATTTTAGTGCACAATCAGTACTTTATACTCTCACCCGACTATATCCTACTTCAACTTGATGAATAAATCCTTCTATGGTATGGTGGCCGGTTTCTTCCTCAAGAGGCAGATCTTCTAGAAGAGCTACAGCTTCTATGTAATAGAAGACGCCCATCAAAGTCTGTAATTGAAATTCTGGTATATTATCGTGATTCAAGATTAAGGACTATACTAAAAATGACATACATTCTACTTACCAACTGGATGATTCCCCAAACACTTAATATTAATCCACACAATGATAGCTTAGGACCACACAATTTAAAGGCCATTTTGGTCGCTTATTTAATAAAATTACGGACAATAAATGATAAAATATCGACCACAGTCTGTCAGGAGGTGTCAAAAAATCATACTAAAAATGAACGCTCACATGATTGTTCCTTGTCTATGGTGATTTTTCAAATTTCCGTTTATAGATTTAATATTCGTAGAAAAATTTCTTACGTAAATAACAAATATTGTTTGACTATTTACATTTATATGATTTGTAATAGGTGCTTTCAAATACCTCTAAATAGACCTTTAAAAAAACTGTGAAATGGACCGTGTTGCCATATTTATGAATACTGTTTATCAAGGTAACGTAATTGAACTTTAGGCAATGAACTAACTTGGTTGCGATAGGAAACATTAATATTATAAAACTGCAGATATCATCGTGTTACTTATAAATTACATTGCAATTCTCAAAACTATAAAAACTTATGGCGTTATTAATATTTTTCTAATTTATATGTTGTTCCTATTCACACTGATTGCGGGGTCTAGAGAAAAAAAAATGGCAGGATTGCTAACAGAAAGGTTTTTTTTTATTTCAATTTTTATTACTTAATTCACTTTATATTAATTTTAATAACGTTTATTATTAACAACATTTATTACAAACACTCAAAAATCTATCTCTCCCATCTCCGAAACTTAATTTCCTATTCAATAAATTTAACTTTTATTTCTGTTCTTTCTATCCTTTTTTCTGTATCCTTTTACCAGATCTCTTAAATCATATGTATCAAGTGGATATCCCCACGGGAAATAATATTTAAATATTAAATAGTATATTATCTACTCAAAACTGTTTTTTCAATACTTTGACGCACTCTGACGTCTGACATGTTGATGTAGCACAAATTTTGGAATATTAGATTAATTTTAATAAATGTTAGAGGTTTCTCACTCTCTAAGTGCAGCTGATATAACTTCTTTATCATATTTTTTTTTTAAATATTATGGTTGGGTTTGAATGTACAAAGCATTTCTGAAACCAAATCTTAATGTAGTTCGATGAAATATAAAAAAAATATTTGAGGTACCCCTGCCCCATGCTTTAACATCCCGAAACACTGTATTTTCGTCCCTAATTAATTTGATATCGTTTCTACTGATGTCGTTTCCCCAGAAAATGTAAAAATACAACTAGTTGAAAAAATCATTGAAAATATTCATTCTTCCTGGAACAACTGAATAAATATACTGCGGTTGCCAACCCGCTTGCCCAGCGAGGCAACTATGGCAAAATTCCCTCAAAACGAGAGCTCCTAACTTTTGTGGCAATCTATGGGGAGGCCTATGTTCAGCAGTGAACTAGTGTTAGGCTGAAAAGATGATGATGAACTCCCGATTCTATTAACTGATAGTAATTAATTTACTTACTTTGGCTATGATTCTAATCTAAGGCCCACGACTTAGCAGGTACGTAGAACGCTAAGCCACACGTCGATTTCTTGTCATGTATTTAGTTTGGAATTTTCGATAATTATGCTTCTTAAATTATCGATATCTCAAAATTTTGAGAAAGCTGTTATCGATACTACTTTGAGCCTGATTGAAGATTTTTAGAGAATCTGCGCTAAATATGGAACATCCCTAGATCGTAACAATTTAAGTGAATGACACATTTTTCTCCTTTCGTATCGTGCTTACGAATCGAAAATAAATTTCTATAATGGTGGATCGCTTAGGTAGGCTCTTATTATACATTATTTAACGTTAGTGGTGCGATAAGTTTTCCATATTCTTATTATCTGTGTAGTTTAGTAGTATAGTGTTAGTTATAATTGTTTGTTCATTCGCTCACTTTCCTTTGACGTCAAACTTTGATGCTGAACCGTAATTTAGAGTGATTATTTTTCCTTCTTTCAGTAAATAGCGAAGCTAATGCCAGACGAATTGCTATGGTAGAAAACTGCTTCGGCAGCTCAGGACAAGTAAGCGGTCTTTATAATCTAAAAATATTAAAGCTACCAACTTCAATACAGTATCTTTATCGGCCGACAACTCTGAAAGATAAGTTTTCTATACCGACATTCGGTTGGTTTGTCCAACTTGATATCACGTATTTATCAGAGAGATATTGTTTACGCCCTTATTTTTTCAGCGAAGTGTAAACATCAGTATTCTAATTTAATTAGAATCGATAAACATAAATTACACTTGTTACGAGGTAGATTTATGAAATATCTAATTCATTCACTATTAGAAATTAACATTATTTTTTAAAAAATTGTGTAATTTACAATTTACACTATTAATGCTTTGATCAATAAATAACCTTTCAGTGGGTTTTCAGCCCCTGGCAGAACAAGGCAGAGTACTTGTGGGAGAAGGTGTTCTGACAAAAATGTGCCGCAAGAAGCCAAAAGCTCGTCAATTTTTTTTATTCAATGATATATTAGTATATGGAAATATAGTTATCAACAAGAAAAAGTATAACAAACAACATGTTATCCCGCTGGAGGAAGTTAAGCTAGAGTCTCTTAAGGATGAAGGACGTAAGTTTTATTTCTTTATATCTGAGACAATTTTATTGAATTTATTTTGTAGTTAAGTGTATTAATTTACAACAATTAATTATTATAATCATTTTAAACAATTAATGATAAGTTCATTTTCATTTGATGATGATTTGATAGTGAAACTGGTGTTTTAAGATAAGTACATCTGTTCAGTTTCATCATCATTAAAGATTATCATAAGTCCACTTGTAAACATAGGCCTGTCCCACTACTGCCACAAAACAATGATCATAATCAATGATCGAACCCCGCCAGAGCCAGTCCTGGGTTTGAATCCCAGCTGGTGCCAACATTTGTACTAAAACACAAATTGTTTAAACGAAACTAAGTTTACGGATTTATCGCGTTTAATTTTTTTTTACTATTTATAACCTGACGTTTCGAGTGCTTTACAGCACCCATGGTCACGGGAGGACTGAGGTGACAGATGTCCTGATGTCATAGTTAACCTGGGGTACCTTCAGCTTTTAATTATTATTTTTGGGTCCGATCTACACAGAAAGAGCTAACTGTGTCTTGAAGTCTTGCAGTTAGCTCACAAGAAGTCTTGCAGTTAGCTCACAAGACACAGTTAGCTCTTTCTGCGTAGATCGGACCCAAAAATAATAATTAAAAGCTGAAGGTACCCCAGGTTAACTATGACATCAGGACATCTGTCACCTCAGTCCTCCTGTGACCATGGGTGCTGTAAAGCACTCGAAACGTTGGCTTATAAATAGTAAAAAAAAAAAAATTAAACGCGATAAAATCCGTAAACTTAGTTTCATTTAAATGTGTAGTGTTCGCTTAAATATAAGAAATCATTACACAAATTGTTGTTTTTTAGGTTTTTGGACACAGAAACCAACACTGTTTATGACTTACATATCATGCAAGAATTATTTCCCATATGTAACCTGCCAGACAGCACCCCATATCTAATATAATAATAGAGATATAAGAAAGAAAGAATAAATTGATCCTTAAGTTACTATAGATAATTTATGTAAATTTCTTTTAAACAGCCTCAAATTTTAATTTAATTTAGATTATTTACATAGTGATTGTTGAACATCTTTTTTTAAAACTGCACTGGTTCCCAAAAAATGTATCTGTCCTGGGAAGAACCAGCAGGCAGATTTTTGTTGTTTTTGAAACAACTGTATATAATGCCATGTAGTGGCAGCTTAAAAGAATCCACCACCCCACCTCATCCCGTGGTTGTTGTAAAACTCGACAGAGGGAAAATGGAAACCAGGAAATGGGCAGCAGTATCTTTCTGGAACATCTAAATAAACAAACTGCAGCTGCCAACCCTCTTGCAGCGTGGCAACTTTGGCAAAAACACCTAAAATGTGAGCTGTTGTGACAATCTATGCGGACTAGAGGCTGAAATGATGAATTACGACACTAGTAAAATAAACTTATTCTTTAAGTCTTTCAATGAAATAATTTCAGAAAAATCATTTTTTGTCAAGTAAATGATTAACAATTGAAATTTTTAACTCAACATACTTTTAGCAACCATTTAGGTTCAAACATAAACTCTCGAAAAAAAAAATTACTGGAAACTTTAAAAAACTCCCAATTTTTTAATATTTTAATTTCCAGTTATGTACCTAAATTGCAGGAGATAACACATATTTCAAATTTCTTTCTTATATCCAATATTAATTAATAAAATCAGTGACTCAACATTGTGATGAGTCACATTCATTTAGTATTATCATCCCACCTAGTTTATAATATTATTCAATGACATTGTGGAAAAGTCATTCAATGACTCAATTCATATAACTGTTTATTGTATAATGTATATTTTAGGTAATATTTGATAAAACATTATACTAGATATAACACATATTTTTTAAGTAACAATCCATTCTAATATTATAAATTCGAAAGTAACCCTTCTTTGTCTGTTGTTTACCTTTTCACAATTCAACCGCTGAATGGATCTCGATAAACTTTGCCTCAGAAATAGCTTGCATCCTGGGGTCAGACTCAGGATACTTTTTATCCTGGAAAGTCAGATTCCAGAGGATATTTAAAATATCCATGCGGAGGAAGTCGCGTGCATCAGCTAGTATTATAGAATGTGCTGCTAATTGGCTGACAATAATTGAATGTTGCTGATTGGGACAGAAATGGACTTCTATGATAATTAATCAACTGTGATATCTATCAAATTCATTTACCTTTTTGATAGACTTAATAATCTGTTATACATTGTCACCATCACTTTATTACCTATCAATATTTCTGATAAAATATTTTTTTTTTCAGAATACCGCAATGGCTGGTTGATTCGAACTGCCTCCAAATCTTTTGCTGTATATGCAGCAACAGCCACAGAAAAGGAAGAGTGGATGGCCCATATAGAAAAATGTATAGAAGATTTACTAAGAAAGAGTAAGTGGTAATATATTTTTTATGCATACTTGTTGCTAATATCGATCCTGCATTTGAATGTCAGTCAAAGATAATGATTCTGCATGGGTTTCAGGTCTGGGATGTATTGTGATTGTTCCATGTTTATAATACTGCATCTGACATATTTTTTTCTATGAAATAAAGTGACGAGATGAGCAAATTGTGTGGATTCCTGCATGATAATCCTACCACCACTAATATGTCGCTTTAAGCCTAACAAAGTTATCTTTGAATCGCTTTTTATTTCATTCATAAACAGTTGTTTAAAGACTGTCTAAAGTCATTTAGGGTAAACCGCGTTGAATTAAGGTGAAAATATAAAATTTTTGATGAATCACGAAATGGTTTTTGTATAAAATATCGCTTACTCGGGCTTCTCTCTTTTTTTTACTTACTGTTAGGAGGATTCCTAATATATTTTATAGTTAATAGAATCAGGTGTGTTACTCCAGGGAAATCCATCATAATGAAGGAAAGAAACTTAATTTGCTAAAATCTGCATGCAATATTTAAAATGTTCAAAAATGTGCGAAACAAAAATCGCTTTTGTAATGCCGCCAAGCCATCGTCGAGACTCGGCGGCTGATCTGTATTAGTCAATATCACTTGATAATGCCTCCTTTTGAGGTAAAACACATGTCGTGATCTCGATTTCGATGGGGTGTGTTGCCTAGTGGTAGTGTTGTAGTGGTGGAGTGTAGTTTTTTGGCTCATTGGTTCGCAAATAAAAGCCTCAGGCCTAGAAAAAACAATTCGTGTGTGAATTCTTTAACTCTACTACATAATGTTTTATGTATATGTATGTATATGTTATAGGTGGTAAACAACCACCCTCAGAGCATGCTGCTGTGTGGGTGCCAGACAATGAAGCTGCAATATGTATGCATTGTAAGAAGACTCAGTTCACGGTTCTAAATAGGAGAGTAAGTATTTCATTTAGACATCATTCTCCATAATTTTTTTTTATAATTTTGAATTTTTTTCGATTTTCAATTTTAGTAGTAATAGAATTTTTTGTTGAAAATGGAACATATGTTGCCAGGTTCAGGGTTTCAAATTTCGGGTCGGAAGGTAATCGGGAAATTGGTTTTCAAATCGGGACTGCTACAATGCCTACAAAAAAAAGTTTTTAGAATTATGATTTATTTTTATCGTGCGGGGTCAGGTTTTTCTAAATGGTATGTTACCATTGGTTGGTACAAGAAACAAAACAAATAAAACTCAAACAAACTGGATACATTTAGAGGAATCCGTCCTATGCAGGAATCCATCCTATGCAGGAATTCGTCCTATGCAGGAATCTGTCCTATGCAGGAATCCGTCCTATGCAGGAATCCGTCTAGGTAGATACCACCCCAAGACCCGTTATTCTGCCGTGAAGCAGTAGTGTGCAAACATTACTGCGTTTCGGTGCGGTTCCGGTGTGAAGGGCACTGAGAGCTAGCGTAATCACTGGGCATATGAGACTAACTTTATGGGCAAACATTGCACTTACCATCAGGTTGCTCGGTTCGTCACATTATCCAATAAAAAAACAAAGTGAAACCGAAACCGAAACGTTTGGCGTCCCGATCAAGGGTGAATCAGGACGTTTCAAGAAACCTCTTAAAATCGGGACGTCACGCGCAAATTGGGACACCAGGCAATACTAAACATGTCCGAAGTGTTTTTCTTTTTTTTATCCTGGCAATTACCTACCATGTCGAGCCATTATTGCCAATGTCGAGTTATAATTTGATTATAACGAAGGACTTCGTTTCAATCGACAGTAAAATGATAGTTGACTTTTACTGAAGATTTGCTGGAGACAGAACGAAAAGTAAAATTTTGGTCTAGAATTGAAATTTCCAATCACCGTATACTTTCGCAAGCACTTGCTGCATAATAAACTATCAATATTAAACATCAAAACTCAAAATATACACAGAAATTACAAGATTCAAAGACTGGTGGCAGGATTCTTATGCAGTAATCCGTCTAGGTAGGTACCACCCCAGGGCCAGTTATTCTGCCGTGAAGCAGTAGTGTGCAAACATTACTATGTTTCGCTTTGAAGGGCACTGTGAGCTAGCGTAATCACTGGGCATATTAGACGTAAGAACTTATGTCTCAGGGTGATGGACACAGTGTGGTGTCAAACAGAAATTTTCTGGGTGCCACAGCAACTGTTATGGGCAGACGTTACACTTACCATCAGGTGAACGTTTTGCTCGTTTCATCACTTTATCCAATAAAAAAAAAACACTACCGCCACTTTTCGAGTTACGCGTAAGGTTCTGAAGTGTTTTTATTTTTGCAGCATCATTGCCGCAAATGCGGGTCGGTGGTGTGCGGGCCGTGTTCGTCAAAGCGTTTCCTACTGCGCGGACAGAGCGACAAGCCGCTGCGCGTTTGCCTGCAGTGCTACGACGAGCTCAACAGGGAGCGGGCGCGCGTCTCTACCGCGCCGCAGCTGCCTAGCTCCGCGCCTGGTTAGTCACCCCACCCAATGCATACATACATACATAAAGTCGCGCCCTTTACCCATGAAAGGGGTAGGCAGAGGCTACACAAGTGCCCCTTTTCGCCGTGGCGGGTGGAGAAACCACGTCGCCGCCATTTCGGTAAAAATTCTTATTACCCACTGCGTTCCCACTATTGTACTCTACCGGATGTGACATAAGGATGGGTAGTTATAGTATTATAAGTGAATGAAGAACTACCCTTGTCAACACAATTAAATTTAATAAAAAGAAAAAAAGACAAAAATGGTACGTCGTGGGTGTAGTGGCCCGCCTAATTTATGCAGACGTAGTCCGGTACTCCCCTGGCGTTCTGCGTGACACGATGGTTGAAGGCACCGTCGGGTTGCCAGTGACGTTGAAGGGGCGCCGGTGATGGCAGGTGTGTTCGTTGTTTCCCGGAAGGTAGTCGTGCTGTCGCTCGAAGCTTGGATCGAACCTTGGACCGAACCTCGAAAGCGATCTTGAATCTTGAACCGAACTTCGAAAGCGATCTTGAACCTTGATCCGAACCTCGAAAGCGAAACTCGTACCTTGATCCGAACCTCGAACCCCAATACTCCGCGATATGAATTTGCAAACGAATGCAGCTAAGGTATGTACAGCACAACGTACATAAAGTCCGACAGGAGACGTGTGTGTACCTAAACTGACCGGGTGCAGAATGGACGCTGAGTGAAATGGCCGAATGTAATAAATACCTCGCTCGGGTCTCGAATCTTCCATGACGTCACGCGAACGGAGACAAAAGAAACTTGTCCCGTCGCGATAGTCATAGGTGGGTAAGTGTGAATGTTACTTTATATTAAACGCGGGTATGCATGGCGAAGCCAATCGCAAATCTATATAAAATTTAAATTGAAATGTGTATGTATGTTAAGTTATAATTTTAAATTTGACGAATAAATCTAATTGAAATGTCATTTTAAATATTGTTATTAGTGTATTATTTCAGCCTATTTAAATTTAATTTTGTCAAATTATGAAGACATGTAACTACAACATTACACAGACACCTATCAGCAAAGCTAGTTAGTAGGTAATATTCGTTGTTAAAATTGCCTAAATTGCATATGCAGCATAGGTTTATCGGAATTAGTTTAATTTTAAAATGATGAAGTAAATGTTTCTTTGCTATAACCCGATATACAGTTTTTTTTCCATTGTTATCTGATTTCTTTGTTGGTCTATGGTCAATATGGATAGTGTTAGTGTTATTTCATACTAAATAAATTTTTGTTTTATTTTACTCTGATGTTTTTAAGAACCTTTTGTAGTTATGGCGTTGTAAATTATTTTAAGCCTATTGGAACTGATAGAACAATTCATGTTCTTCATTTAAGTCATATCAGCTATTGTACCAGATAGGCTTAGTGGGAGGTACAGGATTGCTGCTGGCCCGTTGGTTAATAAAATGGTATTTCGGCATTCAAAAACGACGGTCAGGGCGGAAGATACATAACATATTCACCTTCTGGTAGGTTCTCCTTAAAATCAAACCTTGGCAGATGACTCGGAGGTGACCGTGTTCTGGTACCTTGGGTCTCGAGGCGAAAAGTGGGCTACGGGTGTGGTCTCTGCCTACTCCTTTTATAGGAAAAAGGCGTGACTGTGTGTATATATGTACCAACTGTCTACCAACCGCGTAGCACTAAAGTTTAAGTTAGGGTGGTCACAGTTATCAATATTAATAAATCAAATCTTAATAGTATTTTTCAAATGGCATGGTCACAAAATTGCCAGAGAAAGCCCTAATGTGTCCTCCCGAGACTCCTATTTTAAATGGCTCATAGACTACTGACGCAACGCATAATTCTTTACAGCAACTACTTTTAGTTCTACCGATCAGTTAGAAAGATTGCCTTCGTTTCTACTTCCTTCCATATGGTGGAATAAAATTATTCTATCTCAGCTTTCGACACCTATCCATTTGCCTCATGTTTCAGAAAACAATTGCAGGCAAATCGTAGTGAATAATTTCTTAATTTTTATTTGGGTATAACTGTTTATATGGAGTGCAATAAAATATTCCAAGTTATGTATCAGAGCTCAATTTGAAAGGCTCACATTTTCACTGTTGTTAGTGCCTTTAATGTCCGTTTTTATTCAATGATTTATTTTTTGTTCCGTGGGACATTTATTGGCTGTTTACTTTTTACCTATGTCATGAATGATGAATGATATGTTGGTTGCAGTGAAACCAGTGGTGGACACGGCCGGTTCTGGTGGCGACTCGTCGCCGGACGACGACAGCGACGACGAAGACGAACGCGCCGCCGCCGAGGAGAAACACGACGAGGTATGTTCACATATTATAATCCATACAATAATCAACTTTTATTTACAGTTTTAGAAAAACAACAAGCGGCTTTAAAATTTTTGCTGCTTGCCTGAGTAAGAAAATATAGTTGGTGGAGTTTACTCCTTAAGAATCGATTTCATTTAAAGCTCCCGGTATAAAAATTTGATGGGGTAGTAAAATCGAGCGTTAGCAAAAAACGTTAAGTTTTTGTTCATATTATAAATGAAGTGCCGTGTGGTTGCGGCTCGTTAAAAGAATACTACCACTCCATCTCATTCAATGGATCTCGTAAAAGGCAAGTGAGGAATAAAACTGCACTGTGCACCCAATAGCGCATGGTGGCGATGGGCTCACCACCTATCACACCAAGTGCACTATATTGTTTTGGTGAAACGTGGATTAGTGGCAGTCATCTGCTTTTGCAGTGAGTGCCCAGGTCTCTGGCTACCCCATATTGGATACAGTCGTGATCTTATGTAGGTATGTATCTATATTATAAATGAAAAATTTATAGGCGCGCATTCATGAAATTATGATGATTATGGCGCAATATATGTATCTGACAATTTGAAATCAATTGACATATTTTATGTATAATATTTTATTGAATCAATATCAATAAACATGAATAAAAGTATATTCATGCTTTCAGTTATTATAAGAGATTCCTTTATTTACCCCCTTTGCCTATCGTACATTAAATGACAATCGTACCTAAAGAGTAAACTCCAGTCGCACGTCAGAGCTGACACGCACATTTTTTTCTTTTTGGCAGTTGCTATGTTACTTGTTGAAATGCCAAGATTAGGTAGGTTGACATATTAAAGGTATAAAAAGCTAGAATAATTTAGGATTTACCAGGTTCGCCTAACAGAGGGGGAAAGGTTAATCAGGGTAGTTAGAATTTAAGAATTTAATTTACTTATTTTCTGTGTCCACCAATAAAACTTTAAATGAATCCAATTAGCTCATGTAAAATTTTTGAAAAGTTAAGATTGATTGCGATTATAACATACTTAGTGGCTGTCTACATAAAGTTTGCGCGAACAAAGTCGCGGGTACAGCTTGTTTAAAGTAATGGAAATCAGAATTTCTTGTCATAAATTAAAAACCCCTTTTGCTCATTGTTCCACTGTATGTTGCCAGTGATAAAGTAAAAATTTACCAATAAACGTGTGTATCAAAGAAATGCATGATTATTTATTTCTAGGGTTTTACAAGTTATAATGGTGTCAAAAACGGATTTGGAAATAAAGTCACGACCGTATAGTACGAATTGCAATTGTGTAAGTCTAGTACAATATTAGATTCCTTTGACTTTTGTATTGCTTACCATTTTACAGATTTTTGTTGTTTGAGTTATTGTGTGTTTTCTTTTTCATTTTATTTTTTGCTGATGTACATAGAATAAAACTTACAGATTTGACTTCGGTACAGAAAGAAACTAAATAATATCTTCTTGCAGTTTAATTCTTTTAGAACAATGTAATTAAAATTAAATCTAGTTAATAGAATCAGGCGTTACTTTGCTGAAATCCATTATAATGAAGGAAAGTAAGTTAATAAAATAACGTACTTTATTCATTAAAATTAAATCGCTAGGTTTATAAGTCTATCTCTTTGTATCGTTAATAATGTAAGCGTTCATTAATACGATCCAGGAAAATAAAGTTTTACGTCAAGTGTCACTAAATCCGAACATTCAACACTCTTTTTTGTCCCCTAAAACTATCCCCTCTCCAATTAACTATTATTTGTGAATGGACTTTCTGAGTTTTAAATTTTTACTAAACCACTTCGGTTCTATTTACTTTACTTTCTTGACTTATCTATTGACATTTTATACAATAACACTGTTGAGTGAACCAAGCTAGTTGTGACACATTTTGCTGATGACCGCATGGCTTATCAGCCTAAAGTGTTTTGGGTCATTTGTACAAGTTTCAGTCGAACCCTTTGTAGATTAATAAATTATTGTTTTTTTGTATCTTAATGTATTGTTCTTCACTGTGCCTCTCTGAATCGCCTCTAGAACCGTCGATCGTTTTGTTGGATCCATCGGATATTGGCAGAGGAAAGGAGTAACTGCTTTTATTCCATTAACAAAACTCCTCGGCACATTTGGTGCAGTGGCTAAGCGATTGGCCCCTGAGCTATGGGCCGCGGGTCCGATTCCCGCACGGAAAAAATATTTGTATGACTTACAGAAAGTTGTTCCGGTTGTGTATGTACAATTTATGTCCAAAAACGCCCCAACGAAGCAGAAAAACTCCTAGAAAGACAAAAACAAAAAACTTACTATGTAGTATATCCTACGCAATTTAACACATTAACTAGAAGGTGTCACCGTGACTGAAATCAATCAGGAGAACTTCATCGCAATATTTATAAACGTTAGACATTTTCACAAATTACAAATTGCATTCATCACATTTTACAATTTTATGTTCTGTATGGCGTAAATAGTACCGTTTGCATTTATATTTATATTCATCTCACTAATCATTTATTGTTTGTTTTTCTATTCCAATTTGTGACATGTTTTTGGTGTTTGTAATATTTTTAAATAGAAAATATAACATGTTAAAGAAACTAAATTATTGATACACTTAGTTTGTTCTATATTTATATTAATAAATAGTTTTTTTTTTGTATAATTCAATAATATTGATCCATCATTTCAGCCAAAGTTCTATGGTGATGGCGAAAAGACTGAAGAGACCAACAATCATTCGTCCAAGGAATCCAAGTGAGCAGTTATATCTGAGACCAGATTGTTACAAACACAGGATCACATTGTTCATAAGGTTTAAATCGATAAATTAAATTTATGTATTTAATACAAACATTTTTTTATAATAATGTAAAAGCATTTAATAGATAGAACCTAATTATTATACTGTGTCTTGATAAATTATTGCAGTCTAGAGCTTATTATACATAAAAGTTTATAATATACCTGTTAAAGTGGCCTAAATATTTTTGTCATAATGATTTCTTATTTACGCGGATATTACAACATTTAATAAAATTAAAGACAGATTTTATTGCGTTAGTTTTAACTATTTATTTCCCGACGTTTCGAGCGATTTACAACATCCATGGTCTTCCCATGGTCCTGCATGCGTGATCCGCCATGCGAAACCGTGTAATGTGCGAATCGTCGGGAAATAAATAGTTAAAATTAACGTGATAACATCCATAAAATTTTGTTACTAAATGTTTCTGTCATGTAATTTATCAAGATATAGTAAAATAAGTCTAAATCTATCGTTAATCCCAAAATTAACTAAACTGTCTCGAAAATATTCACCAATATGGCCTTCTACAATTTATATTAGAAATATTTTCTAGATAATAATTTTTTCAGTGATATAATAACATTTTTACATGTCAGAGTATAAATAATACTGTTTTGCTAGACAGCTTTAAAAAACGCTCAAATATTTGAGAGGGCAAGTAATACATAGTGTAAAACAGTAAAGCAATTATTTGTAATTTTAAGTGTATATTTATTTAAGCTCACCTTTAGACCCTGTATCGGTTCTAATTGGTTTTGAACACAGGTTAGTATAAAGCGGCAATCTGTGCCGAAACATATTTAATACATTTTATGAGTTAGCATATCATATTATAAACTTTACAATAGTTTTTATTTTACTATTTCGATGTTAAATATTACGGATTAATTTACAAATAAAAAAATGTCTACTTAGTTGTCACGCGTTTTTGGTTTCATTGCATTAAATTAATTACTTTTGCGGAACAAAGCTGGGAAGAATTTATTGTTATAAATGGAAAAAAATTAACTTTATCTATATGATCTGTGCTCAGCACACCGTCCAAACCATTAGAAAAACAGTATAGCACCAACCAATATGTAATTTCTTATCACTAGTTAGTATACAAATTTTGATTTTGAGAGTATTTTGATACCAGTAGTATAAGAGGACAGAAAAGATACCAAGTGATTCTGGCAGTTTTTTATTAGATTTTTTGTTAGTGTATTGATTTTGATTCGCAATGTTATTAAGACTAAACTTAAGAAAATGTCTGGTCTATCTCTAGCCATTGAAATCACCTAGCGAAGCTTTTACACGCATTACATACAAAAGACAAGGAGAAAAAGTAGTAACGCTAAACTTCAGTTTAATTGGTCGGCGGACGTAACCGTTTTTTTTCTAAAACAAGTAAGAAGGCAAGAAAGAAAGAGAGAGATAGATTTTGAAACAAAGTCATTTCAAACTATATATGATTTCTGCCATTATTTTATGTTTATCATTTAAAAACCAGTATTTCTGATTAATAATGTGTCCTTAATAAAAATTAATGAAGAGGTTTGGAAAAAAATATTGTGTAACCCTAAGTAGAATAAACCAAATATTTGTAAAAGAATTCTGTAATTGTATGTATATTAGAAATTTAGTAACTAAGTGGTGCATTGAAAAATTGTAAAATTGTTCATTTAGTAACAACTATATTTTAAGTTATTTAAGGTGTTATAAGCAGGTGACGTGTTGAGAACAAGTTTGGATATATGGTCGAAATGAAATTATTTATAATCATTATGAATAACCTAGGCATAAATGTTAACATGTTCTATAAGACCTGTTTCTGTTAATTTTCGAAATATTGCTAAACGAAATATTACAATATTGTTTCATGTTCGGTTGACAAATATACAACAATATTTTTATACAGTACTACTTTTATTTTCCATTTTATATCCACAATGCTACAAACTTTAACCGGCCAAAAACTATATTTAGGTAAAAATTCCAAGTCATTGAAAAAAAAGAATGTCGACCTGAAAATAAGAATTATAATGGTTAGAGTACACGACTTGTAAGCAGCGGGTCGTAGGCCGAGTCCAAGTCTGAGCCATCACAACAGCCAAACACAAATTGTTTGTTTTTGGATCTGTTGTTGTTGTTGTGAGTATCCACGTGTCTTTAACACTGAATCATAGCCTACCTTCCGATCTTTTCAAGTGTTTTAAATCTGACGCGGTTAGGTTAAGAGAGTACCTTCGTGTAATCGCTCATCCACTTGTGGCACTGTTATATTTCCTGCGCAGTTGATAGCTTCAGACACTTCTTTCTACGCAAGTGGATTATTTGTGAATAATGTCTGTGAATTATAATATATCATGGCGGATCAGAGCAAATGACACAACCCAAAATTGACAATCAAAAAAAGGCTCGGCCAAACCTTACTACTGGTGGTAGGACCCCGACTAGAAGCACTAGAAGCATTGTAGTCGTTATTTCTAATACTATAGTTCAGACATTAGTCGTAAATTAGGTTACTAGCTGGTTAAGGAGTTGGCTTGTTAGTAGCTGGTAAATGAAGTAACCGGGCCGTGTGGTAGCGGCTTAAGGGAATCTACCACCTCATCTCATCCCGTGGGTGTCGTAAAAGTCGAAAGAGGGAAAATATAAATCAACAGATGGGCAGCAGCATCTCCTGGAACATCTGAATAAATAAACTGCGGTTGCCAACCCGCCTGCCAAGCGTGGCAACTATGGCAAAATCCCCCCAAAACGAGAGCTACAGCTACAGAGTAGCAGTGGACTATTGATAAGCTAAAACGACGACGACGACGAATCCGATACCGCTCGTGCAGCTGCCTGCTGTACAAGTCTGCTACCGCTTCTTTCGTATAGAAGATCTACTCTCTTATATTGCCATCCAATTAAGCCTGATAACGGCCCGTACGGAAGCTCTTTAACAACTTTGTTTTCTACTTCAGTAATATTATTAATTTAAAAGTATAATAGTGTAGGTGAGTTTGTTAGCTTTATTACAGCTTCAGGTGCAATAACAGACGTCACGAAGTGTATAATAATTATAATGGTATTATACTTGCCTTTTCTGAAGGTCGATGCTTTATATAGACGTAAACGATTAAGTAAAAGTAAAAGATTTTCAGGTAATATTTGAAGCACGAAACGAATAAATAATATCTTAATCCACGCAGACGCAGACGCGGGCTTCAGCTAGTACTTCATATGTTTAAGATATTTTCCATCACGGATTATTCGTGTCAGTTAACGGGTTAATTGCTTGTAATCAAACGTTGTTTTTTTATTTGACAAAGAGGCGAGACGAGGAAAACGTTCACCGCAACTAATGGTAAGTGCAACGTCTGCCCATAAAGTCAAAGTCAATTTCTTTATTCAATTTAAATTTAAAAACGTTATTCATTTTCACTTCACCGGTTCAAAAAATTACCTTATCAGAGAAGAACCGGTAAGAAACTATGGGGTCTATCTTTCATCAATGCCATATTACATAGTGTCATTTAAGTATTACAAAAAAAAAATTACATCATAAATTTAGTAGCCATGGAGTTATTTGCAAGTGCAGAATATGAGTTATTTCCACACATCTTTATCCTCTATATAATGATCGATTTTATAGTACGCTTTGTCTAATAATTTCTTCATATATATTTCTGCATTCATAACAGATGCTGTGTTACTCAGTAAATTTCTGTGTGGCACCACACTGCGCCCGTCACCCTGAGACATCAGTTCTTGAGTCTCTTATGCCCAGTGATTACGTTGTCCTTGAAACCTTTGAATAATAAAACACTAAATACATATTCCAAAGATTTAATTGCATCCATATATCTTTATTAGTTTCGCAAAGTATTTATTGCAATTTTGTTTCTGATTAATATAATACCTAAGGCAATAACAAAAAAAACATCGCTTCAGAAAAACTAAATACAATATTTTTTTAATTCGTAAACTATTCTGCGATATCGTTACATTTCCTATATAGACATGGACAGGATTCTATACAAAAAAGAAATACGAGACATCCATGGCCTTTTATAATAATAATGATTTATACTAACACTATTAATATTCAATATTCTCAAGTGTTTGCTATGAAATCAGTCATATGTTATTCATATAGACATGTACACATTAGAGCAAAGTAATAACATCTATAAGTATTACAAAATTTGTATTAACCTAATACTAGGTTTGCAACTACACTTTGACGGATAGAAGAAAGAATTAATTGTCACTATTATACGTGTCATATTTAAATAGAACCGTCATTACATGTCATTACGTGGCAACAGCCCCGAAGCAATAAATCACAAAAATTAGTTTAAGGAGAAAGTGACACGTAACTGTAGCAGGCTGTAGTGGCGTGTCACTTTCTCCTTACACCTTGACCTTGGAAACAGTTCAATGCAATGCGTATATCGATTACATTAGAATAAATCGATTTAAGTTTGGTTTAAGAGGAATAAGTAATCACAGATCATGAGTTTGGTTTACCTATAACCTATAATATACTTTTATCATATTCTCGAATTCATTTCTAAGGTACTTAACATAAGACAGAAATTCGAAGCATAGCAAGTAAAATTATATTTCTTCTGCCTTTTGGATAATATAGAGGACGCCTAAAATAATAAAAATTACGTCGCTGTGTCTTGTAATTTTATTAAGACATTTAGTCCAATGACTAAGAGGCACATGACTGGTTGATTTTGAATATGGGTGTTCTTTTTACTTATCTTAGACAGAACAGGTCATTAATGACTACAAGTAAACCGTTTACGACTTGCAACAGATGCCAATTTGATAATAATAAGTCAGATAAATGTACATATTTTAGTTTAACCAGGCGTACAAGCTAAAACTAAACTTGAATGTATGTTAGCTAGATGTATTGGCGGCTAATTCGAACCATTGCCTCAGTGCGTCTCCCAACACGTTGGGCAAAGCTGACATGTCTCGTAGAATAAGGTAGAATGGGAATGGGAACGCGTCTAGGTAAGGCATGAAGCCGGTTAGAGTATTTGTCACTGGATCTATCACTGGCCTCCTGATGTCCATAATCGAATCCTGCAAAATAAATTATATATATGTACAAACATGCACTTACGTTTTTTCACGTTAGATGTGAAGGTTGTCGATCCAAGTCGCCGCCATTTTGGTACAAGTAAAAAAAAATCTTACTCTCCTTTGCATTTCTACGAGCAGTACAGCGGCAGTATTGCATATTATGGTGTTATTCTGCACGAATAAAAACTGGCCGTACAACATCTTAGTCGCCTCTTACGGCACTTCGGTAGGAAAGACAGGTGCTATTCTACTCTGCCTATTTGGACACCTATTTACCCGACTACGGCGAAGCAAAAAGGAGGGTAATGACTTTGAGCGGGATGTATATGTCTGTTCCCTCATAATTTCTAAACTACTTATCATAATTTCACCAATGAGGTGAGTTGGAAGCGCCATGATCGTCCGATTGTTATAGCCTATGTGACGTCACACTAAATAAAGATGGCGCCCTATAGAGGACATACAGTTATGAATTAAATTTTTTTTTTGGAAATATTGGGTATCAAATTAAAAGGCGAAAAATTTAATGATTCCCGATCTCTTGAGGAATTAGAAAGATTAAGGAGTCTTGCATATTTTTTTATTTTTTATTGGATGAAGTGATGAAACGAGCAAAACGTTCACCTGATGTTAAGTGCAAGGTAGTTGATTATTTTATTTACTTTTACATTATTTTGTTTTGTAAAATAACCCTTAGGAAAGATGGCATACGACAACGGCTACCCTCTGAACATCACTATGTCTATGTATTAAATTAAAATGTATGTGTCAGCTGTCTACTTTTTAGATAGTAAATATTGAATAATTTGTAGATAAAGATGTCAGACAAGAATATTTTATTATTTCATACATATTTTTAGAGCGCGAGTTTTACGTAGGAATCCGTCTAGATAGGTACCACCCCAGTGGCAGTTATTCTGCCGTGAAGCAGTAGTGTGCAAACATTACTGTGTTTCGATTTGAAGGGCACTGTGAGCTAGCATAATCACTGGGCACAATCAATGAGACTTAAGAACTTATGATGGGCGCAGTGCGGTGTCACACACACTGAAATGTTCTGGGTGACACAGCATTTGTAATGGGCGGACGATGCACTTACCATCAGGTGAACGTTTTGCTCGTTTCATTACTTTACCCAATAAAAAAAAAGTAGTCGGATTTCAGTTTTTAAATTTATTAGTGTAAACAATAAATGCGCGTATTATAAACACGAATCTAAACATGTTCTTCATATATGTATAATGGTAAAGTCTCATCTAAGCACAATCTCAAGGAAGGATAGTCTCAAGGAAAACCAAAGCACGCTCCATGTTGCTGCCACACGCATGTGGCAGTCATCGCTCTCCTCAACTGCCCCCACCACCAAGGGAATCCGTCTAGTCACCACTGCAGTGCCAGTTATTCTGCCGTGGCATTGAGACTTAAGAACTGATGTCTCAGGGTGACACAATGCGCACAAATATTCTGGGTGACACGGCATTTGTTATGGGCAGATGTTGCACTTTTTTTTTATTTGATAAAGTGACATGAGCACAACGTTCACCTGATGGTAATCTTACCACCCGGCGAACGTTTTGTTAGTCTCGTCACTTTCTCCTCCTATAAAATAAACTACTACAGTCCTGGGATTCTAATACTGCCAACATTTCCTTCGATCGCATTAACGAGGTATCGGATATGGGTAGGTGCAAATGAGTGAGAACTTAAACTAATATTTACAATGTTACATGATTCGCAAATGACAACTGCTGGATATTAACTCTTTGCACTCGAGAGGTGAGTCTCGCTCACCACATTAGTCCGCGCGGAAACGGCTTCGGGTGCAAAGGGTGAACTAGTGTAACTCACCTTATTATCAGGGTTATCGATTATAACGTAAACGCAAAATATTCCCAGCTGCCTCGCTCTCCGCACAGCTTGTATGACCCTCGTTTCCCCTTCCGAAAATATTCCTCTGCCATCGCTCACGATGACTAACAATTTAGCGTTGATAGCGTCGCTTCTTATCGATTGCTGGTCGAATAGAACTGTGCAGAAGTCTAGTAGCTGAGCTATTTTTGTCTTTGTTTGGTCGAAACGAAGCTGATCCAAAATTTTTGCTCCAGAATGTTCAGAGAATTGTTCGGTGAATGGATGCAGTAGGCTCGGTTTCTCTCCGAAGCTGAGTACAGCGAGGTCGCCGGACTCCAAGAGATTTAGGGCCTGTAAGAATTGATAAGTGATTTTATTTGATTGATAGATGAAACAATTATTGAATGATTTCTTGAGTTTATATAATAAAAAGTTAATAAAATCAAATAATTTATCTTTACTTCAACATGCATACATACATAGTCACACCTTTTTTCTTATATAAGGGTCTACTCCCTCCCAGAGGTCACTCACGTAGACCAGTTTTCGTCCTCGCCGGAAACGAGACGAGGGGGCCCAACCACGTCGCAACCATTTTGGTACGACTCAAACAATTCTTGCTCCCAAACCAATTTGGGAACGCAATGGGAACGTGGGATACGAGCGGTATAGTGACACTTTTACATATTATTGTATTATTCTGCACGAATAATGCCTGTCCATATAAAACTTTAGTCGCTTCCTACGACACCTCGGTCGGAAAGAGGTAGATGCTATTCCACTCTGCCGGACACCTATCGATTAGCGGCAATCTAATCCTAAAAGTGTGACGCAAAAAACATAGAATTCAACAAACTTATGTAGGACAAAGATGTGTAGAAATAACTCTTAATGTGCACTTGCAAATCCCCTGGTTACCAAAATGTGATATTTTAATTAAATAATGTACTGTATACATGACATAATGTGTAATATGATATTGAAAAAAGAAAGAGCCTAGAGTTGCTTGTCGCTTCTTTGAGAAGGTTTTATTTTTTAACCGGTGTAGATTTTGACATTCATAAGAGAGAGCTCTATACAAGCCTAAATTGAATAATGAAATTTCGACTTTGAAGATATGGTTTTTAATGTCAGACCTGGGACACCAGCGCGAGACTCTCAAATGCGAGCTCTTTGCTCCTGTTGTCGGCCATGGAGCTGGAGTCGTCGACGGCGATGGCGATCTTGTAGTCGCGCTTAGCCGGCTTGGTGCGACGCAGCCAGATGCGGTCCTTGCGGAACTGCGACGCGATGTACGGGATCACGCGTCGCATGTTGATGGCTCGACCGGTGCGGTAGTCGCCTGAATGTTTAAACATTATTTTATAGTGAACTAGCATTAGCCCGCCACTTCGCATGCAATTATTAACGTCTTCGATAAAGTGGTAGGATTGGTCTGGTGGAAGGATTTCTTTGTAGGAATCCGTATAGGTAGGTACCAGCCCTAGGGCCAGTTATTCTACCGTAAAGCGGTAGTGTGCAAACATTATTGTTTCGGTTTGATGGTTACCGAGAGCTAGTGTTAACACTGGGCATATGAGACTTAACAACTGATATCTCAAGGTGATGAGCGCAGTGTGGTGTCACACAGAAATATTCTGGATGACACAGCATTTGTTATGGGTAGACGTTGCACTTACCATAAGGTGAACGTTTTGATCATTTCGTCACTTGATCCAATAAAAAAAAGTTTCGGAGTCAATGACAATGATTAGCGAATCTTAAATCGTTAAGTACGAGAAATGTTACGCACACAAATAGTTAAGTTAGAATATTATCCAGACACAGGTGACAGCACATTTAACATCAGCCGTAAGAGATCTTAATCACAGATATCAGAGATCTAATTTCGGGACTATGGAATGTTCGATAGCTAAGTTGCGTAACAACTATCTACCCCCTAAAAGCACTTAATGTTTTCTTTTATTTACGCGAATACTACACATTTAAATAAAACCAATTTTTACGGATTTTATCGCGTTTAATTTAAACTATTTATAACCCCATTCATATCCCCCAATTCCATATATCAGATTAGTCACGGATAAGATTGGCTATATCTTGAAGCGAGCTTCCATAAGAACATTTTTCAAGCCGCCGAAGAAGATAAGTAAGTTTTTACCATCTGTCAAGTGTAACATCCCTCTAAAAGATGCAGGAGTGTATACTCCTGGAAGCTGGATTGTGAATGTGGTCTCTCTTACATAGGGCAAACTAAAAGATCCATAAAAACTCGCGTTAAAGAACATATAGCTGATGTGAAGCATCGACGCTCTAGGAAGTCTGCAGTATGTGATCCATGTTCTGGATCATCCCAACCATTATATCAGATTTGATAGACCACAAATCCTTGCAAAAGAACACCGATTCCTACCAAGGATGATTCGCGAGGCTATTGAAATTAAAAAACATCCTAATTTCAATAGGGAAGATGGTTGCGTACTACCAACGGCTTGGGATCCTATTATTAATAAAATTAAATCAAAAACCAAGCACAGTAAGCTCTTTTTGCGTTGATCGGACTAAAAATTATAATTAAAAGCTGAAGGTACTCCGGGTTAACTATGACATCAGGACATCTGTCACCTCAGTCCCCCTGTGACCATGGGGACTGTAAAGCGCCGGAAACGTCGAGTTATAAATAGTTTAAATTAAACGCGATAAAATCCTTAAAAATTAGTTTCCCTAAAAGCACTATCAAAAACCTCTAAAACACCCTAAACTGAACTGAAATTTTTGTCTTCTATTTAGCTTTTGTATGTCAATTTATAATTAAAATAAGGAAGTTGCCTGTTTAATAAAAAATAGAATCAAAATATAATGGCTCGATTTGGTAGCTTATTGCCAGGATCAAAAAAGAAGAAGAAAACGATTCGAAAAAGAAGAAAAAGTGACCGGGACTTTTGGCGCAAACTCGCAAAGTGACAATAGTGTTTTTATTTAATTTTGTAATTTCTGTTTATATTTGGAGTATTGTTATATGTTTAATATTGATAGTTTATTATGCAGCAAGTGCTCCTGAAAATGTACAGTGATTGGAAAATTCAATTCGAGGACCAAAATTGAGCCTTTCGTTTTGTCTCCATTAGTCCAGCGAATCTTCAGTAAAAGTCAACTATCAATTTAATGTCGATCAAAATTTTGAAGTCTTGCTGCTTGAAGATTGTATACTTGGATATGTTACTTGACACTGGAAAATAGATTATTTATTTTGTTTATTTATTTATTCTTTATTGAACCATTAAGTAAAGGAACAAAAGGCGGACTTAATGCTAAAAGCATTCTCTGCCAGTCAACCTTAGGACAGTGAGTAAATGGCGATGGCTGTTACTAAAAGAATAGAATATTATTAAATAAATAAACGAATATACACATACATATACATACATAAACATACTACTAAAACAATATATATATATATATATACATATATAAATAAATAGTTTGACTGCTTCCATTAATAAATCCATATTATTATATAAATGCGAAAGTAAGTCTCTCTGTCCCTCTGTCTGTTTGTTACCTTTTCACGGTTCGGACCGCTGAACAGATCTTGATAAAATTTAGCAGAGAAATAGCTTGCATCCTGGAGACGGACATAGGATACTTTTTATCCCGGAAAATCATATAGTCCCCACGGGATATTTAAAAAACCTATATACACGTGGACGAAGTCGCGGGCATCAGGTAGTAAATAATAATAAATCTGACCGGCGCGACGCGAGCGGCCGGTGGGCTCGAGCACGAGGCGCAGTCGCTCGCAGAGCGCGCGCGCGGCGGGCGCCGTGTCGCGCCACGCGCCGCGCCACGCGTCCACTGCGCCGCCCGCACGCGCCGCGCCCGCGCTCAGGTACTCGCGGACGCTCATGTAATGCTCCATCGTGACGTCTTCCGCTAGCTGCTGCTGCTGCTCTAGTCTGGAAACGTTATTTATTTATTCAAACCTGTACGCACTAGTTGTACATATTGCGGACTCCCCAGTCAACCATGGGGCAAAACGGAGATAAACATATTAACATATACAATAATAAAAAATATATATACATACATACAGTCACGTGTTTTTCTCATATATGAGGTAGGCAGAGAGACCACTCTGGAAACGCGACGTGACGGATGCCAAACCACATCGCCGCTATTTGGTACGAGTCAAAATATTCTTACTCCCCATTGCGTTCCCATGAACAGTACAGTGACAGCATTGCATATTCTGGTATTATTCTGCACAATTATAGGCTGTCCGTATAAAACCTTAGTCACAGTCAGGAAAGACGCTATGAGGAGGATAAGATGCAAGAATAAGAAGCTACTCTAATCTACTAAATCTTGAAAACACTGATATATTAATAAACACAGAACAAAGATATATTAATAGTATTACATGAACAAAATATAGTACAACATTTTATTCATTTCGTCTTTGAAGACAATGCCTTACACTAGGATATGCTCTATTTTATTTTTTTTATTCGATAAAATGACAAAACAATCACAACGTTCGCCTACTGGTAAGTGCAACGTCCGCCCATAAAAATGCTGTGACACCCAGAACATTTCTGTGTGACGCTACAATGGTACGATACGGTATTAAAAAAATAGTAGTTTCCTGCCGGTTCTTCTTTAAGAACGTCTCATTTTTCGAACCGGTGTAAATTTTGAAATTCATGACATGAGAGCTATATATAACCCGCATGTCATGAGATCCTAAATCGAATAAAAGAAATGACTACAACTTTAATTAGTTCATAGATGAAGACAATGCTTCAAAGTTTGTAAGAATACATACATACAATCACGCCTTTTTCCCCATATAAGGGGTAGGCACTACAGAGACCACACACGTAGCCCACTTTCCGCCTCCGCGGGAAACGAGACGTGACGGGTGGCGAACTACTAGAATGGCAAATACTAAATTATTCCAAACAATAAATACAATAAAAGTTATTTACTTCGTATGATACGTAGTTTCGCGGCCTCGAGGCACGTTAGACGTTAACACAGTGTCGCCATCTACTTCAACTCCAGCCTCTCCAGTTGTTTCTTCGCCACCTTCTTTTGATTTACCAGGTTTCTCGTTGTCTTTTTCTGGGCCATCCTTCATTTTTTCTGGTTTAATTTCTTCAGATTTTTCTACCTAAAATTTCAAAAGCATGTAACTAGTCTTGTCTTGTTAAGCAAATAAGTATTTCAAATTAAATATACATATTAAATAAGTTTTCAAAACAATCAATATGAATAGTTATGTCACCAATACAAATGTTTAAGTAAGGATTTTCACGTCTGTAATCTTCGGATTATTACGAGAAGCCATCATTAAAATGAGCCATCAATCGATTGGAATGCACTATTGTAATGATAGCGCCTTTTTGTAACTATGAAGCACAGGCAATCTCTCATCCGCGCTTTTTTCTATCTGACTGAGCGTCGAAACATATTGCAATAAAAAAATTCAATTAGAACTAATATAAACTTCCGCTGTGGTTCGAATTCAGAACCCACATAAATAGACGGTTGACAGACAACTAGAACTGCGAGTAGTATTCACAGTAAAACCAATGAACTGAATTTTGTACTCTATGCCAAACTGATTTTTATATATAATAATCTGACTAACCTGTAAATCATCATCGTCGACATCCATCGGCACATCTTCATTGTTCTTCATTTCTTCTGCTTCTTCGTCTTCCTGCTGCAGTGTTGGTTGTTGCTCAGCTTGCTCTTTGGTGGCGGCGTCGATAGCCTGTAGTTAAAAGAAATATTAAGCATTTCTAGGTGGACAGTTGTCTGTGCTTAGATTTACTGGTTCAAATCATTTTCTGCAATGTGAGGCAACAATTACATAGAAACAACTAGGAAATGTTTTCTGACCACAATTTGATTGATACATGTATTTATTTTCAAATTCATATCAATTTCGTATTTCATAATCGTTTATTGTCTTGTTACTTTACTTGTTATAATAATCACAATAATTTAGTAGGGAAGTAACATTGTTATAATTTCAAAAAACTCAACAAGTCGATAAACGTGCACAAATTCGTACAAGATGAAAAACAGGCAAGTCGATAAGTATTTTTACGTAATTTGTATTAATAATTATTAATTACACTTGATAATTACTAATTTTATGTCTACTTATTTTGTAAATTTTGATGGGAAAATGATGTCAAATTTACGCACTTAACCAACCGCAAAGTTTTTAAATTGGTAAGTATTTTGTATCAATATGAAAAAAACTGGAGATAGGATTTTAAAAGTAATTTGGCTATGGAGGTCGGAGGTATCAGTTCATTTTGGAAAAGGGGCCATATAGTTTGGAAATCCCTGATTTACACTATACGTTAATGAAGATAAAAATAAACAATGGAAATATTCTGTACCTGCAGATCATCTTTCGTAGCTTGTTTAACATGTTGAAATGCGTCTGCTTCTTTGTCTGCATTATTGTCGGCATCGCCGCCTTCTTCAGCAATTTCCTCTTCTTTCTCAACATTCAAAGTGCGGGCCCTCTTTTGTTTTTGCTCATTTACCTCTCCTGTAAATTATTGTTTTTTACGATTATTCTTTCAGAAAGCATATATTTTTCATTCATATTGGAAAGGTTAAATAAAGCATATATTAAGTAACAGTTTAAAATCCATGAGATATCCAACCGATACTCTTTACAAGGAAGCTCAAGTTTTAAGCGTCAGGAGGCTCTATTTAATGAGAGTTGCTGTCTCAGTTCACCGAAAAGTGATTGGATCTGCGGATTATGTTGAGATGTTGCGAAGGATTATGTTGAGATGTTGCGAAGGATTATGTTGAGATGTTGCGAAGGATTATGTTGAGATGTTATTTAAAGTTCCTGGTGTCACTGTGGCTACTTCCTTCGCACACAGGTTCGGAATTTTTCTTTATCCATTCATTTACAATAAACTAGTAAATATCTGCAACTTCACAAACAGCTCTGTTCTAGAAGCGAGGGAACTAGAGTCAAGGACACTGATAAACTGGACATATGAAACAACAGAGGATTCAATGAAAATTGTTAAATGAAGCTGCATACATTTACATATTCATTTCCATCAAAAAAAATCATATACACACCTTTAGCATACAATGTACCTTTGTCTACATACCCACCCATTAACACACACACACACACACACACACACGCACGCACGCACGCACGCACGCACGCACGCACGCACGCACGCACGCACGCACACACACACACACACACACACACACACACACACACACTTACAATCTTCCTAAATGAATTACAAGTGCATGCAATTTCTTTTTTAAATGTTATTTATAATTATGTTATATTATTTCTATTTCTAAAAAAAGTTTTTAAATGTCCCACTGCTAGGATGCACTGCTAGGTTTTATATTTAGCAACTTAATTTTGAGACGGGTTTGGAGCCGTAATATGCCTAGTTGACGAAATTCTCGTGTCGAAATACATTACATTTTAATAATCATTACTCTGTCCTCTTCCAAATGCTCGCTCTGAATGATTTATTATGTAAAATGGCAGTCTTACGCTGCTATGTTGCGCGTAGTGAGTGAAGAGAGCCAGAGGTCTAACGACTCGTGTTAATATATAGATTATATGCTAACCTAGAGTCCTCTCGTGGTCGGTTCTTCCGGGTTTGTTTTCATGTCGCTTTTGTATGTCCTGCGAAGTGTCAGCCCTAGCGGCCTGTTTTTCACCACGATGTCCTCTGTCGCTCTTGTCTAATTCAGATCGCCCTGTTGATTGTTTTTCCTCGCCGACTTGTTCTTGAGCTTGCTCCTAGAAGTTAATTTTTAAAATCAAAAGCAAATATGACGTAAGAGGGGAATCAATTTAAGCTTTGCTTCATTTTAATATCTCTAAGAAGTATGGAACGGTATGCATAAGTCCTAGCTAACAAAGTAGCGGGCTCAGATCATAGATAACGTTATATTATATGTACTGCATACTACGACATTTTATTATCATTTTCGTCTATCATAAACGGTTTAACCAACGGTGCCGTGTGGTGGCGGCTCGATAAAAGAATACTACCACTCCATCTACTACACTGTGCACCCAACAGCGCATGATGGCTGATGGGCTCACCATCTATCACACCAAGTGCATTATATTGTTTTGGTGAAACGTGGATGGTGGCAGCCATCTGTTTTTGCAGTGAGTGCCCAGTCTCTGACTACCCCTTATGGGATACAGTCATGATCTTATGTATGTATATAAACGGTTTCATAAATTTTGTTTGTTGGTTTTACAATTAGCAATTTTCTTTGTTCTCGATACAGTGGAATAAATAAATACATCATAATCATGATATTGGGAAAATTAAGATCTGCTAGGCAAACAGTTAAATAATGTGCAATACTGGATTCAGTTTGCAATTTATTTGCTAGGAAATAATTGGAATAAAATTAAAAAAAAGTAATATCATTCTTACATAAGGAGCTGTTTCTTCATCTTTTGCCTGCTCAGCATTGGTTTCTACATTATCATTGGCTCCTCGATCCATTTCAGCGTTTTCTGCTCTTTCGCCCATAGAAGGATCATCACTCGATGGATTAGCTTGAGGGTTTGCTTCATGTTCTTTTTTCTCTACTTTATCGTCTTCATTCATATTTTCTGGATTATTGGGTAGTTCATCTTCATTTTCTGGGTTTTTTTCTTTGTCGTCCGGCATTTCAGGATTTTCTTCCTCATTCTCTTGAGGATTTTCAGCATCCGTATTGTTATCGGAATCATCTTTATCGTCATCTTCTTTTCCATTATCGTTACTCTCATCATCTTTTTCTTGATTTTCTATGTTCTCATTTTCCTATTAAGAAGATCAAATTATTTGTTATTTGCATTGCATACTTCTATTTAAAAAGCGCATCGAAAGTTTTTATTTAAAGTATACATGCCTAGTCACTCACTAAGCAATGCACTTCCGTCAAGTGGCATTTGTCGTGTTCCGGTATAACACATATAAATCGCTAACTATATTAAACACTGCGTACAAAAAAACAATTACAAGAGATAAGAATTTGTATACTACAAATATACTTTGTTGGCATATTCATTTATTTTAAACAGTAAGAAGCGTTCTCATTACCCCAATGCTGCCTAAGCATATTCTGAGAAATGCACAGAGAAAATCTTCTCTGTGCTGGTTTATGTGGATAGATTATAAAGCAATTTTATGTGGAATGGATGCGTAACTGTACCAAAAATGTTCAAGCATATTGATTCATAACATTAAATAAGCATTAACTAGATAATGTGCTTATTAGCTTATTTAACATCAGCTGAGCTTGTAAATAATATTTTTAATGCTCTTAGAAAGAAAGTAGTGATTGGCTAGTAGGTAAATTCAGTAAAAATTTAGGTGCAGTATTCTCTTAGGTAGGAAAGAAAGTAACGCAAAGAAACACAGTGTCAGTTATTCTGCAACTATGTTTCTGTTTATAAGGCACTGGTAGGTAGTTTAATTTACTGAGTATATGAGATTTCAGAATTGAGTTCTTAGATTGACAAGAGCAATTCGGTGCTTCGTCACGCTATGTGGGCGGGTTGGCAACCGCAGTTTATTTATTTAGATGTTCCAGAAAGTTGCTGCTGCCCGCATATCTACTTTTACGACATTCTCTTAACCCGCCATAACACGACCATACTTCGTTACGCCACTTACTTTCATTAAAATAAATTTTAAAAACCCTGTGAACTTTTTTTTAATTTAAGTAAATGACGAAACGAGCAAAACGTACACCTGATGGTAAGTGCAACGTTTACCCATAACAAATGCTGTGTCATCCAGAACATTTCTGTGTGACACCACACTGCGCTCGTCACCCAGAGACATGAGTTCTTAAATCTCATATGCCTAGTGATTACGCTAGCTCTCAGTGCCCTTCGAACCGAAACACAATAATGTTTGCACATTACTACTTCACGGCAGAATAACTGGCACTGGGGTGATACCGAGAGTCTATTCCTTTCTCAAAGGCCGGCAACGCATCTGCTATTCCTCTGGTATTGTAGATGTTCATGGGCGGCGGTGATCACTTACCATCAGGTGAGCCGCTTGGTCGTTTTCCCCCTCTTTTATAAAAAAAAAACCAACCTAGGCGGATTCCTGCATAGAAATCCTACCACCAGTAAAAGCTATGATGAAATGTCTCATTGTCAGTTATTGGGTTTACCGTTCTCGTTTTTCCTTCACGCAGAATGGGTGAGTACTCTGTGAGAGCGCGATCATTCTGCGGAGTGAATTAATTCTAAGCATTAAAATATTCAAGAAGAAAAAATCTAACCAGCGATTCGTCTTGCTTATCCTCTTCGCCTCCATCCTCTTCGTCACTAGATACTTCAAGACCATTCTGGTTGCCCTTCCCTTCATCATCCTTCGCCTTACTGTCTTCCTCTTCTTCAGGTAATTGTTTCATCACATCTATGTCGAATGGGTTTTCTGTTTCAGTCTCGCCCTCGTCCTGTTTGTTAAAAAAATATTAATGTTTTCGTCACTTACACATTATTCTTCAATTAAAAAAAAATCTCTTAAAATATAATAAATAGTACAGAACTGTATAACAGCGCGACTGCAGCATAATGCTGAGTCGGATACCTTTTCACTTGCTGCAGTCCTATATTACGATAAAGTTAAAAATATACTTTTATAGTCAAATGTCCGTCCACCCAGAATTGCAGCAGCAAATAAAATTTATTTGTATTTCTTATATTGACGCAATATCACAGTTTCCACACAGAACAATTTACATTGAAACCTGTGTAGAGTTGTATTAAAAAGGAAAAAACGCACAACATCATATTTCAATACCTTGTCTTCACCGTCTTCACCGTCAACATTCATATCGTCGGGAAGTTCGAAATCTTCTGGCTCTGGCAATTGTTGTTCTTTACCATGATATGGATCAATCTGGAAAAACAAGACTTGTATTCCATTGTATTCATTAATTAATAGAATAGGAAAATTAACACTTTAGATCTATTATCTTTAATAGAAAGTCAAAAGACTTACTAAATGTATTAAAAAAAAAATTGTAAAGCAGGTTGTTGCGGCGTCATCGTCATCATCATAATTTCAGCCTATCTCTAGTCCACTGCTGAACATAGGCCTCCTCTATTATATATTTTTTTTATAGGAGACAGTGACGAGACATGCAAAGCGTTTACCTGATGGCCAGAATATTTCTGTGTATCACCACCCTGCTCTCGTCACCCTGAGACATCGGTTCTTAAGTATTCTCATATGCCCAATAACTACACTAGCGCTCCGTGCCCTTCAGACCGAAACACAGTAATGTTTGCACATTACTGCTTCACGGTAGAATAACATGTCTGATACTGCAATCGCAAATCCGTCTGCCAAGGGTAGTGATTCTTGAATGGTAGATGTGGCTAATGGGATCACTTTTAAACCAAAAAGACACTTAGGGACTGATTAGAAAACTATTTATTTTAACTTAAACATTTTTGAATTTACTTTTGATGAAACCTAATCATTATGAAATTTATATAAAATACAAAAGTTATGTCAGGTAACTTGACATGTTGGGTACTTCTTTAAGAGATTTTCACGGAATTAATAAATATGACAAATTCAATCCGAACAAACAAAATTGACATTCCAAATTTAAAGTAATTCAAACATAATACATAAACCAAACAGATCACAGTTGACATTAATAGAGTATGTATAATCTGAGATTATCAATCAACAGTGATTCCTAACAATCCTCCCTTCCTGGGAGAGGCGCGTACAGCAGTGAACTACAGGTCGATGACGAAATAATATTATGAAAGTTAATAAAAATGTAATTGTCTCTCAAAATAAGTGCAATCCTGCACTCAACAGTGGGACTTACTTAAATAACTTGTTTACTTTTTAACATATACAACTTACATGATCATCATCAACCTCGGGTTCCTCCATTTCGTTAATATCTTTCTTCTGCTTCCTATCTTTTCCGTCAGCGCCATCATCGGTGCCCTGTTCTTCTTCCTTGGCACCCATTTCTTTTTCCCCTGTACTCTCTCCTTTTCCTTTTTCCTCCTTTTCTTTCTTCTTTTCCTGCTCTTCGTCCAAGTCCTCCTCGTCTTCGGAACCCCAGATTTGTTGGTCCAATCTACCCATTTAAAAAAAAATATGTTTACATTATGGTGTACAATATTACCACCACTAATTCCTGGTGTCGGTGTTAGTTTGCTTGTGCACGCTACTGATTGCTCGACATAAACTAGGTAATGTACACCATTTTATATTTTTCAAGCGTATCTAAGCAAATTAACTTCCTTTTCCACATTATAATGGATTTCCGCAAAATAACCCCTGATTCTATCAATTATGGAAAAGAAACTTTCATAAGGCATTTTGGAGCATCAATTTAACAAAAAAAAACACACAATACAATTTTATTAAAAATCGATGAATAAGTACTACATTAACAATCTATGTTGAATTAATATAATTCTATTGTGTAATTTACTCTGATTGGTTTTTATCAAATTACTATATATAATAGTTTAATATAAAACCATTGTCAGTTCCGAATTTATTAAATCTTCTAAGGGTCTTAATGATAATAGTAATGTAGGTAATTATGAACACGGCGACATGTTCCGGTTAACAACCAGAAAAATCTGAGGAATAGGTTATAATGCATACTGTATGCATTAGAGTGAACACAGAAACACTTGCTCATCTTTACATTTGTATTCACGAAGTAACACTTATGGGGCCATTTTTCAGAAGGTGAGAGCAAGGAAAAACATATTTTTGTATTGTACAATTATTGGCCGCGACTGACATTCGAAACGAGTGCCGTCGACGTAGTGGCCAGATACGTTGACCACCTAAATAAGTGCGTTGAACGCAATGTCATGACACGTCTGACGCAAACACGAAGAAAGCAATGTACAGGCGCTTTGAAATACATCACAATTAATATCAAAAGTCCGCCAAACCGCAGCGTGGCGGACTCTTACCGGCTCTAAACTTCTCTCCATTCAGAAATGAGATCAGCAGTGGAACATTTATAGACTGTTACTTTAATTTTTTTAATGTCCGAAAGATTAAATATATAAATATATTTTTAATATATAGAAATTAAATATACACAAAATTACGCACTTTTCAGCCGCGTTATCTGTATCGCCCATTTGCTTGTCAGCATCGTCTTCCTTATCCTCTTGGTCGGAATCGTCACCTTCTAAAAAATCGTGATATTTTTTTTTAAACAAAATGCATATAATATTCAAAGAATTTAATAAGTTGCATCATTGCGTTTGCCTGAATCAATTTATTTGGTTGGTAATGACCATGAGAGATACTTAACTTTTCGACCTTTAATTAAATTAGTAATGAATGCTACCAACTTTACCACTCCTTACAAGTTTCTACGAAATAGAGCCACCCTGCAGATATAGATATTGGCTAAAGTATCGTGCTTTCAATGTAGCTGGCAACACGGATAATGCGTGTCTATGAGCTACAGTAACAGCAGTCTATCATCTCATTTCGACCCTTAGATGTTGTAAATATCTATATAGGGAAATACAAGGATCATCTCACCAGATAAAATACACTGACACATAACATCGTTATTAACGCGTAGCGTCTTATATTATGATCGTTAATCCGCTTGCCAAGCATGGTGATTCTCCAAATCATCAAATTGGAAGCCAATGTTCTTCAGTGGACAATTTAATTTTGTTATGACAATGATCCTTTATTATCAGTAGATACAAAAACAGATTAAAAAAAATTACCCTTCCGTTCTACATCTTGTAAATGGGAATCAAAGTCGTCAGTCATGTTTATTCCCTTCTCTTCTTCTTTGCAATCCTTATCTTCTTCTTTTTTCTCTTCACCAGGTCGTTGAGCATCGTCTAATTGGTCCTATTTAAAAGAAAGAAAGATGAATAGGTTTTAATAACAAAAAAATATAGACAATGCGGTATGTAATAACTGGTTATTCTACCTGATTCTCAATCCTTTCGGAGACGTCCTTTTGTCCTTCACCCTCTCCGAGTCCCATGCCACTAGATAGCTTTCCGGGACCATCACCTTCTCCATCTTCCATATCCAGACCTGATGGCTTGCAAAATCTGCAACAAAATAGCAAATAAATCAGAAAGAAAGAAAGAAAACATTTATTGCGGGAATACGCCACAGACACAAATACATAAAATTAGGCACTAGACATACAAGTTAACAATGTATTTATAGACAATCAGAAAAAAACATTAAACAACACATTTACATACAAAATCACATAATATAATTAAAACAATGTTATTGCAAATAGAACTAATGTCTCACAAACAATACAAAAATAAACTACTTGAAATATAATTTGGCTTAAAACTAGTCTTTAAATACAATGTATTATTGGCGCGCCTAAGAAAGCGAGAGAGAGGCGGGAAGACATGTAAAAGGTCTGGCATCATCGAGATGTTTCACTGGTGGTAGGATTCCTACGAAGGAATCCGTCTAAGAGGGTACTAGCCTAGGCCCAGTTATTCTGCTGTGAAGCAGTAGTGCGCAAACATTACTGTTTTCTTAGGATTAGAAGGGCATTGAGAGCTAGTGTAATCACTGGGCATATGACACTTAAGAATTGATGTCTCAGGGTGACGGGCGCAGGGTGGTGCCACACAGAAATATTCTGGACGACACAGCATTTGTTATAGGCAAACGTTGCACTAACCATCAGGTGAAGGTTTTGCCTGTCTCGTCAATTAATCCAATAAAAAATGTATATTCCATCAACTGCTTCCATTGAAGACCACATTTTCCTTTTCGGCTTTTACGACAGCTAGTGGATGAGGAGTCTATTTAAGGGGTTATTTTGAAAAGAAGACTGAATATATGATAGCTGTTGAAGTCATGTGTTCCCAATCCCGCAAAAGTGAATCTCGGCAGGCAATTGACCGATATTTTATTTTTATACTTGAAAGTAGATTACGCATTTACTCACCCTTTTGTGGCCAAGTCTGAGAAAATCTTTAAAAGAACAGACAGCATTTTGCAAGAAACTCTATGAACAGCTACTTTTTGCGATACGAAATATTGGATAAACAACATAGTCTGTTCCAATATTGGGACTACTCTCAAAACTGCATTTTTCACATCTTCAGTCTTTGAAACTGTTGCTATATGTTGCACATAATCTGTTAATAATCCGTAGACTTTATCAATAAGGGCATCCAATTGTAGCAGTTTTACATCACTTGAAAGATTATCTTGTAAATGTTCTTTTAAATGTTTATCCTCAAGTATTTCTTTGGATTCCTCTTTTTCTTTCTCGTTGCCTTCGATTATTTCATCAATAGCATTCAAAACGTCAACATTATCTGTGCTTTTGTCAGCAGGCAAATGTTTTTTATACAGCGATTGTATAGTTAAAAGCATGGTTGCTATTAAGTCTTCAGTTTCTTTAACTAATTTACTGCTATTTTCTGTCATTTCACTGTCAATTGGTTGATTTAACTGGTCAATTTCTTGGATGGTATCTTTCAGATATGTTTCTAAATTATCTAAACACCTCAACATGGGGTGTTTTGGTGTTAATTCATTATCAACCAAAGCTTTCAATCTAAATTGATACTCTTTTTTGATTTCCTTCAACTTGAGAATAGTGTCATCCAAATTATTTCTAGCGTCATTTGTAACATCAATGTGAGCTTGTGATAGGGTGGGCAATTCGCCGATACTGTGTCCAATTTTTTTAGGGACAGAGCTTGACAGTTTATGAAGTGCTGTTTTCTGTTTGGAGACTTTAGTTATAATAGATTTGATTGATTTATAAAGGGCGCTCCACTCTTCACTATTTTTATAACACCGTGTTATAGGCGAATCAGATAATACAGCGTCAAATTCTGGTTCACAGTCGTCCTTCAATGTTTTCTCTGGGCATGATTGTAATAAAACACAGAATTGATCAAGTAATATACTTGTGTTTGAGTAACATTCAGAGAGAATATCCAGTTTTTGTTTGAGCGTTGCAATATTAGAATCGTCGATCTCAACTTCTAATGCTGTGGTTAAGCTTGTAGTGAGAGTACGTAAATCACAAAGAAGTCTCGAATATTTCGCCACAGATTTCTTCTGTGTAATAGTTAGTTTCTGAAAACAAGGAAATCATTATTAGTGTTACATTAAAGTAACATAAGAAAAAGTCGACGTCGGCCTTTCCAGTCGAACATCATGTTGACATCTTCGAAGCGAGAGTGCAAGGTTTATATAAATTACGTGTTAAAACAAATAGTTACCAGTAATTGAGCAGCAAATCCTTTACATCTTTCGATATTTTGCATACCGAGATCGGCATGAGGCGACAGCAAACCCGCTGCGAGCAACCTGTGACGCGCAATATTCCTCTGGAAGTATTTTTCGCATCCTGACCAGAGTAAAGATAACGTTGCGTCGCAGCGTCTGGAAAAAAAATTTAATCCTTTATGATGGCCTCCTGGCCGATTTTCGACAACGACGACAATTACCGAAAACTGGAAGTTATCAACTGGGCAAGAGATATTATATATATAGCCAACCTACGGGTGCCCGATATAACGCTAATGTGATAAGATCGGAGGAAGGCTAGGATGCAATGTTAGAGAAACTAGGACAATAACAACACAACCACAACCGAAAAGCAACAATTTGTGTTTTTGCGCAAATGTTGGCTCCGGCTAGGATTCGAACCCAGGACCCGGGCGTGTTAGTCAGTTTTTCTAACCAGTAAGCCATGCAGATGTTAAAAATCATTTTACTCATTGATTAATCACAATTAAAAAGGATTTTTTCCGATTGAACTTTTTTGTTTCAGAAAACTATTTTTTATCTGCCATGGATGATAAGGAAGAGACATAACTAGTAACGGCGTTTTATGAACTCAGATAAAAAAATCAATACAACTCACAAAACAAAATATTATAAAAAATGTCGGTCTGTTTCTCTGATCGTCTACAGCAAAAAGACACAACGTTTTACTTAAACACAGTATTTTTTTGTCTAACCTGCTCTTCAAGTAATTCAAGGCCGCATCCAAATCAACGGGAGGTATCGTAAAGTCGTACAAATCATGGTTGGAAGCTGACAGAATGACTAGACCAGTGCGATAGTTAAGACCGATCTTAGCCAAATACTTGAACAGATCTGCAAGAGCCTTGCGTTTTTGTTGAACAATGTTCTTTGCTTGTGATTTTTGTTTCTCTTTCGCCACAGTTGAGTCCACCTGAAAAAAATATTATATCAAAACCAGTAGCTCAGTGTGTTTACTCGTATACAAATCACATGTTGTGGTGTCTTTTATTGTCAATTAATTTGTTCCTTTACATTCATTGTTTTCAATTTATCGATAATCAACAAACATTTAACAATAACACATTTTGTTGTATAATATTTACAGAAAGATATATTTCTGACATTTAAACATATAACACATTATAGAACACAAGTGAGGAGAAATTTACACATAATATAGAACAAAAATACCTCTAAAGTACTCAAGTGTGTATTTGTCTCTATAATAAGAGTGACGAAATCATCCAATGCTTGCACTAAAGATGGGTAGCAAGAGTTGATCATAGTATCTTTACATAAAGTCTTCGCTTTATTCAACAAATTAGGGACCTTCGAGAGGAGACTTCCGTCAGGCACAATACTGCAGGGTTGTTCAGCTTGATCGAGGTATTTCTGAAAGAAGATTAACTATTAGCTTACATACATTTGAAGCAAAATACTGGTGGTAGGATTCCTATGCAGGAATCCGTCTAGGTAGGTACCACCCCTGGGCCAATTATTCTGCCGTGAAGCAGTAGTATGCAAACATTACTGTGTTTCGGTTTGATAGGCACTGAGAGCTAGCGTAATCACTGGGCATATGAGACTTAAGAACTTCTGTCTCAGGGTGATGGACACAGTGTGGTGTCAGACAGAAATTTTCTGGGCGACACAGCATTTGTTACGGGCAGACGTTGCACTTACCATCAGGTGAACGTTTTGCTCGTTTCATCACTTTATCCAATAAAAAAAAAAAAATTTTTTTCCTCTTTGTTTAATGTCCTTCTTCTTTGTTAAAGTAAAAGTGTTAAAAAGGAGGAAGAAAAAGAACACCACGAAAGCCACATTTTATTTGCTTTGTTTAATGTTCTTCTTCTTTGTTCTCTTAAAAAATTTGCCAATATAAAGTCTATTGATAGAACTGTCAAACCGATATCTTGTTTTGCTTTTCATAAACGAGTACTCGTAACTATAATGAATGGTGAGTAAAACGCCCAATACATATGATAAATTTATATTTTGATATAATTATAACATAAATACATATATCGATATATCAAAAAACAGTAACAAAGCTAATAAGCGTTCCACAAACATGCCAACGAAATACCTTAATACTATTTTTATTGCTTCAGGGTATGTGTGTGAGGCAATAACAAAATAATAAATACATACATACATAAGATCACGACTGTATCCCATAAGGGGTAGTCAGAGACTGGGCACTCACTTCAAAAACAGATGACTGCCACAATCCACGTTTCACCAAAACAATATAATGCACTTGGTGTGATAGGCGGTGAGCCCATCGCTATCATGCGCTATTGGGTGCACAGTGCAGTTTAATTCAATTTAACAAAATAATAGTATCCAATATAGTATCCAGGGTGACATTAATTATGGGAAGACGTTGCACTTACCATCAGGTGAAATACTTTCTCTTATCGCCACTTTCTCCTATAAAGACAAATCTATTTGATGGATTTATTAATATATTCAACGGTACGAAATATCTCCTTTAATACTGTATGAAATGCCGCTTTAAAAATTATTTTGCCGAAATTAATGACGAAAAATAAGTAAATTACTTAACATTTATGTTTTCGTTTAAAGGATTGATTAAAACGTTTCAATTGCATCGTACAAAGCGCCATCTGTTGACAATCTGTTCAACTAACGCACGACAGCAGTCGTTTGGAGTTGTCTACTCGTATATAATATACTCTCTTTACTGGTTGTAAGATTTCTATGCAGGAATTCATCTAGGTAGGCCAGTTATTCTAACATCTGCAAACATCACTGTGTTTCGGTTTGACATTCGGTTTGGCACTGAAAGCTATCGTGATCATATAATGCATATGAGACTTAAGAACTGATGTCTCAAGGTGATGGGCGCAGTATGGTGTCACAGAGAAATTTTCTGGGTGACGCAGCATTTGTTATGGACAGTTGCAGGTACCATCAGGTGAACGTTTTGCTCGTTTCTTCACTTTGTCCGCTAAAAAACGGCACGAGTTAGCTGGTACCTTAATGTTCCTGGCCATGACGATGTGATTCTGTGGGTCGATCATGTAGGCGCCGCCGGCCAGCGCAGCGCCCGTGGCGCGCTTGGGCCGGTCCCAGATGCCCACGTGCTCCGCGCCGCTGTCCGGCATGTTGTCCACCAGGCAACTCGACGCGCTCTCTTTTAGGACGTTCTGTACGAGACACAATATTTTTATCCATCTATGTCGCCACATGAGAAGCTCAAGAAATATCTCATTTATTCTATAATCACGCTATAAAAGTTTCTGAGATGCGAACTATAATTATATACAACATATAAACATTACTAGTTGAAGGAGACGTCCTGCCCAGATCAGACCACCCGATCTGGCGGGTAGGCTACCCTTTTCCTTGACAATAACAACCGCCAAACATACATATATACAGTACGTATTTATAAAACCCCATCTCATAAACAGATGGAACATTTGAATAAACAAACCGCGGTTGCAAACCCGCCTGCCAAGCGAGTGAACTACGGCAAAATCGATCGATCGATCGATAAAAAGATGATGTTTATGCTATGCTCATAATACATAGTCACGCCTTTTTTTCCCGTAAAAAGGGTAGGCAAAGACCACACCCGTAGGCCACTTTATACCATAGTAATACCATTTCCACTAACTGAAAAGTTCTAAAAGTTTATGGTCAATCATTCCCTCCTAGGATATGACTTTGTCCAACAATAGATCACATACAGAATTACCTTTTTTATACGCTTTTTTTTTAATAAACATTAAATAAAGTTACCTCAAACTCCTTTGTATGTTTGTGGAGTGCCTTATGCACCTTTTCGACTGTATCTTTAACGCTCCAATAGCTCAGATCTCTATCCCAAGTGCAAATCTTAACGAAATCACGCAATTTCTTCTCTATGGGGGCGCGTCTCTCCTTTATCAGAGTTGCAACTTGCAATGCGAATTGGGAATAGTAATTGTACGTATTCCACAAAATTGATAAAATCTCGTCTGTAAAAAATATGTTATACACTATTATTATTATTTTATTGAATAAAGTTACGCGCAAAACGTTCATCTGATTGTAAGTGCAACGTCTGCACATAACAAATGTTGTGTCACCCAGAAAATTTCTGTGTGACACCACACTGCGCCCGTGATCGGAGATATCAGTTCTTAAGTCTCACATGCCCACATGATTACACTAGCTCTCAGTGCCCTTCAAACCGAAATACAGTAATGTCTGCACACTATTATTACTTCACTATTAATTCACAGCAGAATCACTGGCCTGACCTATCTAGATGGATTCCCGCATAGGACATCTTACCACCAGTATTACACTTTATTTATTTTTCATTTTTCATTTTATTTTTTATCTTACTTTATTGTAGGCAAAATCCCCCCGAAAGGCAAAATCACCCTAAAACGAGAGCTACAAACTTTTGTAGCAATCTATGGGGGAAGCCTATGTTCAGCAGTGGACTATTGATAGGCTGAAACGACGACGACGATTGTATGCACCTTAGTTTGAAGGCTAAGAAAGGGAGGACTTACTGCCTATTGACATTCTCTGCCAGTCAAGTCTCAAAGTCAAATAACTTAAAATAACAAGCCGCAGTTTACTTAAATAGATATATAAGGAAAGAAAGAGTAGAAATACTGTCTGACGTAGTTAATAACACTTGATAATGCCTCATTTAGAGATGAAACACGTGCACGCTCTTTAAAAACTAGTTACTATACACCATTTTATATTTCGCATGTGGATCTGACCAAATAAAATTTATTTCCCTATTATAACGGATTTCCGCAAAGTAACGCCTGGAACGCTAACGTCGTGGAACGATAGTTGATTTCATTTAAAAAGCTTCTCTATGTGGTGGGCATAAGATTAAATTGGTGCTTATTTAATCGGATGTTGTGATCTTTCTTCTCATTTTTACGTTTTGATCGATCGACCGCTAAATAATACGAGTATAAAACAATCAATATGACAGGTATGATTTTTTTACTTTTCTTACCTCTTCTTGGACTAGGCTCCAGATGAATTAAGTGACAGTGATATACATATATTATGTTCAGCCTCACTTCGTATTCAGCCAAGTTTGAATTCTCCATGAAATCCTTCAGCACCGAAATAACACTAGCTGCTGTGTGTGATTCTTGAGAACAGTCACTGCCGTCATCCAAATAGGAATTGACCACAGAGTATAAGTAGAACCAGTATTTGTGGGCTTCGGCTTGTTTTCTGTAAAATTTAATATATGTATTTAAGATAACGAATAAGTATTCGATAATATATACATAACGTTAAGTGCAAGAAATGGAATGAATTTGTTTTGACGGGATGGTACGGAAGGGGCAAGGGGAGTGTGGTGTAGTGGTGTAGTGCCACGGTGCTCACTCTAAACTTTTAATTTATATTGTTATTTTCTGTCTCTGCCAATAAATATATCGAAATTGAGAATCAACGGTGTTTAATTCAAGAAACTATCCCACATAAATAATAGCAAAACTTTATTTATGATATTGTGCTGGACTGAACTTTATTTATGGTGTTATGACAATGAATAAACCAAAAGGTGGAAAGCTACATAATAATTTGGAAAAAAAAAATACTGTGTTTAATTTTTAGTTTTTCATTCAAGGCGGCCGTCCATCAAGGCGACATGGTTCGTTTAATACTCGTACTATCTATCAGCTTTCGCTGGATATAAGATTATAATGTGTGAAAATAAGTGAGTGCCGCGGTATTTGGGATAGGTTAGATGCAATGTCATAAAGACGACACAATTGCAATATATCCTGGCTCAAAAATGGTATTGTATTGTATTTGTATTGTATTGATATTGTATGTATTGGAAGCCACGGTCGGAGGAATAAGAATTTTTACTTTTATTTCTTTTATTTTTTGAAGTAGTACAACACACCTGCTATATAAATTATTCAGACACTCCTTCCAATGAGACATTTCGAGCTTCCTCCAGTTGATGATCTGTTGACCGACGGCTAGGGAAATGTCGATCATGTTGTTTCCTTTATGAGCGTTCTTGTTCCACTCCTCAATTTTGTCGCGTAGCAGCTCCAACCCGGTGAGGAAGCGAGACACTGGACTTACGATGGGGAAATTCAAAATTCTTTCTACTATAATAATAATCTGAAAAGATAATCGTGTATGCAATTTAAAACAAGTTTTGAAATACGTCCGGCCCTGTCCAATCCGGCGTCCCCTGTGTAATCCGGTATGCAATTTATATGTGTATAAAAAAGTTTTGTTAATTATTGATGGAACAGGATGCAACTCTTTGTTATCTATTGTGCTGTTTTATTCACGAAATTGCAAACCGTATAGCATCAATTTTATTACAAGGTGACAGTCCGAATGGAGGCCCGCAGTCTCCCTCGGACAGTCATTAGACGACTTAAAATCATTTGCTATTGATATTCAAAATCGCGCAGGCACGCAGCGAACGCGACACGGTCCGAATTTCGAGGATTTTGTAGGAGTTTATTTAAGTATTTATGTTTGGGTCAAACCAAAACCTGGCACGCGGGCCCCTGGCCCGTGAGCACAGTATCCGATGAAGCTGTAAAAGCCAAAAAGGCTAACAGCAATTACATCACCGGAATTATATTACAAGGTGGCAACAATAGTGCTCTATAGTCCAACAATTTTGATAATCACACAGCGCTTTGCAAAACAATTGTCGAATCACCACGACTCTACTGTACAGTTTGTTTTATTGTACAACATTTTTTGTGAACGGTACGCGTAATTGCAACTATAATCAGGCTAATTCGTGAGTGACCATCCTGCTGGCGTCAGACTTTGGTGGACGCATGGTAACACGTCATACTAGTGACCGCTTACAAATGTAGTGAATCGTAAATACATGCGCTTCTTATCCCCGCTACACTACCCATCCTCTCGTACCAGTCCTGGCCACCGCCTGCCGCGCCGCGGGACGGTCGCGTACGAACTAGCCGGACCGGATAAGTAAGAATTAAGTATTCTCAAGAACTGGACCTATAGTGGCGGCGTAAGGTGGTGTGTGTGTGTGTGTGTGTGTGTGTGTGTGTGTGTGTGTGTGTGTGTGTGTGTGTGTGTGTGTGTGTGTGTGCGCGCGCGCGCGCGCGCGCGTGCGTGTGCGTGTGCGTGTGCGTGTGCGTGTGTGTGTGTGTGTGTGAGCGCGCGTGTGCGCGTGTGCGTGCGCGTGTTCGTGTGTGTGTTCGTGTGTGTGTTCGTGTGTGTTCGTGTGTGTGTTCGTGTGTGCGTGCGTGCGAGTATGCGTGCGTGCGTACGTGCGTGCGTGCGTACGTGCGTGCGTGCGTACGTGCGTGCGTGCGTACGTGCGTGCGTGCGTAAGCGAGAGTGTTTCAGGCGATAGGAGTCCGGCTATGTAGAATGGCACCTAACTGTTTCCTACCGAGGTGTCGTAAGAGACAACTATGGTATTGTACGGATAGCCTTTAATCGTGCAGATTAATACTCGTACCATAATATGCAATTCTGTCGTCACTATACTGTGTCGTGGATCGTCGTGGAAACGCATAGGTTTTAAGAAATTTTTAACTCGTACCAAAATGACGGCGACGTGGTTCGCCACCAGTCACGTCTCGTTTCTCCCGGGCTTAAAAACAGTGTTCACTTACGTCCTTTAGTGTCGGGAAATCAGGCCACTGATCGAGTAGTTCATTAGTCGTCTCTTTCACTCTTTGCAACAACGGCAAGCATTGCCTCGTTTCGGAAACCCAAGGCGAGCGGTAGAAGTCGACCTTCTGACTAGATGTTTCTGTTGATTGAGGTAATTATAATGTTATTGGTATTTTAGATGACATATTGTTTTATCGTAAAAATTTATTCTTTTAACTAAAAAGTGTTCTGAATGTAAAAAGAAAAAAATCGAACTACACTGTTTATAGTTAGTTTCAAATATCTAAAATGCAAGATGAGGCCCTTTGGTCTATAATTTATTTACAGTCATCACTCAAGTATCTAAAGCAGTGATAGTTTATGCACCCATTCTCCATTTCATTTTTATTTCATATTACGAGACACCTTTACAACTAACGATGTTTATGTAATAGCTGTAAACATATATTACATATAAGTAGTATCACAGGGTGGTGAAGGTCAGTTTGTCATTCGGCGATATTTCCATTAAATAAAAATCATTAAATACTTCTAGTTACATTCGTCAATGAGCTGACATAAATACAATAAGAAAATCCTAGTAAAAAAATTACATTTCTGTTACACTAAAAAACGTGAATTGACTGAGAGAATACAAAACAGAGCGCTTACCACTTCCGTCCACTTTCTCTTTCAAATGGGAAATAAGTACCATCAAACTCGGCGAAATAACTCCTTCAAATTCCGCATCCATAGCCTCCCAAACGTTGTCAACAACCCGACTAAATGTGGGATATCTCATCAATAACGGACTCACAACATCGTTCCCCACTAATTTCTTTGGACTGGGTAACCATTCAGCGGTAGTCATATTATGAATAAAATTTGAATGCCATTTATATATCAAGGATACATCATCGTTATTAATTAAGCATCTTGTTTTTTTCCTATCCTCGTTAGTTGGTAACTTTGGTTTCTTTTGCTCCAGTGATGGAGGTTTGAATTCAGCAAAATCGGACTCCGAATAAGAGGGGAACATCTCCATTATTTCTTCTTGCGCAATCGCTTCCTCGTCCTCATCTTCACATTTAGACCTATAGTTATCAACATCGCTCATGAGTAATATTTATTAGAGGTAAAAAATAATACTAATTTATGAGGGCAACACTAAGCGCTGCAAAATTATATAGAAGGTTTTATGTTACTATTATTAAAAACTTAAAAACTAATTTGTAACAGTATTTATGGACAAAAAACAATAAAAAACTGGAGTTTCTAGAGTATCGCCATTAAGTACGTACGCTTACAGTAATTTGTATTTTTATTTTAAGAAATTGTTAGATTTTAATTTCTAAGTCCCATTGCGTTTTACGACTGACTTTTAAGCCTCAACTTGTTTCTTTCGACGCATACTGATTGCCTCTATATCCTTGGCGTAACCAATAGTATTTTACCTGCCACATCTTAACTTCTAATAAAATAATTATCTCAATAAATTTATTAACGAATTCATAAGTCCAGACATTTACATAAGCTTCCAGCTGATGCCCGTGACGTCTTACGCGTGGATAAAGGTTACTTAAATATCCCGTGGCAACTATTTGATTTTCCGGGATAAAAAGTAAGCTATTTCCATCCGTATTTATAATATTAGTAGGGATGCCAAAGTAACTATCTGCCCCTAGTTCTGTTTGTTACCTTTTTACGGGTCCACCGCTCAACCGATCTCGACGAAATTTGACAAAGAGATAGCCTTGCGTCATGGAGACGGACATAGGATACTTTTTATCCCTGAAAATCAAATTGTTCCCACGGGATATTCAAAAAACCACGCGAACGAAGTCGCGGGCTAAATATCTAGTTTATAATATTAGTATAGATTTTGTCAAATTATTATATTGTGTGGCTACGAGTTAATTAAATGGAATTGAAATTGTTCAATCCGCTTAGAGAATAAAATCGGTACTCTTGACTTGACTTGACTATTTTTAAAGTTTGTTTTCTGCGTTCTTATCGTTTTTTCGACAATGTAATAGCACGTTTAGCTCCAGCGTTTAAAAATCTACGTCGAATTCATGCATTACAATTAATTTAATTTTCTGGGTATGATACCGTATCTGTTATGGGTAAACGTCGCACTCAACACCGCTTCACGGCAGAAAAAGTGACAACCTCCTAGACGCGTTCACGCATAGAGGACCACCACCAATTCGAAAACTACTAAAGCTTTTAGTGTATAATTGGTACTATTTGTAGAGTACCATGGCACTTAATTTTCGTGAAACATATTTTATGACGTTCTAAAAACAAGATAAAAAGGCGCAAACGCAAAATCACATTAATTATAAAATTAGGGACGACAAGCTAAGAAGGTATATACTACACTAACTTCGTTACATAAAGAGCTTCGTCGTCTTGTTTCTTCTTCTCAACGTCTTGCCGCTGCTTCTCCCAAGCATTAACGATCGCGTTCAGTGTCGCTAAAACTGTCTCAAACGTCACTTTGTCAACGCTTTCCATAGCCGTGCAGTGCATGTTCAGCTCCGATAAATTCATTTTCAATGCCCTGTGTGAATATAAAATGTATCGAAACTTGCAAACTCCGTTCACTTGACAGATATTGAAGTGAGTGTACGCCATAGACCACAACTACTTTTTAAAATACAAAACAAGTGATAATTTTTATTGAAACTGAAATATGTTTGCAGTCGATCATCGTCATACATTGAGCCAAGCGTCTGTGTATATGTATGTAATATATGTACGTAGCCTGTGGTATGGTTTAAAGCATTCATAGAAAACATTTCTTTATTTGCTCCTGGTTATTTAAGGTCTTAAAATCAAAATAGTATCCCGTGTAGAGTTTAATTTAGAAACTACCAATTTAAATTACATGCATTTCACAGGCAGCTTTTATGGTCATTATTTTGTAATTGATTTACGCTAATGAAAGCCTGAATATACTACCTAATATCATGTTCATCAATTGTGTATAGTCCAAAACTGGACAAAGGACCTACCCAAGTTGGTAGGATTAACCGTAATCGTCTCGCTTTAAGCTGGAGATCGTAGTAATACGACAACGTTAACTTCTTCGGAATGAATGTTTTACGTCTGGCATTTTTGTTATTTCATCCCACCTGTTCGATGCCACGAGATTATTCTAGTATTTTCTATAATGTTCTTTCACATTACCTATGGTATGAGATGGTGTGACAGATTTTCTTACATACTACATGACAAATCCCAACTTATCTATAAATACACAATAAAGTACTCACTCTAAACACTCTATATCAGCACCCAACAAGTCTTCATCGGAAGATATTACACTCCTCTTTAATATTTGCATGAACGATGACGTCAAAAATCTGTTCAAATACCTATCTTTGGCTTCTTTATTAGGAATGATGTTTGGATACACCATTAGTTCAGTCATTGTTCCATTTAAATGCGGACCTTGTTCAATTTTATGTATCAGCTCCCTTATTAGGTCGCTCAAGGAAGTAACACTGTAAATGACCTGTGATAAAGAGGTTTGGAGAGGTTTTGCTAAATCGGGGAAAGCCTCGGAATAAGAAGTTTCAATTTTTTTATAGAATGCATCAACCGAATGCAACCAAGAAGATGTTTCTTTGATGACGGTATGAGCATTTTGTATCAGATTCTTCTCGACCTTACGAGACAGGGCACTTTCGTAAAGAGAGTCGCAACTTTTGACGAGGTTCGTAAATATTGCTGTCATTGCATTCTCAGATAAAACGGATTTCGTGAAATGCTTGCAATCCTGCAAAAAAAGATATATTTAATTTTTTTAAGACTAGTTCATTTTAATAGAATCTGACTAAAATAATATAATAACGAACAATTCTTACTTTACATACAATTGTGTATAAAAGAAAATCTAAATATTTATTATTATTTTTGAACTACTGTACCTTCGAGAAAGTTGCATATGAAGGTTCTTTGGGCCTGAAAGTATTACCAGAAGCATACTTATGCACCCCCTGTGCCGTTTTCTGTTTTAGTTCCGCAAGCATAGCACAATAAGGGTGGACTTTATTAAGTCTTTCTTTATTTTCCTTTAAGTTCTCAACCGACACTTGTGAACTGTTCACGATCTCTCTACTCTCTAATATACATCCAGATACAACGCCATGCATGTAATAGGCGCTAAGTAATGCGTCGAACATTCTCACATCTTCTTCTATATATTGAACTTTGAGGCGGTGTTTTTCTACATGGTCAATAGGACTAACTTCTGACATGATCTTAATAAACAAGAAGCTCGTTAACATAGACAATTCAGCAGTCAATATTTTAGTTTTCATATTCATTTCGTTGCGTTCAGAATTTTCTTTGACAACGTTTCTGAGATTGTCGTACGTTTTGGTAGCTTTTGAAATAATATCAACAAAAGTAGCATCGTCTTTAAAATATTCTTGAAGTTGTGCATCCTTAATACAGACTGCGGAATTTGTATTTTTATGTAGCTTTAATTGTACAAACGAATGCATATGATGCATCAGTTGTTCGAACTTTTTCGTTTCGAAATCTATATCGGATTTTCTGTAAACGTTATTCATCATTAAAATTATATTATGGTAGCGCGGCTCAAGAATGTTCACATACAAGCCAGTTTCGACAGGTTATTTTACAAGGGAGTGGAAAGAAAATTAATAAAGTTTCAATTTCATTACTTACAATTTTAATGCAGCGGCTGTATCTAACGCTCCAATATTCTTCCACAGAGTGTTAAGTAGAGTTCCCAGTTGCATCGAATATTCTACTCTGTCTTTCAAGGGCACTGACTCATACGCCAAGACATGGCGGGTACCTGAAAAGTAAATTAAAAATAAATATCTGCAATGTTATCTCGTCATCACCAGCCTCTATACAGTCCACTACAGGACATAGGCTTTTCCGAAATTGTAAGGATTTGCCATTACTCGACAAATGTCATATTAATAAAAAAAATTAAAATAAATGACATGTTCAAAAGTTCGATTCATTCAATTTTTTGAAAAATATTGAGTCTGTTCGACCATTATGAAGTTACATGAATTCTAAAGTTCTTGCAAACACTCATTGTTATACATATTAAGTTACTTTAAATGGATTTCAATGCTCGATGGTTTAAAAATGTCTTCCGATATACTCACTTTTGTCATCTACTAATATTGTTAGTTTTTGAATATAGAAAGACATCAAAGGCAGATTTGTAGAAACCCTATGGCTATTTGATGGAACATCTTGAACAGTCTCTTCAGAGGTCGTGGCTGCAATTGATGGTACCAAGAAAGGCAAAGGAAATACGACAGGGGAACTGACAAACACTTTATATAATTCATCCCACAACTTAACAGGAATTGAAGACAGTCTGAAAAATTAAATGAATGTATATAACAAACATATTATTTGTAAACACAGAAATACCTAAAATATTCATGTTTTTCTTTCTTACCTTTCATAATTTACTTTCTCAGAGCCCATTAAAATATTTTGAATAACGTTCAAAAGGCCTAAAAGGGCAGGTGGAAATCCTTTAGTGTTTTTGCCTATGTTTACTAAGTAAGCCAACACGTCTATGAAATTATTTGATAATGTATTATTTCTATTGCTTGAATTAAATGTCGTAACAATATTCAACAGATCAGATTTCATTATGCTTAATAACCTTTGTATGACATATAAGCGTACAGGCAAAAGTTTGATGTGTGACCTTTTGACTAAATTTTCTGAATTTTCTAGAATTTTTTTAAGATTATCCTGTACTATTGTTAGAACGTTACCTTCCGGGACATCTGTTGATACGGATATTTCTAAGACTGATGTGAGACCAGAATACATTTTTGAAAACTGCCTTTGTATTGGCCGGCTCATATCTAGAGTCAGAGATTTGTAAAAGTCAGATCTCTGAATACATAGAGATTGTTCTCTTTCATTTTCATATAACTTCGGTTGCACATATGTCTTCCGCAACTTTTTGCTTAGTTTGAGCATATTCAGAGAGTCGTTTTGGCCGTGTAAGTTCATATTTTCCAAATCAGCATTAAACCTTTCCATGCCTTTATGATTGCCTGGTAACTTGAACAATTCCGCAAGTAAATACTTTTGCAACCACTTATTATGCACGTTAAGTAAGGGAATGATTTCTTCATTCAAAATCGGGGTTCTTTTGTTGTTCGTAACGACAAAGATAGGCATCGAGCAGATTTTAATAAATCGGCTTCGCCAATTCAGCAGCTGGAGTATTTGGCAAACAATGCTGTCATTTAATGAATCTTGTGCAAGTTTTACAGATTTAACGATTTCATCGTCAACACGTTGAAGATAGAGTTTACTAAACTTTAAAATTGGGTAATCAATAAAGTCGTCCGTAAGGCTACCAGAAAGTACAGCATTAGAGTACTCAATCGCAGAAAATTGGTTTTCGCTTTTCAATGTTTCAGTGAAAACTTTTAGTAGCTCATTGTAGAGCAATGTCAAAATAGCATTTGATTCAAAAATGACTTGGGAATTTTGTTCTTCTGATTCGGGATAAAATCTTTGATATGTTAATAACTTTGCATTATTTCGCAGTAGGTAATTGTATGCTTTCTTATTTAACCGATTAGCCAAAAGCTTTGATTTATCATTTCCATTGCTAACGAATTTCTTAATAACAAAGTGCAATATTTGCAAAGTTTTGTTAGAACATTTCTGGTAGGTAACAAATATATTGAAAAGAGCGTGCAATGCATCGTCAGGAGAACAGTCTTCCGGATTATTTAATTGTCGTGTCGCTGGAAACGCTATTTGTTTTCCTATTTCATAAGAAGAATTGGTACACAGTCCTTTAACAGTTAAAGTATGGCATGCATTACTTAAATAAATTTCTTTGTACTCCTCTTTCGCCAGTTCACTTTCTAATGCTTTCAACATTGTGTTTTTCATTTCAGCTAATGAAACGTTTACGTTTGTCACAAAATCACTACCACTCCTAGGTTTAATATAAACGTCGGAAAAACTATTCCATAATGCAGTTTTACAGGAAATACCTCGAACAAGTTGCTGCCATGTCAAATGTGAGGCCTGAATTAAATGTGATATTGTTGGTCTCTCGAAACCTGTAAGTTAAATGTTTGTTATGAAACCCGCTTTTAATTCAAACAATATAGTTTCATACGTTGTACAATAGATCAAGTGTAAGAAACACTTGATAGCGTGTTTTACTAAGATATTTAAAAAAATTGCGTTTAACGTAGGCACTGTAAAGTCCCGTTCATAAATAATTTAAATATATATTACTAAGAGAAGAGCTTTTAAACAAAACATTAACCAAATTGAAAACAACCTTTTTTATGTAAGAAAGTGACGAGACGAGTAAATCGTTCACCTGGTAGTAAGTACAACGTCTGCCAATAGCAAATGTTGTGACACTGAGAACATGTCTGTGTGGCACCACACACCGCTGCACCACACAGAGCTCGTCACCTTGAGTACATAAGTTCCATATGCTCAGTAATTACACTAGCTATCATTGTCCTTCAAAAAAAAAAAACAGCAGTTTTCAGTATGCACACTATTGCTTCACGGCTAGAAAAACTGCGGTGGTACCTACCTAGACGAATTCTTGCATAGGAAACCTACAACCGGTAAACCACCTGAGTAGACGCGGGCGGTGGCTCAAAATCGCCACTGTACTCCGCACGCTAACAAACTGCACGGCGAAAGGACTTCTAGTTTATCGATTAATAAATACACTATTAACTTCTGAGATACATGACAATATTACAGAAAATAACATAAAATGGAAATTGAAATACTATTTCTTAAACAATATTGAGTGTGGAAACTGCATATTTCAGTTATCAAAATACAATAACATTTATTTATTTATTTAAGCTTTTATGCATATGTGGTACATATGGCGGACTTAATGCCAAAAGGCATTCTCTAATCCATTTAATAAAACTATATATCCAACGTTTCGAGCGCTTTACAGCACCCATGGCCATGAGGGTACTGAGTTGACAAACGAGTATGTCCTGATGTCATTGTTAATCTGGGGTAACTTTTAGCGTTTAATGTTTTTGGGTCCGATCTACGCAAAATGAGCTCACTGGTCTTGAAGTCTTTAATTATAGGATCCCAAGCCTGTGGTAGTATTGGAAAGCGCTCGAAACGTCAGGTTAGAAGTAGTTAAAATTAAACACGATAAAATCCGTATAAGTAGTTTTATTAAATGTGCAATATACGCGTAAATATAAGAAATCATTACATTCATTTGCTTAATTGTAAATGTAAAATATAATTTGCTAACGTAAGTACAACAATATGTAATATCTGTTTCCTGTCAGCATAAATTATAAATAGTAAGATGTAGATTTTAATAAAATCACCATAAATCTTAGTAAAAGAAAAGTTTCAGCCTATAAATGTCCCACTGCTGAGCACAGGCCTCCTTTTATTTCTGAGACATGCAGGTTTCCTCACGATGTTTACCTTCACCGCCGAGCACGTGGTAAATCAGCACTTAAAATTGCAATTAACACTTTTAGTGGGAATCGAACCCAGGTCACTCGCGTACTATGAAATTTAAAACGAGCGCCTAGCCCCTGATCCTACCACTGCCCTTAAAAATCTTAGTAATTTGCCATAAATGTGAAATTCTTACCTTATGTACACATTATGTGAAATTCTTACCTTGAATAAACGCGGTCATTAATTCATGGCATTTTATACACACAGTAAAATACTGCTCGGGAAGACCACACGAAGAAAGCAGCGCCACCAAATCCAAGTATGGCATGGTTTCAGATAAACTGGTTTCCCAGTCATCAGAGCGAAGAAGAAACACCTCCACGCCCCGATTTCGCATTGCCCTCGAAATTTCTCCATACTTAGGATCCATTGTGAAAAAAACTCTAAAATTTGGATGTGGTTTAATTTCACTTATTTCTCCTCTTTCGGGTATGCTAAGAACGCCATTCGGTTCCAATAAGCCATTAAGTCTATCTAATACGGCTGCCGATGTCAAGTTAACATTATCCAGAAGGAGCCATGATCCTTCCATCAAAGTTTTAACGAGCAGTGAATCAATCCATTCAAATTTACCACCCGCATTTATTGACGATACATGAATTTTATTTAATAAACTGTTTAATTTATTTATATTCCTGTGTACTTTATTTATTAACTCGTTTGTTATTTTCCATTTTAATAAGTCATTACAGTGATTCACAAGGAACTGTATTTTCACCTTGAATTTTTCAGTGTCGTCATTAGACAATTTATCTTTTCCAAAATTTGACTGCAGTAATTTATACTTATGGAGATTACTAAGCAATTCATTAGTTTTCCATTGCTGCATTCTCTCTGTCAACCATAAGTTGCGTACAGTGTTCTGTGTCAGTGATTCTATTTCATCATAGATATTTTCCAGATTTCTGTTATAATCAACTTGTTCAAACCCACCTAAAAGATCGGACACATCCATAGCTGATGTCACTGGCACAACATGAAGATCATGACCGAGAAGATCGGCTAGTATTTGAATGACACTACTTTTTCCAGTTGACGATGCCCCCACCAGTATTGTCAACCAATTCATTTTGATATTTTGTGCAAGTGCTTTCAATGTAGGTATTTGATTCCTTAAAATCAATAAGTTTGATTCCAATGCACACCTATTTTTAAATGCCTTATCCGCATTTCTTTTTAACTTTACGTCACCAATTATTATTTCTTTATCGCTTATATCAAATTGTGGATTTATTTCACTTCTAGGATACTCGGGGCAAAAGATTTCATCATATGCTTTTGTCATAAGATTTTTATCTTCAATGGTTCTCATTCTATTGACATAAAGCATATCAACAAATTTACCAGGTGAAACAATATTACCGGCATTTAAATCAGTTATTAATGCTTCGCACCACCTTTGTATATCTCTTAAGTTCATCTCCCAAGGGCCTCCTCTATGACCCCAACATTGAATCTCGGTGATTTCATGAGCAACTTTACAATTAAATCTGACTATTCTATGTAAAATATCTTTAGGTAGTGTTGAATACTGTGATTCAACAATGTAGATAAGGTCTTCTTTTGTCAAAGTATCAATATATACTTGAGTAAATCGATTTAAGAATGATATGGGTAGTCCTCTTCGAGCCCCACCTTGTTTTAGTGGATTTTGGCATGCAAATAACTTAGTTTCCTTCTTAACCTTGAACGTCTTGCCTAGTTCGGGAATGAAAATTTCGCCTCTGTGATCTAAGCAGGCGTTCAAGCCCTCAAGCACAGGTTGCGGGGCTAAATTTAGTTCATCAAGCAAAATCCAATCTCCATTTTGTAAAGCGCTCAAGAATGTTCCTTCCTTGAATATAAAAGATCCATCTTCGGCAGGTAGATCAGTGCCAAATAAATCCGTAATATCCTGAAAACACACACAGATTTTTTTAACAGTGAATTGTTTTTAAACTTTACTTCATCAACAGGTTTCGATATCCGAAATATCAAATATAATTTCATATCAATAACGTCTTCCTAGAGCCTTTGGGTTTCAGTAACCTTCATCAAATATGTTTCGTTAAATAAATTAAGTCTTTAACAGATAGTATGATTACCAAAAGACAAAACAATAACAAACATTAAAATTGGTAAAATAAAATAGGTTCATGGAGCCTTTATGTTATTAATAAATTATTATAGTACATAACGTGGAAATTACTTACTGTTTGATCACTCAAATTAATGCGAACTACTCTATGGCCCGATGACCTGGCCAGCGCTGTGACTAAACTAGTTTTTCCTACACCTGGATTTCCTTCTAAAAGTATAGCTTTATTTAACTGAAGACCTCGTAGTAATCTTAATGTGTTGGATCCTGTTGTTGGAGCAGTAAATGTAAATTTCTGCTCAATTATTTCCACGTGTGTTCCGATATCTATGTAAAAAGGTTTTATACCGAATTTGGTGCTATCTAATTCAGCGTTTAAGGGTGATAATTTTTCACTGAGTAAGTTTTTTAAGCTTTCTGTATATTCGTTACTGATTGTTTTTATTTGATTAAACAAGAAGCTAATGGCTGATTTTCTTAATAAGGTTAATGCACCTGAGTCAATATGCCCAGTCAAGGCGGTACCGAAGCAATCTAAAAATGTCATACATGCACCATGGACATAAGCTTCAGGGGTATCTAAAAGTCCTTTTGCAACGGATACATTTATGAATTGTACCCAAGACAGTAAATCACGTATACTGAAAGGAAATTTGCTGGTAACTTCAGAATTTTTTAACCACGTCGTAAAATCCAAAATAGCACTTCCTATCCCAGAGGTACCATCTTCTTGGTTTCCTAATGCAATACCTTTGCCCACACTTTTCTCAAGAACTTTTAAGAGATCGTCTCTAGATGTAACACAGTCGCACCATATTTCTGTAAATCGATTTCGCAGAGCTGGAGAAAGCTCTTTCTTACCGAAGTCCCCACCAGGGTTCATAGTTCCTATAAAGTGAAAATTTTCCGCTGCGGTAACAACTATTATATCTGAACCATCCTCCATACCTTTTTCGGCTAACACCAGTTGCTTTTCAGGCTCCAGTAAAGAATTTAATCGTTCTAAAACACTATCATCAGCCAATGATATTTCATCAGCTAAGAACATGTGTCCATTCTCCATGGATATAATTAGAGGCCCATCAACCCATTCAAAAAGTCTGCCATCATTATTATATTGTCTTACTGGTCGAAGACCTCCTAAGAAATCGGAACTTTCTGTGTGCATATGACAATTGACTGAAAGAAGTTTACGATTACTTATAGCAGCGAGGACTTGGCATATAGTTGTCTTGCCGCACCCAGTCTCCCCAACTAACAACACAGGTTCATCAAACATAAACGCTTTAGCGATCAAAACAGCCAATCTTCTCATATTGTAAGTCCAAACAATGTGCGAAAACTCAGTGAGTTTATTATTTATTATTATCTCTAAGATAGATTTGGATTACGGGTGACGTATTCTGATGAAGACTGAACAGATTGTCCGGGTTCACCTTCCTTTTTATATGTTTATCAATAACTTCCTCTATTATAGATCTTTCATCAGTTTGACGAACTTTACCAGCCAATATAAGATAACCTTCATCAGCAATATGTTGATCCCAATCATAGAACTTATCATTAGTCAATATTTCTTTGGAGGCGTGTTTATATCTATTTCCCCATCTGAATAGATCTCTCAATGTAATAAAACCGTCTTTTCCTTGCACTGCAGCAGACCCGCGTCGTCGCACTTGCAAATCTGCCATGACTGCAATCATCTTTTTACTATAAGTGGGTGGTACGTGACATCTTTGATGGAGAATGGTTTCTAGTTCATTTCTTGGTATCTCATCAAAATGAAGCTCAACGAATCTATTCCTGAATGCCCTCGATAACATTTTACGTCCGCCGTACAACCCCGGAGGGTTTTGTGTCGCAAACAACATGAAATTAGGATCGGCCTTAATGACTTCCTGTGTCTCTGGTATGAATAACTCACGATTGTCATCTAGGACGCGGTTAAGAGCTTCGAGAACATCACTTGGAGCTAAATTCAATTCGTCTAAAATAATCCAGTATCCTTTTCTCATAGCCTCTACAAGAACACCTTCTTTGAAGACGAGATTTCCACTTGAATCTGACGCATAAGATCCAATATATTCTTGCAAGTCAGTGTGTTCGTGATTATTTATTCTAACGCAATAATTTCCCGAGGCCTTCGCAATGTAGGTGATTAACGATGTTTTCCCTACCGAAGTATCACCCTGTAATAATATTGGAAGTCGACCAAGTGATATAATACGCGCAATGTCCCTAAGATTCTTTCTGACAGTTGGTGTTAAAATATATCCATCCGGAATGTCTAGTTCCAATTTTCCTTGTGGAATCCAGTGCCCTTCGAAAAGCAAGTAATTTTTTCCACGAACTTGTGGTTCGGGTATAAGTTGGTTAAGAATTGAATTAATATTTTTTTTACCTATAACGGCTCTGAAACAAAAAATGCTTAGTGGTAAGTTTATATATGTAATTAAAGTGTATTCTTGCGCATTTACGTCAACAAATACTATAGTTATCATAATAAACCGGCGTGTACGCCTGTACCAATTTGGAAGGATTTGTCGTAATAGTCACGCTTGGAAGACGAATAAGCCTGGGTATTTCGTCGTCGTCGTTTCAGCCTATCACTAGTCCACTGCTGAGCATAGGCCTCCCCCAAAGATTGCCACCAAAGTTTGTAGCTCTCATTTTGGGGAGATTTTACCATAGTTGCCACGCTTGGCAGGCGGGTTGGTAACCGGCAGTTAATTTACTCAGATGTTCCAGAACGATGCTGCTGCCCATCTTCTGGTTTTAATTTTCCCTCTGTCAACATTTACGACACCCTCGGGATGAGATGGGGTGGTAGATTCTCTTAAGCCGCTACCACAAGGCGGCTGGGTATTTCTCGGAGAAATTATACGCGGAATTAGTCAAAATCTACACGATTCTACATACATTTTACGTAGTCTACTTTTACGACATCCATAAGATGAGATTAGTTAACAGATGGCAACCGCTAAAAGCCGCCACCTCATGGCAACCATATATAATTTCAAGATTCAAAACTAGTTTATTTAATTTAGGCTTGTTTAAAATTATTATGAATGTCAATATCTACACCGATTGTAAAAATAAGGCGGCCGTAAAATCTATAATATTTTTTTCCTATGCAATATTACAATGCCAATGCAATTTACAACTTATATTTTTTTTTTATTTGAGATAAGGGACGAAACGAGCAAACGTTCACCTGATGGAAAGTGGAATTGTCTACCCATAACAAAAAAATAACATAATATATAACTTACTTGGCTATCATCGCCTCTACTTTCGGATGTGAAGATCGATCTAATTGTGTGAGAAAAGAAAGACAGAATGCTTCGTAAAGAGATCTCGATACAGTTCCGCACTTTGCTTTAGCCGCCGCAGTCAGTGCGCGGCATAAAGTTCTTAAGGAATAATGTGGTGCATTACCTGAACAGTAAAAAGTTGATAAGAATATAAGAAAAGAATTATAAAAACATAATAAACTTAAAGATAATATTTTAAAAGTTACCTGCACCATCAACCAAGTTTAGTTTAGCTTCTTTTTTAATACTGGAATAAAAGTGAAAAATTGCTTCTAGGATAGCACCGCCTAAATTCATATGGTACAAATAGTCACCTATTAGAAGAATCAAATCATTTCTTTCTGTTAGTTCGTCCACAAAGAACTCGGTGAAGCGGTTTCTTAAGCCAACAGGTAAATCTTTTTTACCAACATCTGTTGCTGGATTCATACACGCAAATAAAGTAAAGTCGGGGTGCCGTTTGATAGGAACTTTATCACCCTTTTCCAATAAATCAATGCTTTCATTTTTATCTTCTAGCAAACCGGCAAGACATTCTAATATTTCTGCTGAAGCTAAATTAATTTCATCTAACAGCACCCAATGGCCTTCTTGCATTGCTTTAACTAAAGAACCTTCTATAAATGCAAAAGTTAATCTAGTGGCAGCCTTAACTTGTTGATCTAACTTTCCAAGCTTATGGCCGAAAGTAAGCCATCTTTTTAAATGATTTTCCTTTCTCTCTTTTGATAAGCGATTCACGGCGGCTTTATGACTCTGTTTCATAAGAGTTACAAGGGCTGTCCAGCTCTCTGTTTCATAGCATGTTTCTATGTGACCAAGGAATTTTTGATTCTTATCTATATTATAGAAACCCTTGAATAATTCGATAAATTCATATTTAATCGGGCGTATGATAAATTTTAGATCGACAGGTTTATAGCCGCCAAGTAAGTCAGCGGAATCCGACTGTTGGTTCATATTGATGACGACGAGTTTATGTCCAGTCTGCCTTGCCAAATACTGTACAGAAGAGGTTTTACCCGTACCAGTTTCGCCCACTAGAAGTACTGGTTCATTAGCTGTAACACAGCATGCGATCCGCTCAAGTAAACAAGCGGATTGCCTCGTGAATGAAAACACTTCCTGTTTATTATCAAAATTTATTGTTTCCAAACTTTTTTCCACTCTGGGTACTTTCGCTCTGCCAACTTCCAGAGAAGTTGGATTTAGAGATACATTAGGTTTGTAGTGTTTGAAATAAAATTCAGATTTTGTCTCCACAATTCCCAAGCATGTGCCAACTTTTTTGGCTAATTCTAATCTGTATACTGGTGAAGATACTGAACATGTGAAAATATCAAAAGCGTCTTGTAGCACCTTTAAAGCAGTATCTGGACTTGACACATCAAATCCCTCTGCAGCTCTAGAACACCACTTCATTAAATCCCTTGTTGATATAAGTCTTGTACCTCTTAGTAATACTAAATTTGTGTCTTTATCTGTATTAGAGACAGTCTCGGTAGTGTGTAATGATGTGTCATGGCTGCCTACAGAGAACATCATGAAGACTTCGATAATTCTCGGACATATTGTTGTAAGACTTGGATACAATGTTTGAATGATTTCCGCCAATTCAGATCTTGAGAGAGGTTCGACATTAATTTGAGTCAAATGTCTTTGTAACAGTGTGCTTGAATTGGACATCTTCTTTTGGAAGCCATAATTTGTAGTGACAGTCCTACGAATATAATTAATATATTTTTCATAATTACAATGTAAAATGATTAATGATATTCATAGTATAGAACAAAATGTGCTGAACGCACTCGAAGCGTCGGGAATAAATTTTAAATTTACACGCGATAAAAACCATATGTCTTTTTTTATTTATTATAAGTTTTTCGCATATGCAATGTCATTAACATTACTAATTCCTGCTAAGAACTACTACTAAACTTATAATGACGAAATAGTTCATGACTATAATGAATAATGGCGGGCTCTATAAGCTGTAAAATTGAAACAGTGAATTGAATGAAGTTCATGAAAGTTTTTTTTTACGTTGGGCTGCAAGCCCACAAGAGGGACGGCGCGATCGTGATAGAACCACGCCCTCACTGAATACCTGGTTAACTGGAGACCCAATTATTAACAAGTGAAAATTCACATATATTTTGCTATTTTATTGAGAACCGACATTGGTAACTATAGGTTACAGAGATCTTCTACCGTTGTTGTAATGAAAATCAACCATCACATTATCAACAAACTAACCTTTGTGTAACAAACAGCTGAAAACCCGGTGTGACTGGCAATGCGTCTCTGTACCCTGGCACACAAAGTGTGTTCCTTTCTAAAAGTGAGCTGAGAGTAGAGGCAACGTCTAAAGCTGCGCAATCTATGTCTTCTAACAGCAGCCAGTGGCCATTTTGTACAGCCTGAAATAAAAAAAAAAACATTCATTTTGGGTACCCGCTCCAATCATGAATATCGTAAAACTTAGAGACTAATGAGTCAACTAAGAGAAATGGCAATAAATAGCCAGAAATATCGATAACATCTATATATGCTACTAGTTCTTCTTTGCCACCGTGTGGTGGCGGCTTAAGAGACTCTACCACCCATCTCATACCGTTGGTGTCGTAAAAGTCAACAGAGGAATAACAAAAATCAGGAGATGGGCGGCAGCAACATCCTGGAACATCTGAACAAATAAACTGCCAACTCGCCTGCCAAAAATCCCCCCAAATTAAAAGCTACAGATTTTTATGGCAATCTATTGGGGAGGCCCATGTTTAGCAGTGGACTAGATGTAGTCTGAAACTGATGATGATGATGATAATGTTCCGCGTCTGCTTCACTCGACATAAATCAAAATTTATAAATGGTCGTTTTTTTATGATAAATGAAATGATTATTCCAAGTATCTTATATTATTTTCCATGATAAAGAGTACCTCTACGTCAAATTTCAATAAAAACCCTTTAGCCGTTTGACCGTCATTGAATGACAAACAAACAAATATAAAAAAAATCACATTTATTACATTGTAGGGACAAGGGTTAATTCTTAAGCCGCCACCACACAGAATACATTCCGAAGTAGAGGCTTAAGAGAATTTATCACCCCATCTCATCTCGTGGGTGTCGTAAAAATCGTGGCAAATTATGGCAAAATCGCCCTGAAATAAGAGTACAAATTTTGGTGGCATTCTATGGGGGGAGGCCTATGTTCAGCAGTGAACTAGTGATAGGACTGAAATGATAATGATGATGATGAAGGATAAGGGCATAACGATTAGGATATCAACCTCAACATAAAAACCTAAAATAATTCAATAGTACCGGACAATAGCATCAATCCTTCATTCATGCTTAAAAAAATATTTTTAATTTTCATTTGCCAAACATCATTTTTGAATTAACAAGATTGTGTAAATGGCAAGTGATTGGAGTCCATTCTCGGTACAGCCTACATATAATCGTTTCTTGTCTGGATGTTTGTACACGTGCAATGTATGTCTGTAAAACTAATGTTACACAATATGGTTACAGCACATAGATTGCACCTGTCTAAAGTTGGCCATCATTTTCACCCAGGACACCCAGCAGTCAGACACTAACCATTGAGATATGCTATAGACATCACGAGCAAATGATATAGCAATGTTCTAAACCAGTGTTTCTCAACCTTTTTTAGGCCCTGCCCCACCTTAACATTTCTAAAAATTGTATGCCTCCCATACATAATTATTAACCTTTTAAAATTGTTTTGTTCCCTAAAGAATTATAAAAAATAAGTTTTAGGAAGAAATCACTATGAAATTGTTATCATAACATTGTAAGTAAAATTTCAAAACATATAATGAAAAACTGAAATTCAAAATAATTTTAATATTGATTTTTCTATATTCATTTAGTGCGATCCTTGCGCTTGGTGCTTGCTGCACAGAGATTTTATATTAGGTTCCAATTTACTTAGCTTTAATCTCATGTGTCCACATTGTGTTAAGTCAAGTCGATTTCTTTTTTTTATCAGTAAATCATTTACAACACTAAATCCACATTCAGCTAAATATGGAGATGGAAACGGAAGTAAAAGGTTTCTTGCACATTTGGTTGCATTTGGGTATTTAATTTCAGTTTCTTCACAAAGCCATGCGAACGGCGTTGTTTACCGAGTTTTAAAACGTCGGGGATTCGCCGCGACAGACGGCACACTCCGCGGTGAATCCCCGACGAAGTTTACTTGACGACTAATTACTATATTAATTAAAGAAGTTTTTTTAATTTGTCACCGATATCTAGCTTGCATTTAAATACCCCAAAGCAAAAGGGTTATAGTCGTGTCGAGTCCATTTTTAAATTGCCCCCGTGTGGGGCGTGGGCCCCACGTTGGGAAACACTGATTCTAAACCAAATAATACATTTTTTGGAACTTACCTCTGTCAGTACTCCAGGGCTCCATATAAATTCACCTGGTATATCTGTGCACTGATGAGAACCTAGCAGCATTCGGGAGTCAGTTTGGTCACCTAGTTGAACCTTTTTGAATGCTACACCTTTACGACCTGTGATTGCTGCTAAATGTTCTACAAGAGATGTTTTCCCAGATCCGACAGGACCCATAAGAGAGAGAGCTTTGCCTAAAATACCAAGAAAAAATTCAATTAATTGCAAGTAAACTTAAATTCAATGACACTCCATGAGGCATGAAGAGTTTTTAGTTTTTTTTAAGTATATAAACTATATCTAAATCCTTGTACAGTAGTAATGATATAGGGATTAGGTAAGTCAGTCAATGTGCAACCTCATCTTAGTAGACTAAATAATTTTAGTGTGGTTGTCACCCTGCCTGCCTAGTATCCATTACCAACTTTTTATCATACAAATTTTATAATTTTTAAGTTTTACCTGAGGCAACAGCAAGAGCTAAGCTCCTTAAATTGTTTATGGTAGATTTAACAGGAACTAAGCTAATATTTTGTACATTGTTTTTGTCATAAATGGGCAACATAATGCCATCTATATTAACAACACTACTTGTATTTAAACTTGCATCTTCTACATTTTCTTCTGTAGTAAGTATTATTTCATTTTTATTGATAGGTGTAATTTCTAAACATTCCTGCTCAGATATGTTGAGGTTTTTAGTTAATATTTTTGATTGAGTTTCTGTCATATTTGTTAAAATAACCATACATTCCTTTACCATCCTGAAAAAATAATATGTGTTTAATTGTTGATGAAAAACAAAAAAGTTTAAATGATCACCTGCAATGTTGCTGAGGCTTACATATTTATAGCATATAATAACACTTGTCACTGCTGGTGACAGCACAGCTTTAATGCAATCCCGTTACAACATGCAGACAACATTTTTAAGGATTAAGTAATTATGTTTTGTACAATGACTAAATAATACCTGTACAATAAAAAGCATTTCTTCATCATCATCATCATCATCATCATTTCAGCCTATCACCAGTCAATAGCTACTAGACTACCACAAAAGTTTGTAGCTCACATTTAGGGGGAGAAAGCATTTATTGTACAGTTATTAGTATAAAATGCTTCTCCCAAGACGGGGTCAATAGTCATTCAGATCAATTGCCAACCTACTATGTTGAATTTGCATTTGCAATACTTGCAAAACTTGTCATCTTAAATGCTTCTGCATATCACTGGTATTTTTTTGAAACCTCCTCACAAAAGAATTTCTTCTGTATCAATAGCACTATTTACTGTTGGTGCTCTTACTGATTTAATGTTGGCTCCGGCTAGGTTTTGAACCCAAGACCTGTATCTTACAAGTCAGGTGCACTGATCAGTAAGCCATGCAATCATCAGTTAAATTAATTTAGGTTCAGCATATTTAAAATAGCTATTCTGCCATCTATCTGAGGTCAGGAGATTTTGCTGGCATTTCCCTTGGTCAACTTTTATGACCCTTACAAGATGACATGGGGTGGAAGATTCTCTTAAAAGGCATGGTATTCTATTAAATACTAGAAAACTTACTTTTTTCATTGTATGAAGCAATGACTTAGATTCTTATGGCAGACATTAATAATAAAAACTTACAATTATGATATAAAGAAGAAATGGCAGTTCTCAGATTATTCAGAATTGTACGTAAATATATTTTTAATGGCTAAAAACATTAAGAACATACCATCTTATTTCAGCATTTTCATGATGACAGAAGTTAACTATAAAATTTGTCCAATCCCATTTTATTGAAAACTCATTAGGCAATTTGGAAAGCAATGTATAACAGCAGTTCACTATTCTATAGTCTGTAATCTTTTGGCGGCTTTCAAGGAGTCTACGTTTTTTGGGTGCTACATTATAGGAGTCTTCATGGTGTATAAACACTTCATATGGTGGCACAGAATTTATTTGAAAATATTTCAGAGCATACCTGCAATAATACAAATACACATTTGGTTAATGTCACATATATATTTTCACTTTATGCACTCTATGCTTTTAACTTAATAATAGTGGTATTCGTATATAAATATTATACAAAATTCAGAAATATATTCAAAAATAAACTTACTGTAGTATATCAGGATGATCACTTAAGGTTGCTAGCACAATGGAAAATTCTAAATGGTTAGTTTTTTCAGAATCATTACAAATATCATAGTCATAATTAGAAAAAACAGGTTTTAAAGGTATCCTTGTTGATACTAAAGCTAAAAGTGAATTAGATAGATGTTTCCTGAAAAGTTTAGCATCTTCAAAGTTTAGAATGTATTCGGAAAAAATATCAATAGCTTCTTCAATTTTTATTGAATTCTTTCTTAACAAATCCTGAAAAGTAAGGTTTTTTAAATAAACGGCGTTCGTTATTCAAATATTAAAGAAAAAAATTTAAATAATATACATTATGAAACATAAACAAATAAACGTATAGATGTTAATCATTAACAATGTGATAATGTAGTGGAATATACACTAACCCTAACATGTTGACATGTTTTTGTTAAATTTGGATTTTTGGTATCTACTTCAATTCTTCCAATCGCCACAATTATTGTCTCACACATTTTATCATGCCATTAAAGGCTACTTAATTTTTTATTTATTAAAAATAAATTAATGATAAGTAACAAAACTATTTTTCAGCGGTCTCAGAAACCATGCAAGAAATGCAAAACAACACGTGCGAGTTAATGACAGATGACAATGACAGTACTTATATACTCTTTGAATGACAGTTCCAAACAGTGTTGCCAGATCAATTTTATAAAAAATGCAGCGTTTTTAATATAAAATACCCAAAATCCAGTAAATTATAAAGTTAAATACAGCTTATTTTACAGTAAAACAAAAATTATTTCATCACTCACAGGGAGTAAATTTGATCACTGAACCGTTATCATTTTGTCGTTGAGTTCAAAATGTACACAACTAGTTTATTTACGTAACATAATGCGCTAGGCGGCCGGCGCAATTAGGGTCATGGATATATGCGGAAACATTTCCGTGGTGATGCTGACATGCGGCGAAGGTGAAATACCTTGGGATCGATGGAAGCCCCATTTAGCCTGTCATTTCCCCCGCGAGGGCGAGCATACGCCAGGTATTATAGAGCGTACCGCTGTTATTTTCACTTCAGTCGTATCAACGAAATGTGAACAAAACGTGAAATATCAATTTTGACGATATTTAAAAAGGATTGGATATCTTACTTACTAATTTTTTTGTATTAATATTCACTCAACATCTTAACCATAATGTGGCAAATTTGAATCGCCACATATTTGTTTAAGAAACAGTACATTATGTTCCACTTCTTAATTTGGTTGACTCATAGGAGTAATCTTGTTCTAATTTAAATGGAGTAATGTTTTCTTTTATTTACGCGAATATTACACATTTAAATAAAACTACTTTTTACGGATTTTATCGCGTTTAATTTATAACTATTTTTAACCCGACGTTTCGGTCCTCCCGTGTCCCCCCGTGACCATGGGTGCTGTAAAGCGACCGAAACGTCGGGTTAAAAATAGTTATAAATTAAACGCGATAAAATCCGTAAAAAGTAGTTTTATTTAAATGGAGTAGTTCTTTTCTTGTTACTTTCTTTTATAATTAGGTTAGATTTAAAATAAAAAGTGTTATAATGTTAACGACAAAAGTAAATCATCAAATAAAATGCATATCGTGCTTCTCAGTTTAAATTGATATTAATAATAGTTTATTAATATCAATTTAAACTGAGAAGTATTCATTAATGAAAAAGTAACAATGTAATATTGATTGACACTTTGATTAGTGCTTGTATATAGTCAAAATATAGACGTTGTTTTAAAATTGTCCATAGTATGTTTAATCCCAATTATAAATAATTATATTTTAGTTTTTCTCTTGACTCAATACGATGTGTGAAGATTATTTTTCAACCAAACGCTCCGAACCAAAACGCTTGGATTAAACTTTTTAGTTTCGGATATTTTTCTGAAAACGATGTGTATGTCATTATTAAAGAAATAAAACACATTTATTTATTTATTTATTTATTAATGGAAATAGTCATAAACTATTTTCCAGTGTCAAGTAACATATCCTAGTATACAAACTTCAAGCAGCAAGACTTCAAAATTTTGATCGAATGGTAAAATGATAGTTGACTTTTACTGAAGATTTGCTGGACGGATGGAGACAAACGAAAAGCACAATTTTGGCCTTGAATTGACTTTTCCAATGACTGTGCACTTTCAGGAGCACTTGCTGCATAATAAACTATCAATATTAAACATCAAAAATCCAATTATACACAGAAATTTCAAAATTAAATAAAAACACTACTGCCACTTCATTTATTTTATTTGTTTACTAAAGGAAACAGTCATAAACTATTTTCCAGTGTCAAATAATATATCCAAGTAGACAGTAAATTGATACTTGACTTATACTGAAGATTTGCGGGACTGATGAATGATGATAGTTATGAAGATTTGCTAGACTGATGGAGACAAATCGAAAAGTACAATTTTTGTCTTGAATTGAAATTTTCAATCACTGTAAACTTTCATGAGCACATAATTTTACTGTCGATCGAAACGAAGTATAATTAAATTATTACTCGAAATTGGCAAAAATGGCTCGACTTGGTGGCTAATTGCCAGGATCAAAAAAAAAGAAGAACCATGCTGGTGGTGACTGTTCCTTTGATTTAAAGTTATTAAAGTAAAAAAGTCAGAAGACGTAATTTACATCTTTTCTCAATTAGTTTTATTTATTATATTCTATATATAAGTTTATTTATACATGTATATAAATATATTATAAGTACAATTAACTTTAAAATAATCATCGACACGAAAAAAAATAAGTGAAATTATATTATACATTTATCGCCATTTCAATAGAATTAAAATAAATATAATAATCATTCGACTCCAATGAGCCCTTGTCCTATTGTTGTAAAATTTTATTGCTTTATAGAGCACACAATTTAAAGAGAGCGTAGAATGATTTCGTTTAAAAAGCTGTTTTATGCCGTGGTTATAAATTTATATTTGTATATATTCAATCGGAATTTGTGATTTTTCTTTTTATTTTAATGGTTTGATCTATCGAAGATGTTATTCGAAGTGATTTTGGTTTGAAACTATAGCACCGCGCAAGCGCACCTCGCCAGGGCAATGCAACAGATGCCAACTCTATGTCCAGTCTGCTAGGGACTGCTTACTTATATCATTAATCACTGGGAATTTAAGACTTAAGAACTGATGTCTTCAGGGTGACGGGCGCAGTGTGGTGTCACACAGAAATATTCTGGGTGACACAGCATTTGTTGTGGGCGGACGTTGCACTTACCATCAGATGAACGTTTTGCTCGTTTCGTCACTTTATACAATAAAAAAAAACTATTAATTACTCACAATAGTAGTATTGCACTGCACATCTGGATTTATAGCTCCAAAGTTATGTTTTTTAAAATTAAATTGTTTCATAATTGACGTACGACCTAGAATCAAACCCTGCACTTTGGCTGTCGCCTTTTTTAATGCTAACGGCTTCAAAAAGCAAAAAGATGAGTCGTGTGAATTTCTCACCGCTCATCAAATCGACGTATTGCTAGTGCAAGAGACATTCCTTAAACCTAGCATGCGAGAACCTAAAATCGCAAATTATAAGTTAATTAGGCACGACCGCCCCGCTAACCGCGGAGGCGGGACTCTAATTTATTACAAAGCGTCATTACACTGCATACCAATCGATACTTCGCCCCTAACCAACTTAGAGGCATCAATGTGCAGAATCGCTATGACGGGCCATCAATCCGTCACAGTAGCTTCTGTATACCTCTCCCCGGCTAAAACTATAACGCTAGTTACAAGCGCTACTTAACGTGAGTAATTCGGTGATTTTAACGGGTGATTTTAATGGTAACATTCGGCTTGGAACTCGGTGAATAGAAACCCAAGCGGTCGCGACTGATCCTAAGTCGGCTAATGGACCGCGTTCCAGTACTTAATCATATTCCTAAAGAGCAGTTCGGCTTTCGAGCCAAACACTCGTGTGTCCTCCAAGTGCACCGCCAAACACTGTGTTGGGGCCCTCCTCTTCGAAGTGGCCTTCCGACAAAGTCTGGCACATAGGGTTATTATATAAGCTGTTCTCCCTAGGGGTGCCTGACAGGCTTGTGCACAACATATAAGCCTACTAGTAGAATCGCGCCTATCGCTACAAAGTGGAGGGGTCGTTTTCAAGCAGCAGACCCTTAAGAGTCGGAGTCCCTCAAGAATCCGTTCTCTCACCGGTCCTATACTCACTTTATACCAGCGATATCCCTTAAAATCCAAAAGTCAAATTGGCACTATTCGTCGACGACATTACCATTTTTGCATCCGATATTAACATATCGAGAGTATGCATTCGCCTCCAAACTGCAGCCAACGCACTCGGCGTTTTGGTTCAGGAATTGGAGAATCAAAGTTAATTCTGAAAAAGGCAAAGCGGTCTTATTCTCTATAATCACGCGAAAATAACTCTTGTCGGTACACCCGTTCCCTAGAGTTCCTAAAATTATATATTTAGGAATCATTTTAGACAACAGAATGTCTTTTGCGAAACATACAGAGATAAGGCGGCCGGAAATTTCTTTTCCGGTCGCCTTTTCCACTTTACAAATAAAAATAGCAAGATGCCCCTTAGACACAAGTATAAGTCTATAGTATAAGTCTTGCATGCGACCTACGCAGGAGTTACCATTCGCTCACGCTTCCCAAAACCCGACACGTAAATCTTGTAGCGATTCAATATCGCTTCCAGTGTCGCATAACAGGCGCAACGACATATATGCGGAACGTAGATTTACACCGCGATCTTAAGCTCCCTACAATATCAGCTTATTTCAAAGAAATGGCGAAAAGACAGTTCGATAGATTAAAAGATCACCCTAACCCGTTAGTGGCAGCGATCGATAACTACATCCCCGTGAGGGATGCCTCTTTTAACAAAAGACGTCCGAAAACTTACGACCGAAAATCTTAATTAACGATTGTGATTTAATAACAACTTTCAATAACTCATATGACGCGGGCGCGCCGTTCGCGCAGGGCACGCCATCGATTATCGCGTACACATGCGCCTACATGCACCCGCTAACTCCGCTACGGGGGTCGGAGTACAGCGGAGCAGCGGGCGGCGAACGAGACGCCGAGCGCCGAGTCATCGCCAGCAGCAACGTTACACCCTTACTTGCGGGACTTTTGCTCGCGAGTCTCTTTCGACAAAGCTGTCAAAGCCGGGCTAGCGGTATACCACACACACAAAAAAAAGCTCGCTGTTCGTTCTTTTCACGGGCGGCCAGCGGAGCGTTGAAGAGGCGGGAAAATCAACACGGTGCTTGCAACGACGTAGATTAAATTTTCAACTAATTTCTTTCAAAAAAAAAATATACATATACTACAAAATATGCTACTTTTAGATTGGTCGAAGGCAGACTGTTACCATAAATACAAGCTTAAACAATAATTGTCAAACTCTCATCATTGTTCACATGGGCGATTGTTGCAAAAAAAATAATCGACTAAATCGAAAATTATGCACTCCATTGTCAATATAACTGTTCGCAACATGACTATTCGAATAACAATCGACAAACTACTCATCGATCAACTAACATCGATAGTTATCGACTTTTATCGACTAAACTGAACAATCGACTAATTCGATTTGATTTAGTAATAATTCAGTATATTGAAAAGTACTCTGTGGTAATTACACATACTCTTTGGTGTTGGTGTTATTATTCATCGCCCATCGCTATTGCTAATAACATATCTGAAGTTCATAATTTCAAAAAAAAATTGGCGGGATTGTTAATAATATCTAAAATATTAACTATTTAATATGAAAATGAGTTTTATTCCGAAAATTTAACTTATATTAACATTATTTTCTGTTGGATGTTCTGAAAATAAATGTATTTATGATGGATAATTCTCAAAGCTCCGACATTTTATTGGAAAATAGTATGAATTATATAGATAGCCCTGTCGTATCCTTTTTAAAATCGCGCTGTATTATGAATTACTTATTTTAGAAATTATTACCTTTATTCGTTATTACCAGCTGAACAGTGAATCTTACAAAAGTTTGTTGTCAAGAACGAAAATGTTTCTCTCAACGGAATGTGTAATAAATGAACCAGCGTTTTCGTTAAAATTTTCCTCGTCTCTTGAGGATTTTTGCATATGTATTTCACAGGTGAGTGAAATCAAATAATTGTGAAAATGCCATAACATTTTAACCTCTTTTTTTGATTATTATTTGTTTTAGTGTTTGGACGCAATTCGGTGATTTATTAGAAAATGTGGAATTAAATTTTTCCGCTTTGTGCGGTTACATGGAAGATGCGATTTCTCTGTTACAAATGCTTTCTCATTTCATTAAGAATATCATTGAATCCATGGCTATATCCTGTACTATACTGAAAACTTTTCCAACAGCAACAGGGCATATAATATTAACAGTTTTTACCCATTGTAAAGACAGGTACAGTATTACTTTATGTACATATTGACAAATCAGACTTCCAATCCTGTTGCTTATTACATTCAATGCAGAAAGGTGAAAAGAAGTGAAAAGAAATCCGTCTAGGTAGGTACCTCCTCATGGGCCAGTTATTCTGCTGTGAAGCAGTAGTGTGCAAGCATTACTGTGTTTCGGTTTGAAGAGCACTGTGAGCTAGCGTAATCACTGGGCATTTGAGACTTAAGAACTGATGTCTCAAGGGTGACGGGCGCAAAGTGGTGTCATACAGAAATATTCTCATTTGTTGTGGGCGAACATTGCACTTACCATCAGGTGAATGTTTTGCTTGTTTTGTCACTTTATACAATAAAAAAAAAGGTACACTACATGTTGAATGTGTTTGTGATTCAAGGAATTCTATTTTGATAGTCACATAGCCCTGCAGAGTACCCGATAGAAAAATAATTGATAGGGCCCTTAATACTTTTTCTTCTTATGCCATTTATTTGGCAAAACATAGTCCGGCAGATATAGATTAATTTTAAACTGACTTCCCGAGGAGCTAGAGACTTGAAACTTTAAACATAGCTTAGAACTGGATGAAAATTCATTATTAACTTGCTTTCTTGTCTGTCTGTATGTTTGTCGGTTTGGTACAAATTTTTAAAATTGATTATAAACTAACATTATACTTTTACTCCATTTTAAAAATGTGGTGTATAAAAGTTTTTATACTATACTTGTTTAACTTCACCTGTTAGAATGTGTGGGTCAAATGTTGTAACTGAATTTTAAACCAGTTCCACTTGTCCGATTGTTCTGAAATTTTGTATACCTATGTAGCTTTGGTGATAATGCAATAATATGGATACCATGGAGCTGGTCCAATGATGGAGCTGTAAGTTGGCAATGGGAACTCAAACAAGAACCCAAACAAGATAAAGCTATCTTGCTTACTATATTGCTGAGCATAGCTCCATCTTGTTTGGGCTTTTTGGATTAGTTTTACTATAGCATTTGAAGACCTCTGCTTCACTATGATCCTCCAGTGGCAATTACAATATTACTTTTTAAAAAATCATTACACTGTTTGGTTTTCAAACTGGTGCATTATATTTATTAAATGAAATGTGCTGTATGAGAAATAAAAATTTAGTTACTTTGGTATTTATGTTACAGTGAAATACTGTATGGTGCCCACTTGAATAGTGTGGAAAAACAACTAAAAGATTTATTTCGCTCATGCCATGAATTACAACTTACCTATTTGATGACATTAGAAAAACATTTAATATTTGATATGACTGAAAAAGAACAGCAAAATATTCTTCTAGAAGGTAATTTTATAGATATTTAATATTAATTATTGGATTATGGCATAAAGGAACGAAAAATTTATAAGTGAAAAACATTTTTTTTGGTTTATAATTATTCTATATATAATGGTCAGAGAAAAATTTTTGTAAGGTACTTTTATATTATGACTTTTTTTGTCATCATTTTGTGACGTCATTCAAATTAGGCTTATTTAAAACTTCTGTGAGCTTTAAAATCTATTATAATTTGTAAAATAAAACGCAAGAAGAAGAATGTGAAACACTCTGGTCTCTGGGTTCCTTTTTAACTATTAGTAGCCAGAGGGCTTGCAAATGCAGTCAATTTAGTATGTCTTACTTTATAAAATTTCAAAGACTCAGAAAAGAGTATCTTGTTGTGGCCAAGTGTAACATATGTTCCATATCTGAAATCTTCAATTATAGTGTCAAAAAATTAATTTCCTTGTACATTTCTCATTGCGATTTCCGAGTCCTTAAGCAAAATTTTACTCACTCATGTTCAACGAAATATAAGGCGAGCGTCCAACTCTGATTTACCATGGCCACAGTTGAAAGAGATTTCAGTAGGTACCAGGACACCTTTGATCTTTCCAGTAAATACAGACAATGTTTAGACTGTGTTGCTACAGTGCATGGAGGCAATTTAGTTAACTAAAATTTAGTTCTTGATCACTAAGCTAGACTGAATTTGAATTACTGTAAATGAAAAAACATGACATACCATTCGTCATCACATGGAAACGGATGTTACTCAGTTCATTATTTATTTATTTTTGAAGACAACTTCCAATTTGTAATAGCACACGTCTTATTGTACGAGGGTGGATTGAAAAGTACTCGGCCTAACACAGATCCATTCAATTCTAAAAATCAAATCTACCCACATTATTTAGTTCAGTTCAGACTAGTTCATTGTGAAGTTCGAAACGTGTGCGATAATTAGTTGTGATTTTATAAATTTATTAACAAAGTAATCGGTCATAATTTCCGCGAATGGAGCAAATCGAGCAGCGTGCCGTCATTAAGTACCTCCATAAGAAGGGGCTATCATCAAAAGCCATCCATGATGACATGGTCAGTACATTAGGCGATTGTGCTCTGTCATATTCATCCGTCAAAAAATGGATAGCAGAATTTAAGGCGTGGTAGAGAGAGTGTGAAAGATGAACCCCGCTCTGGAAGGCCTTCGACGTCAACTACTGACGAAAATATTAAAAAAGTACTTGATTTAATAATGGGAGACCGCAGATTAAAAATTAGAGAGATAGCCGAGATTATAGGCATCTCTTATGAACGAACTCAAAACATCATTGTCAACGAGTTGGGTTTCCACAAGGTGTCTGCGAGGTGGGTTCCGCGACTGCTTTCAGTTGAACAAAAAAGGACGCGATTGACTATTTCACGCGACTGTTTGGAGTTATTTGAAGCCGATGCAGATGATTTTTTGAATCGTTTTGTTACTATGGACGAAACATGGGTTCATTACTGTACATGTTTCCTAAACAACAATCAAAACAGTGGAGAAGACCTGGTTCACCACCCCCTAAAAAGGCTAAGTCAATTTTGTCGGCAAATAAGGTGATGGCTTCAGTATTCTGGGACTCGAAAGGTGTGATTATGATTGATTATCTTGAAAGGGGTCAGACTATAAACTCTGATTACTACTGCACCTTACTACGTCGTTTACGAGAGGAAATAAAAGAAAAACGTCGAGGAATGCTCAGAAGAAAAGTCCTGTTTCATCAAGATAACGCCCGTGTTCACACGTCAGTACAGTCAATGGCTGGAATTCACAACTGTGGCTTTGAACTGTTACCGCATCCGCCGTATTCACCTGATCTGGCACCATCAGACTTCTTTCTGTTCCCTAACCTAATAAAGCACTTGGGAGGTCAAAGATTTTCGACAAACGACGAGGTCAAAGCAGCTGTAGACGTATATTTTGACTCTAAGGAAGAATCATTTTTTTTAACGGTCTAAATGCTTGGAAGGGGAGGTGGCAAAAGTGTATTGAACTTGATGGTGATTATGTAGAAAAATAAAAATATAACTGATTTAGTATGTGTTTATTTTCTTGGTTAGGCCGAGTACTTTTCAATCCACCCTCGTATTAATATTCAGTGACTTAATATTGACAGCCGTGGTAGCTCAGGGGCCGAATACTCACCTTTAAGTTTCATAGTACGCGAGTAACCTGGGTTCGATCCCCGGTGCCAGATACTCTCAAATTGTTCTACAATTTTAAGTGCTGATTTACCACGTGCTCAGCGGTGAAGAAAAACATCGTATGGAAACCTACATATCCGAGAATAGAAATATTTATAGGACATGTAAAGTCCGCTAATTCGCATATGAGCAGCTTGGCGGACTATTCCCCGCTCCAAAACCCTCTCAGAATTGAGAGGAGGCATGTGCTCAGCAGTGCGACATCTAAAGGCTGTTACTTTCCTTTTTTTTTAATTATATTGACCATACACTACCGCGACGCGACAGCTCCCCGCACTCTCTTTACGTAATGTTTCCTTTGTGCCATGGCTCTTTTTCCTATATTATAAAACTATTTTTATGTAGCTATATGTTGCAGAGAACAAAAAAACCCGCGATAAGGAATATATAGCAGATTTGAAACATCGTCGCTCTAGGAAGTCTGCAGTCTGTGACGATGTTCTGGATCATCCCAACCATTACATGAGATTTGATAAACCACAAATCCTTGCATAAGAACACCGATTCCTACCAAGGATGATTCGCGAGGCTATTGAAATTAAAAAACATCCTTATTTCAATAGAGAAGATGGTTGGGTATCACCGGCTTGGGATCCTATTTTAAATTAATAAAATTAAATAAAACCCAAGCAAGACACTGCAAGAATTTAAGACACATTTAGTTCTTTTTGTGTAGATCGAACCAAAAATAATTATTTGTATGGCAGTAAATGCCATAAGGCATTAGGTCCTCCCATTGTTACCCTTAGTTTAAGGTGTTAAACAATAAAGTATAAATAAATAAATAAAAAGGTACCCCAGGTTAACTATGACATCAGGATATCTGTCACCACAGTACTCCCGTGACCATGGATCCTGTAAAGCTCTCGAAACTTCGGGTAATAAATAGTTTAAAAATAAACGCTATAAAATCCGTAACAAATAGTTTAATTTAAATAAATAAACATTGTTTATTATTCATTGCCTTCGGTAAATATGTATAAGTATGTTAAAAAACAGTACTATATAAATAAAACCTATATAAAGTGACTAACCGAAATTATAAAACCTATTCACTTGAAATTTGGCATACATATTCCTTTTCCGACATAGACACCCCCTAATAACGAATTATATGAACATTTACCTCTAAATTTATAAATGGGCTAGTGATGTTTTTCTCTACACAGACTTTAACGGTAACGGTAGCCGGTCTACCACCCCATCTCATCCCGTGGGTGTCGTAAAAGTCGACAGAGGGAAAATTAAAACCAGAAGATCGGCAGCAGCATCTTCCTGGAACATCAGAAAAAATAAACTGCGGTTGCCAACCCGCCTGCCAAGCGTGGCAACTATGAGACCCTCAAAATGAGAGCTATGATGATGAGACTTTAACGTAACAATAACTTCTGTGTGAAACTGAGGAGCGCAGTTAGTATGCCTATATATTTCTCCACAGCACTAGATATAAATCTGAGGATTGGCGAAATAGTACAGGCACTAGATGTCAAGACCATGGCCGAACAGTGGAAAGCTTACACTGCCATATGTCAAAAGTACTCAAAAAGCTTAATGGATAACAGCATTTACAATAAATGTGCTAAACTTCTATGTGTCATGATTGAAAGTAATGTGACAACTGCATTGGAGGTTTGTTTGTTATTTGGTAAATAATTTATTACCTGTGCTTGAAAATATATCAGATAAACTAGTATCCACTATTCAGTAAAATCTCGTGGCTTCTGATAGATTTAGGAATAACCATCTCAAATGTGCTAGATATAAGAGTCAAACTGGCGATGGTCATTAGCATCTATGGCATGAGGTGTCTATCATTGTGATCGCCACACATCTTACCAAGCGTCGCGATAATGGCAAATCGTTTTAAACTTTGCAGAGCTGTAGTCAGCAGTGGACTTACATGCTGATGACGATGATGCTTAGTTATAACTAGGACTTGAAATCCAAGACTAGGTTGATTCCTCAACTATCAACATTTCAAAACACACATCAAAACTATCAACTGTCGCCAGTATTGACATCTCAGGAAGACATTAACTAGACTAATTTGGTACGCTCCAAAAAAGACTGGAAGAACCGGCGTCAGTCTCCATAGACTGATATAACATTGGTTTTTTGGAAGGGCCATTTATTCTGCCGTGAAGCAGTAGTGTGCAAATATAACTGCGTTTCGGTTTGAAGGGCACTGAGAGCTAGCGTAATCCCTGGGCATATGAGTCTTAAGAACTGATGTCTCAGGGTGACGGGCGCAGTGTGGTGTCACACAGAATTCTAGGGTGACACAGCATTTGTTATGGGCAGATGTTGCACTTACCATCAGACGAACGTTTTGCTCGTTTCGTCACTATCAGAAAAAAAAGACTTCCGTAACACTTCTTACTATCAGGTGGGATTGTGATCGTGAGATGTTGGCCTGATTTTTGGAATAATAAAAATAATAATCTGCCAGTATCGAAACTATTGAACTCCATTTGGTATTATTTGGATTAAAAACATTGACAGTCAATGAAAATTTCAGTACAATATACTATGATTAATGGTAGCCTAGATAGGTACCAACGCAGGACCAGGTATTTTGCCATGAAGCAGTAGTTCAAACATTACTGCGTTTCAGTTTGAAGGGCACTGAGAGCTAGTGTAATCACTTGGCATATAAGACTTAAGAACTGATGTACCAAGATGACGAGCGCAGTGTGGTCTCACACAGGAATGTTCTGGGTGACACAGCATTTGTTATGGGCGGACTTTGCACTTACCATCGGGGGAACCTTTTGCTGGTTTCGTCACTTTATCCAATAAAAAAAACGAGCGAGTAGTTGATGTTTGTTAGTTTTACATGTTTATATATATAGGCAACGAAACAAAGCTGTTCATTCGAAGAGCTCAATTTAGTTGGCGAAGACAAATGCTACATCTTGCATTCTTGTGTAAACTAAACCGGATGACTACTGTAGCCCTAAAAGTTATTTGATACTTTAATGCAAGCTCTGTTAGTGAGATAGCCAGGTTCTAATCAGAGCAGGTAAACTTCCGAAGGCGGCGTTACGTTTTACTTAAACGTTTTTCGTTCGTGATTCTTGCTTAGATGTTTTCGTACCAAATTTCTCGATGTGATAACCTTCGAAAGTTAAAATATTTTCGTGTTCGAGCTACTGGAGTCACCTTCAAACTTGGTAACCTCCCACCATCCGGCACTGGACGACTCAGAAGCTTATCGTAATTGCAAAAAAAGTTATGTCCTAATTAATCTATTCAATTGCATTTTACAGAAGGATGAAGATGACAAAATTGTTTTGCGTTCACTGAAAGTCGCCAGTTTTATCATCAAAATATTACTCAAAGTAAGCTGTATCTTCAAGCATGGATCAACAAATAATTACGAGCATGTGCTTCATCTGCTCATTGACATTTATTTGTAAGTTTATTAATGATGCAATAGAGAATACTAGCGTCTTCATCTGCATGTATTTTAGAAAACCCTTTCAACAGGTTATTTCGAAAAACAAAATTGTAGTATAAAAAAAATAAAACAAGCATTTAAATGTCCCACCGTTGAGCATTGGCCTCCTCTCATTTCTTGAGAGGACGCCAAACCTTCATTTTCGAGAGGGTTCTGGAGCCGGAAAAAGTCCGCCACGCTGCTCCAATGCGGGTTGGCGAACTTTACATGTCCACAAAATATTTTTATTCCTTAGACATGCTGGTTTCCTCACGATGTTTTCCTTCACCGCTGAGCACATGGTAAATCAGCTCTAAAAATGACAGAACAAGTTTTGAGGTGCCGGCACCGGGGTTTCACCGCAGTGCCAGTTTTCCCATCAAATTATGCAAAGAGTTTTGGTTTGAAGGACAATGTTCTGGCTGACATTGCTAATTAAAATTAATATCGCTAATTTTTTTTATGTATTCTTTCAGATGTGACGGTTCTGTTCTTGAGGGAATGTTGAATAAGTCACAGCAGTTTATAAATCAAGTGAATTTGCTTATGTTGAATCCCACTCAAGCTCTTTTGTCCCAACTCTCAACAGATGTGAGATTTTTGAATGTGAGTAGAACTGAGTTTCAATTAAAACTTAAAAGACATCAAACTGTGAGAGTGTTGTTCTTCCCCAATCTGCACGCTAATTTCGTGGATAAGAACACAAGAGTATATTATCTGTGACATTGCATAGAGTAAGATTCCTATGCAGGAATCCGTCTAGGTAGGTACCACCCCAGGGCCAGTTATTCCGCCGTGAAGCAGTAGTGTGCAAGCATCACTGTGTTTCGGTTTGAAGGGCACTGAGAGCTAGCGTAATCACTGGGCATTTGAGACTTAAGAACTGATGTCTTAGGGTGACGGGCGCAGTGTGGTCACACAGAAATGTTCTGGGTGACATAGCATTTGTTGTGGGCGGACGTTACACTTACCATCAGGTGAACGTTTTGCTCGTTTCGTCACTTTATACAATAAAAAAAAGTAAAAAATTGTTTAATTTTGCCCACAACACAGGTACATGGTATGAAGATCTTCAACAGTATATCCCACAGCCCACTGCTGGAAATATGCCATTATCACCACACTTGGCAGGCGGATTAGCATTCGCAGTTCCAGAGATTTGGCATGATTGTGATGATTATTTCGCTATCCGAGACTATTCTCTTTAAATGTATTTATATACTAAGTCTATAATAAAAAACAAGAATTGCAAAAAAGAGGATAGTTGCTTAGTTTCTTGCGTCGGTATGTTCGCCTTTAATTTCATAGTACGCGAGTAACCAGGGTTCGATCCCCGGTACCAGCACCTCTAAAATTGTTCTACAATTATAAGTGCTGATTTACCACGTGCTTAGCGGTGAAGGAGAACATCGTGAGGAAACCTGCATGTCCGATGAATAGAAATATTTCGAGGATATGTGAAGTCCAATGAGCAGCGTGGCGGACTATTCCCAGCTCCAAAAACAATTATATTTATATTTTTTACATCAGAAAATAAAGAAATTTAATTTCGTCAATTGAAAGCCATAAAATTTTCCTTGCATATACTTATTCGACTCTTACGACACTGCTCTCCTGATGCTGCAATGACATGACTTGAAATTCGTTACAAAGTTATTATTGATTTAATTAGAATTGTTGCTATCTCAGCTAAAAACTGAGCAGAAAGCTGGTTCACATTCTAGTACATGACCGCAAGTGCACCGGGTTCGTATCCCGTCTACTACTAAAATTTACTAACTTAACCTGCTTTGAAGGAAAAAATGTAAGGAAACCTAAATGCCCAAGAATCCATTAACGGTTTAATGCAAAGTGGCTGATTACCTCGCACAATGAGAGGAGGTAGAAGGAGGTCTAGTATTCTGGAAGACAGTACATATTAAATAATAACCCAATCACAGCATGGTGTGGTGGCGGATGTTGTGTGGTGGCGGCTTAAGAGAATCTACCAACCCATCTCGTCCCGTGGGTGTCGTAAAAGCAGACAGGCAAAAGGAAAACGAGGAGTTGGGGAGCAGCATCTTCCTGGAACATCTGAATAAATAAACTACGATTACCAACCCTGCCAGCCCAGCGTGGCAACGATGGCAAAATCCCCCTCAAATTGAGAGCTAAAAACTTGTGGCAATCTATGGAGGAGGCTTATGTTCAGCAGTGGACTATTGATAGGCTGAAATGATGATTATAATGAATCCTTGCATTATTACGTTTATATTTCAGTGTTTACTACAGTGTGATATAAGGCAATTAAAGGAAGACAAGCAACTTGGCTACATTTTACTTTTAATGTCGACCATAAAGTCTATTCTCCAATTTACCGAGGCAGCAGTCTGTGGCGTTGATGTTTAAACCCAAAGTAATCGATTGCATATTCAATGTAATACCTTACAGTGAGTAACGTGTTTTTTTTTCTTTAATAAAAAGAGAATGAGATTATAAAGTATATTGATAGCTGGCAAAAATCGTATCACTGCTGGACAAATGTATTTTAAAGGAAATGTTCTCCGTTCGTTTAATCGTCGAACAGAATTAATAATAGCTTACGGCCCATCTGTTGTCCAGATTTAATCTTGTAGTAGGACATGCTTGAGAAAATTATGACGAAAATCTGTCTGCAACTGCGTTTAAAACGTGACAAGGAGGCGACTACGGCTTAAAGCCTAAAGGAAATTTCCATTTTTTTTATTGTACATTTTCAAAGATTTTTTAAACATCAACAACTGTCGGCATATTTGTTAACGATCTACTTTAAAGTTCATTTGAATACAAGACCATGATAATATGACCATGGTATGTAGTACCAGATACCAGAGACACTGGGAACAAGACATTTCACCTTAGTCCTTAATGAGGTCGTCAGCCGTAAGTATGGGTGACGTCATTCTTTTGTCTTGATTCTTGATTGAGGATGAATACAATTTATGGAGCCCAGATACCAAGTGATTGTACGCTCTTTAGTCATCGACAATGGTGGGTGACAATGTAAAAAAAATCCTGTCAATAGCTAAACCTTTTTTGAGATTTTTCTTAGTCTTTTAGTCTTCCTCTATAATGGGGTTGTATATTCTCTTACGCCACAATCACAAGTAAGAAGTAAATTAAATTTTTATTCGTCTCGACTGTTATATTTTAACCTACTTCAAAAAAGGAGGATGTTCTCAATTCGTCTGAATAATTTTTTGAGTATGTCCGGGCGTAACATTTTAGTTTATTTTGAACCGATTTTAATGATTCTGTTTTTATTATAAACGAGTTTCCAACGATGAGATCAACGTGAAAATCATGAAACTTAAATTAGCATAAGAATGTTGGAGTTCTGCATGGAAGTCGGTTTTTTGATTAAATAATTATTACTGTTCTATTAGTTTCGTTTGTGTTTTAGGCAGTGTTTGGTTTAATATCGGACTGAAATTCAAAAATAAATATGGCGGAGAAACTTATGGATTCGAGGAGCAGTTCCTCATACACGTAGTTGCGTTATGTATGTCATTGGGCGCTGAGGAATTTGCACTGGTGGAGCGTCATATGTATGAAGCTTTATTGAGCAACGATTCTTGTAGCGCCTTGATTTCTTCTAATTTGTGGGTGTTGTTGGCCAGGTAGTTTTAAATTACATTCTGATTTTTTAGTGTATATTTCTCCATGTGGTAGCGGCTGAAGAGAATCAACCACCCGTCTTTCGTGTGGGTGTCGTAAAAGTCGACGGAGGGAAAGTTACAACCAGGAGAATGTACAGCAGCGTCTTCCTGGAACATCTGAATAAATAAACTGCGTTTGCCAACCCGCCTGCCAAGCGACGCAACTATGGCTAAATCCCCCAAAATGCTCACCGGTTGCCAAAAATTTGAGAGGAGGAGAGAGGAGAAAAAAGGCCTATGTTCGGCGGTGGACTAGAGACAGGCTGAAATGATGATAACGATGATGATTGTGTATGATTTTAACATGAAATAAATTAGAACATATTCCAAAATTATACAATTATGAAATCACAGTTAACAGCCCACTGCTGGACTTAGACAGCTACCAAGTAGGGAGTTAGGTAACGCAGCTTTTGTCTTTGTAGTGCCGTCATTCGTCTGGGTATTTGATCGGTTGTATAGCCTTAGTTGTAGTTGGCCGTGTGGTAGCGGCTTAAGAGAATCTACCACCCCATCTCGTCCCGTAGGGTGTCGTAAAAGTCGACAGAGGGAAAATTAAAAGCAGAAGATGGGCAGCAGCATCTTCCTGGAACATCATAATAAATAAACTGCGGTTGCCAACCCGCCTGCCAAGCGTGGCAACTATGGCAAAATCCCCCCAAAATGAGAGCTACAAACTTTTGTTGCACTCTACTGGGGAGGCCTAGAGGCCTATGTTCAGCAGTGGACTAATGGTAGGCTGTAATGGTGATGGTGGTGGATAGCCTTAGTATATGATGGAGTGGTATATTTACTTACGTAAATTTTTCTTAGTCTATAGTTCAGTTAAGACATTTTTACACTGAAATAATATTAACAGTGCAATAGAAAATTATATAATTATTAACCACTCCAACTAAGCTCAAATGCTTGGTTCACGACAATAGTCGTAATGGCGAGCTCTATTGGCACTATGTAAGTTTTAAATATACATAGTCTTAATAGACTTTTATCGTTATTTATTTACTGAACCGTGGTAGCTGAGGGCGATCGCCTTAAATTACGCGGGTGATTTGAATTCGATCCCCGATGCCGGCACCTTTATAATTGTCTACAATTTGAAGTGCTGATTTAGTGGCGCAGAAGCCGCGGGAGTAGTCACTGCGCCAACCGAGCCGACTTTACACTTTAATTATTTATTGTTTAATTATGTACTTTAATTATAGTTTATGTTCATTAAAGAATCCACTAGTAAAAATATTCATTTTTCCAGAGCTGCCAGCCGTCAGTACGCATTGACTACTGTTATATCTCTTTGTAAAGTTTACCAAACGCTAGAGACGAATCCTTTATTTCATAATTCCCCTCAAGAAGTGCATTTTTCGAATACGATACCTCGATTATTTGAAAACTTACCGAACGAAGACAAACTTTTGTTAAACGAAGATTTCGACGTCCAGGATCAGCGATATCACGGTCTATGGAGTGTTCTTAAGATAAAAAATTTACCTGTTAATGTACGAATTCCAGTTGAAGAGATAATAATTGATAATCTTTTGGTGAAATTGAACAAACTAATTGAAGCCAATCTGAATGAGGAACGGGATTTAGAGGAATTGGTATGATGATACAATCTAATAATTAAAATAAAATATCGACTGGTGGCGGCTTAAGAGAATCTACCACCCCATCTCATACCGTGGGTGTCGTAAAAGTCGACAGAAGGAAAATAAAAACCAGGAGATGGGCAGCAGCACCTTCCTGGAACATCTGAAGAAATTAATCGCGGTTACCAACCCTGTCTGCCAAGCGTGGCAACGCACACAAAATCCCCTCAAAAAGAGAGCGACTAACTGTTGTGGCTATCTATGGGGGAGCCCTAGGTTCAGCAGCGGATTAATGTCAGGCTAAAATGATGATGACGATACAATTTTTTTTTAACGATTTTACATTATTCGTTCAGTAATTTAGTAAACAGATAACAACCGATTGTTGTGTTAAATTACATTTATCGTGTAGAACTGGGCGGTATCCTGAATTATAACGATTATATACTTTTACATCTGGGCAGGTATCACCGTAGGACTAGTTATTCTGCCGTGAAGCAGTAGTGTGCAAACATTACTGTTTCGGACTGAAGGATATTGAAAGCTAGTGTAATTACTTGGCATTGGAGACTTAACTGATGACTCAGGGTGTCGGGCGGCAGTGCTGCCACACTGAAATGTTCTGGGTGACACGGTATTACTTATGGGCAGACGTTGCACTTACCATCTACGTCGTCTAGCACGCCTATAAAAATAGTGTCTAATTAAGAACCAAATCCATACTAATATTATAAATGCGAAAGTAACTCTCTCTGCCCTTCTGTCTGTTTGTTACCTTTTCACGATTCAACCGATGAACCGATCTTGACGAAATTTGGTACAGATATAGCTAGGCTTCCTGGAGACGGATATAGGATACTTTAAAAACCTATATCCACGCAGGACAAAGTCGCGGGCATATCAGCTAGTACTGTATAATTAGGTATTCTACTAGTATTACAGCCAGTACTGTGCAAAGCTGATATTTCAATTGTATGTGCAAGCATATACGTGACATACTATGCAATCCTGTCACTATACTGCTCGTGGGAACGCAATGGGGAGTAAGAATTACTTGAATCGTAGCAAAATAGCGGGCGACGTGGTTCGCCACCCGTAGTTCTCGTTTCCCGCGGGGGCGAAAAGTGGGCTACGTGTGTGGCTTATGCCTACCCCCAAAAGGCGTGACTTTATGTATATATGTGCAGGCTTATGAAGGCAAAGCAGTGTTCCTTTTATGGCAGCCTATCGTACATCTTATATTAAGTGCAATTTCTGCCCATAATAGATAACAGAAAATTTTATTACGAAGTTAAGTGAAACATCAGTTCTTAAATTTCATATGCTCTGTTATTATTACACTAGCTAGACGTGGTATTTTAAAGTAAGCGAGTGATCTGTGTTCGATCCCCGGTGCCGACAACATTAAAATTGTTCCGTAATTTTAAGTGTTGATTAATCACGTGCTTAGTGGCGAAGAAAAATAGCTTGAGGAAACCTGCATGTCTGAGGAATAAAAATATTACGAGGACATCTGAAGTCCGCCTACACCACTCACCCGCATTGGAGCAGTGTGACGAACTCTCCGGCTCCAAAAACCGTCTCAGAAATGAGAGGCCCGTCCCAATAGTTGACATTTATGGACTTTACCTAGACGGATTCCTGCTTAGGGATCCTTCCACCAATACACCATACAAGTCAGAACGATGTGAGCGAGCATCTATTTATGAATTAAATTTCTGAATGCCGAAAAGCGCTCGAAACGTGGGTTAATAAATAGTAAAATGAACCTTTTATGAAACTAGTGAGATAATATTTTTTTTTTATTGTGTAAAGTGACGAAACGAGCAACACGTTCACCTGATTCACCAAGTGCAACGTCCAGCCCACAACAAATGCTGTGTCACCCAGAATATTTCTGTGCGCACCACACTGCGCCCGTCACCCTGAGACATCAGTTCTTAAGTCTCAAATGCCCAGTGATTATGCTAGCTCTCAGTGCCCTTCAAACCGAAAAACAGTAATGTTTGCACACTACTGCTTCACGGCAGAATAACTGGCCCTGAGGTGGTACCTACCTAGACGGATTCCTGCATAGGAATCCTACCACCACCATTTTTTTTATAGAATTCATGATTATTTCAGATAAAAACCATAAGACTTGCGTCGACTTGTGCGTTCGTGGGATTCAACGAAGTTGAGAATCCCCTAGAAGAATACGTAGTGAAGGCTTGGGTAAAGGCGTATCCAAAAAGTCTATTTTCACTGCCGATAAATGTGCATCCCGGAATTCACTGGTATTTCAAATACGTGGAAGCTTTAATTTCATTGACTAATACTGTCATTGATCATTTTTTTTATTTAGAGAATGTTGTGAAGGTAATTGGTTTAGATCTAAAAAATAATTTTAAACATAAATATGAACATAAGAATAATATAATAAAAAAAAACTTACCGATTTTTATGTTTATATTTTGTTACATAATAATTCATCTGTTTTATTTTCAGGTGTTTAATTTATTAACTAATTTAATATTAACAGGAAGTAATGAATTCACCCAAGTAGTGATCCCTACATTCTGCAAAATATCACTTCACCTATTACTCGATGAACATAATTTGTCAATCGATACAACCACTAATAAAATCTTTAAGTATTTGCTTTTAGAAACAGACCCTCTAATTAAACAATACACACTGAACGAGTTAGTAAAATACAAGCAGCAGAAGAAATTCAAAAATATAGTATTGAAAATAATCACTGAATCACCTGCACTGCATGAAGAATGGATGCGTATATTTAATGACGGTACTAATATAACGGTGAGGAAAGAACAATGGATGTTATTTGCATGAATCTATTTTTGTTCATAAGTGTGTTGAAAATAAAATTGAACGTAAAGACTCTGTATCAATAATAAAAACAAAGGCACAAAGCAATTTCGAGTTGGATATAGACAATTTATTTAACGGTGAAAGCGATTCGGATGAACCAGCAAGTAAGAAGGCGAAAATAGATACTAATGTCGCGGAAGCGATAATAGAAAGACTAGAAAATGACACCTTGTTGTTGTCGCGCATTGATGATATATCTAATGAAAGTAAAAAACGAATAACATTTGTATATGAGAGACTGAGAAATATAATTTCATGAAACAACTTCGCAGCATTCGTGTTTATTTTCTCCCAACTAAATTCTCATGAACCTCTAACCAATCTTTCCGAATTTCCTGCGATCGCCAAATAAGGCTAGCGGATTGGCGATCGCAGCAACAGCCTATATTATAAATCCGAAAGTTCTCTTATGCCCGGTTTCTATATTCAACAAACAGTTATTAGTAATAGTAACTATTCGTATCTTTGCTACGAGTAACGAGGCGTTACGCAGCGTTTCACAACTTTTTCATGTTTCTATGAGCCTGACGTCCTATAGTACGGTTCTGACTTATTATTCGTAGCTTATTTAAGGTATCGTAAGGAAAACGTCTCTTCGTGAATATGGGGAACAGGCGTTAACTGATTTTACTACATCAACGGTTATAGATGGGGCTATATATATATATATATATATATATAGGTAGATTGTTTAACGTCACCATCACTTCATGGACTCTAATAACCGACAATCAGCGCCTTGCTTAAAATAAACCGTGTATTGGTGGTAGGATTCCTATGCAGGAATCCGTGTAGGTAGGTACCACCCTAGGGCCAGTTATTCTAGCCAGTGTGCAAACATTACTGTGTTTCGGTCTGAAGGGCCAATGTAATTATTGTGTACTATTGGATATATATCGCGATATAATACTCTTGGAAGTCATCAAATCATCATCATCATTCAGCCTATCACTAGCCCACTGCTAAACATAGGCCTCCCCAATCAACTGCCACAAGTTTGTAGCTCTAATTTTGAGAGATTTTGCCATAGTTGCCATGCTTGGCAACCGCAGGTTATTTATTCAGATGTTCTACGAAGATGCTGCTGCCCATCTCCTGGTTTTCTTTTTCCTCCGTCAATTTCTGAGGCACCATACTGCGGCTTGAAAGAATTTTTATTTAATCAAAGGTGTATAATAATGACAGACATAAAATATTTTTTATTTATTAAATATGTACTTAATTCATAACAAAATTGTTGAATTGGCAATTCAATTTGACCCTACATTACATGTCAACACATTTTACTGTATATAGGTTGCAATGCAAGGCTTGGCATATTATTTTACATTTTATTGTTTTTCATTTTCATTAGATATAATATTATAAAAGTCAACTCTCTCTGCCCCTCTGCCTGTTTGTAACTTTTTCACGGATTAACCACCAATCGTTCTTGTCGAAATTTGGCAGAGAATATTTTTTATTCCGGAAAATATAATAATTCCCTCGGGATATTTAAGAAACCAATATCCACGAGGAATAAGTCGCGGGCATCAAATAGATGTTGAAAATAATTTTAGTTATAGATATTTTACATGGTTTTTCAACAAGTTTTAAAATATCTCAAATATGATCCAACAAAAAACCCAATTTTGTTAATTTCTCCAAAAAAAGTATTGTTAACCTTTGTCTACCTACTTCCAGAAGACAGACGGCATTTCTTTGCATAGGCGTGTTCTGCACTCGCACGCTGGCTCGTTTTTAAATTTTGACTGTCCGTGTGTTTGTTTGTACGAGCTAATCTGCGAAACAGCTGCATCATCTTTGGCCATTATTACTTCAGTTCATGGCAATTTAAACATTTCTCTTAATACATTAATAAATACTAATCCGATATGAAAAAATATTTTGGCCCTTTCATTGAGAAAGGTTCTAGGCTACAATACCTGACACTATTATACGAGGGGCATTCAATGTATTTTCGGTATCGTCGTGATATACTAATGCTGAGAGTAATTAAATTTTCTCATTAGTTAAAGACACTTTTTGAGAGTATAAACATAAAATTTTATTTAATTTTGACTATTAGTATTGAACTTATAGTTACGAAAAGGCATCTACGATGACTGACACAACAATGTTGAAAAAAATCGAGCATTGCGCTGTGATAAACTTCCTTACAAAACAAGCATGCAAGAATCCGTCTAGGTAGGTACCACCCCAGGGCCAGTTATTCTGCCGTGAAGCAGTAGTGTGCGAGCATTACTGTGTTTCGGTTTGAAGGGCACTGAGAGCTAGCGTAATCACTGGGCATTTGAGACTTAAGAACTGATGTCCCAAGGTGACGGGCGCGGTGTGGTGTCACACAGAAATATTTGGGTGACACATTTGTTGTGGGCGAACGTTGCACTTACCATCAGGTGAACATTTTGCTCGTTTCGTCACTTTATACAATAAAAAAAGCAGACTCAAAAAGTTATTCATGAAGAAATTGTGGCTGTTTACCAAGATTCTGCTCCTTCATTATCTTCTACTTAGAAGTGGTCTAGAAAATTCAAACGGTAGAGAGTATTGAAGACGACCCCCGTGTCAGTGGGCCGGTTAGCACCACTACTGACGAAAACGTCAAAACCGTTGAGAAACTTGTACTCGAAGATTCGCATGAGAAACAAGTTTTTTGAGCTCTGTGGTGAACATCCGCATAGTATTAAGACCGAATCGCTACCGCTGATGAAACGTGGGTTCATCACTATGATCCTGAGAGCAGGCCAGAGTCCATGCAGTGGCATAAAAAAGGAACAGCCACCAAAGAAGTTTAATAGACGACCGCGTGGCCTAGTGGTTCTTCGTATGTGACTTCTACGCCGCGGGTACAGGGTTCGAATCCCAGCCGGAGCCAACATTTGTGCAAAGCATAAATGGTTGGTTTTCGGGTATGGCTGTGTTGTGCATGTGAAATATATGTCTGTAAAACGCACCCATGATACAGGAGAAATACTAATGCTCCTTTTTTTTATAAAAAAAGTCACCCCATTCACCGGAAAACTCATGGCGTCTTTTGGGATTCTAAGGGAATAAGTTGAGTACACAAAAAAAGGTCAAAGTATTACTACCGCGTCTTAGACCCTACGTAATTTAAAGGGGGCAATAAAATCTTTACGACAACGCGCCGGTTCACAAATAGCGCGTTGCCAAGGCTGCTGTACGGGATTTCGGATTTTACGAAATCAATCATCCACCCCTACAGCCCAGACCTAGCCCCTAGTGCTTAATTTCTGTTCCCCAACCACAAGAAACATCTTCGAGGTAAGCATTTTTCCGTCGATGGAGAGTTGAAGGCGGCAATTGATAAACAATTTTTAGACAAGGAAGAAAAATATTTTTTAGAGGGCATTGAAAAGTTACTTTCCCGCTCAAATAAGTGTATTGAGGTGATGGGGGACTACATTCAAAAATGAATTTTATTCCAAAATTTTCTGCTTATTCTTTCATGCCTATACCGAGATTACATTGAACGTCCCTCGTAGTTGATATTACATTATATATATTATATTGGGTGAAAAAAATTAACAAATACTCTGTAAAGGATCCTTTAATAAAACAAATACATTTTCACATTTAAATTTATTGTTGTGTTAAAAATTTTTTACAAGTAAGTGAAATATAATAATCATAACCGCATATAAGGCCATCATTACACTATCATTCTCCAGACAAATACGAAACTGTAAGAAGATAAATGTGCGATCATAATATCTATGCCGACATAATAATGTAATATTGGCCTACAAGAAACCTTAAATAGATTTAATTGATACTCGGAGGTAATAAGACCTTAGCTCACGCGTTACAGTATCAACTAACTTCAGTCGCACTTGATTTTGTTTCATTCTTTAACCGCCCAACAATTTATACTCGCTACGCGTACAGTACTGTAAACCACGTATAAATGTCATGTAACACAGCAACAATTACTAAATAACGTCTAGTTTAAATATAGCTAACATTCATTCTTATAGCATACTCTATGCATCCGATTGATCCTTTCCATAATTATTGTGATGGCGCCATTTTATACGTAAAATACTTAAAAAAATTGGCTAACTAATAATCAATAAAATACGAATACAATTATATTATTGCCATACAAGACCGAGTGGCGTAACTTAGCTATTGCGATGAAGCATTAAGCCTAAAGCATATTTTTTTACAGCTAGTACTTACAAACGAATAAATTTACTAAATAATTTATAAAAATAATACAGGGGAGTAAATAGTATTGGGATTCGTATATCTTTGTTTGAATAGTATCAAATTAACGTCGTATTTGATAATAATTTACTCGTTAACTACCAGATGCTTTTTACGATTTTAAAATTATGAGTTGACATTATTCGTTCCATTTATCCATTCATATACAAATAGTGCTCTATCCACAGTGTACTATAAAATAAAAAAATCTTCGTGACTTGTTCATGCCTAGAAACTATCTATATGAACGCCTTTGCGATTACAATATACAAATAAAAAAATGTGAAAGATTGCCTTCAGTTAAAATAAATTAAATAAATAAGATAATACAGATTCCGAGTAATAATATAGTTATTAGTTAATATTATCGAGCATCCAGCATGAACAAGTCGGAAGTGATAGGTGATTTTGTGACGTAAAAATTTATCAGGCACCTTACGAATAGTCATTATAAAACGTGTTTGTGCGAATTGGTTCAATCTTAACATACAACGACACAAAGAACATCGTTATAGTAAACGTCTAACAACTTTCTGTCACAATTATAATATCGATGATCTTAATCTACTGATTGCGATGATTTTATTGGAATGGTTTAGTCAGAGGACATCGAGTTTGTAGCACGCGTTTTATTAATATCAACAATCTAAAAACACTCATATCCAATTCTACTTTCGGTACTATTTACAATTAACGGTGCGAAAAATAATTCACAAACATCAAAATATTTGAATTATCGTCAAAATTCGTAACGTTCTCACATAATCTACCCTTTCTTTTAAATGTTCTGAGGATGTGCCAGTTTTTCTGTAAACTAATATACTGAGTTTCCTGTGTTTGTCACGTACAATAAAATTAAGCACCGGGTTCCTAAGCAATATTGCACATGCGTAACGTTGTCAATAACCGCGCAGTTATTACTAATGAAAATATATATTCGATAACGTTTCTTTAATCTATTTGACAATCCTCTTTACATAAACACTAAGTTATTTCTATAATGTTAGGATATAAAACCTACACATTAAAAAATACTTATTTACTTAGGCCAATAATAATATCTTTACTTGTGTTCCAAGTAATGAACTAAAGTACATACGTAATATATCGGATTTTCAGTTATTTCGTGGCCACTAAAACCTTTGCTTAAACTAAAGAGTCTTGGCACAAATTAAATATCATTTCGGACTATTATTATGATTCATAAACACAATAAAACTCCCAGAACCTTGAGCACTAGTTAAGTTAAAACAATCTACGTAGGAAACTCAATTTGCGAGAGACAGATAATTAAAATAAAGAATATCACTTAAAAAGTATATAAATAAAATGACTTAATGAAATAGCGTTTAAAAAAGCTAATTGCATTTAAATTACATAAATAAAATCCTAAAGTCTAAATACCCTCAGAACAGTTAATATGTATATAAATTCAGTTCTTTGTTAGGATTATTTGGCATCTATCACCAATAGTCTACATTTAAACATGGTATACGTAGGTGAGAATACCTATCGGATATGCGCCTCGTAAAAAGTAAATCCTTAATAAGTCGTACGTTAACGACAAATGATCCCTGCCGAACCTAAACTTCCTCCATTTCACGCACACATCTGCAAGGTGTAAGCCACAATCGTATCGACACAAAAGCGCACACACGCGAACTGGCACTACACCACGGCGCCCTTACATTCCAACTAAATGGACTTGAAACCAATTCGTAATACGAAACAGCCCGGAACGTTTCGACTAAATCGCATTTGTCTTTAAAGCGGAAAACGAGATGCTAATACAGCAACGAAGCAAATAAGAGTAAAGATAGGAAAGATGCTTAATAAAATTAATTAGAAGCGTCGATAAATATAAAAAAAACTATGCTTTCTATAGGATAAGCGTATCGCTGGAAAGGCCATATTATTAAAATCTAAAACAGCTGCACTTCCTACATATTTTGAATAAATTGAAAGTTGTTTTATTTAACCTTAGTATACTAAAAATATATTAGGAAAAATGAAGATCGTATAATCTATGGGTCAATAAAATTAAGTCTCGTCGCCGTCCGTACTGTGATTGAAAATTACTAATTTGCCTTTTTTTTCTATGTATAAAATCCAAACACTTGATATCATATAACACTAATCTTATTGGGCACTACAGTATATAATATATATAATTAAATCGGTTTCAAAATATTTGTTTCTAAATAAATTACAAGTTTCTAATTTTTTTTTGATGGTTTTCTTAAAATCTTGAGAGACATTTTGGAATGATAATTGTAAAGTTTGTAGAAAGAAATATTGTGAAAATCGTCATAGATTCTAACGCTTGTACAACGGCGACAGAGAGTTTAAAGGCTAGTTCACGTACAGTTTTATTCTCCTCGACCCAAACATTAACAGAAATATTTACTTTCTGTTTTTATAATTGCACTTTACATATATGTGAATGTTGCCTGTGGTCTGCATAGGACACAGAATGCGTCGACGTTGGTGAGGTTTCGGAATATACACCAAATAGGTAATTGCGAATGATTTCTAAACATAAATTATAAGAGGATGACATCGAAATATTTTACTAGACTTCTGAAAAAAAAAATAGCTTCATGTTTACAACCATTTACATTCCACCTGTAATCAAAGAATAAAAATGTTTCTATAGTTCGTAGGGGTTATATGGTGAAGTGATGTAGTAGTGGTGTAGGCGCGTGGTGTGTGACAGCTTATTGCCGTCCGGCAAAGGCACCGTATGTACAAAAAAAAAGCTTATTTATTAAGCTTATAATATTTGTTGTAAAATAAAATCCTTCCCACTTGTATTACAATAGAATAGGGTTTTGTGGTACATACGGCACTTTACCATATGACGGCAGCTATGTCGCGTGTCGTTGCGCGTGATGGTGACAAAGTGGGCGTGGCCGAGCCGGCGGCACGTGCCCAGAGTGATGCGCCGCTAGTGGCCTGATACTCGCCTGGTGTGATTGCATCTGTACGATACCCGGGTGCGCCTGTATCTGGCTCATACCCGGGTGCGCCTGTATCTGGCTGAGACCCGGGTGCGCCTGTATCTGAGTCAGGCCCGGGTGAGCCTGTATCTGGCTTAGACCCGGGTGCGCCTGTATCTGACTCAAACCCGGGTGCGCCTGTATCTGGCTTAGACCCGGGTGCGCCTGTATCTGACTCAAGCCCGGATGCGCCTGTATCTGGCTAATGGCTTGATGCGCCTGCATGTGGTTGAGGCTGGCTTGGTGGGCGGCCAGTTGGTGCATTTGCAGGTGTTGCATCGAAGCGCTGTTATGCAGCATTTGCAGCTCGGGCGGCATGTGGTACAGGCCTGGCGTCTGAAATTATATTTTCCAATATAGAAATATATAAATGAATAGTTGAAACTGTAGAAGCGATAGTTAATAGCATAGGTTGAACTATAAATGTTTAGTTAAAGTTTAGTTAAGTTTTAAATAAATATGAGATTCATAGCCCCTTCTATTTTTTTACTTTGTGTCTACTGATGGTATTTTTTTATTAGAAAGTAAAGAGAATATCAAATTATTTATTCGACGGTTTTGACCATGAACTTGATAAGTTGTTGAACTATCCAGAACATTCAATTGCTAAGTTTTGTGTGGCACGGCACTGCACATCACCCAAAGACACACATTTTGTACACTGCTACTTCACGGTAGAATAAATGGCATTGCGATAATAACAAACTAGACGGATTGCGGCATATGAGTCCACGGGTTACAAGAATTGCGACATTTTGAAGAAAAAACATCGCGAAATCTCACGCTTACACCATCACCACGAAAAACCTTTCCAGAGTAAGTACAGTACTGATACAGTATAGGTTTGCTTGTTCCTCGAATTGATCTCGAAATTGAGAGTAGGATTGTGCTCAGAAGAAACAAATTTATGGGCGGTTACTTTTCTTTTGTTTTACCTCTGCAGTGATAACAAACGTAAATCATGATTCTTTATGATGACGATGGAAGTAAAGGGTTTATGGCGACCACTTACTATTAGATGTTTATTTATTGGCGGGAAATGACGAGACGAGCAAAACGTTCACCTAAGGGTGAGTGCATAATAAATGCTGTGGCACCACACGTCCCCCTGAGACATCAGTTCTAAGTCTCATATGCCCAGTAATTACACTAGCTCTCAATGCTCTTCAGACCGGAACACAGTAATGTTGGCACACTACTGCTTCACGGCAGAATAACTGGCCCTGCGGTGGTACCTACCTAGACGGATCCCTGCATAGGAATCGCACCACCAGCTAACGTTTAAATTGCTTCTGGGTAACTCACATGATGCGTGTGCGCGTGTCGGTGGGGCGGCAGGGAGGGCCGGGCTCAGTAGGCGGACGCCTCCTTGTACTCCGAGTTGTCCATGGTGAAGAAGTCCTCCAGCTTCCACTGCAGGGTTTCGAAGGTGGGCCGCTTGAGCGGATCCTTGTGCCAGCACTCCAGCATGATCTCGTACAGCGTGGCGGGGCAGTTCTGAGGGCACGGCATGCGATAGCCGTGCTCCACTTGGTGCAGCACTTCGGCGTTTGTCATGCCTGCAATGAAATTGAGTTTCGTTTAGTATTATATAGTATGTATATGGAAAAGTTTGTTGGATAGTGATGAGACCATCAAGACCTTCAGCTGATGGTAAGTGCAACGTCTGCCCATAACAGATGCTGTGTCACCACACTGCGCCAGTCACTTTAAGACATCAGTTGTAGGTCTCATATGCCCAGTGATTACACAAGCTCTGTGTCCTTCAGACCGAAACACACAAACGTTTGCACACTACTTCTTCGCGGCAGAATAACTGGCCTGTGTTTAAGGTACTGTATCTAAACTATTCTTCGATCGTGTCGGTTATGTTTTCCACTTTAGGCGCGATTGAGGACGAAGGAGATACTACGTATTTTAATAAATAAGTTGATAATATTTATAAATAAACTTTTGTTGTGACTCTTGTTCTATTGATATTGACGGGCAAAACAATAAAAACTGAGCAAAAAGAAAGACGGCCAAATAAGACCTGCCATAAAATGGAAGTGACCATTGATGAACACTATGTGAAAATATAGTTGATTATAGGAAAATTTAACTATAACTGTTATTTTATTTTATTAAAGCGGGCATAACTAATAAAATAATTAATTGCAAAACGCATTATCTAATCGTATTAATGTGTTTAAACGCAAACTGGAACGCACCTTATTTCATCAGTACGTTTCATTTTATCGCGTAGTGTAATACGGTTACGAATTATTCTATTTTACCTTTTCCAATATTTTTTACATTAATTGCTGTGTTAATAAGTTTTTTTGAATATTTGACTTTTTGAATATATTTTGTATACACATGTCGCCCGCCCACAACTATAAAGTATGACATTTCGAATGAAAGTTTCAGACGTCAAAATTAAATAGAAAAAAAATTTATGGATCAACTATAGGCGGCACAATAATACAGCTCAGTAGCTGCATAAAGTATGTAACTTACCTTTTTGTGCGTGTGTACTATAATAATATAAAGATTTGATAAATGACATGTATCCCAAAATTAAACTAGAATAATAGTGCCGTATTCAATCCTAACCTCAAAAAAAGACATGAATATATATGGATTTAAAAAAATAAAAGATCAAATAGCCATGATAAGCTGCATTATAAACAAACGATCAAACCATAGGTCATTTATGGTCGCGATACTTTACGGTTAGGTCATAGCTTGTATGAAAATGGCAGACCTTCATTAAGTCACAGAAAAAAACGTTCCACAACTGAGCATAGTCCTCCTTTCATTTTTGGAGAGGGTTATCGAGCCGCAGAGATTTCGACAACTTGCTAATATCGCGGGATTCACATATCGAAATATTTTTTAATTTCTTAGACATTTAGGTTTCTTCACAAAGTTTTCATTCGCCGTCGAACTCGTGGTAAAAGCAGCATTTAAATTAGAGCAACTAAAAACAAATTTATATTTATTTATATATTTTAGTTGTGCCGGCGCCGGAGATCGATGTCGTTTTATATTTAAGAAACGAGAAAACAATCGGAGTATAAGCAGGCAAAGGCGAGGAAAAAAATCCAGTTTAAAATAAAACTGGAATAATGTGAAAATCTTTACTCATGCATATCCGCTCTCTCTCTCCCTCTTGTGCATAAAAAACGATTCCACACACTGGGGTTTCTCCTGTACAGTGAATGCGTTTTACGTAAATAAACTTCACATGCACAACGGACAACGGAACCAGTCCCGAGAACTAACGATTTGTGTTTTTGCTCAAATGTTGGCTTTGGCTGGGATTCAAAGCCAGAACCCGCGGCGTTTAATAAAAAAAAAATGCAAATATAAATTATTATCAAAACACATATTACACTACTACTATAGTATATTGATAAGGAAATAGCAGCAACGAAACGGTGGCACTAGCAGCGATCATATCAGTTTCCGTTCTACCATGTTGTGGGGACATTCGATCCCAGTGCCTAATATAAGGTTGCAAGTGCAACAAAGTATGTAATTCTATGAAACAATTGTATAAAATTGCAATAAACATGTTTATTTCCACGTTTGATAGGCGTTTGGATTTCCCCACGTGTATTTTAATTCTTTACGTAGGCAAAAGTATCACGATCAGATCGAAGTCGTTTTAAGGAAACTCCACGTGAAAAGTATTCACAACCGACGAGCTTGTATGCAACCGCTCATGAAAGTAGAAGAAGTAAAAATTTGGAAATATGTGGTCTCTACCTACCCGGAAAGACGTATTTGAGGTAAATTTAGAGATCGTATCGGACTGAGTCGACAGAACCCAAAATTAGAAAGATTTTCACTAATCGCAACGCAACGCTCTGGTCATTTCACACTTTGGACGCTGCAGCTCGTCAACGCTTTGAACATTTTTGGTCATGCGTATTTAAGGTGGTGATTACGCTATTTGTCGAAGCTCACGAGATTTTACTAGAATTTCTTTTAGCGGAGATTAAATATCGTTACCTGGGTAAGGTATCCGTCCGTAGGTGACGAGCTCGGTGAGCAGTATGCCAAAGGACCAGACGTCGGACTTGATGCTGAACTTGCTGTAGTTGGCCGCCTCGGGCGCTGTCCACTTGATGGGGAAGCGCGCGCCCACACGGGCTTCGTATTCGTCCTCCTGTTGAAGAGACCTTTGTTAGAAGTTAGTAGTTAACATAAGAAAATCTAAAGCATACATACTAAATTGACGTACATTTTTTAGTCTGTCTGACTGTTTAATTCGAGAACTACGAATTCTATTGACACGAATTTTACACAGAATAAAGAACTAACAACTGTTTATCGTGTTTGTTTCACCGATTTTTAAGGATTCTTTTATCTTTTTTTATAAAACGCTGCCACACAGTTGGATTTCTTCTGTGTCTTGGATGCGTTTTACAGACATAAATTCGACATGCACATGTTTGTTTCACAGTTTTTTTAGGGTAAAAGGTCGACACGAGTAGAACGTTCACTTGATGGTACGTGAAACGTCTGCCCATAACAAATGGTGTGGTCATACAGAATATTTTTTTGTGGTGCTGCTTTGCGCTCATCCCCTTGGGACATCAGTTCGTAAGTCTCATCTGCTCAGTACACTAGCACACTAGCCCCAGTGCCGTTAAGATCGAAGTACAGTAATATTTGCACATCAATGCTTCACGGCAGAATAACTGGCCCTGCGGTGGTACCTACCTAGACGAATTACTGCATAGAAATTCTACCTGCATGCCCATAACAAATGTTCCTATGCAGGAATCCGTCGGTCTAAATGCCATTGAGAGGTATTGTAATTACTGGACATATGCTTAGAACTAATGTCTCAGTGTGACAGAAATACTCTGGGTGACACAGTATCTGTTATGGACAGACGCTGCACTTTTTATGCGTTTTGCGCGTTTCGTCAATATTTTTTTTATCTAAAACTCCAAACGTGCGAATTGGCGGGTACAGCTAGTTTGGAAATAAAAAGACAACATTGAAATGTCATGGTCAACTAAAATTTACAATAACGTTAACAGAACATGATTAAAAAGAAAACGATGCCCCACGTTAGGTGTTCAGATTGTGCAGCTGAAGACATGATTCCCAGGAGTCACCACGCGTTTGGAGAATGATCGGCAATCGTGGAACCAAACGCCTCCCTCGTACCTTAGACTTCGCACATTATTGGGTTATGTTATTCCGCCATTTGTTGTTTTTTTTTAGACATCCACGGTTATGACAGAGTGGTATTCTCAATCAATCACAATCGCATGTTTTATCAACATAAATAAGTAAAAAAAATTCAAATGATTTAAACTATAATAATGAAATGCATATAAATTTTAGTAACTAACACTAGATTTGCAGTATTCGTTTTATCCAAATTTATGCAGACGCCTTAACGACGCAGGCGAAATTCCTTCAGAGAATAAAAGAAAAAAATTATATGTACTAGTGGCTAATTACAACTAAATTTGACCAGATAAATTAACGTTATTAATTAACATAAACACGTCATTATTCTCTTTTTAAAGTAACAATTTGGTTATGAATAGAATAGAATATTATTTATACAATATAGATTATTTACATAATTTTTATTTTTGCCTACAACCAGCAAGAAACCCAGCAGGCAATCTTCTTTTTTTAGTAATTTTTATTCACACTCAAATAAATCAATTTTTAGAATGATGCACTGAAATAAGAAGATACGTATTCAGTGGTATGCATAAGTACGATGTGATAGTTAAAATATTATGTTATACACATTGTAAATCAATATCGTGTTAAGTTAGTTGATGGTGAAATAGATAATCCTTAAGAAGATCAACGATTCACGAAGTCACGATTCTCACTATTCTTACTAAGAAAAGAGTACGATTTTTTAAACATTTTACATTACTTTCCTAACGTCTGTAAATGTAGGTTATTTAAATAAATACCTTCCTCACCAAAAGTTCGCTCATTAATTCAACAATGATACAGATAAAATTATCATTAAAGATTTTTAAAAGTAAATGAGTATTTTGACCTTTTACTTATGGCCTTGGACGTTTCACGCGTCGCATGCTGTATCAAGTTGCAATTGACATTAAGCAAAAAACCGCATATAGAGTTTAACATATAAATTTGTCACATAATAAGGTGAGGATCGAAAGTGACACGAGGAGCCGAGACGGGAAAGTCACAAATAGCCTACGAAGTCGGCAGTGTTAATTCACTTTCTTATTACATCTGCTGTGTTGGAAGGTTGAAAAACGTAATGTCAAGTAGAAAAGCGGTTACTATTAATGCGTTTTAAAATGCAATTGGCAATTCTAGTTACAGACGGCGACGTCGTGAGCAACTTTGTAACGCGTGTATGTCGATAAATCGGTTAATGCTAAGGTAAAGGTTCGACCATAGAGAGATGCACAAAGAAGTTTCAGTGACGGTTCCGTTGCGACTTTTTACAAGCCTTGATTTAACATCACCTCTTAGTACGTAATTTGAAACCAGTTTTACTTGAGCGATTGCAATAACATTTGGATTTTGACAAGTAATAAAGCCCTAACTACATTTGAAGTCCACTGTTTGACATATGGCAGACCTCACAAACAAAAGCTTGTAACAAAAATAGTAAGTTGGGTTAGATGACATACTGTTCAAGTAATATCGTGATTATCTTTAATAGGGAGTAGCTATTAGCTATTACGAAGAATTAATTATCATTATCACTATTATTCTGTAGAGTCATTCATATTTACAGAATATCTTCCATATCTTTTACTTTACAGTCACAATGGTCACGAGGGGAACGAGGCGTTAGACGTCCTGATGTCATAATCAATCCGGGCTACCTTCGACTTCTCAATGGTTTTTGTCCGATCTACGCAAAGTTCATTACCTTGATGAGTCTGGCAAGGCCGAAGTCTGCTATCTTGACGATATTCGCGTCGGCGACGAGAACGTTTCTGGCCGCAAGGTCGCGGTGGATGTAGTTCTGCGACTCAAGGTAGGCCATGCCGGCCGCGATTTGCGCCGCCATGTCTATAAGCTGCTGCAGCTTCAAGGCCGCGACCTTTGCCTGTACATTTGGACAATACATGCGTTTTATTAGACGATAAAATGAAGTTAAGCAATGTTGTGTGTGGTGGCGGCTTAAGAGAATCTACCATACCTCCTAACATGTCTCATTACCATTCATGTTTGTCCTATATTATCATACATTTTATCTTTCTGTTTATTCATTTTCCTCTTGTATTTTTTACCCATAGACACGTACGTGGATTCTTTTTTTTAATTTATGCAGTGGCTACACTGTCAATTTCAAGTTCACAATACAGCGTCAATTTTGCTTCAAATTTATTTGGATTCACTGTGTGATTTTTGTATTGTGTACTCGACGTATAAAGTCTATGTCTATGTCTTAATCATTATATATATAAATGGACATATAAAACAGAACTAACTCACAATAAGACAAAAAAACCAAATTTTAAACTTTATTTAAAAAAATACTATTCGTCATTTTCTGAGACCATGAGACACGGGTAAGCAGTTGAAAAAATAATACTTTGTCACTAAATATTTGTTTTTGACACTCCGACATTGATAACGTTCATTAGATTAAAGAAGTGTTGTGGGTAATTTTTCCAGGTACAGTGTGTCAAATTTTGGGACTGAAGATAAAAATGATCGTAAATTTAGTTTTCAAATCGGGACAGCTACAATGGCTACAAAAACAGGTTTTTGTGAATCACCATTAATTTTTATCGGACGGTCAGTTTTTATTAAACGGTATGCTGGATAGTACAAGAAACAAAACATATAAAACTGAAACAAACTAAATAAATTAAGAGGTTAGTGAAAAAACGGGACATTTGGCGTCCCGATCAAATCGGGACACATGGCAACGCTAGTTGTGGGTTGGTTCTGATTTGTCCAAAATATGAAGCAAATTTACAAACAATAAAGATTAATTGTGCATTAGGTACAACAAATACCGTGGTAGCCTAGGGGCTAGGCGCTCGCTTTAAATTTCATAGTAGGCGAGTGACCTGGGTTCGATTCCCAGTGCCGGCACCACTAAAATTGTTAATTGCAATTTTAAGTGCTGATTTACCACGTGCTCGGCGGTGAAAGAAAACATCGTGAGGAAACCTGCATGTCTGAGGAATAAAAAATATTTCGAAGATATGTGAAGTCCGCCAACCCGCATTGGAGCAGCGTGCCGGATTCTTCCTAGCTCCAAAACCCTCTCAGAAATGAGAGGAGGCCTGTGCTCAGTAGTGGGACATTTATAGGCTGAAACTTTACTTTAACTTTTACAACAAATACGACTAAATAAGTTCGTTATTGCTTAATATTTGGTTTGTTGACAAAACTGTTTTAAAACATGTCAGACAGTAAAAAAACAATTATTAATTATAGCAGCTCTGTGCACTTCAATTACTTCTCATTTTATAAAATAATAAGACACGAAGTCCCGGTATACTCTACTAAAAATTTACTAAAAAATGATTATAAACTTCAGTTTTATCTAAGCTAAACTATCCCATCTCAAAAGTTTTCAGTGCAAGTGTACATAAAAATATAACTGACCTTGCAAGTACTCCAGCAAGGAACCATTTTTCATAAGTTCAGTGATGATATAAATCGGTTCTTCTAGGGTGCACACTGCATACAGTTGGATGAGTTTGTTGTGTCGCAATTTCTTCATAATCTGTGCTTCAGCAAGGAAATCCTTTGGGTCCATAGTGCCCGGCTTGAGGGTTTTAATGGCGACTGGGGTTGTATTGTTCCACAGACCCTCCCATACTTCGCCAAATTGGCCATGGCCAAGTTTTCTTGCGAATTTCAACGAGGACCGGTCTATCTCCCATTGGTCACGTGTTCTGTGTGATAAGCCTTCTGTAACGGGCTTCTCAACCTGCAATTAATAACATATAGTTTGTAGACATTTTATATAACCATTTTTTCACATAGTTTCATAATCATATCAAAGACGGTCACAAATAAAAGTCATATCTGTCTTTTATCATCATCATCCTCATTTCAGCCTATCTCTAGTCCACTGCTGAACATAGGCCTCCCCCTATAGAATGCCATAGTTGCCACGCTTGGCGGGCGGGTTGGCAATCGCAGTTTATTTATTCAGATGTTCCAGGAAGATGCTGCTGCCCATCTTCTGGTTTCAATTTTTCCCCTGCCGCCTTTTACGACACCCACGGGATGAGATGGGATGGCAGATTCCCTTAAGCCGTGAGGAAAATCATAAAGTGTACACTTTATTATGTTTGCTCAACATGAAAACGTAGAATAAAAAGTGTTTGAACATCATAGTAATCGCATCTAACATGGAAATAATTTCTTTATATAGCATGAGAAACAACAGATTTGAGACATAAGACTAGTATTTCTTAAGAATATGGCGTCATCGTATCACAGTTATATTTTTGCAATACAGTGATACAAAGGCAGATCCACGAGCAAGCACGATTCATTTCATACTTTTCTACCGTAGTAGCTAATTATGTAGAATGTGCATCAACCAAGCTTATTAGCGGCGAGGCAAATAAGGACACTCGTAACAATGGGCTGCAAAAAACTTAATAGTCATTAATATATTTAAACTATTATTTACAGTAGATACTAGTAAATAAGTGGTATTTTTACTTCTCTTTTATCATGAAAGAAAGTGACGAGACGTGCAAAATGGTCACCTGATGATAAGTGCAACACCTGTCCATTTCAACTTCTGTGTCAAATAATACTAGCTATAAGTGCCGTTCAAACCGAAACACAGTAATGTTTGCGGTAGTACCTACCTAGACCATAGAAATCCTACCGCCATTAAACTGCAATAGTAAACTAATTTGAAGAGGAATCACCAAATGCCGTGCGGTAGCGGCTTAAGAATATGTACCGCCCCATCTCATCCCGTGGGTGTTGTAAAAGTCGACAGAGGGAAATTAAAAACCAGAAGATAGGCAGCCGCATCTTCCTGGAACATCTAAATACAAAAACTGCGATTGCCAACGTGCCTGCCAAGCGTGGCAACTATAGCAAAATCCTCTTAAAATGAGAACTACAAACTTTCGTCGGCAATCCATAGATTGGAGAGGTCTATGTCCAGCAGTGGACTAATGATAGGCTTAAAAGATGATGATGATTATAGTGGCAATAACTATGCAATATATTGAAGTACAATATAAATGAGAATACGTTGAATCGATTACTTGCGTTCGACTATTAAATAAAAAAATCTTCTGTGAATTGCGAGATAGCCTTTTGCCACAATCATTATGTGACTCTTTCTTAGAACATAATCGATAGAGTCCGGAACGGAACGCCTAGTAAAGATATTTTTCAATAAATGTCCTTTTAATAATGATTCATTTACTGTAATTATATGCGGTCCAAAAATATTTTGTCGGATTAATTTACTTAGTGACTTATTTTTCTTTTTATTACAAAGTTGTGCTACAGGTACCATAATTTTGTACGATATTTCAAAAGTATCGAACCTTTTTGAACATGGCTAGGTAGGATTCTTATGCAGCAATCCATCTAGATAGGCCACCGCAGTGCCAGATATTCTGCCGTGAAGCAGTAGTGCGCAAACATTACTGTGTTATGGTTTTAAGGGCACTAATAGCTTGTGTAATAACTGTGATGATATGAGACTTAAGAACTGATGTCTCTTCGTTAGTATCCGATGAAGCTGTAAAAGCCAAAAAGGATAACAGCAATTACATCACCGAAATTATATATCTTCGATGTTACAGGGTGACGGAGTGCGGTGTTATTACGCAGTAGTTTTAGTTTACACAGCATCGTTTTGGACAGAGGTTGTACTCACCATTAGGTGAGCGATTTGCTCGTTTCGTCTTTTAATAATTTCCATATATAAAATCGGGCAGGCATAATCATTGTCAGTATTTCAATCCTGCTGTACGTGTGTAATAGTTTTTTATTCAATACGCGTTGTAACGCAACGCCGTCGGAGTCGGTGGTCTTCAACCGCGACCTGCGCCAGTCACGCTCGCCTCCGTCCGCGATCTTCGATCTTCGTTAACGATTGCTCGTTATCGATTCCACGTCCGATTAACTGTATCATCGATTTTAAATAAGATAAACGCTCTAATCTAAGTTTTTCGTCTTTTTCAATTTGACACAACGTGAGTCATGAGTTTGACGTTAACTAAAATAATAAGAAAAAGGGTTATTCTACTATGAACAGACAATTCCGAAGTTTTTCCGACATTTCCCTTAGTCTATTCTTTTAACTCACACAGGATGAGATAGGATGACAAACTCACCAAAATATTTATATATATATTTTATAAATATTTTAATAATTAAGGGAAAAGGCTCTTCAAAAACTAGGTTATAGACCATTTTACATTTTGCAAACGGATCTTAGCAAATTAACTTCCTTTCCTTCATTATAATGGATTTCCGCAAAGTAACGCCTCATTCTATTAACTATATTTCGATACTGTATATTGCATTTATTTCGCATCACGTCTCGTCAGTACAGAAGTATTGGTTACCTATATTGTCACAGACATCGTAACAATATGTAAATGAGCGACTAAAGTTATGCAACGTACAAATTAAATGCAAATTCGTAATAAAACAGTATTGGCATCGCGATCGCGCAGTCCCAACGTGTAAAGCGTATAGCAAATCGCGTCGTTGATGTAATCGGTCGTCGGCCCGTTGCACAAAGTAAGATTTGTTATACAATACGCCAAACTGTGGTTAGTGAGACAGTTTAAGTTTAACCATAAACTTTAAAGTCTAGTTCACGGTTAGAAGGGCAACCGTAAGCGTAACGTTTTACTTAGGCCACGTGATTTAGGTATGACACTGATCACGCTTCGAGAAAAAAAAGGACTAAAACATCAATATCTAAAATTATAAATGCGGAAGTAAAAAAAGTTTCTCTGTCCCTCTGTCTTTTTGTTACCTTCTCACAATTCTACCGCTGAACGGACATATTACACTTTTTATGCCGGAAAATCAAATAGTTCCCACGGGATATTTAAGGAACCTTTATTCACCCGGACGAACTCGCGAGCATCAGCTAGTTGTAAAAAAGTTACGACGATGTTTCTAACTTATCACAATCAATGTCACTGAGACAGTGATATTGATAAGTTAAAAATTAGCTTTCTAAGAAATCGTTCGCGATAACTCATTCGTTCTAGACAGGAACCAGAGTACTGTTTTCGTAATTTTAACTTCTGGGAGGATATCGACCATGGCGACATTTTTCATTAATAAAAGGAAATTGTTGTCCGATCAGGATAAATTACAGTGCAGTATTAACGCAACCATAAAGACATTTACTGGACTTCAAGTTCCAGTGTCCAATATCATGCCTATTGTGTAGATATGTAAGATTGGAGGAACCCAATATTTTTTAATATTTTATAAGAAAATCGATTATGATGCCATACCATTATCATCCATTACGATCGTTGCTATTTTCCTATGCTGCTTAATTTTTAATGTCATGACAATGATAATGGCACCTTTAGGTGGAATCTAACCAATTTTGCTATTAAAACTGTAAATTATAAAAACCATAGCTAACAAATTATTTTTAGATATATAATACGAATAAGAGAATACGAAATGTATGGTTTCACAATCGTTTTACAATGGTTACTATGACAATGGCGATCATTTGAAAACGATGTGTTATTAGAATACCGAAACTCATTTTGCGACAACGTCATTGTCATTTTGAAGCGATTGGTTTAGTAGAATTGGGGCCCAGGTTACGGCTGGGATTCGATCAGGAATTACGACTCAACAGGTAGATTGATACCTGAGACCGCCAAAAGTGTATTATAAAACAATGGTGGCAGACTGATATTCTATATTAATAAAATTACAGTATTACATGTAAATATAGGCGCTTGGCTTTTCACTCACCAATATCACAAAGCTATACGTGCAAACAGATTATGATCGCAGCTTATCTATATTGTGGTGCAATCAATCAGACGTTCAAGCTGCACTCTCTATTAAGAAACATACCAGCGTAGGCAAAACGAAGTGTAGCAATAACGGACGCGATGCGAACAAGTAAACAGAAGTTAATAATTTTCTGTTTTAGATACCCTCTGGGAATTCATCTCCTGCCATTGTTTAATTTAGGCTCACGTCAGGTCTCGACGCGTAACGAATTTTTAATTTGCTCCGGCCGGTTATGCTATGTTTTCAAAATATTATTTGGGGACAGTACCTACTGATTAATAAAAGCAGCTGGAAAAGAAACTTTAAAATAAATAAATAAATGTGAAATTATGTGATATGTTCTAAACATCTCCTGCAAACAATTAAACAAATCATTTCATCGTCATCGTTTCAGCCTAGCCATAGATAGCCAAAGTTTGTAGCTTTCATATTGGAGAGACTGCAATAGTTGCTACGCTTGGCAGGCGGGTTGACATCTGCAGTTCATTTATTCAGATGTTTCAGGAAGATGCTGCTGCTCATCTCCTGGTTTTCGTTTTCCTTCTGTCGACTTTTACGACACCCACGGGATGAAATGGGGTGGTAGATTCTCTTAGGCCGCCATCACACGGCACGAAACAAAGCATTTAGTCTCCAATTGGCACTTTACCTACAAATATGAGGACCTCTATGTTTAAAGCTCTATATTAAAATAAACATTGACACAAGAACAAAACGTTAATTAGAAAAGAAATGAACTGGGTTGTAAAGACGTGGTTGTAAACTCAACAATGGTGCTCATTAAAATATTAAAATCAACGTAACACTTTTAACATTTAATTTTATATGGTGTACGTGACAAAAAAATCGTAAAGAAGTGACTCAGTGTAATTTAATGCGCTTGTCAAGACGATGTCAAATTTACCTTACAAGTGACTACAGAAATAATTGTACCCCTTTTTAAATATATTGCGCGCACGAAAGAGTGAGAGATTAATTAGCATAGTTGATTGTACGGAGAAGAAGCGAGGAATCTAAAATGTATATTATAATATGTGTTACATATACATTGAATTGAATAAAATAAAACATTGTCAATCACATAATAGTCTGTCGTTTGGTTACGTTCATAATGCCAATGTCAAACGCATAATGGTAGAGATTATCGCAAAGAAAAAAAATGTAGCCAACAAATAATCGTAATTACTGAAACATCAATAACGTTCAAACTTAAACATTTTATGAATTTCAGTCGAGTTTTGAACACAGGGCGACCGCTACTATAAGTAGCGGTTGACCTGTGATAAATAAATTATTAGGCTATTTTTTAAACATTTTTATGTATACTTGATTTATTGTGAATCAAAACGATTACAATGATTACGATTGTCTTTGCATTTTCTTGGAAGAAAAGCTTCGCTACCAAACAACAGTCACCATTATTAAGTGGTAATAAAATAGATACAAATTCCATTACTTTAATAACAATGGATTCTACCACTGATTAATTCACACGATTATTCTTTACGAAACAGAACAGTGGATAAATCGTAGATTTTATATTAAGTGATCGGAAACAGCTTTCACCATCAATTTTTAGTTTAGTTAACCAGAAATGTAATAAATTCACATATTATCAATTCGTTAAGTTTCGCTGCGCCGTCTAAGCGTTATGTAGCGTTTGTTGCTATCGCCAATTCTTATGCCTAGCGCGACGTGTTCGGAGGGGAGGCCCTATGTCCTGCAGTAGACTGTGTCAGCGTTGAATACCTGCTAACTTACTTAAAGGCTAAGGCATGTTTGTGTTAAAGAACTAAAGTTTTTGTAATGTGATTTTATTAAATATCTTCAGACTGAAGAATTTCATCAGATTAAACGAAGGCGTGCAATGGTTGAGTTACAATCGCAATAAGTAAGTCAAGGAAAATAAAATTTTCCTTGATAGCTGACGCATTGAGATCGAATTATTATTTGAAAAGCAAGTTGTATAAACAATACTCTTGGCCACCATGGCCATTGGGAGCGCTCAATTTAGTTCGCACTTTCATGGCGAATTAGTTGGCTCTTTTAGTTCGTTACGTCTTTTATTAAAAAAATATTTCAGTATCACTAAATTGTTAATCATATTTGAAAAGCAAATAATAATAAACATTTTTTAATTTAATTGAAACAAATAAAAATGTTTAACAATTCAATAAAATTAAGTATATGAAATATTTATTTCTAATGCATACATACAGTCACGCCTTTTTCCAATACAAGGGGCAGGCAGAGGCCACACATGTAGCCCACTTGTCGCCCTCGTGGGAAACGAGACGTAACGAGTGGCGAACCACGTTGCGGCCATTTTCGTACGAGTCAGAAAATTCTTAGTTCCCATTGCGTTTCCACGAGCAATTTAGTGACAGCATTGCATATGATGGTATTCTGCGCAAATAAAGGCTGTGCGTACAATACCTTAGTCGCCTCTTACCACACCTCGCTAAGAAAGAGGTAGGTGCGCAATACTACTCTGTCGGACACCTATTGGCTTCCGGACACGTATCGGCTTAATTTCTAATGTTGATTAAATAATTTAACAATTGACACGAATATTCTTGAGTAGATTTAAATACGACAAATATGGCACATTAAATATTTGGCAGGTATAATTACTTTAGTATATTATGTAATAAATAAAATAAAATAAAATAACATATTTCAATTTTTAAATTTATTATACGAATTTTTACGAGAGTTCTCTTAAAAGCGCAAAATCGAATCATTCGCTTAGTTCGTGTACAAGAGCGCTCTTCCGACGTAGGTCGTTCATGAACTACCCAAGACTAACAAACAAAAAAAAGTTTTAATGATGTTATTATTATATCTTGATTATTAAAACTAAAAACAAACACACGGAATGAATTTTAATTAGATAGACGCTTGTAAGTTTTTGTAATGTAATTTTTTTATAATGTTTATTTACAATGGACAATAGAGGTCATATAAATTAAACGAAAAAATAATAATAAGGAGAAATCGTTCACATCACGGTAAAGTGCATGCATGTATGAAGTGGAACCAAAGATCCGCACTAAGATGCTCAGTGTATAGTGGGCACTATATATGCGGTCGACTATAAGCTTATTTTTAGCACCAATTTCTTGGCTTTTTCAACTTATCACTTTGGCAACACGTTTGCGGCTTTCGGCGACAGTTACTTTGTTTCGTGAAGGCAATTTCAGATGAATCGCTGTGACATAAGAGTTATAAATATATAGAGAGTAACTTTACTTATTTTATGCATATAACCTCATTGTGTCGCAGACAAGTTGCAACGTTCTGATTCCGTGGAAGGACGCGAGAGTGAGATGAATTATGGATTTCCAAAAGACGTATGCTGATTTGTTTGACAACAAGGGCTGTCCCAGTTCTCTAAGTGACATGGCAATGAAAATGAAAATACTTAATTTTTTTACGTACGAAACATAAATTTCGTTTGTTAAACGTCTTCTGTTTTACAAACCACCACCGTTTCGAAATGAGGTTCCTTAGGCGGAGAAAAAACTTCGTTGGTGCACTCCACTTTTTTGTTTTTATTTTAGTAGAAGTTATTTTGTTTTTCGGAAAAAGGTTCCTGCCTGCGTAGTCTATAAAAAATTGAAATTAGAGGCTTTTATTTGTTACGCGAGGCTTCAATTTGCATTTGGTCATTACATTTTTGTTTCATGGCACAATAAATATTTGGTTCAATCTCTGGTCTCTTAATAAGTGGTTTAGAAAATTTATAGCTCTTTTTTTGTGTCTTGATAATCTTACTACAATAATAAAGCTAGAATACGTACGTAACGTTAGCGTAATCTCAATAAATAATAAACCTTTTTGTAATTAATAGCCTGCATGCTCTTCAAGGATCCGCACGATGAGAACCGAACCTTTGGAACGTGTCCACGGCACAGGAGAAATCATAGTGTGAGGCATCGTTTAAAATAAAAAAAAAGAAATTAAAGAATAATGAAAAAAGACGTAGACAAAAAATATCAGATATATATTAGTGCGACCCCAGTGTCGTAATCATCATCATCATTTCAGCTTGTCTAAGTCCACTGTTGACCACAGCCCCGAATTACTGCATAGGAATCATACCACCAGCTCTCTTGCTCGTTTCGTGACGTCGAAATCTATAAAACATTACTTAATCATCATCATTTCAGCCTATCACTAGTCCACTGTTGAACAGCCTTCCCCATAGATTGCCACAAAAGTTTGTAGATCTCATTTTGAGGGGATTTTACCAAAATTTCCAAGCTTGGCAACCGCAGTTTATTTATTCTGACTCTGATGTTCTAGGAAGATGCTGTTGCCCATCTTCTGGTTCTAATTTTCCCTCAATCAACTTTTGCGACACCCACAGTATGAGATGGGGTGGTAGATTCTCGTAAGCCGCCACCACAAAGGAAACTTATATAATAATATTATTTAAACATGGCTAAACAGCAGATGCATACAGCCCTGTCCGAAACGAAAGCGGGGTCATCTCGACCTTGGCATTGGTCGCTCGAACGCGAAACTGGAATGGTCATTCACAATATAATAATACAAAATAGTGCTTTATTACACCGCGGTTTAAGCTTTTGCATTTTACCTCACCGGATCTCTATTCTGAACATATTACTAAATTGACGGCCATAAATAATCAGAGCATAAGCTATAATATATTCTATTACGTATAACTGTTGCCATTATTGAAGAATTCATAAAGATTTCATCTAATAGCTACGTGATGGATTATGTTTTCTCGCAATATTTATTACGGTGGAATTTGCACGTGTCATAATTCGTTGTCTCGAAGTATTATAAATATGGAACAGTACCGCCGAGTTGATTTAGTTTTACATTATTAATCATTTCGTGCGACCGCGTGGCCTAGTGGTCAGAGTACCTGACTTCTAAGCCGCGGGTCCTGGGTTCGAATCCCAGCCGGAACCGACATTTGTGCTAAAAACATAAATTGTTGGTTTTCGGGTCTGGTTGTGTTGTTATTGTCCCCGTGTTTCTGACACTGCATCTTAGCCTCCCCCCGATCTTATCGCATCAGCGTTACATCGGGCGCGGGTAGGTTGAGACGAGTGAGTGCCTCTGTGTTTACGCGTACACTTGTGGCACTATAATATCTCCTGCGCAGTTGATGGCTCTCGACTGTAGTCGGCAGTTGTCGCCGTGGTCGAAGTCGGCTAGGAGAACATCATCATCATTAATCATTTCTATTAATTCATTCTTAAATCGAATATATGCTCTGTTTACACCTATTAGTGACCCTAGTAAAGAAATATTTAAAAAAAAATTATGCGTGACATTAAAATGTACTACTCCGTTACGACGCCGTGGTAGCTCAGGGGAGGGTGCTCGCCTCTAATTTCATAGTACGCGAGTAACCTGGGTTCGATTCCCGGTACCAGCACCTCTACAATTGTTCTACAATTTTAAGTGCTGATTTACCACGTGTTTAGCGGTGAAGGAAAACATCGTGAAACCTGCATGTCCGAGGAATAGAAATATTACAAGTCCGCCAACCCGCATTGGAGAAGCGTGGCGGACTATTCCCGGCTCCAAAGCCCTCTCAGAAATGAGAGGAGGCCTGTGCTCCGCAGTGGGACATTTATAGGCTGTTGCTTTACTTTTTTTACTCCGTTACGTAATGGCGTAATTAACATTGTAAGTCAGCAAGTAACACTTAAAAAAACTTGACCAAAGAATGAAGCCGGAGAATTTATCTAAATTAATACAATGAATATTTAGGAAAAAGCTAAAAACAAATGTCAATATACTTATTACGTTCTTGATTTGAAAACCAGATTCTTTAGCTTTTTTTTATTCATGTAAATTTGGACACATTTACATCGAATAAAGTTCAGTGACGTGCACTAGCGCATATACATTTTAGTTTTAAATTTAGCTCCAATAACCTAATCGTATAAAGTACGTACTGCGAAACGTGATGTTGCAGGTTCAAGGCCCACTTTCGACTATTATCGTGAACCATCTCATAACACCAGCTTTAAAGTCTAGTTCACTCCAACTAATTAACAGAAATATTATAAACTACGAGTAGCTGAATCCCGAGACTTCGTCCACGTGAACAAAGGTTTTTTAAATATCCCGTAAAAACTATTTGATTTTCCGGGATAAAAAGTACCATATGGCCGTCTCCAGGACGCAAGCTATATCTGTGTCAAATTCCGTCAAGATCGTTTTAGCGGTTCAACCGTGAAATGGTCAAAGAAAAAAAAACAAATAGACAAAGGGACAGAGAGAGTTCCTTTCAAATTTATAATGTTGGTATGGATGTTAATAGCATTGCCAATATTCTTCAAAAATAAAAAGACAAAAAATTTAAAATGTTAGAACATAAGGTTCATTAGTTCAATGCAGAAAGGTTCAAAATCTTTCTTGAGCACAGATAAGTTAGTGCTTATGACTGGTCATATAAGATCAATGTCTGGAAGGCGTTGAAAGGTGGTAGTAAGTAAATTGGTATTTTTTATTTGACTTTTATCTTTGTAAAGGTAAAGAAATTTTTAATTACTACAATAGTATTGTAAATATATTCCTGTTTCATTCAAATTAAGTTACTATGTAGTTGTAGGAATACATGTACTGTTTAATTTAATTTTGGACAATGACTGAGTACTACCTGATTTTTTTCTGTACTGATTTCAGTAACTTGTGTGCATATGCCGTCTAGCAGCTTCCTACCTTCTAAACTGACGTTTCATGTCATGAATAATATTATGAGATAAATGATCAAAAGATAATTATTTTTCATTGCTGTTTTGTTCATGTCTGTAGTTAATATGTACAATTCATAAATTACATTAGTACAGGCGGGATACGAACCCGGTCGCTTATTAGAATATTAAACGCGTTTGTAATCCAATTAACGTTCATAAATATACAGCCGATAGGTGTCCGGCAGAGAAGATTAGCACCTACCTCTTTCCTACCTAGGTGTCGTAAGAGGCGACTAAGGTATTCTACGGACAGCCTTTATTCGTGAAGAACAACGCCATAATATGCAATGCTATCACTATACTGCTCGTGGAAACGTAATGGAGAGTAAGAAATTTTTTTTTGGCTCGTACCAAACTGGCGGCGACGTGGTTCGCCATCCGTCACGTCTCGTTTCCCGCGAGGGCGAAAAGTCGGTACGTGTATGGCCTCTGCCTACCTCTTATATTAGAAAAAGGCGTGACTGTATGTATTGAGGTACTACTATACTGTATGTATGTATGTAACTATAATTTTCAATGAACAGTAACAATACAGAAACGCTAGTCATCTTTGTCTGTCATTCGCTAAATACATACAATACATATATTCACAAATATCCAGTGAAAATTCTCACGCGTTCCGCCGCGGTGTTCATCGAAAGCCATAAATTTTATGAGCGCGGCGATATTGAATTTTGCGATTTATGCTCGTTCGTAATAATAAATAACGCGAATTGACGAACACGACCCTGATATGACAGCGTAATCCTTCAAGAATTGAACAAATTTAAAGCCGATATTAATTTTAAAATCGTCGTTAGTGTATCATTAGTATTCACTTTATCAAGTTTATATAATAGCACGATAAAGTATTAAATCAAGATTCGTAAGTTGCATTACATTTATGACGAGACAAGTAAATCGTTCACCTAATGGTAAGTGCAACGTCTGTCCGTAACAAGTACCGTGCCATTCAGAACATCTGCGTGGCAGTACACACTGCGCTCGTCACATGAGACATCATTTCTTCAGTCTCATGCCCGGTTACATTAGCTATCAAAAAACTACCAAACAAATGAATAGTAAAAAGATTCGTGACCAAATATGGAGAATAGTTAAACTTCCTGCAACTTCGTCACTTTTTTATTTATTTAAACTTTATTGCAAACCTTTAAATAAAAAGGTAACAAAGGGCGGACTTAATGCCTATAGGCATTCTCTACCAGCCAACCCATGGTGTGGTGAGAACTGGTGATAGGTGCAGCATAAATACTTAAATAAAACATAAGCTTACACATACATACACACATTAATACTTACATACAATATACATATATACAGACGCACATATAAATAAATTAATATATATACACACACACACACAATATATATATATACATACACACTAATAATTGCTAATGATACTCGTAATTGCATTTTAATTTTTACTTTCAATTTCAATTGCAATTGTTAATTTCTAATCAAAAAAACTTAAAAGGCACTAACCTGCACGCAAGGTTTATTAAGCGAGACGCACAGTCCGTCGGCGTCCTTGCTATAGTGCTCCACGAGTTCTTGAAGCGTGCGGAAGGTGGTGCGGCGGGCAATGAAGAACCCACCCTCATCTAGCTGCCTGATGCGATAGTGCTTCACAGTGTCGCCGTCTCGCACTAACGAATGAGTAATAATTATGTATTATAGTTATGAACAGTGAAAGTAATAACACGTTAGTAATCTTAACGCTAAACGAAATAATATTCTTATATTGATCAATTTACACAGGTGTTTTAAAGTGTTTCATCATCACTCATGTGCCGTGTGGTGGCGGCTCGATAAAAGAATACTACCACTCCATCTCATCCAATGGATCTCGTAAAAGGCGATTAATGAATTAAACTGCACTGTGCACCCAACAGCGCATGATAGCGATGACCACCTATCACACCAAGTGCATTATATTGTTTTGGAGAAACGTGGATTGTGGCAGTCATCTGTTTTTGCAGTGAGTGCCCAGTCTCTGACTACCCCTTATGGGATACAGTCGTGATCTTATGTATGTATGTAATATGTATCATCACTCATCTCCAAAAGATTGTCGCAAAAGTTTGTAGCTCTCATCTTGGGAGATTTTGCTATAGTTGTGTTGTCCCACGGGATGAGATGGGTGGTGGATTTATTTTAAACGTGTTTACTTTTTTATATAAGTTAAAAAGTCTATATTCGCATGCATCAAATCTTATGTTCCCATAGTTTTCACACAAATGTTTATTTTATATTGGATGGCGTATACATGATAGGTTATAAACGTTCCAAGATTAGGAAGGGGCTTCCTCTCCCAAATTGAGATTTGGGAGGGTTTTTGAAGCCAAGAAGAGGTAGCCACGCTGCTTTAAAACAAGTCGTTTTAAAACAGCGTGGCGCAGACTTCACCCTCCTGTCCATATTAGCCCATCGTAGTCGTAGAATAGTAATAGTTGCCACACTTGGCAGGTGGGTTGGCAACCGTAGTTGTTGTATAAAAACGTTCCAGGAAGATGAAGTTGACTGCTGAAGACTAATGCCCTACTACTATTTTCTTCTTAGATGTTGATTTTCTGCAGTTTTCCCTTCCTTTTCCATCGATGGTTAGCGGACAAGTAATAAATCAGCACTTTAAATTAACTCTGGTTACTGCTACGAGTACTATGTAAAAGAGTGCCACGACTCGAAAAAATAATCCGACTCGTTGAAATTGCTCGTTAGTTTCGTAATACCCGTATATTAATTTAAATTGGTCACATCTGGTTAACTTATAATTATTGTACTACGTAACTCTGTAGAAGTTGGTTGATGTACTTCATTTATAGCTTCTAGTGACAGCATACATGCTATGATTGTCTAGATGATTTGAAACTAATTTACCGTCAGCACTAGTAGACGAGGTATATGAAGTTTGATGAAGTGGACAACGAAATATATTTCTTCATTTCATAAAATATAAAACTGTGATATTTTTCTCGTAGGCAGATTTATGTTTTTTTTATTAAATCAATAGACCCTGTCAAACAAAGATCATTTCAATAATATGTTGAAAGTGAAAGAAATATGGGAGAGTTGTGTTGTATAACTATATATTCTTCCTAAGGAACGTACCCAAGTATTATAAATTATTTTGAATTTTTTTTGTAATGTACTTTTAGCACTACTTTTAAATTCGAGTAATGAGTGGAATGGAGAAACATGTCGAAAAGTTATAAGAAAATGGTCAAATTTTTTAATATTATATTCACAATGTGATCTGCGTTCAAGATATCCCATCACTGAAATAATTAGACATGATAAAAGGTTTCCGTTTTACGAATTTTCATAAGCTCTGAGAGTTCATAGGGTTGTGATTACAATGCTGTAAAGTGAAACGGAGGGAAACCTTTTAACTATAGCTTGATACGAGTAATACAAAGATTCATTGAGAACTCTTCAAGTGAGTGTTCCGCAGCCTGAATAAAGGTTTAGTTAGAAATACACTACTAGCGTGAAGAAAAGAGTCCTTTATATAATGTGTTTATATAAATTATCTTAAATACATAATTGCTTGGAAATATTAAGCAAAACATTTATTTTATTGCATAAAGTTACGAAACGAGCAAACGGTCACCTGATGATAAGTGCAACGTCTGGCCATAACAATTGCTGTATTACCCAGAACATTTCTGTGTAATATCACACTGCACGCCTGAGACATCAGTTATAAAGTGTCATATGCCCAGTGATTATGCTGCAAAAGATCTACTCAGAAAAACTCAATGTCCTTCAACTTACTACAGTATATTGTCATGCTATCATGTCGTTTGACTGTTATCAATGTTTGTCTTGATAACAATTAATTCTGTTAATTAAATCTGTAAAATATTCTGGGTCAGACAGACAGATAGCATTTGTAATGGGCAGACGTTGCAGTTACCATCGTAACGCTTCGTCCATTACAAAAAAAAAACTGTAAATATATATTATTAATGAAGACATAATGTAGCATGTAGCGGCATCAGAAAATCCTCCACCCCTTCTTGTTCAACAGTTTTTTCTTATTACATAGAGCGACGAAACGAGCAAAACGTTCACCTGATGTAAAGTGCAACGTTTACCCATAACAATTGCTACGTCACCCATAACATTTCTGTGTGACACCTACACTGCGCCCGTCGCCCTGAGACATCAGTTCTTAAGTCTCAAATGCACGTAGCGTTTCTGCATAGGAATCCTAACAGCAGTTGTCGAAAGAGTGGTATTAGAGAAATACTAAAATATCTGCACTACGTCCTTTTAAGCTCAGTTGGGGTGGTTAACAGGAATATTAGTAATGTTAATAGCATTGCTAGTGTTTTAAAAAAACACTAACTTACAGTGCCCTAACTTTCGACAAATAGCGCAAGAATATCTGCAATACCTAGATCGGTGACGGGCAGCAGCGTCTAAAGTGCTAGACGTCTGATGGAATCTCCAATCGACCTCCAAAGTGTGAAGATTATTAGCAAATCCTTTAGACATGAGCAATTTCTAGATCAGCAGTGCGACGCGTAAACTTTGAATAAGACGGCACAAAGTACCCATGCAATAAAACAGTATAAAATCTATACCAATAATATAATATGAAGTGTCTGTCTGTAATTTTGAAATACAGAGACACTTTTTACAATAAAATAAACAGAGTTATGGCAATAAAATATTTTTGTATCAAATTTTTTTTTTATCACTTTAAAGACAAATACTTGTCATCTGCAGGCGGGTATACATTTTATACAAATGTTGCTTCACGTTTCTATAAGAGTGGATGAGCAAAATTATATATTTTTTTATTTCATAAAAGTGACGGAAGGAGCAAAACGTTCACCTGATGGTAAATGTAACGTCTGCCCATAACAAATGCTGAGTCACCCAGAAAACCACCGTGCGTCAGTTCTTAAGTCTCATACGCCCAGTCATTACGCTAGCTCTCAGTGCCCTTCAAACCGAAACACAGTAATGTTTGCACACTACTGCTTCACGGCAGAATAACTGGCCCTGGGATGGTACCTACCTAGATGGATAGGAATAGGAGTAACTAACTCAAACATAACTAAGAATGAGATGATTGTATGAAACTAAATATTGTTATGATTTTTGATATCAAACCAAATACCAAATACAAAGACCATTGTAATTTTTGCACAAATTAATAACAATTTCATGTAATTCTATTCAACAATGAATTTCTAAATTCTATCTCCGTCCAAATATTATCCACTTACGTGTTTCAATAAAAAAGCTGTGTTCAATACCTGTTTAACTTATTAAATGGGTAGGTGGTCATCGACCGCCATCATCCTGACATTTGAAAAGCAAAAAAGAACGTTATTTCATCTTAAATGCAACTAAAATAATAGCATTTCTTGATAAAATACCTATAATAATTATTCAAGTTAATTAACAATGCTATCTGTAGATAAACGGGTATATAACACTTTAAGCTATTAGCTGCCATTTCTTTAGCGCAAATGCCGCACAAAGTTGAATTGATTTTTTTGAACGGTGCCTCACACTAAGATTTGTTATGAATCGTTAGTACGTTTTACGGACATAAATGTCCCGTGCACAACCCAACCAGACACGAAACAACCAACAATTTCTATTTCTTAGCACACATTAATGACTCCGGCTGTAGTCGGAAGCCCGCTGCGTAGAAGTCAGTCATTCTGAACACTAGGCCACGCGGCACTTTTAAGATATTCGCGTACTGCACGCAATATTATGTGAAATAACTACCACTTCTATTTTTAAACGCGTATGATATAAAACAACAAACCAATATATTGACAGTTTTTTTTTTTCAATCGAGAATCGATTGTTTGAGACGGACAACTACGAGTATTTAAGACAATCATATAATCTCATTTCACTAAAGTCAACGCTGTAAAGCACCCTTGAGGTCGAAGATCGAAAGCACGTTAGTCTAGATGTCTATAAACTTTTTAAGAATATGCCTTATTACTTTTACAAGGGTAAGGATAATGGATGATGGCCTGTCTAGACCAATTGTTCGGAATATAAGTAAAAAATGAAAGAAACCTTCTGTGCTTGCCAGTAAAAGTTCTTAACTAATAAAATCGTAATGAAAGATGTCCCTCCCGGATCATTCTCCCGCCATCTCGTATTTCTAATTACCTTTGTAAATGCTAGTTTGAGGTAAAGTATACGACTAATTAGCTTTTTTAATTCCTAGACTAATGATATTATTCGGAAGAATTCAAAACAATGTAAATTTACGTCACTTAGACGTAAATTTAGATGAAACACTAAATCAAGTTAAGAAGAAGTCAAAAAGATGAGGCAAATTATTTCTCCAAAAAGCGGAATTTAAACAATCACACGTCATACAATAAGATTTATTATATTCTTACTAGATAGATAATCTGCATAACACTAAATGTAGGTGCAACTTCCCATAAGTAACAGCCTAATAAATATGTTGAGCACAGGATTCCTCTTTTTTTTTGAGAACTTTGGAGATGGGAAGTGTCAGCCAGGCTCCGCGGACTTCACTTGTTCTTGTAATATTTTTATTTCTCAGACATGTGGGTTTTCTCAAGATGTTTACCGCTGATTACGTGGTAAATCAACAATTATAACTGTTCATAACAATTTTTGAAGTGCCGCCCACGAAATCGATTTCAGACCGTCGTTGCCACTATGAAATTAAAGACGTACGTCCGGCCACTGATCTACTAGGGTTCTCCCAAAAAATGGTAATGTAATTTTTGCATCATTCCAACAAATACAAAGACCATCTTCTTTTCTTCAGAAACATACGAATATAGTTAGGAGTAGATATAATCAGTTACCGTGATGTATTCAAAAATGGGTAATTAATTTTTTGTAATTTCACATAATTTATGAGTTTTGTTGAATTTTCTCGTAACAACTCGGGAGATACTATTTCAGAATCTTTTCTACCATTTGTTGAGAAAGCCGTAGGCAGATTTATGCGAGTCCCATTGTTATGCATACACGGAGTTTAATCGCCGGCGCGGGATTAACGGATCATATATAGTACTAACGTTATTTAAGTACAAAATTTAGTATTACATTAAATCATCTATTTATAGGTTATATCACCGTAAATCCCTCACTGTTACAACTTTACGAGTATATATTTTTTATAGAAGAGAGGGCAAACCAGCAAGTGGCTTACCTGATGGTAAGTAATTACCGCCGCCCATGAACATCTTTTCTGGAAGTTCCCTAAGTCATGTCGGTGCGGAAAAACTGCAGGCGGTAGAAGATTCCGGAGAGTTTGTGCGTGACAGAAAATTCCTAGAAAAGCGCATCCCGTGGGTGTCGTAAAAGTCGACAGAGGGAAATAAATACCAGAAGATGGGTAGCAGCATCTTCCTGGAACATCTGAATGAATAAACTGCGGTTGCCAACGCGCCTGCCAAGCGCGGCAACTATGGCAAAATCCCCCCAAAATTAGAGTCACAAATTTTTGTGACAATCTATGGGAGAGGCTTATGTTCAGCAGTGGACTAGTGATGAGCTGAAGTGATGATGAATCGAATTTTGCTTTTTCAATGAGATTCAACATAAAAAAAAACCCATATTTGTTGATCAATTTTAAATATACATTTAAATATACAACCCACCGTCACATTTTTATTAAAGGTTTTTATGATAATTACTATAAGTAAAATAATATTAAAAAGAGAGAAGAGAGCGAATTTGGTGAGTTTGTGAATATGTGAAGGGAATCTCCGGAACTACTGAAACTATTTGAAAAATTCTGTCACAATTTGGAAGGTACATTAGTCATGATGGACATGGGCTATTTATTATTATATAATTATATTATATTACAGTGAAACTATTATTTGTTGCACACTAACGCCTAAATACGCGACCAATGAGGAGTTATATTTTAACAACTCTTGAAAGAGAAGACTAGCTTTCAGAAAGTAGTAGACGTTCGTATAGATATTAACATTGTCTTTGCAATTGTTATATAAATATATTGCAAATTTTTTTTATATATTTTATAAAGAATTTGTTAATGGAAAAATCTTGAATTTTGATACTTTTTCTATACAACTATTTTATTAATTGTAGAAATAAACAGAAGAAAAAATGTTAAAAAATGGATGATTGACTGAAGTACGGTGAATATACTTTTCTATCTTGAATAAGAGCATAATTGGTTCCAGATATATTAATTACGTTTGAATCACAACTGATACCAAATTCCATAGAACTCATATTTTTTTAAATTTTTGTAAATATTCGTATGTTTTTATCGAAATTAAACAATAAAATACACACGTTAGCAACATGTTTGCCGCACTCAGGATACGCATTAGCTACGGTATTGTAATGCTTTTTATGCCCAAATGCATGACCAGCGTCTACTTTATTTACCACCAATTACGAGCACCATCTGACGAGGTAAGTAGAGAATTATATTATATCGCTCTTACACGGTACATTACATTGAACATTTAACATATTTTGTTGACTATTTTACGTTTTATGGTATTCCAAGAATGGTAATATGATTATCTTAACTATGTCAGAGTGGTGTCAGGGAATTTTATAAAGAAGTTTATCAGACACCTATAAAATTATACTTACAAATACTGACATTATGCAATAATTAGTATCTTCGAAGAATCATTACGTATCATAAAGTAATGAAAAAGCGATGATTTTGAAATAATTACGTTACGTCATCCGACTAATGTGTTTATATGGAATATAAGCAATAACTCAGATATTTTATAATTGCATTTGTAATTTATGTTATTGACTGGGTTTATGGTATAGTACAGATAATATTCTTTTCCTTAATAGCTCTGGGTTCATTGAGTTCGGCCAGCAGGAAAACTAATTCATTAAATTTGAAAAAGTCATCGTAGGACGACACTGACAAAGTTTTCCGGAAACAACTTATAGTAAACAATAATAATACACGATCAGGAAAATGCAAGAATAAAAATACGAATTTGGCTAACACATATCTTAAACAAATTAAATAAATTACAATATGAAGTATATATATATATATATGCAGTCACGCCTTTTTCCCCTTATAAGGGGTAGGTAGAGGCCACACAAGTAGGCCACTTTTCGCCTTCGCGAGAAACGAGACGTGACGGGACCATGTCGCCGCCATATTGGTAAGAGTCAGAAAAAAATCTTACACCCCGTTGCGTTCCCACGTGCAGTACAGTGACAGCATTGCATGTGCTGGTGTTATTCTGCACGAATAAAGGCTGTCCGTACAATACCTTAGTCGTCTCTTACGACACCTCGGTAGGAAAGAGGTAGGTGCTATTCTACTCTGCCGGACATGCATGTTCAATTTCAATCAAGCAATTCAATCTAGCATGTTTCGTTATTCCGCATACTTTTTCGAGTTAATACCTAATTGCACCAACAAGTTTGAGCTACAGTCACGATGCAATCACAAAAGTTATTTTTAGAATCATCAATGGGCAAAAGAGGATATCCGACAGGTACTACCGCAGTGCTCGTTATTCAGCCGTCAGGCAGTAGTGTGCAAACATTACAATGTTTCGGTCTGAAGGGCACTATGTGCTAGTGTAATTACTGGACATGTGAAACATAAGAACAAGTCTTAGGGTGACACGGGCGCAGTGTAGTGCCCCCACAGAAATGTTCTGGATGACACAGCATTTGTTATTGGCAGAGGTTGCGCTTACTAGATAACGATTTGCTCGCCTCTTCATATTCTTTTATAAAAAAAATATATATAAATAGTGACTTACGGTTCTATCCTGAATAAATATGAGTAATAGTTTTAAGATATTTATCTATCGAGCTAGCATTTAGCAACTTTGTTCCCACGGCGCCGGCGCCCGTTCCAGGGGCCTTAGAAAAAATTTAACCGGTTTTACCGTCGGGATCGAATCTTCACGGCGTGCCCATAGACAGGTTTTCTACTAGAATAGTTAGCACAATTTTATTTGTAACTAGCCATTGCCCTCCGCTTTAGTCACGTAGTTATCTTTCCCTTTATCCCTTTCCCGTTGCGTGATTTTTTTATCGTTTACGATAAATGTATTATACATTAAGTTTACAATGACAACTACGTAGAAGGTTCCAATATTTGTGATTGAAATAAAAATAAATAAGCTGCCATTAATAACCGAGGGGACCTAATGGAGATTAAGATTTTTTTGAATCTCAAAATGGCGGCGTCCTTGTCTAGAAGTGGGCTAGTTTCCAAGCTTAGCAGGCTGTTTGGTATTTGAAGAATTATGTTTTGAATTTAGGAGGATGTGCTGGCTATCACCTTGTTTGATCATTCCTTTTTGAAAATTAAAGGGTCAGTTCAATTTACCTGATAGTGAGAAGTCGTTGTGACGGCTCTCGGAATCGCGGATAAGGAAAGCGCCGTGCTCGTTCTCCGGCAGGAGCAATTTTTTCTCGGCTTCGATCCGCTTTATCTTGCGGAAGTACCATCTGTAACAAAACGGGAGATCGCTTAGTGATTTCTTTGTCGTTAGCATTAAAAATATTAACGGTCACAAATAATGGATAGATTTTATTAAAAGCGCAGAGTCCAGAAAGCGGCTATGACTCAACGACCGCGAATTAATGAGTATTTCGCATTCAACAGGCGTGCGTTTGCTGTACCAAGAGCTCCAGCATACCGTAGTAGACATTTCAAATATGAGAAAACTACATCTTTGAAGATTTATTACTCATCGAAAAATTATTGCACTAACACAAGCAGCGCCCGACAGTAGCGGGCATTTATTGCGAAGGTTAGGACGAAATGTGAAATTGGGAGCAAAACAAAGTATCTCCTCGTTAGGACAGCACACGTTGCAACACGGAGACCGACAATAGCGGCAAGTATTGCATGAAATTCCACGCGACGTTCACGCGAGGTCGTTGTGAATATTACGAAGAGTATAGCAAATCTTTGGAAATTATTAGATGGCGAATGCTTTATTGAGACACAAACAAAAGCGATAGCATAGTAGCTAAAACGGCTTAAACTGATGATTAAAGGGCAAGGGATAATTTGTTTTAAATACGTAAGACAAACAGAAAATTTTAATGGATATTCTGAAATGGCTAAAGAGTGAACCTATGATTTTATAAAACACTATATTATGTTAAGCATATTTTTACCGATAAATATGTTGTAAAATATGTTTTTGACAAGTACATTTTTTTCTCACAGTGACTACGTATTCAGAAAATCATAATTTAATTGCAGTTATTTTAATTTCTTCATCACACATTAGTAAACGGAAAAGTTAATGTTACGCACATTATAGAAAATGCCCTGGCGAGGCAAAGATTTTAAATTTATAAGTTGCTCAATGTCGAGCCTAGGTAATAAAATTGCAATAGAGGAAAATTATCAGGACCAATGCCGCAATAAACATATAAATATACCATGGAAAGGGCGTACAACCTAAGACCTCGTCACGTGCTAAGGGCATTCTTAGGGTCATAGACAGTACAAGTAGATTCCTCTGAAGGCCCACATGGAAAATGCTTACAGAATTGATTTATTTAAATCATACGATAAGATCTATTTAACGACAGCAATCATTAAGTATGACAAACAGGTAAAATTACATATTAAATCGCTTCAAAGGAGGATAAAAAGAAAATGAACACGTAAAGGAATTGCCGGCACCAGTTAAATTAATAATTTATAAGTAGTCATTCGACACATGGTCCAGTTGCCAATGTAATTATCCAAACTCGTTGAAAACTGACGGACGGAAGAGTGGCGGCTACTAAATTCTCGCATACAAAACAATAAGTTTAGTAAAAGCTCTTGAAAACTTTTAGACTGCAATTCAATGATATGTTATTTTGGATCGAAGGCGTCGACGTTAGTGTAACATTCAATCTGATATCACATTAAGTTCAAACCAAAACGCTGATTTAAGTCTGACATGCCACGCTTAGAAAATTAATTAGGTTATAAGCATCCCACTAGTGAGCACATTCCTTCTCTAATTTGTGAGGGGATTTGGAGCCGGTAATAGTCCGTCAGGCTGCTCCGGTGTGGGGTTGGCAGACTTCATTTGTCTTAAAAGTAATTTAATTTTTTCAGATAAGTTCGATACAGACGTTTTCAATCATCGATTAGTTCGTAGTAAATAAGGACTTTGTCAATGTACAAAAATAGCTTTACAATTTTAGTAAGGAGACACCGAGGATCGCATCTGTGTACTTTACTCGTGTACTTCGAAATATAATGTGAATGCCCTGTTCCTAACTTAGCGGGCTGTTATGGCTCAGGGAGTAACAAGTTTATATGTTACACATGTATAGTAACAGATGTGAACAGGCACACATCTCTTATGGTGGTCCGAAAAATCTCAGTCATGGTGAAAATTTTCTTTATATAATTCTGGCTTGTTTCAAGCTTTAATAGAATATAATAGATTAATTTTTATTCAACGTACATTATTTACATTGCACTAATTAAACATCATTTTTTTTAAACTACACTGGTTCGCAAAAATAGCCTCTGTCCTGCGAAGAACTAACAAGTAACCGACCAGCAGGATTTTTTTTCTTTTTAGTCATTTTAAAAATAATGTTCAATTACAGTATGTAGAAATAGCTTGGCTGCAATCAACCAGTGGTTTGAAAATTCAACTGTATTAAGTTATAGTGTAATTAAGTTATAGTGGTGAGCACACATTGAAAAAATAGCTCCGAAATTAAGTTCTGCCATTTTTGCAATAAGAAAGATTAGACCGCTGACTGATGAGGCTACAGCTAAATTAGTATATTTTGCACACTTCCACAGTATTGTGTCCTATGGCGTATTACTGTGGGGATCCGCAGCTGGATTGGAAACAATATTTATTTTGCAAAAACAAGCAATCTTTAACTTGGGACCTCGCGATTCGCTGCGAGAACTATTCAGGGAGACTAATATTGTGACACTTCCGTCATTGTTTATTTTTGAAAATATTATGTACGTATGGAAAAACATTAATTTATCTAACAAAAAATTGACTGTATCCTGTAGAATGGGTCGAGGCGACAAGCTGGAGATTCCTTTGTTTAGGTTGGCTAAAACTAAGAAAAGTCTTTTCTTAGTAGATGTCTAAGATTTTATAATAAAATTCCTAAAAGTGTAACACAAACATCGGACATGGATTTTAAAAAACTTATTAAGAATACATTATTAGATAAAGCGTATTATAAAATAGATCACTATATAGAGGACAAAGATGTGTGGAAATAACTCATACTCTGCACTTGTAAACCCTGGCTACTAAATTTATGATGTAATTTTTTTTGTAATTTATAATATGGCATTGAAAAAAGAAAGACTCCAGAGTTTCATACCGGTTCTTCTCTGAGAAGGTTATTTTTTGAACCGGTGTAGATTTTGACGTTCGTAAGAGCTTTAAACAAGCCTAAATTGAATAAAGAAATTTTGACTTTGACTTTGACTTGACCTCATTCCCAAGGGTCATCATCATCCATGTATTCTTTAATAATATAATAACCTTTTTTATGAAGTCCTTGTTCAATAAAAAATTGAACATTTTGATTGAAGGATTTTAGCACTTTCTGGGATTTCTTGGGAGAATAAACTTCAAAATCAATGCTACGCAAATACTAATAATTAACAAAAACAGCAAAAATTTACAAAAAGACTAGTTTTCTTCCAATATTCAATTGTATTCGTATTTAGTGCCGATGTCTAGCAAGTTTATAAAAATGCTTTAATGCGGTTTGACCCTTCGGTGAGTTGTCAATCTCGTAAATGATACTGAAGATTATAAAGGTCCAGTGAAGGTTGGTTTATTCCGTTGATCTAAACGTTTTAGTTTCCTCTCTCTTCAGATTTTACTAACTGCCTTTTAAAGAAAATGAAGCATAAGGATTTTTTTTAATGGAAGTAAGTGACGAGATGAGGAAATCGTTCACTTTATCGCAAGTGCAACGTCAGCCCGTAACAAATGCTGTGTCACCCAGAACATTTCTGTGTGACACCACACTGCGCCCGTCACCCGAGATATCAGTTCTTAATTCCCCTATGCTCTCAGTGCCTCTTTAAACCTTAATACAGTCATGTTGCGTATGAAATTTTCACAGATGATCGATATTGAAACTATGGAATTAACTTAGTTTATGTCATTGAAATGTTTGAAGAGATTTTTGGATTTACTCGACGCGACGGACGCAAGTTTAGCTCGTCCATTTAAAACTTTACAAAGTGTATGTCTGCTTATTAAAAAAATAAAATAAAACGTTATAACCTGCACCATTAGGTACTGTGCTACGATGGCTAATCTAAATCTGAATTTTACTTATTTCAAACACCATAAAAATACCGTATATAGCTTGTAAGGCGCTATCGTTACGACAATCTTTATGTTCCCATATATTTTATGCGTTCAAACTGGTCATCCCCAGACTATACAATCTTTAAGACGGGAGCCAATGGACCATATCATAATGTTACTAGTTGCTTGCGTGAATTGTAATGAGTACTGTAAGAAAACCGATGACTTCGTAAATATTTTAATTATAATAAATATAAAAAAAAATTATTATATCGACCTTTGTACCTTTTGTACTGTGACCTAAATATTCATTATGTCCATATATTTATTTAGTAGCAACAATTTTATCTTAATTGTAATATTATATTAGTAATGAGTGGCGGCTCGTTAAAAGAATACTACCACTCCATCTCATCCAATGGATCTCGTAAAAGGCGGGTAAGGAATGAAACTGCACTGTGCACCCAACAGCGCATGGTGGCGATGGGCTCACCACCTATCACACCAAGTGCATTATATTGTTTTGGTGAAACGCGGATTGTGGCAGTCATCTGTTTTTGCAGTGAGTACCCAGTCTCTGACTACCCCTTATGGGATACAGTCGTGATCTTATGTATGTATGTATGTATTAATAATAAATTTAAAAAAAAAATAGTGTGTCTGTCGGTTCTCCAACTTCCTAGTTTTAGAATTATTCAGGTAGTTTTGAGTTGTACATATATAAGCTTACTTTAAAAAATATCGGTATATCTGGCCGAAATGATTTAAGTTAAAAACTATTGAATCTATTAACATATATTTTGCAACAGTAGCACTGAGACCGATTTAGTTTTTATTTCACGATAATATCTGAAAGACTTCAGTGTTACATGAATTCTAAATTTCCAACGTACAAAGTAGCGATATCTGCTCATTGTTATAGAATTTATGCGCTGTTTATATAATGATGAACAAGCTAACGTAGCAATATATACACTATATACACACACCTAGTCAGGAAATACGTTCTGTCCCTTTATTAAATAAATTGTACTTTTGTTGTTTGTATAAAATATGTATATGCAAACAATAGTGGCTAAATGTAGTTAATTTTTTGTATTAAAGTTATTCGAAATGCCCTTCTTGAATTTCAATACAGGCTCTCAACCTCCGTGGCCAGTCGTCGACCGCAGTACGCACAATGTTCATGTCTATATCAGCCTCTGCTTCAATTAGAGAGACTCCAAATTCCGACGACGTTTATGTCTGGGCTGGAAGATGGCCACTCATCGTGCCTGGTGAAGTGGATTCCATAGCTGATATGCCAGTTTTGAGTGCTTGCCGCCCGATGAGCTGACGCTGAATCTTGTTGGAATACCCCGTTTCTGTTCTCGAACATTCTTTGGGAAAGAGGTTCCACAACGTTTGTAAGAACGTAATTTTGATACACAACAGCGCTAGTTTTCACACCTTTTACACAGAAAAGTACCTCAGGCCTGAATACGAGATATTATTTTCCCGCGTACTTCCTTAACAAAGCCCAGGATCTCTCGAGCCTTTTTTTTTTCAGACACTCATTAATATAATGCCCTGTTTTTTGTCGATAAGCTCGGAGTCGCGGTCTTCATTTAGCATTCTTTTGACCGTAGTTCTGCTGAACCCCAATTGAAAGGCTAACATTTTTTGCTTGCAGGATTTCGCAGAGCTTCGTTGGATTTGCGCCCGCACTGCTTTCATGACATCTGGTGTCCTAAACGTACGAGGTCGGCCGCTGCTTTTACAGAATTTATGACTCGGCTGGTTGTATATAGTGTCAAAAATCTTAAAAGTAACATCGGGATATACGTATTTTACACAAAATTCAGTTTTTATTAATCTTGAAAATACTACACTTCTAATAATAGAATAATAGATATAAAAAGATTGGACGTAATTAAAATACATTACAATAACCAATAGCTCAGTTGCATAATAAGGAAGTTATAGTTGATTAATCATCGTCTTAGGAAATGTGTATGAATTTCAAAAAACGTTTATACGGTTTAAAAGAAACATATTACCGTACTTAAATAAGTGCTCTTTTTAGCGTCAAGGCGACATTTAACTACTAATTATTTTAGAACAATAGGAAAAATACAGATTATAATTAAACAAAAACCTCTAGTAATAGCTATAGTCTATACCTAAGCTGATTCTATTTATACGCTGCTTACAATATAAAGCGGTTATTAAACCTCTGGTGCAAGTCCGTTTAAATGTACGAGACAGTTAGTCGTAGACTGACAAAGCCGCCGACCAGACTCAGATACCGACCTTGACCAGTATACGGAGTGAGAGAAATCGTCATATGAATCATACTCTCTTTGAGAGGTACGTTTATTTATTGAATTAGCTTATAATTTATATTGGAGGTCATAGCTCAATGTCTCATAATCACGTCCATTAAGAGTTTATTTGAATGAAATATTTTAATTATAAGATTACATAAAAATTGCTTAGTACGTCAGCAAGTCCATGTGTGTTAAATCGAAGCGTGTTATATCCACGCAAACCACGAAAGAGATATTAAATTCGTAAATTATTTATTTGATTTATTTGTTGTTTGGAATCAACAGTACTTCAAAAAAGTACACGACATAAATAAACTAATCTTACTGCCACTAGCAGATTCATATTTATTATGCAAAACATACAGATTGTCCTTAAATATATAGTGATAGATTTGAAAGCATTGTATTCGTAATCAACACGAAAAGTGACGTTTCTGCCCACAGCTAGAAAAAGAAAATTATTGAAAGTACTGACATGACATTTACCCAATATATAGACTTACTTACTTATTTTAGTCTTAGTTTCATGGTACAACCTTAGACTTAAAGATACCTAGCGAATGAAATCGCTGGCGTTAAATAACGAAAACGAAGCCTACGACGCCAGTGTGATTGTTTAACGTTTCACTCAATCACTGACGGGCAGTACTGTAGCCAAGGTAACCTATTACTAGTCCAGCGGCTTCATTGCTCAGACTGTTTTGAATTTTATGCTGTTGCGTTGGTAACTACGTGGCGTCTTACTCTAGTTTCCTGTCTGAACTTTCCACATTCCAATATGAATAAGCAAGGACGCTACGGAGACTGAATTTAAACTCCCACCCGAAATAATGTTCAAAGAAGATTTTGTTCTCGGAATTAAAATTGAATATATGGTTGCCGAGCGTTTAAATAAATAATATTTAAACGCTAATGTTTGTAATAACACTTTGAATGATACTTTGTTTAAATAGAGTCTGTTTTGTCGGGTTAATTCGCTGCTATATTTGTATTTCATATGGTTCAATTGGCGATATTCGAAAGTTCAAATAGCAATGTGCAAATATATGACTGCGCTGTTATTATCGCGGTTGAGTTGCAGGAAAAGTCAAGTAAAAGTTAAAGATGACAATGTGATTGAATGTTAAGAAAATTATGTTATAGCAATAGTAATAGGAAAGAAAGGAAAAAAGAAGTAATAGGATGCAGTTTAAATAAAAGTTTTTTCAAATTTACTTACCTTTTCAGTAAGAAAAATGTCTTACTCAAGATAGGTACAGGTTTAAAAAAGTAAAATCGGAGTTATTATTTGTTTATTCTTTTGATATGATATTGTAGAAATATGTTTGCAAAGCAAGCAACTTTCACAAGAATTGTCAAATAACTTCCAAGACATAATTAATATTCAATAATTTAATAATTTATTAAGGAGTTTTATGCAGATTTTCCTCATCGCATATGAACTGTCGGTTCTCTCTATTCGTAGCTTTAAATTTATAATAAGCCTAATCCCTTATAATATATTACCAATTGAGCCCTTTGACCCTCCTAAAAGTTTTCGCTCGGAGAATTTTTAAAATAGATGGACGGACCATCGTTCGTTGAACCTTGCGTGCCAATGCGTTCACAGTTTTTACTTAGTCTTGCCAGGCTTTAGGTTGCTAGATGGGCAATCTAATTATAGGTTCCTCTCTCCCTATGGACACATTCACCTTTTATCGGTACTTAGTGGCTGGTTTTTTTTAAATGTTGAACTTTTAATCATTTACTAACCATTAAATTGCATGCAGTAATTTCATATCCCTTTCTCCTTCCCACATTCATTTGTATATTGACAATATATAGAATAGCATTTTTTTCAACATACATTATTTTTCATAACTCTTATTGAATGTCAATATTTTTTTTACTCTACCACTGGTTTGTAAAAGACCTGGAGAGAACCAACAAAAAAACCAAGCGGACTAATTTTTTTAAATTTATTTTTCAAGTTATAGTAATAATAAAAATGTTACTATTTCAATAATTATAAAAGTATCTTATCAACTATCACCTAACTCGGTTATTTTCGTCCATTTATTCCATAATATTATATTAACCTTTCTTATGAATACTCTGCTCAATAAAAAAATATGTTAATACAAAGACTATGTATACATTTTAATAATTTGTAGATAGATATAAAGCTGTAGGGTAATAGAGGTATTTTCAAGGAATCGTCACTGAGCTAAATAAGAGGAAAAATAGTCGTTCATTTTTATCTTCGATGTCCGAGATACGTCGAAAGTTATTGAATGAGTTGCAAGCTCGATAATGTACCGATATATTTGTCAGAGGCGTATCATTTATCTTGAAAAATTACAAATATAAATCATTACGATTGTATGCAGGGGAGTGCTTCTGTCGCGAGAAGATGCGTGAACTAAAAACCTCATTGAAGATAATAAAGCAAACGGTATATTCGTGAGAAATATGGGTTTGCCCGTTATTTATTCAGAAGTGTCCGATAAGGATAACAGTCATTATCTGGCATTGTAAATGGAGACATAGAAGACATTGACAATTTATAGAACATAGAACACATTTTCAATAGGGACTTCGCGCCTTGGGGTCCATACTAATATTTATAAAAAAATTTGTTGTATATTTTTTGACGAATATATTTCTATGCGTTACAATTTAGTGTGATTTTATTAAATTCTAATTCCTTACTTTATTTTATAACGAAACATAAAACTATTCAGATTGAAATTGCTCCGGTATTCGAAAATGGACAGGAAAAATAAAATTTTCGGAAATTGCCGTATTTGCCTATTACCTATCAAATTTACATGTAAACGAACGGAAGGATGTATGCAGAAGGTCTCGGTGCCGAGTTGAGAATATACTGCAGGTAATATTTATTTGCCGAGTGTTATGAGGGAGTACAATCATTTTTCCTTATACCTTTATCAATGAATAATGTAAGACAGTTATTTTTTATTGTAGACGAAATGAGCAAAACGTTCACCTGATGGTAAGTGCAACGTATGCCCACAACAAATGCTGTGTCACCCAGAACATTTCTGTGTAACACGACACTGCGCCCGTCACCTTGAGACATCAGTTCTTAAGTCTCAAATGCCCAGTGATTACGCTAGCTCGCAGTGCCCTTCAAACCGAACCACAGTAATGCTTGCATAATACTACTTCACGGCAGAATAACCGGTCCTGGGGTGGTACCTACCTAGACGAATTCCTGCATAGGTCACTAAACACTAAAGGTCGGTATCAGTGTCTTATTTATCCGTTATACAGAGTTCGTTTTCATGGTAATTGTGATATGGTCGAAAAGTTGCTTGGCAAGATCCAATCCCAGACAAGACACATAGGTTATAAGGGGAAAAAAGTTAAGAAGATTAGGTAAGCCTTATGGAACATAATATTTTAAATTAACTATTATTACTGTAACTGACGCTCAAAGGTGCATTTAGTCCTTATATTATTAGAGACTAGCAGACGAAATGTAATGATGACCTTACGCTTCCACCACATAACTTTATACTATATATAGAAGAGAAAAGAATATTGTTTTCTTTAATTTATGTCTACAATGTATAAAAGTACAAAAAGATAAAATGTCTACTAAAGAGACGACAAGACGTTCACCTGATGGTAAATGCAATGTCTGCACGTAACAAATGCTGTGTCACTCAGAACATTTCTGTGTGGCACCATACTGCGCCCGTCTATCTAAGACTTAAGTTCGTACGTCTCATATGCCCAGTAATTACACTAGCTATCAGGGCCCTTCAGAAGTTATTTTTCGTAGACAACCGGCCCTGCAACCCTTGCAATCCTACCGCCAATCAATAACTAAAGATGATTGTAACAAAACATGTTTATTTTTACAAATTTAGGAAATATAAGCTTTTGATCAATCAGTGTCATGCCATGGGATATGCCAAAAAAAAAATGATTACCACCGACAAAATTCGTTTTATTGGATAAAGTGAAGAAACGAGCAAAACGTTGACCTGATGGTAAGTGCAACGTCTGTCCATAACAAATACTGTCACCGAGAACACCTCCGTGTGACACCACACTGTGCCCGGTCACCTTGAGACAACAGTTCTTAAATCTCACATGCCCAGTGATTACGCTAGCTCTCAGTGCCCTTCAAACCGAAACACAGTAATGTTTGCACACCACTGCTTCACGGCAGGATAACTGGCCCTGGGGTTGTACTTACTTAGACGGATTCCTGCATAGGAATCCTATCCACCAGTAAGCAATAAAATCAAATCTGTTTGACCTAAATTACTTAGACCGATGACGGGTAGTAACGTCTAAAGTGTGTCTAAAGCGGTACTGCGTTGCCTTCCTCCAAAATTAGGAATGGCCTATTTATTTTAGAAGAGGGGGCAAACGAGCAAGTCACTCACCAGATGGTAAGTGATCACCGCCGCCCATGAAGATCCGCAATACCAGAGGAGTCGCGAGTGCGTTGCCGGCCTTTGAAATGACCTACATTTAGCGGTAGACTGTTCAGAAGCTCATGATGAGTAGAAATTAATGTCGGAAATTCTTTCCTTGTATTTTTGCTAAGAGCTGCAAAAATTAAATAATCACAGTTTATTTACCATCGGAAAAGGAAGACTCGCTAAATTTGGTAATCTACTATAATGTTAAGACAAATAAGAAAGCCGACAATGGGTCGTTAAATATTATTGACGCTTGTTGGTCGTATAAAGGTATGGTGATGTTCAGTGCGAAATGACTGCCGGGAGGTGCTAATCAATCAAAGTCAAAATCAAAGTCACGCCTTACATATTTATCGCCTAATAGCGACACACATCACAAGAAACAAAGACGTTGTATTAAATACATATTCTTAGAAGTCAGAAGTCGCTCGATAGATGACCGGTAGAGCATAATATCACCAACCTCTTTCCTACCGAAGTGTCGTAAGAGGAGGAGGTACTGTACGGACAGCTTTTATTCGTGCAGAATAATACACAATAAAATGAAATGTTTTTTCATTAAATTCTCCCATCTTAATCAGATACATGTGGATAAAATTAACATGCGATAAGGAATGTTCGTGTAATGGATTAATTAATTTGTAGTGTTTAAAAAAAGTTATTCAATATTCATTTATGTAACATTAATTTTGATAAAAATCAAAGGCTTTGCTGTCATTTGCTTGGTTTTAAATAAAAGTTAGCGTTTTTATAATAGCAGTAGCTGTGCCACGGTTTGACCCGTGTAAAATAAAACTACCGTATGATAGCACCGTATGGCATGGTGCCTGGTTGATCTGGGCATTCACAGTACGCTTTTCCCGGTGATGTTCGGTTCTCTGCGTGCGGCTCCTTAAAGGCAGCGTGAAGTTTTCTAGCCTAGACCCATCCTCAATAAACAGGCTATCTGATTCAAACAGAGTTTTTTTTAAATCGGCTTAGTATTACTTGAGATTAGCGCGTTTATACATACAAACTCTACAGCCTATTTTAGTAGTAAGATAAATTCATCAAATTTCTTTTTGACTAATTATGTAAAGATTTACATGAAATTTAACTTTTTATATTATCAGATCAAATCAATTTGACATGAATGCAACTTGAACTTCTAAAAGTAACTAAGTAAGCATAATATAACGACAATGATTCAGTGTACGTTAATCTATACTAATATTATAAAGCTGAAGAGTTTATTTGGTTGAACGCCCTAATCTCAGGAACTACTGGTTCGAATTGAAAAATTGTTTTGGTGTTGGATTGCCCATTTATCGAGGAAGGCTTTAGGCTATATAACATCACGCTATGACCCTTAGAGCAATTTCTTTAAAGTTCAACGGCGGGTGAAACCGCGGGGCACAGATACGTCTTTCATAAAATTTATGTTGAACCAAAAGCTATAGCGTATTTATACACACGGTGTGCTTGTAACACACCGAAAGCTCTATTCAGAATAACTATTCTATTTTCATAACAAAAACTGACGCGAAGCACACGTGCTGTAGGCAAAACAAAAACAGTTTAATACTTTCTCTCTCGCACTCACTCCGTTTCGATCTTACTCGAGCACTCGTTTTATATTGCAACCGCACTGCAAATATATTATTTACTAATGACATTAGTGATTTCGTTTTCACATTGGGAGGTTTGCACTGAGAGCTTGTGAATTTCAAGATACTAAATAGCGGATGTCGAAAGTCTCAGACTTTCCTTGCGCGAAATACTTGATTTTTATTTCGTCGTATTATCTTAACGCAGTGTGTACCCACATGAAGACCGTTTCGAGGGTGATTTAATTGAGGTTGCATGTGAAGTACCACCATTCAGTTTTTGTAAGTTAATATAACGCACTTATATCCTTATAAAAGGTGAATCATTGCATGTAGTAATATTTAATAAAAGTGAACAAATTGACGAGTGAAGATAATTTACTTTGTAATATTGTGAGATATTTCTAAAGAGATTAAAGTAAATATTTTTTTATGATAATAAAATTTTATTAAATATCTCGCTTTGTCTAACCCTTTTCTACGCTCCTTTAAAATTGACATAGATTTATTAATATTGCAAATTTTACACTGACACATTATTGACCATAATTAGGTGGTAGTAGGATAGTACCGGTGGAAGGATTCCTATGCAGGAATCCATCTAGGTAGATACCACCCCAGGGCCAGTTATTCTGCCGTGAAGCAGTAGTGTGCAAACATTACTGCGTTTCGGTTTGAAGGGCACTGTGAGCGTAATCACTGGGAATATGAGACTTAAGAACTGATGTCTCAGGGTGACGAGGACATTGTAGTGGCACACAGAAATGTTCTGGGCGACATAGTATTGGTTATGGGTAGACGACACTTTACATCAGGTGAACGTTTTGCTCGTTTCGTCACTCTGTCCAATAAAAAAAGGTAATTTTAGCATTCAAGTGCTTTGGTGCGTCGTGAAAATAAGTCTCTTTAGATAACTCTAAATTAGTTTTTCCGTCCAGATGAATCTATGTAGGAGAATATACAAAATAGATTCACGTTTTGCACCTTGATGTAACATAATTTGGAATGATCAAAACAATACGGAAATAAACTGTGCACCGTTCCCAACATAAACCATTATCACAAAGTTTTCAGAATAAATACTATTATAACTTGTTTTAAAATAAGTCTTATGTCTAAATGTAAGAAAATATGTCTAGTTTCGTTTTATTTCCTAATCGCTAATGACAACTAAATGTTTACTAATAATATCTCTTTATTTATCTACTTGGTGTATTAATCACCATATTGATTGAATATAACTCTGTAAATCGGCACGAAAATGGTAAGCTCAAATCATCCGTAGCGGTAATTGCCGGGGAAGGTCAGCGTGCAGGCACGGGCGAGCGAGTGCAAAAAAATTAAAAACAAATCATGAAACCTGTTGTATTGTTCGTTCCCAAGAGACGACCTCCACTCAACCGCCGTGATAAGAGCCAGTCAATTCCATCGATTCTAACACGTGTTTCAAACAATGAAACAATTTGCACAGTTCTATAACTGTCAACATAGTTAACATTGTTATAAATGATACGAAATAATAAATTACAATCAGTGTCAATAGATATAAATAGCCATACATGATTCGCTTAGAAAGTGAGTTGAGTTGTGGAAAAAAAAACCCAATTCGACGTTGAGCTGAGAGACGTCACGACATGGCACCCAAATCATTGGACTTAGTGAAAGTGAAGCAAAAGCAATTGATATTATTAAACAATTTGCATTAAATGTCCCCGTTTGGAGAATAAACGTTAAATATAAAATTCATTACTTTTTATTCCAAACATGATTCCTCTCAAATTCAAAGATGGAATCTGTATTCATGTTGAACAGTACAAATGGATACAGTCAGCGTCATGGCACCAAATAATTTCAATACACGTAACATAATACAGTATTTTAAAGAGAACAAATTGCAAACATTATTTTGGCAAAACTGCTCTGTGTCTCACACCACTGATTTAACACAATATTAAAAATATTTCACAACATAAAACGCTAAAGGTGTTAATACGGGTCGATATACAAAAAACCACTATTGTAATTATCAAATTAAAGACAGTACATTATCTATTTACTATTTAATCAGTTCTGCTCAATCAGAATATCATCCACATATATACTTATTATTGATGAAATGTAATATTAAAAGTGATTAGATGATAAAAATAGTTTCGTGGTAATGAGATATGATAATACTTCTCATTTTATATAATTTATATGCCTTAATAAACAAAACTGTGTGGTGGCGAAGTAAGAATAACTGGCATCCCTTTTCATCCCCTGGATGTTGTAAGAATCAACAGATAGCGGAGTAACCATTTACTGGGGCTAGGATTTCTATGCAGGAATCCGTCTAGGTAGGAGCAGTATGCAAATTGAACTGTTTCAGTCTAAAGGACACCGAGAGCTAATGCCATCACTGGGCATATGAGACTTAATGACCGTCCGAGAGAGGCTGCGGGCCTCCATTCGGACTGTCGACTTGTGTGTCGGTAAGTCTGGGCGGTGAGAACCGCCCTGGAACACAGGTGTATTGTGTTGTGTGTACGCGGTGTGATTGTAAACTGATGGGCGCCGCTCTCTACGGCGGTCGCGCGTCGTGGTCGTGTTATATAAAAGTTATTAACTGTGTGTACAGTGTAGCCTGGATCGTGACTGACCGTATCGTGGTCAGGGAGTGCTGAGACGTCCGTGTCGTCTAGCACGTTTCGCGGGCGACGTTTGCGTTCGGTCGCGTTTCTGTTTGGTCGATATTCTGATATGAAGGCGTTTGTTTATTCCATTAGTCGCTTACACTCACATTCGTCACAATAGGAATGTTGATGATCGTTGCGAACAACACACATGTTTTCGGAACACTGGCCTTACACAAAACACGGGTTGTCGGCTTCGCGACGTTTGTCCAAGACACTATTGTATTGGCACCTTAATAGCCGTATTAATATTGGTTGACGTAAAAATAAGGAAATAAGGATGTGTGCACGTTATGGTTATGGCATCTCTCATTTCGATCATAATGTCTGTGACGTATGTATGCATACATGTGAATATTAGAATATTTTTTTCGCTTTGGAAAGTATGCAGTGGCATTATCATTATTTCAGCCTATCATAGTCCACTGTGGAAGTAGGCCTCCCCTATGCGAGGGGATGTGCCACGCTTTGCAGGCGGGTTGGCAACCGAGATGGGGTGGTAGATACTACACCGCTATGTAGTGTGTTTCAACCAAAATATTTCTGTGTGACACCACACTGTGCTCATCACCCTGAGCTATCAGTGCTGCGTCTCATATGCCCTGTAATTAAACTAGCCCTTCAGACCAAAACACAGTAATGTTTCCACACTACTGCTTCACGACAGAATAACTAGCACTGCGGTGGTACCCTAGACGGTTTCCTGTACCGGAATCCTACCAACAATTATTAAAATAAATTATATAACAGCAAATTCCAAATATGACATGTCATCAATTACAAATTCAATACAATACAAAAATAGGTCTTGATATTAAAATTAAATAATGTAAACAATTTAAGTATGATAATAATCAGGATTTTAATATTGTGCAACATGAGTAACCCTCAAGGCTGATCAGTGAAACCGACACCAACACGTCCGCGTACCTTGCTTCACTCGGCCAGGCTTCCTGCGCTGTACCAACTAGTTGTTTTTGCTGTTCATTATAGTTTTATCATTTAAAGTACTGAATGCGCCGTTGTACAAACGTGCACACAACATTAACGCATTATAATGAAAGGTCAAGTTTGTTTAGGCTATTTACGTGTATTCAACAAAAATCAACAAAATTAATTAAAGAGCCCGTTTTATGTATGCAATGAATCAGGAGAAATTAAAGCCGTGCATAACGTTAACGCGTCTATGAAACAAATACGTGCTCCGCATATTATCACCAACGCAGCAGAAAGAAGCAACTAAAATATTAAATTACTTAAAATTCAATTCGGGCTTAATCGCACCGCATAACGACACCAAAATACAGTACCTACTCATTATTCCGCATGTAAAGTTATTTTTGTGCGTCCTAATTATTCATGAAGAGGATTGAGGAAGTGTACCAAATCACTTCGGAAATTCAAAGCACAATCGCTTCCGATCGGTTGACTACAGTTTTTCGTGGGCGTCACCTTCATGGCTCACTTCCTGAGAAGACTTCCAATCGCCAAATTGTCGAGAGGAAGACATCAGCCGACAACGGTGCAGCGACCGACCGCGCAAACACAGCCTTGGACGCGAGCTCCCTGCATTCTAATCAAACGGCCTTGCGGAAGCGCGTGTCTTCGACTTGCTCTCGTAACATGTATCGACCGGCGCCGTATCAACAAGTTCTGACAACTGATCTCTTTTCATACACATGCAACATCAATTTTTCAAAAGGAACGACAACAGTAAAATTAGTAACGCAATGTTTTGAAGCAATTCTCTACGGCAGCTCGTGAATTACAATGCACATACCAAGACATTAGTCATTGGAAATGATTAGCACAAAGCTGCGGTTCGCCGCTGGCCGTGAGGTACCAGGTAACCAGTTCCACTAGCTGAACGGGTCGACTTTGATTAAGTGGAACGACGTGGCTTGTTTGCATGGATACCCATCGACGCAACATTTTTCTTTGCCTTAATAGTTCGATATTACTATATCGTTAGTAGTAATGATAATACGAGTATAATATAACCCCGTGATATGACGTTAAAAATAGTACTTACGGCATAGTATTCAGCTTTATATATGTGTCGTGAGGCAGCGGTTCCAAGCTTTTTGCGTTGATATTGGTACTCGAAAGCCGTCGCGCTGTCCTCATCCAACTGCCCCTTTGTCGTCGAAAACCTTTATCGTTTTTTAATAATTGAAGATGTCGCTTTACAATGTCATGCCATTTCCATTTCACTGTAGCTGGAGAATCACTAGCGGCATCCTCTTTACATATTTGTAGTCCGTCACTAAATCTTCTCATATTCTGCAGGTAAATTTCATTCGATTTCGGAGGCAGACTTTTTCTTCGCTCATCTGGCATGATAACGGAATCTTGCGAATTTTGCTCGGCTATCCATTTCGATATGAAATCATTTTTATCACAGACTTGAGCGATTACCGGTTCCTCCTTTGGCGAGGGTGGAATCCAATCTAGACTCACCCATTGACTAGATTTCGGTTTTGATTTAAAAATGACATCGATCTCATCGTCACCGTCGGATGAGCCGATCGAACAAACAGATGTCTTTTTTCGTCGAAACCGGGATCGGACAATAGGTTTACAAGACGATAAGGACTCCGGACTTCCGCACTCTGTGTTTTCCTCTTTTCTTACATCCTGTAAACTCTTTATTGTTTCAATATTTACGTAAGAGTTTTCGGAGCACGAAGAGTCAACACTAATCCTAGGAGTACTTCTATGTGAAGGTCTGGACCTGACTATATTATCTTCATTATAATTTTCAAAAATTCCACAGCCTATTTCACGTTCGTTAGTTAAAGAAATTCTCCTTTCGTTCGATTTCTCGTTTTCCATTTCAATTATCTTAGCCATGCTGGGAAATGCGCTGTCTTTACTGACTTCTATCATCCTAGGTATCCTCCTTTGAGAGCCATCCTTGTCGAGATCTCCATTATTCACAATGGTTGAAAAGGAATTGTCTTTATTTAATTCTATAATCCTCGTTATTCGTTGCGGCATATCAGTATCTCCTTCTGTTGGCACTGGTGAAGGCATATTATTATTTTCAAATTCTATAATTCTAGTTATCCTCTGGAGAGTTTCTTTTTCTGTTTCAGAGGCTTGTGTGTTAAAATCGTCTAATTCTATAATTCTCGTTATTCTTTGAGGATAAATATCACCGCCGGTTTCCCGAAGGGGACAGGGTTTGAAATATTCCTTTCCTAATCTTTTTTGGCACTCTTCAAATTCTAAAGTATTATTAGAATTAGGCAATGATTTACTGTCTAATTCTTTTTTGGTCGATGATGGCGTATCACAATTTTCAAATATTACCTGTTCTTCTAGAGAATTGCTACGGCTCTTCGCTTTCTGCAGTGCGCTTTCTGACAGGAAAACACATGGCACCTCAACCTGCATCGACATCTTTCGCCGTCTAGTCGTGTTTTCCATTTCTTTATTGATGTCATTGTCAAAGTTCTCAGGGACAGAAGTGTGTGGTAAAATAATAGGAGTCCCGGAAACCATACGCAAAAAGTCTGTAACGGCGGCTATATGTGCACCCGTAACGGCACCTTGTAACTTAACACCGGATACTTGGTGAGGCACTAGTTGGTTGTCGCGTATACACCAAACTACGGGCAGAGCCCCTTCCGACACCATCGTCGTATTCCCTGAGAAAGCGGTTTAATGTTTATATTACGGAATAAGTTTAAACAGTTAATCACTGTAATGAGATCGATTCACTGGCGCATTTCCGGGCTGCGGCCTACACTTTTGAAACTAAAATCGTACAAGTATACAATCACATATGTGAGCCGTCGGTAGGGCGACATAGCGCGAGTGCGGCGCGGGCGTGGACGAGACGGAGCGCGGTATGCGTGCGCGTCCGGCGGAGGTCGCGAGAGATAAGGCGGTGAGAGCCGCACGCGCACCGCCGCCGCTCCCGCCCCGCTACCACCACCGCGCCGCGGCATCTTCTACGATCATACATCAATTTTCATCCGATGTTATCCATTACTTGGGCGAATTATGTAACGGTATGAATGACCTATTAAACCGTTAGCTCCATTGTCCCGAATATTATTTTGTTTGACGCTTTGACTATATACAATAGAAATGTACATTATTTACAATTGCTAATAAAGTGTTACCGTTTCAAGAAACCTGGTATAATATATAAAATAATGGTATAATATTGGGTTAATTTAACCACGGCCGCTGGTAAGTTTCTTTATTTACAAATTTATTTGCATAAAATACGCAAGTAGTTAAGTTTTTGCTACGCTGACGCAACTTTAAAATTAGTAAAACGTTCACCTATCTCGGACATCGTTTATTGTAGTTTAACGATTAAAGGTAATTTAGATTCGTTGTTTGTTATTACTTATTAAGATTTATAGTGTTTTATTGTATTATGCAGATGAACAAAGTTTTTGGAAGTGTTTTTTGCCTTTGTTATTTAGAAGTTAAGAGTTAAGGTCTGCCAAAAAGTTCATAAAGCTGACCCCGTCTCGAGTCATTCTCTCATATGCCCAGTTATTACGCTAGCTCTCAGTGCCCTTCAAACCGAAACCCAGTAATGTTTGCACACTACAGCTTCACGGCAGAATACCTTGGCCCTGTGGTCGTGCCTACTTAGACGAATACCTGCGTAGGAATCCTACCACCAGTTAATTTCACTTACAATTCCAAAAAAGCTTATCTAACGAAATCTGTCTTCTTTATTCATCAACTTTAATTTTAACTTTTTAAAAAGCTCGTGGTACCACGCTGTAAAAGAGTATAATTGAATATTTTTTTATTCAATGTGATTAATATATTTCATTCTTGTTAAGCGCCATTTACTTGAGATGAGATGTTGTGTATCCTAGATCTGTAAAGTATTAGGCAGAAGGCTTTTTCGTCTATGTATACCGTAATATTCAGAATGAGTAATAATGACAAATACACAAACGCACCACGCTTTTGTAATTTTTTCATATTTTAAAAACTTCAAAAACTAAAGAAGTTTTTGAAGTTTTTAAATGAATTTGTTATTAGAAAGGGAGTACACCTAAGAGGTAGTCACATATAATTTTTTTTTAAATTGTGATGATGGGATCCATAAGTCAATCATGAAATTCTTAAATTCGCATAAGCATGTTTGTAGTTTGGAGGTGCTCTGTGGAAGTCAGGTTTTGATTAAATAATTATGTTAGTTAACGTCAAGATTATGATTCTTTGGTGTGGAACAGATTTCTGGCAACAGATTAAGAGGAACAATGGAAACGAAACCATAAAAGATTTTTTTTGTATATCAGAAGATGGTGTTTTTTACAGTTAACTTAATTAAAAAATAATAATAAATGTATTCCTGCTTAAGTTACAATGATTAATGAAAGTCCGATGATTTAATGGTTGGGTACAGTCTGAAAGTGCGCGAGCGAATGCATCAGTGTACTAAGCCCAAAGATATGCGCAAATGCCAATCAACAGTTAGACATGGCGCCGTGGCAGGTTGTGATGCGCCACCCGTAACTGGGACGCACAAATCAGGTATTAATTATCCATACAAGCCTAATCAAACATTTATGTAGAGGTCAAGTCAAAAGAATTGTAATGTAGAAGAGCCTATCAGCATGTCAAGTTGCAGCAAGGTTACAGTGGTCAGATCATAATCAAATAAATATTGCTGTCATTTTATAAATTAAAACATTAATAATACTCTCTTAAAAAACTCAAGGTAAGTTAAACAACAACAATTGATTAACAATACCACCCATGAAAAATGTTTTTATTGCGTCTTTGTTTGATTAAAATTAGTAAAAACCGACATAGCTGTTAACATTTATTTCGATTTCCAGAATGTCTCACAGGTTGTTGAATTAAGGCTAGTGATGAAAAGTAGTGCCAACTTGCAAGTGTATAGTTTTTTAAATTGGCATCAGTGGTTAAGGGAACATGCTGAGGCTGGATTTTAATTTTCTGATCCATTTAAATTTAACATTTCTATACGTTGCACATATGTATTTTTTTTTGGATCTAAACAAATCGTGTATATCCTCGTGTTTTAGTACTGAATTCGAATCATCATTAGAACGCATAACGTGCTTTATACATAGCCCGTGATAGTGAAGGCGCGTGCGTGTCTCTGTTTTTGTGCAGATCCTTAAACTCTATTAAACGGTTCGAACTGCGGGTAGTCGCCGTAGCGCTATGAAAATGCCAGGTAAAAAAACGTCTTAAAACTACTTCAGTGAAAGTAATAAGCTTTTATTTGGATTTCTTTGAAACACGGAATACTTGATGGGACAATTTGTCCGTTAACGACGATTATGAAGTCAAAATCATGTGCATAATCAATTTAAAAAGATTAGGTAATCAAAGGCGTAGGAGGCTGACTTGACGCAGGCGTTATATTAGCAACGCTGACGCGAGGCGACGACCTCCAGTATAATATACTTCGAAGAATAACTTTCTGTATAGCGGACTTTTGGGGAAGCCCGCAATGAGGAAAATATTGGTTTGTCGTTGCTATCGATCAATTATTCAGATTGGTATCGATAACGTAGTAACTAATTCTAACTTGTGTAATGATTCTTTTTCTCCAAGTGACCTTAGCAGCTTTATTTTTATGATAAGCATTCACGTGGAGTAGGACTCACTTATGTATTGTACTCGCTATTGACATAAACATGAAAATTCGCAAAATTGCGTTGAAAAAAGCTAAACATTTCAATCTCTGTTACATGCTAACCTCTGATCAAGACGGTATCACATTTTAACATTTACTGAATTTAATAAAAATAATTCTAGTATTCTTGTTATTCACTCGAATTAAGCTTTTTTTTTTAAGAAAACTTGATGAAACGAGCAAAACGTTCACCTGATGGTAAGTGCACTGTCGGCCCATAACAAATGCTGTGTCACCCAGAACTTTTGTGAGTGATAATACACTGCCCATCACCCTGAGACATAAGTTCGTAAGTCTAATATGCCCAGTGATTACGCTAGCTCACAGTGCCCCTCAAACCGAAACACAGTAATGTTTGCACACTACTGCTTCACGGCAGAATAACTGGCCCTGGGGTGGTACCTACCTAGACGGACCTATAAGCTAGTGTAAGTGTAATAGTTCGATGACGAGTTATGACAACTTACGATGCATGTTACACTGACAGTGGTTTGAATCCCAGTATTAAGTAATATTTTTGCAAAATACAAAAGATTAGTTTTTGGGTCTTAATGTATTGTAATTGTCCCATGACTGAAATTGTACCTGTCCTATCTTCCAATGAATTGCATACGCGGTACATTAGGCACAGGAAAAGTGCCTCTGTGCTTGTTTCTTCTCCTTGATCCTTACACTGTAATATATATCCAGCGACGTTGACAACTTCAGTTTGATAATCAGAAATGGTCGCGGTCGAAGAAAACATGACGTTATCATCTTCAAATTACATTAACTTCTACTCTATCCTTATAGGATAACCATAACCGGAACAGTAATGCGTTCATCAACGTCATTGCACAACCGACGGACGACAAAGGACAAATTCGGCGAAATCCGGGCGGACGGATGAACTGTCGTTTAAACAACGAACGTTCCAATACCTGCATTTAAATATTCTGAACGATCGAAAATAAAAGACACGAACAAGGTCTTGTTTTTCAACGAGGCCTTTGCACGGTGATTAATTTAGCACGTACTAAATATTAAGGTTTGTAAAAATTAAGAAATGTATGCGGAATTAGTACAATAAATTTGTAAGTATTTTTAAATTGTTTTATTTTACATTTTTACAACTTTTTATAACATATTTTATAATTTTGCTGTGAAGCCAAATTATAAAATGATGTATGAAAAGTAAGTAATAAAATATAGGCCCCTGCCTACCCCTTATATGGGAGAAAGGCGTGACTGTATGTATGTGTGTAATACGCAGCTACTACGATAGTTAGGATAATTTTCCAGACAGGGATAGAAAATCGATGCAGATTATAGCAGTGAACACTCGTTCAGTAGTTTTCGAGATTAGCGCGGTCATACTGAAGGACAGACGCCATGGACTTCCTTTTATACTATGTACAGATAGATTACAGCAGCTAAGTCAAACCAAGTCCGATAATGATGTTACGGCACATTAAACAAATATTCGATGTTTACAGTCTGGCACATCTTACAATCAGTTATTAAACCTATTTCTAATAAGAACTGTATAATTTTGCGACCGAAAAAAAAGTAATAATTATAAAAAATTGTTAACGTATCTAACTTCTAGTGTTTTCGCATCTGTTATTTGAAGCTCGTATAATATTATACATTGCTAATTTTTAAAAGCGAAAGATTGACTTGATTTGTCGGTCACAAAGTGACTGTTATCAATGACATGACAATTATGTTGAACGTATTAATTTCATCCAAATGAAGTGCTGATTGATCAAATTTTTCGCTATGTTACAGATATTGCATATCGATATGCTGTGACATAATATGTACGACTAATCTTGTTTCGTATTGCACTTATTTGCTAATTTGAATAGACTCATATTAAGAAAAAACTTTGATCAATTCAATAAAATTGTTTTGACAAATCGTCTAATATTGCTACATTGAAAAAATAATAGTTTCGAAAAATTTGACGTGAACGTCCGGATTTTTTTAGGGATGTTGTCACGATAACTCCCGAAAAAATTGACGTATCCGGACCGGGTTTATTTTTTATCGTGTCTAGAATTTTATCTACTGGTTTTTCCCTACCTATTTCTTAATCACTTGCAGTTATTAAGAAAAATAAAAAGATTTTCTTATTGTTTTCAGCTGAAATGGAAATGAATCAAAATATTTGAACCTCAATATGATTTTTTTTTCTTAAGAGTTAAATGAGCGTCATGAGACGTGCACTTTTGAATTTTCCAAACTTTAATGTTTCTTATCTTTTTGGATTGAATAAAGATTCGAGATTTATCATGTATATATTACTGACGCTAGGATTCCGACACAGAAATCCGCCTAGGTTATAGATACGACCGTAGTGCCAGTTATACTGCCCTCAAGCATTGGTGTGCAAACACACTGAGTTTCGATAAGACACTGAAGCTAGTGTACGGCATAAATGCGACCTAACAACCGACGTCTCAGTAATGAGCACAGTGCGACGCCACTGAGAACTTTCTATCGCAAAGTTCTGGGTGACACCGCAACTGGTGGGCAATGGGCAAGCGTGGCATTTACAATCTTGAACGACTTGCTAGTCTCCTCACTCAGTTCCATCACAAAAATGCAGTCCTCCTGGAACATTCTGCCCAAAATGATTTAGTTGATGCACGGACTAATAAAATCTGTTCTCCATATATACACATACATAAAGTCACGCGTTTTTCCCATATAAGGGGTAGGCAGAGGCCACTCACGTAGCCCACTTTTCGCCCTTGCGGGAAACGAGTCGTGACGGGTGGCGAAACACGTCCTCTATTTTGGTACGAGCCAAAAAAATCTTATTCCCATTGCGTTTCCACGAGCAGTATAGCGACGAGTTAGCCGTGTGGTGGCGGCTCGTTAAAAGAATACTATCACTCCATCTCATCCATTGGATCTCGTAAAAGGCGAGTAAGGAATTAAACTGCACTGTGCACCCAACAGCGCATGGTGGCGATGGGCTCACCACCTATCACACCAAGTGCATTACATTGTTTTGGTGAAACGTGGATTGTGGCAGTCATCTGTTTTTGCAGTGAGTGCCCAGTCTCTGACTACCCCTTATGGGATACAGTCGTGATCTTATGTATGTAGTATAGTGACAGCATTGTATATTATGGTGTCAATTGCGCACATAAAGGTCGTCAATATCTTAGTCGCCTCTTACGGTAGATAAAAGGTAGGTGCTATTCTACTCTGCCGGACACATTTCGGCAAAATTAATGGTATGTGTTTACTACATAAGGTCGATTAAAAAAGGTAAAAAGCATTCAACCATACAACAACGATAGTAATTATAATTAGAGATAATATTCTGCAGCCTAGAGTGTACTAAGATCACTTCAAAAACATGTCGCATTGTCCGCATGACGTGAACATATGTATGTACATAACTTAGTCGATTTCTACAATAAAAAAACAACTCCCAGTTCACCAAAACAATAAGAAAAAATAGAGCTCCATGTGACCAATAAAATTAAATTGCATATTAATTTGGTGACTAAATAAATATTTTTTATACCTTTTCTATACTTTCTCATTTTAATACTATCTTTTTCTTTTTGCAGACTTAATAAGAACACAGTTCAGACAGTATCATTCCGTGCCAAGCTATAATAAAATAACAATATTGCTGTTGTCGAAATAATAATTAACTAGCTGATGCCCGCGACTTTGTCCGCGTGGATATTGTTTTCTTAATGTCCCGTGGGAAATGTGATTTTCCGGGATACTTACGTTACTTTCGCATTTATAATATTTATTATGGATTTAATTTACGTGTCGCACTTGATTAATATATTAATTAAACTATATCCTAAAAAAGGTTTTCTTGGTTATTTGGTCCAAAATTAAATTTTCATGATCTTAACTAGTAATATATGGTATACCTATATATATAACTCTAACAAAAGATGTGGCCTGTGCTCAACAGTGGGACGATTATAGACTGTAACTTTTATATAGTACTGCACTGTAGTACTGCGCCTCGCGGTTTCACTCGCGTAAGTCGCGAATAAGGCGAGTGAAACCCCGCAAGTATTCGGGATCCCGTGGAAATTTTATGATAAAAAAGTAGGCAGGAGTAAAGCTATCTCCATGCTAAATGTCATTGAAAATCGGTTCTAGTCGTTTCTGTGTAGTCAGACACATAAAACACTCGCATTTATCATTTGAGTCTCTAGTCAAAGACAAAATTTCTGACATGATTTCTTTGATCGCCACGTGACAAAAATAATCAAGGGTAGGAATAATCATCTTAAAGCTTCACTGTTCACTATGTTAGCTGTCCTATTCGTATGTGGCAGCAATATCTATTGATTTTCAGGAGATCCCACTCGAGGGAAAAAGTGTCAAGGTCTCGAGTAACCGTGGAAAAAACACTCTTACTTAAGTCGATGCCTAACATTGAAAAAGTTTGTCCCTGGGATTTGTTTATTTTGAGAGCAAACGATACTTTTACTGGAAACTTCAGCCTTTTAAAATAAAAAATTCGGCAAATCCGTTGCTATCATAGGGATACGCGGATCCTGTCCTGCTGCTGGCCAGGTGATGATTGTTGCTACAATAAAATTGTCCCGTAACTGCTTTATTAAAAGTTTCGTTAATAGAATCAGGCGTTACTTGCTGAAGTCCATTATAATAGAGGAAAGAAAGTTAATTTGCTAAGATCCGTATGCAAAATTTAAAATGGTGTATATAAACTAGTTAATACCTAGGCAATACACTCCACTGAAGTCGAGAACACGACACATGTTACACTTCAAAACAGCATTATCAAGTGATATTGGCTCTACAGCCGCCGAGACGGCGGCATTTGTGGATTGCGGATTGCCTAGTGGTAGTGTTGTAGTGGTGGAGGGTATCTGGTGGCGGCTCTAGGTGGCGGTATTGGTTTGCCTGTGCACGCTGTTGTGGGAGAGCGGGCGGTTCTCTTTAAAAGTAGGTAATACACACCATTTTATATTTTGCATGTGGATCTTAGCAAATTAACTTCCTTTCCTTTATTAAAAGTTTTGTACCATTGCATCATCATTTCAGCCTATTACAGTCCACTGTTGAACATAGGCCTCCCCCATAGATTGCCACAAAACACGGTCCTGAGCCACCTGCATCCATCGACTTCCCGCAAAACCGTGCAGGTCGTCGCTCCATCTAGTGGGGGGTCGCCCTACTCTGCGTTTGCCGGTACGAGGTTGCCACTCTAGAACCTTCCCCAACGGTTGTCGGTTCTACGAGCTATATGGCCGGCCCATTGCCACTTCAGCTTGCTTATCCTTAGGGCTATGTCGGTTATTCTAGTTCTGCTGCGGATAACATCGTTGCGGATTTTATCTCGCAGAGAAACTCCGAGCATAGCCCTTTCCATAGCTCGCTGCGCGACTCTGAGCTTCCTCATGCGGCCTGCAGTGAAGGACCACGTTTCGGTTCCGTAAGTCATCACTGGCAACACGCACTGGTTGTATACTTTTGTTTTCAGGCATTGAGGTATACTCGACGAGAAGATGTGACGCAATTTCCCGAACGCTGCCCAGCCGAGTTGGATCCGTCGATTGACCTCTTGGTCGAAGTTGGACCTACCTAGTCGGACAATCTGTCCTAGGTATAAATATTCGTCGACAACTTCGATCGTAGTGTTCCCAATAACAACCGGTATAGGTGTGACATGGACGTTAGACATGATCTTCGTCTTGTTTATGTTCATCTTAAGACCCACCTGTTGGGAGACACTATAGAGGTCATTGAGCATAGCGCTGAGGTCCTCCAGCGATTCTGCCATTATGACTATGTCGTCGGCAAATCGAAGGTGAGTGATGTATTCGCCATTGATGTTAATGCCGTATCCTTTCCAGTTCAGTAGCTTGAAGACATCTTCCAATGCAGCGGTGAAGAGTTTCGGGGATATAACATCACCCTGTCTTACACCTTTCTGCAATTGGATCGGTTTCGTACTCTGGTTCTGTACTCGGATAGCCATCGTAGCATTGGTATACAAACACTGCAGCACATCGATATACCGACAGTCAATTTGGCACCGCTGAAGCGACCGTAGCACCGCCCAAATTTCGCCGGAATCAAAGGCTTTCTCATAGTCCACATACGCCAGACATAGCGGGAGATTGTACTCTTCGGTCTTTTGTACAATCTGGCGAAGGGTATGTATGTGGTCTATGGTACTAAAGCCTTTTCGGAATCCGGCTTGTTCGGGAGGCTGGAAGTCGTCAAGTCTGCTTGCGAGACGATTCGGACGATTCGACTCTCGAAAACAGCACGTAGACGCGGCTCAGAAGCGATATCGGTCTATAGTTCTTCAAGAGGGCATTATCGCCCTTCTTGAAGAACAGGACAACCACGCTTCTGCTCCACGCTTCCGGCGTAGCGCCGCCGTGGATGACGGAATTAAATAGCTTCTGAAGGACTAAAAGTACCGGTTTTCCACCCGCTTTCAGAAGCTCCGCTGTAATTCCGTCCTCGCCCGGCGCTTTGCCATTCTTGAGCTGTTTGAGAGCCATACTAATCTCGCTCAGACTGACGTCCGGGATATCATCGGAATAGTGTCGGACGAGATTTGCTCTTGGGTTGTTACTCACACTAGTGTGTGGCTCCAACGACGATGTGTACAGCTGTCCATAGAATCTCTCGATCTCACTTAAAATTTCTGGTCCAACGGAAATGACGTCACCGCTATCGGTCCTCAACTTAGTCAGTTGGCTTTTTCCGGCAGACAGATCCCTGGCAAAGACCTTGGAGCCTTGGTTTCGCTCAATCGCTTCCTCAATACAAGCAGTATTGAAGAAGCGTAGGTCTCGCCGCATACATTTGGAGATCTGTCTGTTCAGTTGCCGATATGCTGACGCATCAGTTGAGGACTGCAGCCTCATTTCTCGCCTAGCCTCCATGAGATTGAGAGTGTGGTCGGAGTTTCTGGATCTTTTTTGTGCGGTGGGTCTTGCAAAACTTTGCCCCCACCGCATGGACAGTTTCCACGAGCCTCTCGTTCATATCGTCCACTGTAACGCAATCTTCCAGGCACTGAAAACGATTTTGCAGTTCGAGCTGGAAGCTTTCGAGGTTTTGGATAAGGGTACGAGATGGACGGAGCGTGGACTTCACCAGGCGCGACCTCGCCAGCTTCACGTTCAGGTTCAATGTGCCTCTTACCATTCGGTGATCACTACCGGTTTTCGCCCTAGCGATCACAGAGACATCATTGAACAGCTGTCGTTCGGTCGTCATGATGAAGTCGATCTCATTTTTGGTGGAACCATCCGGGCTCATCCAGGTCCACTTTCTGTGGGGCCGCTTTTGGAAGAAGGAGTTCATCATAAAGAGTCCCTCCTTCTCCATAAAGTCGGCCAGCTGTTGACCCCTCTGGTTCCGTTGCCCTATTCCAAATTGCCCCACTACCAGCTCATCGTCTTTTTTCATGCCCAGCTTTGCGTTAAAGTCTCCCATCAACACCGTGTAGTGAGTTTTGGAGGAATGTATGGCTCTTGAAATATCTTCATACATTTCCTCCACCTCATCATCAGGATGTGTCGAGGTCGGTGCGTATACCTGTATGACCTTCAGCGAATACCGTTTGGTTATTCTGATATATATTTTCGGTGATGTAATTGCTGTTAGCCTTCTCGGCTTTTACAGCTTCATCGGATACTGTGCTCGCGGGCCAGGGGCCCGCGTGCCAGGTTTGGTTTCACCCAAACATAAATAAATAAATAAAAACTCCTACAAAAACCTCGAAATTCGGACTGTGTCGCGTTCGCTGCGTGCTTTCGCGATTTCGAAAATCTTAAACATTTAAAGTCGTCTACTGACCGTCCGAAGGAGGCTGCGCGCGTCCATTCTGACTGTCGACTTGTGTGTCGGTAACTCTGGGCGGTGAGAACCGCCCTGAAACACGGGTGAATCGTGTGTACGCGATGTGATTATTGACTATTGCGCGCCGCTCTCTACGGCGGTCGCGCGTCGTGGTGCGTGTTATATTAAAGCTATTGACTGTGTGTACAGTGTGGCCTGGATCGTGACTGACAGTATCGTGGTCAGGAAGAGCTGAGACGTCCGTGTCGTCTAGCACGTTTCGCGGGCGACGTTTGCGTTCGGTCGCGTTTCTGTTCGGTCGGTAATTTGCTGCTTTAACCACCAGCGGGTTTGAATGAACCGCGGCTTTTCCGAAAAACCGCCGTGATAATTCTCTGAAGTGTTCAGAGATTAAAGGCATTTCACAGTCGCTGTGAAGATCTACATTGCGTTGATACCAACCGGCTCCGGTGGCAGTTCGCAAGAATCGATTTTGAACGCTCTGTAACTTCTTTAATTGATTGCCCGTCGCGTGAGCGAAAGCGACGCAAGCATAGTCCATTACGGGTCTTATGCAAGTCTTATAGAGGCGAAGTTTGTGTCTTAAGCACATTTTGCTTGAGGAGCAAGTTAGTGGGTATAGACGGCTTGAGATAAAAGCCGCTCTATTGCGTATGTTTTTAATGTGTACAGCGAACGACATCGCTGCGTCTAAAGTGACCCCGAGGTATTTGACGCTCTTTTCCCAGGGAATAGGGCGTCCGAACAGAGTGATCGTGCCTAGCTGATTGTTGCCGATTGGGTGACATCGTCTAGCGGGCTTTGGTGTGCCCCTCGAGAAGTATATCGCTACACTTTTCTCGGGGTTTACCTCTATTCTCCATTTCCGGAACCATTCGCCTAGGCGATCGGCTGCGTCTTGGAGTTGAATCGTTATGCGGCCCTTGTGCTTGTCGGAATAGTACAAGGCCGTGTCGTCTGCGAAAAGCGCAAGATTTACTTTCGGGTCTTTAGGAATATCGCTAGTGTATAGCGAGAAAAGGAGTGGGGAGAGGCAGGAGCCCTGAGGGACCCCCGCTCGGAGAGGGCGGCTTGAGGAGCGCGTTCCCTCTACCCGGAAGCGAAATAGGCGGTTAGACAAGAAGGCTCGTATGATGTTCACGAGTCTGTCTGGCACTTTAGTGTGATACAACTTGTAATACAAGCCGTCGTGCCAGACTTTGTCAAATGCCTTTGCGACATCGAAAAATAAGGCCCCTGTGCCTACAGGCTTAGGGCGGTCGTTTAAATTCTCTAAGATGTGCTCCGTTAAGCGGTGCACTTGATGAGTACACGAGTGTTCGGGGCGAAAGCCGAACTGCTCGTCTGGAAGAATATTATTTGTAAGGACATAGTCTTTTAATCGACTGAGTATAATTCGCTCATAAATCTTAGCCATCGAGTTGAGGAGACTTATTGGGCGATAATTAGACGGAATGTTCCTAGGCTTATTAGGCTTCGGAATGCCTATAACGTCGGCTTCCTTCCAGTCGTCCGGGAAGGAGCAGCTGGAGAGGAGCGCGTTGAAAATACTGACTAACAGACACAATAGCGGCGTAGTTAGACATTTGATCACCCTGTTGTTTATGCCATCGAGGCCGGGCGCGGATCGGTTTTTAAGATTTTTAACAATCTTCGTGACTTCGTCGAGAGTCACTGGAGTCAGTGGTTCGCCCACTGGTGGTATGGCAGCCCTGCGTTCGAGTTCCGCGGCCACCTGCTGCAGGTGGTCGGGATCCGCAGGCGCGAGAGACGGAGTGCATTGGCTCTCTAAACTGTCTGCAAGGCATTCGGCTTTTTCGCTGTCGTCGAAGGCGAGCGAGTTGTCGTTCGATCTAATAAGTGGCGGCATGGGTGAGACCGGCTCTGCTTTGAGAGATCGTGCCAACTGCCAGTAGGCAGTGTGCGACGGCTCGATTTCTCCAAGCATAGTGTCCCAGCTGTCTTTAGTGTACTCAGATAAGCGCTCTTTAACATCCCTTTGTAGGAGGCGCAGTCTGAGTCTATTTGCGTCTGTTCTATATCTATCGTGCGCTTTGGCCGCACGGTTCTTTTCTCTAATCAGGCGTCGGAGGTCCGCCGGTAGATTACAGCGTCGATCGCTCGACACCGTAACCGTCCGGGAGGATTCTCCGACGACTGTTTCGAGATGACTTGAGAATGATTTTATCGCTCGACAGGCTACCTCTGGCGAGTCGATAATATCTGGTATTTCATCCAAGTGCTGGGAGCTCGTAGCCTCGAGTTTGACCCCGAGGGTACGCCAGTCCACAATGGTTTTGGTCTGAGTGACCTCACCATTTGGCCGGCCCAGCTTAAAAATGACCGGACGGTGGTCCGACTCAAGTTCGTGAAGCGTAACTATAGAGTCTATTTCTAAGTTCACGTCCTTAATAATGGCTACATCGAGAGTGTCCGGCTGCTGATTTAACTGCGTCGGAACTCTGGTTGGTGTTTCGGGAGCTATAACGTTTACGTTATGGCTCTCCGCTAATCTGTACAGTATATTACCGTTCGTGTTATTTACGTTGGAATTCCAACTGCCGTGCTTGCTGTTTAAGTCTCCGGCGAGAATAACAGAACGGCCTAAATCTAGTAGGGATTTTAAGTCCGATTCTAATAATTGTTTGGATGGCGAGAGGTAGACTGATGCTAGTACAAGCGGCCTATGGCCGGTCATTGCTAACCTACACGCGGAAGTTTCAATGTTGACTAAGTCGGGTGTATCGAGCGCGATACAGTGCAAGGACTTTTTATAGTAGATCAGAGTGCCGCCTTTCGCGGTCACTCTGTCATTTCGGATGCATTTGTAATTGGCTATCTTAGGATCGCGCATACTAGGTTTTAAGAAAGTCTCTTGCACTAGCATAACGTCGATGTCGTGGTCACGAAGGAAATTCGCGACTTCAACTAACTGCGTCTTAAGACCGTTTGCGTTAAAATACGAGACAGTCAGAGAGCGTGGTTTAATCCTACCTATATGGGACGCCATTGGTAACAATTAAAGATTTTATATTCGACGCGGCGCGTGATGTTTAGGCGCATTGAAACGTCCAAATCGCGTCGATGACGTTCATGTGCTCTACGGTAGCCATGAGTCGGTCTTGAGGAGACTTTGCTTCGCGGATTTTGCGTGCTAAAGTCGAAAGTTCGGCAACATTTATGCTGCGCATGAAGCCGCAAATTAGTGAGAAATCTGCGGCGAAATTTGACGAGCCCTGTATTTTAGGCGTTGCGATTTGAGGCGCGGGCCGTGAGGCGGCTGCGCTCTTTTGCGTCATGGGCAACGGTTTTGTCCATGCGTTCGGCGTCGGCGCGGCGCTCTGGCTTTTGCTCTGCCCGGTAGTCCTGTCAGCGGGACCGGGTTTAGCTGCGGCCGGAGCGGGCGCGGGCGTTGGCTTAGGCGCGGGTTTAGTCGCGGGCTTAGTTGTCTGTTTGGGAGCGGGTGTTTGAGGCTGTGTGGCCCCGGGGCCCTTCCTACGGCCGTTCTTCTTGCCTCCCCTGCGCTTTCCACTCTTCGGCGCTCTGTTACACCCGCGGTAATTCGCAGGGTGTCCCAGCTCACCGCAGAGTATGCAGCTTGGGGGTTCTTGCGCTTCTGGCGTGCGAGCGCAATCCTGGGTGCCGTGATCCCCGAGGCATTTGACGCATCGAGGGCGGGCGAAGCAGTTACGGGCAGAGTGTCCGTACAGCTGGCATCTGTGGCACTGGCCAATGATGCCCCTGTTACGGGGTGCCTCTATCGAGAGGCCTGAGAGGCCGCAAATCGTTTTGATATTAAATACCTGCTTGCCTTCTGGAGTTAGATCCAGTATGGCTAGGATCAGGTCGTACGACTTCTTATTGTGTGGGTGATGCATCCGATGCACCTCCAACACAGGTATGTTCTGTGACTTAAGGTCACTAAGTATGTGGCTAGTCTCCAATTCCTTGGGCAGGCCCCTGATGACTACGCGGAGCCTACGTTCTTCCGCGAGCGAGTAAGTGTGGAAACTGATGTTTTTTCCACGCAAATGGCTAGTTACTGCCCTGAAGTCGCTGACTGTGCTGAGGTATACGCGGATACCTTGCACTGCCGTCTGCGCCTTCGGGCACACAATTTTCTTGCTTGTCATCCACAATGACAAGTCGTTCCATTGCGCCTTATCCTGTAGGATTATTGGCGGAGGAGCTTTATTGATTTGCGCCGCGGGATGCGCGGGCAGTGGCTTTGTGATGGCCTTGCGTGTGTTAGACACGCCCTTCTTGGCCGGGTTCCGTGAAGCGGACGGCGATGCGGTATCCGAGTTAGGCTCGGAATCGCCTTTCGCGGAGCGTTTCTTCGCTTTACGCACGACGACGGTGAAGCCGTCGTCGTGAGCACTTCCGGATTCTTCGCAATCCATGTCGGATCCCTCGTCCGAAAGGGCCGCGGGCCCAACAATGGATTGCGATTCCCGGAAGGGAAGCGCAGGTGCGATCGTTTGTGAGATGCACTCTTTGTCGGCGGGTTTATTGCCCGCAGGTGCATTAATGGCAGACAATGCCGACTCGGTCGGCACGGTCTTTTTATTGCCGGTGATTACGCCGGGCATTGTCTCGCACACAGGTGCGGATGCGTCATCGTGCGCAGGTGTCGGTACGGCGGATTCTAAGGCCTGCGATGACGGGCCGTCGGAGTCGAAAGCTGGTTCGTGACTCCTTTGCTCTATCCATCCGTCCGGACGGATACCGGAGATGTCATCGGACTCCATTAGGTACGACCTAAACTGGCCCCAAATCTCGGGGTGCGCGAGGCGCAGAAATTCGTCTAGCCTTGCTAGGACGATGTCGCTATTGCTCGCCATTTCACACGGGTGACTTGGCGGTGTGTACAAAAAGCAGAAATACTCCCTACGTGAGCAGGGAGGTGTGTGCTAAAATTGACTCACCTACAGCCTTACGCTTTAGGTGCGCGAGGGTGTGTACCTGGCTGTTGCCTAGTGCAACAAGCGGACACAAAAATACAAAGCCGCCTCTGAGGCGAGAATGTGTGTAGCACTCTACTCACGGTTTTACCCAGCAAGCCGACGCGACACAGGAACGCACTGACGAAACTTTTCTCGTTCGCACACTACGAAGCACCACACTTCCACTTCGAGGGACACGATCGATGAAGGCACGCACGAAGAAGAATAACCAGACACACCGCTACGGGAGCGGGTGTTGGCCACTATCAACAACTGTGACAACGGGCGTTTACAGACAACTGTCCATAACGAATACGATTTTTCAGCTTGTTTGCGCATGGAGCGCGGTCGGATAGACGTTCGTTCTGCACAAGAGCGCGAGAGCGAATCGGTTATTCTGAGTATAAGGTACGCAACCCTAGTCGACACACTCACGATCTTGACAACGTTGTTAATGAGAGACCTGTGGACGAAAAATCCGACACCTCCTTGGGACAGATCTTTGTACCATTGCACATACTCTAATTTCAGAGATTAGCGCGCTCAAACTGCTACAAAAAGTAATCTCTTACACTAAACCAATTTTAATACAACACTTACAAACTGATAGAGGAATTTAAGAGGAACTCTTAACTAATTGTCTATGCATGTGATTTCTTCTGTAATTTTAATGTGTACATAAACTGTAAAATAAACATGAGAATCTACCACTCCATTTCACCCCGTGGGCGACAGAGGGAAAATGAAAACCAGAAGATGGGCAGCAGCATCTTCCTGGATCATCTCAATAAATAAACTGCGGTTGTCAACCGTCTGCCAAGCGCGGCAACTGTAGCAGAATCTTAGCTCATTCAATCAGTTGTCAAAACTATAGTACATTATTTTGTCCTATCATCAAAATTTTATCTGATGCCCGCGACTTCGTCTGCTTGGAAGTAGATTTTTAAATATCCCGTGGGAAATATTTTCCGGCATAAAATGATAGCTATCTCTGTACCTAGATGCCAAGATCGGTTCAGCGGTTGAACCGTGAAAAGGTAACAGACAGAGGGACAGAGAATTCGGATTTATAATATTAGTATAAATAATATAGGTAATACACATAATGGAATCGTCGTTTCAGCCTATCACAAGTCCAATTCTTAACATAGGCATCTCCCATAGATTGCCACATAAGTTGGTAGCTCTCATATTGGAGGGATTTTGCCATAGTTGCCACGCTTGGCAAGCGGGTTGGCAACCGCAGTTTATATATTCAGATGTTCCAGGAAGATGCTACTGCCCATCTCCTGGTTTTAATTTCCCTCTGTCGACTTTTACGACACCCAGGGGATGGGATGGGGTGGTAGATTCTCTTACGCCGCTACCACACGAATATCTATTATGTGTTGTACCAAACCCCACTAAAACTAGGTCAAGAGGGTGAAAATATTGCTGAAGCTCAATTCCGAAATTTTCTTGTGCTCCTTAAAAGTAATATGCAGCAACATTCTGTAAGTAACTAAATGAAAGCGTATGCAAAAATTCCACAGGTTTATTATACGACTACATAAATGTATGTCTTTTTTAAAAAGTTATGTGACTTAATAATTGAATTTAAAAAATACAAATACAAGTACTTATATTATAAATGCGAAAGGGCATTTATAATATTAGTATGGATAAATTTTAGTTAGTTATTAAAGCACATACATCTGACGTGAAGCATCGTCGCTCTAAGAAGTCTGCAGTCTGTGACCATGTTCTGGCTATCCAACCATTACATCAGATTTAATTATAAAAATTCTATGTTCAGATTTGATAGACCACAAATCCTTGCAAGAGAACACCGATTCCTACCAAGGATGATTCGCGAAGCTATTGCAATTTAAAAAACATACGAATTTCAATAGAGAGGACGGTTGGGTAATACGACCCGTCAGGGGATACTATTATTAATAAAATTAAATAATAAACCATGCATACCTGCTGCAGGATTTCAATACACAGTAAACTCATTCTGCGTAGATCGCAACAATATAAATAATTAAAATCTGAATCTAAAGCGCTCAAAATCTCGTTTTAAAAAAGTAAAATTAAACGCGATAAAATTTGAAAAATCTAGTTTTATAATTATCCAAAGCTTATAAAATTAGTATTTCCAATTATAAAGTTTGGAGTATTTTAAACTGAGTTAATATGCAAACTATTAAACATTTATCACAGTATTTACTTACTACTAAAAAGTATAAATGGGTTAAAGTTGCAGAGCAAGTAATATGACCTATTTGGCGAAGTATAGCGAGAAAATGTTATAATAGTGTAAATAATGAAATATTTAATAAAAAATTCTCAGTTAACGGTCTGCGCTAATATTTCATTTACAAAATATTATCAATTTAAGCACCTAAAACATGCCTGAAATATCATCTAGAAAATATTAATGATTCTCCTGAAAGATTAATAATGTGTAAACACCGTCTTACTCATCAGTTACATCGCAGTCTGCCAACAAAGACGTAGATGGCTAACGATGGTAGCGGCAAAGACGCATACTTCGCGACGGGCTAGCACAGTAATTTCGTGGAAGTGGACGGCGGCGCGACCTCGGCGCCAGGAGGTGGCGCCTGCGCGGCCGATCCGCGACGCTCGATTTTTTCGCATGGCGACCATTCAATATGCCTCGATTAACACGCTGTATCATAACACACTTTCAATCGCCTACTTATGATATTATTAATATTTCCAAGAACATCAATGCTTTGTAAATAACAGATTTACCTGTAGCTTTAATAATTTCGATCCTTCTACTAACTGTAATTTTGATATCTCTTTATGCCAAAGATGTCAATGTATAATACAATGGAGTACGCGTTAATATTACGTTACATATCTATTTGTCTTAGCATTCAAGTCGACTTTGTAATTGTTTAACTGTAAACGTGAAAAATCACTACCAATTTTGAAAGCAGTAAGTCCCTAGGATTTTCACGACCGTGTATAAATGCAATATACTACAATTTAATTTCGAAATCCGTGTGAAGTTTCCCAATTACTTTAAAACAAAAGACGATAAAGTTATTTTGATTTATCTGTATTGATTTTAGCGTAAAAGTAAGCCAGATATTCTTAAGGCAACATGGCATACGCAATCTGCTTATGTAATATCGAGAAGGATTATTTTTGTGAAATTTGGCATTTATTATTTCGACTCTAATTTTGTTTTTCCAAACCATGAAATTGAGCAGCCATTTAAATTAGTACCAACAAGTTAAAACTGACAAGGGAATATAACCGTGACCAAATCGAAGGTCTATTGACTATTGGAAAGGAAGTGAAGCATAAGTTTTCTACTGTTGACAATATTAGGACTCAATGTATCAAACAAATAGTAAACAAAAGATACGCGACGGTCGTGGTGAACTTCGATTAGTTGCAGGTTTATAAATAGAACAGTGTTGCCCGTAGCAAATTATTCAACGCGGGTATCTGGACTGTTTATGTGATTAGACTCTAGCTCGTATAAGTCTAGATACTCTGCGCATGTTAGGGCTTTGCCCTTTTTCGCAACGATATAATTGAATTATAAGTTTTACAGAAAACAATTACAACTAAGAATAAAACTACATATGAATTAAATGATTTAACTTTATTTAGCGTTAATAGTGCGACCTACAGCCTTGTGCCTAATTTATTTGGTTATTTTATTTACAGAGTAGTAGTATTTTTATCTACAGAGTTTTGTGTCAAATTTAAATTGACATATTTCACACTTACTTAAGAGTCCGTCTAGTACTATTTATTTACATACCATACTTGGCACTTTTAAATTATGAATTTTTATGTTATTTATAAATTTCAATACGAAAGATAGCTATAACCTATGCTATATGATTTAATACACCGTTATATGAGATGTCCATGTAATATTAAGGTATTATTTTTTATTTTGGTACATTTGGTCTGGGCAGTTTCTAGAGAGTTTCTATTTTTCAGACATCTAGGTCTTCTAGGCTCTTCATCTTCGTCTTCTTTCATACTTCATATTATGTAGGACTATAAGGTACATGTCTAAAATTTCATAGTACGCGAACAAACTGACATTGATAACGTTGCTGGCACCATTTAAATCGATAATTTAAACTTTTTTACAACGATTTCAGGGATAAAAGAATGCATTGTGAGGAATTCTGCATATATGAGAATTTAAAATTTACATACTTCATAACCATTTACGGAATGTCATACAATTTTTTATTAATAATTTAGGCTACTTTACATTATCAACAAAACCCTCACATTATCATCATGTCCATGGCACCGTGTAATGAATCTGGTTGTAATAACTATTTACAGGCAAACATTCTGATTGTATTCAGACATACATAATCTACTTTAACGGAATATATGTATATGGTTGTCGTTTTTAATAACCTTGTTACATATTTTTACAATGAAACGTGACCGTGTACTAACACTGGTCTGAAATAGTTTTCATTGGTGTACATGAAAATACGTGAAATTCTATACATATAGCGTTTTCGTAAACTCATTTGTAGAGGAAAATTTATCTTTATTAACACACATGTTGAAATTTATTTAGTGAAAACATAAGTCGGATTTTATAAGATATTTGCTGCTAATTATACTTTTTATGTGGCGACGTGATCCACCCGTCACGTCACGTTTTACGCAGGCGCGAAAGATGGGCTACAGATGTGAGCTTTGCCTATCCCTTAAATGGAATAAATACGTGACTGTATGTATGTTTATTTTGTAGAAGCTAGCTCTATAGCCAAACACTTTATTAAGCTTGTTTTGTTAATAAAATAGTAACAAATAATAATAAATAGTAAAAACTAATAAATAAAATAGAGCACCATTCGACTATCGAACTAATTTTGATGGCAGTTTTTTCTTTCGGAAGATTAGGTCCGATTTATAAACTAAGGTTTCTGTAATAGCTGTAGTATTTACATTAATATCTTTGTTGTATAGTTGCCCTTGAATATGTTTTTTGAAAAAAATCCTTGGGACAATCCAGTATCAAGCTTATAATTGCCTTTTTGCTTTTGTAATTATTGCCAGTAATTAGCTATTTGATGTCAGCGTTGGTTTATTTCTAGCGATGTACGATAAATTTTACCGGAAAGACAGTACACTAAACAATAAAACATAAAGGTTACAACCTTAATTATGAGTTCCGCTATAGGCGCGTCGATTTTAACGGGAGAAATTGTCGATTTCAGAATAATGAAAACTGAAAATTATTAGCGAGCGTAATGTGCAATTTAATTTACTTGTCGTAACATTCTCGGTGTACGTCAATCTGCCGATTACGGTTTAAGAGCGTTCTAGACGCGTAGAAAGTTGCGGCGCGACTCAACGGCGCCCGAGTCCTGCGATCCGCATTCTCCAGAGCTTTTAAAACGAAACTAAAAAGCGCAAAATGTCTTAAACTAAACACATTGTATCTCGTTGCCGGCGCCGATGCTCGGCGAAAATAGACAATTACCGCATTGTATGAAATATCAGTTCTATAAATAAAATGCTAATGAATCGATTTTCGAAACGGCGCTGGAATTCTCAAGATAGCACCAATGCGTAATAGTCAATAAAATTTTCAAACATAAACTTTTCATACTGTGCATCCAGTTATTTTTAATGGATTTACAGTTTAGCTAATAGGATTTATAGTAGTTATTAATGAAACACGTGGTGGCGGCTTTATTGTATCTGGCTGTTACGATTTAATTTTAAACTGGTAAACAAGAACAGATGTAATTTTTGCTTCCGTAAAATAATAATTATGTCAAGCCCTTTCCGCCAAGTCATGTTTATTGTAAGACTGGTCCACTTTTTTATTTCACAATGAAAGTAAATTGAACACAAATATTTTCAGCTTAATGAGGTAATCTAAATGTAAATTTATTGGGTATATACCAGCCTTTAACTTACCCCACACGTTTATTATTCAAAGACAATTTTCTTTTCGTTTGATTATTTTATGTAGTCATACCGGTCTGCGGTGAAGAAAAGCTTTATTTATGCAAGGTTTGCAATTGAATTAACTTGCATAATAAGAAGACTGGCACTGCAGAAATGCCAACATTTACTTCTTTTTGTAATAATTCATAAGATTGTTAAGCCGATGACAAAGCACAGAATATATTTGTCTTCGTTCCCCATACCTTCCTATAAGTCGACTACGATTTCGACAACAATTTTAAATAAAACTTCATTGTTGTCTTATCATAAGGAGACGGGCCAATGAAACTCCGCAATACCAGAGGTATGACGAGTGCGTTGCCGAGAAAGCCGTAGGCTCTTTTCTTGTAGGTTCCTAAGTCGTATCGGTCCGGAAAAACCGCTGGCGACAATAAATTCTTAAGGTATTTTTTTCAAATTAGCTGTCTAAAGGCCTATGAACATATATCATGGCTCGTTTACGATTGCACTAAATGATGAAGAAAGAAGACGCATTGTATGGCATTCCAAACAAGCTATGACTTGTGTTTGTTGTGTTTAGATTTTTAAATGTTCAGATTTTCAGTCCTTCTATCTTTTGAGGTATTAATATATGACGTAGACTGTGTGAGACCCAGGGTACTAATAATCTTTACAAATTTTTGAAAAGTTTATGTAATTTCAGATTGATATCAGTTCGCATTGACAGATAGATATTTTTTTTATAAATTTTGTATTTTTTGATATTTTTTTAAGTTAATACCCCGCTGCACTTTTGGTCCGACTAGCCATAAACATAAAACTTGGGTTGATCCCGTTCGTCGTATGTCAGGCGAAAAGTGGGGCGATGAGATAACAAATCCCGTACAAGACAAGACGCCGTTGCTGCACTACGAGAAAAAAAAATACGAGATTATTTAAACGTGTTTGTGGAACTGACCGGAGGATAAAAGGCGTAGCTAGACTATGGTCACGACGACGGAACGCTGAAGTAACATTTCAGCGTTCAGCATTTTAGTTTAATAAAAAACATATTGAAGAAACATTTTTTTTTAATATTTTTAATGTTATATGTAAGTTGTGAGTACACTTAAAAATATTTGGACAAGTTAGAAAACGTTATAATGGGAAATATGTAAAAGTGAAAGGACACGCCCATACTTACATCAGTCTTACGTTATTATAGCTGTGTAATTTCCAATAGACGGTAGATTTAAAAAATATTCAACAAAGGCGAATCCAACAGACGTCAATGACCGATGCGTTGATTTAATTTAAATTGCACCACTGAATGCTGTGATTCCTAAGTAGTTTTTTTACATACATTACATATACCATGATGGGATACAAAAGCACTTCATGCTCCGATAGGGCTGTCGTTGTTAGTAACTTGAATTTATAATACGATGTCGCAAGTGACTCATGCAATTTATATTTAAACTACTGTCCGTAGTAAGCTCCTGGTCTATTTCAGAGCTGCCGCTGTTGCCGAGTCTTTTTTATAACAATGTCACACTCGACTAAGTAGTGCAAGGCACAAACAAAACTGATCATAAAGAGAGGGAAAACAATACGTACTAAGACGGTCATAGTGTTTCACCGAAGAGAAGCCTTAACCCACATTTTCGTATGATTACAAAGGAATGTCACAAAGTAACAAAACATTGTTTGGATAATGGTAGTGTATAAACAATCGTTTCTAAGTGCGGTTGCGACGCTTCGGGTCGATGAACGACCTAGCTCCGCGAGGCGGTTACCTCCGACGCGGCGGCGCGTCGACCCGCCCCCGTTCAGTCTGCTACATAAGCGAATTAACAAAGCAAATGAAATAAAACAAAAGTCTTTTACCCATACATATAATAAAGCTTCTAGTCTATTACAGAACAGGCAGAATTCCAGAAAATTTAGGACGCCCATATTATAACAGTGCCTATGATTTGGAATGTACTATTTACAAAAGATTATGAGCGTAAAAAGGGAGTGTACGCTTATTCATGACGTACAGAAATTCTGTTATTCTAATGATGATTCCCCCCCTCCCCCCCCACACACACACGTTTTTCAGCAACTGAAACTCATCCGGTTATTATTGCTTGAAATAATATTAAAGAGGGTAACGACCGCGTGGCCTAGTGGTCAGAGTACCTGACTTCTAAGCCGCGGGACCTGGGTTCGAATCCCAGCCGGAGCCGACATATGTGCTAAAACATAAATTGTTGGTTTTCGGGTCTGGTTGTGTTGTGATTGTCCCCGTGTTTCTGACACTGCATCCCAGCCTACCTCCGATCTTATCGCAGCAGCGTTACATCGGGCGCGGGTAGGTAGGGACGAGTGAGTGCCTCTGTGTTTGCGCGTACACTTGTGGCACTATAATATCTCCTGCGCAGTTGATGGCTCTCGGCTGCAGTCGGAAGTTGTCGCCGTGGTCGAAATCGGCTAGGAGAACATCATCATTATGGAGTTGTAATTCACAGAACTAACATAGAGATGAGTAGTCTATTTGTTGCACGATACACGGAAGGAATTTGAACCTAGGCCCCAATAATAATAGTTTTGTAACGTACAAGCTGATGAATAATATTTCAAACTTTAAAAACCATAGGAATATTTTTAACATTTTTTAATTTAAAATATGAAAGCACTTAACGAGTAACACTAAACACTTACCAAATCGAAAGAGGCATGGAGATGGTGAAGTCAGGCAGACGAAGAGTAAATTATCTGCTGTAATAACATTTCTATTTGCGAAATTTCAGGTCAATAGGTTCAGACAGCCAATTGTAAATGCATAGAATAATTATATTATACTAAGTACACAATAACGCTGTTTGAATGTGTGTTTGTGGAACCGAGCCCAAATTATCTTTAATTGTAGTTAAATAATTAAAAGTAAATGTACTATATGAGCATTTTTTGAGGCATAGGAATCGACTGGCCAATTTATACATATATAAATTGGCCAATCGATTCCTGTGTGAAGCAAAAATTGATGTTGCTCAAGGTTTAACGAACGACCTCACTTGCACTTTTTTCCCTTGACAGCCAGTACCGGACGTATCAATATCTAAGAAATCATTACACTGCCGATCACCGGTACACATACCAGTTTCGGTATTGCAAAACTCTCACTTGCGGATGTCGCATCTCGCGCATGCGACGCTTCATTGCCAATAAATTGGCGGGCAGCAAAAAATATCATATTCTCTATACGTCGACGTTTCTAATGATCATATCTGGGTCAGCGGAAATTTACGACGCGCGAGACTCGCTGAAAGCCTTTTACATCACAAGCCCAGTACACCTGGCCGTACCAGGATCCGATCAGCGCGGGTCTGACACTAATTGACGGTATCTTTTTTGCACATTTTTAACTGCCAGCCACAATCACATTTAATTCGCGATCACTAAATCCGTTAATTTGCAACGCAACGTCACATTCTATACGATTTGAATCCGTAATTGAGATTAGCGAGTGACACATTCGAAGACAGCGAAAATGTCTTGAATGACAGGCGCATTCGAGATTGTTAGATATGTTATGTGCAAAACAAAAAGCAAATTGGGAAGGAGAGAAAGTGCTGGTAAAATTCCGCAGTGAAAATATTGCAGTTAAAAATGATCAATACGTGTGGGCGTTTGGGAAGGTGCAGTGATAATTGAAAGTACCATCACTTGCAGGCACTCCAATGACTCTGTACCAGATAGAATGTGTGTCGAGACGTTTTCACGGTCTTGGTGGTGGTGTGTACGAAATTGGCCATGACATGGGTGCGTGTCCCGGTGCGTGGGCGGCGAGAGCAGCATCTCATACTATTTATCTGTATCAGCCTGATGTCGCACTGAATACGTAAGTACCGCTCAATGTTTTTTTTGAGTGGAACTCGTTGTTATGAGTGTAATAGTAAACAGGTAGTTGAATGTTCGAAAGTTGTTATTCTTTTAGTTTTGATGCACTAGTGCAGCGAATTAAAATTATAATTGCAAAGTGTTCGCATAGCGGCAACCGTTTGAGTTATTGAAAAATAAAACAAAAGCTTGTTTAGCCACTACAAACTAAGGTAATTTTTTCATCATCATCATCATTTCAGCCTATTACTAGTCCAATTCTGAACATAGGCCTCCCCCATAAACTACCACAAAAGTTTGTAGCTCTCATTTTGGGGGGATTTTGACATAATTGCTACGCAGGAGGGTTGGCAATCGCAGTTTATTTATTGCGATGTTCCAGAAAGATGCTGCTGCCCATCTCCTGGTTTTCATTTTCCCTCTGCTGACTTTAACGACACTCACGGGATGAGATGGAGTGGTACCTTCTCTTAAGCCGCCACCAAATAGACCTATTTTGCGCAGGCATAACTTGATTTATAAATCGGCACGTGCGTGCGTGTTGCTGATTTATATATCAAGTTTCGTTTTCAACATTATTCTAATATAGAGCAGAAAATTCGTATTCCCATCGTCATAGTAAATACATAGTATACATAGTATTCATAGCATGACGCACTGGGCCGGTGAACATAATTGTTGAGCTATGTGCCCTAATTCTTAACAACATACGTTTTGTTTAACCGTATCGCTATCGGGTGCTACTCTTAGCACGCGCCTTACATTAAGCAGCCTTCAAATGTGTGGAAAACTGCTCTTGGGTCATTCCGCGAACGGCTGCTCGCCTGTTTCAATTTCGTCACATCTCGACACTTTCTAAAGAAACTGCCAACAACTAATAACTATGTCTGGTGAGTCGCTGCCAACCTTCCAGAGGAAATATGCGATAATAAGGTATAATTGCCCACCACCTCGGCGACTATATTTAGAAGCTAACACTCTGGAACTCGCCGCCTCGGCTAGTTCAATTACGTAAAGCGGTTGTGCCATTTCTAATCTAAAAATAATCGCAGGCTGCGTAGACAGCGGCGCCACTGGGATCGTATGTGAAAGTAAACACAATTAATTATAGGTAATCACCCCGACAGAATTGCTTAAGTAAGTAAATGAATAATTAATACAATTACATCGATACTTAAGCGTTAGAACTGTAATTAAATATTTATTACCGTAATGCCACGCGATGTTTAAAGATTGAGGAGATCCTTGACTAGTTAATGGTGGGGATTAAATAAGTTTTCTTATATAAACTTTTCTAAAAGCTAAATTTTTCGAGATTGCGCCAAAATTTTTGGTAACAAGACGAAAAGTGGCGACTGTATTTTTTAAATAATTTTGTTATTTCTATGCATAAATAATTCGAGTTTTGATGTTTAAAGCTAAAAGCTTAAGAGTGTTGCTATTAATTAAAAACTAACTTTTGACAGTAATGACAAATTTAGTAATTTATGCAATTTTTAAAATTACGCGGCACTTTGTCTACACAAAATGAGAAAACGTGTGATAAGGTTTTTTCTTCTTTTTTTGGATCCTGTTAACACTTATCAAATATGTGTGGATTTATTTGTGGTCAGTTATACAGGCTCTGACAGCCAACATAATTAAATTTAAATTACCGTAACAAGAAAAATGACGATGGTAACAACTCTACAGCGACATCACGACACTGTGAAATAAGGCGTGACAAAATTGTGAAGGCTCTCAACTGCATGGCTTGAAATTAATACTCCACCACAAGACATCCGCGACTCGAACTGGGTAATACGCCGGTGGCGCCGGCGCCGTTTAATCGTCCGTCTGCGTCTACGATGCGATTTTTCCCCTACACTTACTTACCAGCGGTTTTCAAACTTTAATCTTTTTAATTAAGAACATTAATTAATTGTATACAATTTGTTTCCCACGTGACAGAACCAGAAGCTGTTAGCACGTAATATCTCCGCTGAAAATAGGTAGAACCAGGTTTACGAAATGCGAGCGTGAAGTGACTGCAAAACTATGTTCAGTTCATTGCAACGTCTATGTTGGCCTGAGAAGCTCCCATATGACCACGTATGGAGACAGTACTGAAGCCGCAAAAGCATGACCAGCTGTGCTTTTTCCTTGGCATCTCATCTGCCAAGTTTTCAGAGAAGACATTGCACCAACGTACCAACTACCAGCGAAACATCTCCATCTTGATTACATAGTACATCATCAAGAAGCCATACCATGCCATGACGATTTACTTATTGGTGGAAAATCAGCATGTTGGTCATCTCCAAGCCAAAAAAAAACATCGCAGGCATTGTGAAAGCATTATCAGCACTTACTTCGCACGTCGTCTTTCATCGTTAACAGCCTGTAAGTAATCCACAGCTGGTCAAGCTGGTCCCTCTTAAGTTTTTTTTTATTGTACATAGGCCAACATTTAATCAGGGACACGTTAGCCTAGACCCTTGAACCCTAGAACTGGATTCCCACAGTGGTCGATATCGACCCGTTGGGGTCGAAATCTGTTTTACAAGGGTTGGCATAAACTAAAACTGAATTTAGGGGTCGACGAGGTCTAATAATCGACCCCTATTAGTTAAACACAAGTTTTTATTTGAAACTTTCAAAATACTGTATAATTTGTGTTACGTGTACCAACTTGTTATAAGAATGACTAATATTTTAGTAGGAAGTTAGTTACTTATTTTTTTATCGTTACTTTGCGATTAAAATGTTTTGTTTTTCAAAAAATAATTACCTACTAAAGTATTTTTATGTAATTTGTATTAATAATTTTTAATTACACTTGATATTTACTGAATTTTATGTCTATTTATTTTGTTAAATTTTGATGTGAAAATTATGTCAAGTTTACTCACCTATACAACCGCAAAGTATTTAAATTGGTAAGTATTTTGTAAATAGAAACATACATACATCTATTTTGAGTTATTTTGTATGATGATGATGATATTGATGTTCTCCTAGCCGATTTCGACCACGGCGACAACTTCCGAATACTGTCGAGAGCCATCAACTGCGCAGGAGATATTATAGTGCCACAAATGTACGCGTAAACACAGAGGCACTCACTCGTCCCAATCTACCCGCGCCCGATGTAACGCTGATACGATAAGATCGGAGGTAGGCTAGGTTGCAGTGTCAGAAACACGGGGACAATCACAACACAACCAGACCCTAAAATCAACAATTTGTGTTTTAGCACAAATGTTGGCTCCGGCTGGGAATCGAACCCAGGACCCGCGGCGTAGAAGTGAGGTACTCTGACCACTAGGCCACGCGGTCGGTTTTGTATAAAATATATATAAAAGACTAGAGATAGGATTTTTAAAGTAATTTGGCTATGGGGGGTCTGAGGTATCAGTTCATTTTGGAAAAAGCGTCTCTTGCCCATAATAGTTTGGAAATCCCTGCCCTAGGAGATGCCTCTGTTATAGTGGTCTGGGAAGACCGACGTCGGTACAGATATCCACTCTCTCGTGCGCACCAGAAACGAAAACACACCACTCCTGTGGGTGGACTTAAATAGCATAAAAATTTAATGCCCTCCTTATCAAATATATCACAGCTTCTACTGGTGGTAGGATTCCTATGCAGAAATCCATCTGGGTACCACCCCAGGGCCCGTTGTTCTGCCGTAAAGCTGTAAATGTTTGTACACTTCTGCTTTACGACATCTGTCGTACACACCGCGTACGTACCGCAGGGACAGTTAATCTAACTGTCCCTGCGGTGATACCTACCTAGACGAATTCCTGCATAGCAATCCTACCACCAGAGTAGTACATTCTTTTAAGTGGTATATTTAATTACTATGGTATATTTAATTACTATTTATGATCTTCGAGACTTCGAAAGTCTATGGAATCACAAATCTGCGAACTAATATAGAAAACACTGGTTTCAATAAACAAGGGAAGCTAGCATTTGCATGGCGACAGGGCGGACACTCACTGAAACCTGATTCGAACTAGCTAATCTCGTGCATCGAACATAAATGAACTTATCATATAAGTCTTAAGCAAATGGAATCCGGAAAACTATTAACGCTGTGATCAATATCTGCTTAGATATTATTTACCGAGAAAGTTCTAGTTTGATATACCAGAATTAGATAAGATAAAGTTTTAATAACTGTCTCTCTCATTAACGAATCGTGTCTTTTGGGACGTAAAAATGGAACCTTAAAATGCCTTACTTTATGTTACTTGAGCACCCGAGTACTACGCCGAGAGTCCTTGGTTTGAATTCCAGCCGAAGCAACATTTGTGCAAAAACACAAGATACTGGTTTTTGGGTCTCATTGTGTTGTGACTGTTCCCATTTCTCTGACACTCCGATCCAACGTTGTCGCATGACCGTTACATATCGGGTACGGGTAAGCTAGGAACGAGTGAGTGAGTGCTTGTGTGTATGCGTCTACAATTGTGGCATAATAATATATGTAGTTGCTCCAACAATATTCGGAAGTGGTCGCCAGGGTGGGAAATCGGTCAAGACGACGTGACTTTATATTGCCAAAATTGGCAAAAACTAATTTAGAGTCATTGTTGTAAATTCATTGACAAACCGTACATAACAAATGTAAAAAGTATTGAGTATCTGGGAAACAATTTTAGACAGGAACTATAAAAATAAAAAGAAAAAGTAAAGTTTAAGCCTATAAATGTCCCACTACTGAGCACAGGCCTCCTCTCATTTCTGAGAGGGTTTTGGAGCTAAGAAGAATCCGCCACGCTGCTCCAATGCGGGTTGGCGGACTTCACATATCTTCAAAATATTTTTTATTCCTCAGACATGCAGGTTTCCTCACGATGTTTTCCTTCACCGCCGAGCACGTGGTAAATCAGCACTTAAAATTGCAATTAACAATGTTAGTGGTGCCGGCACCGGGAATCGAACCCCGGTCACTCGCGTACTATGAAATTTAAAGCGAGCGCCTAACCCCTGAGCTACCACGGCTACCACTATAAAAATATTTCTCTATAATTAATAAAATTATTTTGAGTTCATTTGGCCCGGCGAGACATCCGTATTTCGTACCAGCCATTACGAATACGGACGTTTCCTTGTTAAGCAATTTACGTTAAGAACAAAGGTATTATTAACAGATTGCGCACTGAACACAAACGTAAATATCTAAATAGCCATCAACATAAATATCGACGCATTTTATGTCCACTGGCACGTGTGAACAAGGGCCAGCGTTTGCACCGAGACGTAGTCTATAATGACCTTAATTGTACACGCGATCTATGTCGCTGCTCTCTCTTAAATCAAACTCGGGGGCCCTAGATCCCCACTTAGCCACGCGAACATGTGGATCATCCGCCCTAACGTGAACGGCACGCGTGCCTTATGCAATCGGAGGCAATGACCGCCGCGACTTGTTTGTTGTGGATATACAATAAGATCGCTCGATGAGTCCAAGTTTTTTTAGACCTATCAGTGTTGCGTGAAAGGCTTGTGAAAATTATGATCAATTAAACTATTTCGTTTATATAATAGGTAAATTTGTGCCCATCATAAATATACACACCGGCACAATTAGCGGAACGTTAAAAAAGGCAGAGTATAGAAATAATAACGTGTATATTAAAACAAATAATAATCAGACAAGTACACTCTCTACAACTTTTAACATCGACTTTAAGAATTTTTTAATTAAATTTTATTAAAAATAATCAAAATAAAAAAAAACACTTGTTTCTCTATTTTGTGGGAACACAACAATGTTTTAAATTAAAGACTTGATAACGTGTCTTTCCTCCTCGTGCTCTAACTAACGTCCTTCTGGGCATGCTGTGAATTATATTACCTATTGTATCTTGGGATAAGCTCTGCCACTCTTCAATTAATGCGTTTTGCAGTTCTCTCAGGTTGTTGGGGGGTGCTATTCTGAGTTTAACACTTTTCTTTAACAAGGCCTAAACATGCTCTACAGGATTCATATCCGGGGGTCTTGACCGCCACGGTATCACTGTTATACACACATGGATTAGATATGCTTGGACTGAAAGAGCACTGTGAGCCCGAGCCTTATTCTGCATTAGAATAAAGCTGTCACCATTAGGGGGGGCAAACGGCACAACGTGCTCTTCTAAAATGTCTTAGGGATATTTTGTTCCTATCAGCAGTCATATTCCCTACATCGACCATCACTACGAGCTCCGAAAGTTATCCCTCCCCACACCATAACTGAGCCGCCCCCATATGCCACATTTTCAAAATAAGTCTTAATGTATCGTTCTCCTATGCGTCTCCATATTCTCTGCCTTCCATCGATCTGGTTTAAGAGCACTCTACTCATCAATGAAAAGTACCCGCCCCATTGGTGTATGTCCCAAAAACGATGTTCGCGTTCAAAGTTGTAACCGATGTAAACGATGGTGTCTACCAAGTTTTGGAGCTTTGGCCGGTACATACGAACCTATGCCCACTTTTTCAAATCTTCTACGAACTGTACGCTCACTCGCACTCCTCGCACGACTTCAAGCTCAATTCGGACCTGAACAGCCGTTACCCGTGTGTTCCTGTGAGCTCGAAGTTGTAGAAAACGGTCATTCCTCCTCGACGTTCCCTTCTTTCTGCCTTGGCCTCTCCTCCTCACAAGAGAATCAGTCAACCGGTACCGTCGAATATTGCGATGAATCGTTGAAATTGATTTTCGTGTTTTGCAGGGAGTAGAAGGGCGGCAATCTTCCGTAGAAGCCTAGGCCGATATCAAATCTGCCCCTGGCTAAAATGACGTACTATCTCAGGCTACTTTATAATTTATGAAATCGAAATATAAAATAAATAAATAACAATAACTCCATATCGCGTCTATAAATATAAAATTGGAGATAATATTTTTTTAATTTACAAACATACATATAGTCGCGTATTTTTCTCATATAAGAGTAGGCAGAGCCTGCACATGTAGCCCACTTTTCGCCCCCGCTCGTCCCTTTACTCGTGTATCAAAAGACTGTCTGCTCCATACTTGATTATATTTTTCTTAATTTGAACACTGTTGTAAATTTTTGTATACTGTTATCATTTCCCAAAAAGTATTGGTTGACCATTCGCCATTTTGAAATCATAATGACGGGATGGTCAACCAATACTTATTTAATTTATATTTAGAGGGTATTTGATTTAATTAAAATGGAGCCACTCCTATTTTTGTAAAGATACGACTACATATTTTGCAAGAAAAATTTATTTTTGGTAATAAGTTAAAAAATTAGCTTTTGTGTAGAATTTTAAAAAATTAAAAGTATGTTAAATCTGAGTCATCATTTTAACCACAGATAACAACGACATCGATTGAGCTGTTGGATCGATTGAATAATAAACATCCAAACAAACTTTCAGTTTTATTATATAAGTAGGATAGTATACAAAAGCACGTCCCACATAACAAACTTGTATTGAAACTTTTATTAACCTATCGTAAATAATTTAACACTAGATGTGTGGTAGCGTTAAGTAAACATATTGGTAACCACAATTTATGGTCACTAAGTGTAGGTTTACTGCGTTAGGGTCGAGAACAGGACGCTGAACTCAAGCGCATCCTGTATTCGAAGTGGATGATGTGGGACAGCCATATTTACTAGGAAATGTGGGTTTTTAGTCGTTAGTGGCGCATCTCGTTTTGTCGTCTGTCGCTTGCTGTCCCAAATGCCTTACTTTATATATGATTGGAAACCATTAATAATACCTATAAAGAATAATACATAACTGCAATGAAACGTCGCAGTTTGTGTGACAAATTACAAAACAATCAAATTTTTTACATACGCCATGTTGAAGGGAAATATGCTGAAAATTACCATATGCTGCGGGTAAGCGATCCTTCGTTGTAATTATGTGAGGTATTTGGAGGACGCTGAATGCAATCATATCATATAGACTTCTAGACGAAGAGTCTTGGTAAACCACTGAAGAAATTAAAAAAAAATCATATATTAGTTTGCAATCTGTGTTTTGCAAAAAATTGCATTATAATAATGGATAAAAATTACATTAACAGATACATTACACTAAAATACACACACACTGAATACAGATATAATTAAATAAAATGAAAAAAATACTGGTACGTGAAAGAACCAGTATTTTTTTATTATTAGGATAACAAGTATCCTATGTCCGTCCTCAGGATGCAAGCTATCTCAGCGCTAAATTTCGAAAAAATCGGTTCAGCGGTTGTACCGTAAAAAGGTAAGAACAAGACGGACAGAGAGAGTTACTTTCGCATTTATAATATTAGTATGGATTTCTCAAAGATATTTTGGTCGGTATGAAATATCTCTCTTAATACTGAATCAAAATGAATTATTTTTTCCTCTAATGACAAAAATTTGTAAATGTCTTAAAATTTTATGTTCGTCGTTAAGAAACTGATTAACAAGATTTAATTAATAATCTAATTGTATAAAGCGCTATCTGTTGACAATCTGTTCGACTAACATGCACGACAGCTGTCGATTGGAATTGTTTACATTCTTTAAGGAAGGCAAATGGCGCCATCTGTCCTTGATCACGATACTGAGCAGTAAGTCTTATCTGCACACGCTAGCTGTCAGTGCTCTTTAGGCCGAAACGAAGAAATGTTTGCACACTACTGCTTCACGTCAGAATAACTGGTCTGGGGTGGCACCTACCTAGACGGATTCCTGCATAGGAATTCTACTACCAGTAGTAGTTATACTTCGGTTGCCACCACATCGCGTTCTGAACGTAGAGCTAGCGAGATTATAGATATAAAGAGAGTCCTACGAAAGGAACTCGAAACCGCTATATCTGGGAAAACTCTTCCCACGATGAAACGAAAGTAACAACGAAACATATGGACATTTGTTCGTATTAAATGTAAATTGTTTATTGATAATGCTTGATCAGAATGCGTCGTCCAAATGTCGCGCGTTGGTTGGTAGCTAGCAGGCGAGCGATTCACCGAACCGGTCGACTTCCTGTCAACTCCGGGCATGCGTCATGAATAAACACATTGCATACTTCGACTGTCACCTTTTATCGAATTAGCGTGAGATTTGTTTGGTTGGAACATACACTATTTTTTTCATAACATAATTTAAGTCTTGAAATTAATTGTACATTTTGTGCTACGACAGTAGGGAAAGTTAGAAAATAAAAAAAATATTTTAATCTGTTAATAACAGTCCACTTCGGGTACAGGTCTTCCTCCAGTTAATTTTACTACTATAATAAAGCTGGTGGTCTTAAGCTGTGTGGTGGCGGCTTAAGAGAATCTACCACCTCATCTCATCCCGTGGTTATCGTAAAAGTCGACAGAGGGATGATAATAACCAGGAGTTGGGCAGCAGCATCTTTCTGGAACATATGAATTAATAAACTGCGGTTGCCAACCCGTCTGCCAAGCGTGGCAACTATGGCAAAATTGAGAGCTACAAACTTTTTTGTCAAAAATTGGGGAGGCCTATGTTCAGCAGTGGACTAGTTGTTGGCTGAAATGATGATGATGAATTTGATGATGAAATTGAGTCTGTACGTTTGAACGCGCTAATCTCAGGAAATCTAATGCGATTTCAAATAATAATTTAACATTTCGTCCATTTATTGGGGAAGGTTCTATAAGTCCTATAAAACTTCATACTACGGCCTTAAGAAGCCGCACGCTGAGAACCGAACACTACCAAGACCGGTCAGAGAGTTACCATGCCTGCGACGAAATAATGTAGTCGGCTTATTTTAAGTCATTGTCAGAATTGCCACACTTGATTAGACTGGAGCTATAGCAGTATGAGACACTTACGTTACTTCTCTTTATAGCGGTTTAGGTATTTTGAGGTCTGGTATATTTTAGGTTATCCCGTCGTTGACTTTTGTGAAACTGTAGTGATGGTAGGATTCCAATGCCGGAATCCGTCTTGGTAGCTACCACCGTAGTGTCAGTTATTCTACCGTGAAGCAGTAGAGAGCAAACATTACTTCGGTTTGAGAGGCACTGATAGCTAAGATATATGATGAATATGTAATTTACTGGGCATATGAGAGTAACGAACTGTTGTGTCGGTGAAACACAGAAATACAAAGAAATATTCTGGGTGGCACAGCATTTGTGATGGGCAGACGTTGCGCTTATCTGTGATATGATAGATACGTAATTTACTGGGCATATGAAAGCTAAGAAGTGATGTGCCAGGGTCATATACAGAAATGTTCTGGGTGACACAGCATTTGTTATGGTTGCAGTTATCATCAGGTAAACGAATTGCTAGACTCACTTTCTTCCATAAATAAACCCACGGGACCAGATGGAGTGATAGATTCTCTTATATCGCTAAAATAGCAAATTTTTATTTATTACATTATTAGTAGGCAACACTAGAGTTTGAAAAAGTTCTTCCTACAAATTTATGCGAGATTTTAGTTTCTTAAATTCTTGCTTAAGTATGTTTTTGATGGCTAGCAGAAACAGCGTTACTGGGCGGAAATCCATTAAAATATGGGATATCAACCAATTTAATTTACTTTAATTTATATACGTGCATAATTAAATTAAAAAGACGTCTTATGGCCAGTTTTAAAACCTAGTTAATACAAACATTTTGATATCCAGTTTAATTCTAGTTTTTTAATTATTCTACTTTGCCTACCTCCCGTTATACTGCGTTTTAGCGTGAAGATGAGTATCCACTGCTTAACATTTTAAAACAAGATATTGTTAGTCAAACATACATAGAGTCACGCAGTTTTCCCAAATAAGGGGTAGGCACAGGGCTATACATGTAGTTCACTTTTCGTCCTCGCGAGAAAGGAGACGAACAATGTCGCCATCATTTTGGTACGGGTAAAAAAATTTTACTCTCCATTGAATACCCACGAGCAGTATAATGACATCATTGCATATTTTGGTATTATTCTGCGCGAATAAAGGCTGTCTGTACTAGGTACTTTAAAATACTTAAGTCGCCTCTTACGACACCTCGGTAGGAAAGAGGTAGGTGCTATTGTACTCTGTCGGACACCTATCCATTGTTAGACAGGAAAGTAAATACAATTAAAGCTCGTAAATAATCTGGCTGATTCCCATAATAACATGTGATGGATAAATTGATTTTTATGGAAAGGTGAATGAATGAAATAATCGCATAACATTAAATAAGTATTTTTTGCAATAATTAACATAAATATGTAATTCTCTTCTCAATCAACTTCAAAATGTATGGTAGAAATTCCAGATTTCAATATTCATTTGTACTAAGGGCGTAACTTACAGTCTGTTCTAATAAAATGATCTACGGATAGAAATAATGTTTAGGAATCTCTTATTAAGAAGTATTATTTTTGTATTATTTATGTATTTAAAAACCTATGTAAGAAAGTCATAACATCATCATCATTTTTGACCTCAACTAGTCCACTGCTGAACATGGCCTATGTTACCCAATAGATCTCAATTTTGGGGAGATTTTACCATAGTTGCAACGCTTTGAAAGGCGGGTTGGCAACCGAATCATCTCCTGGATCTACCACCCCAACTCATCTCGTGAGTGTCGTAAAAGTCGACAGAGGGATAATAAAAATTAAAGTCCTATAATTTGTTGTTATTAGAAATTCTGTATTAAAATATCTTAAATATTTTCTAAATAGACATTGTTAACATTCGAAAAATATTGGTTCGGAACACGCTATATAAACAAACATCCGTAATTTTTTTAAAACGTATCAAGTAAAGCAGTTCGCATGAGAAAGCAATTGAATGGTATAATATGAACAGCTACAAGGTTTCTCGTTACCGTAGGGTTACGTGTCAGAGATGTTTTCTAATACTTAGGACGCACGAAATGTTTGTTCTGCGGGCTCCGGTGGTTTTATTCAAGTCATCAAACACACCGTTAAGTAAGCAGCGGCGAAGGAATAGCTATTAGTTTAGTACCCGAGCAACGGCGGCACGGACGTCACATACGAAGCGTGTGGGATGCCTTGCGATTTTAATATTTGCTATACAATTTGCTTATTTGATTAGGAACAGATATCCTGGAAGTCCATTGCTGTTAGACATCACGTTGTTGTTTATTTTTAAAACGTTAGTTTCATGCTTTGAGCGACGTTTTCAAGGTCGCGAATTTGCATCGAATTTATTAAATGGGGATAAAACTGTCACAAACGTGATACTAAAATGAAAATAATCTCTAATACCAAAAAAAAAACGAGCTTTCCTAGGATTCATCAGCACATTTGTGCGTTTACAGACACAAACTACACATATGTTATCAGCCAGGCCCGAAACTTCTTCTTTAGCCTACAATGTTGTTAAGATGAGGACCATACAAGAACTGTTTTGCGAAAACGAAAGCGTAATATAGTTTTAAAATATACTTGAACTGAAATACAACTCATTAATTAGCTAACAACAATTTTTTGTAGGTGTGAAGATTAAATATGATGCTACTGCCTCGTGGTTTTACCCGTGTAAAACCACCTGATTATATAACAAAAATGTTTCTTTTTACATTTTCTGAACCCTATGATATATCGAAATGGAACATACCGGAAAATTTAAGTTATCCCTTTCGTTGCATGTTGGGCCACATATATCCACACACACATATAATCAGTTTAATCGTAGATGCTTACTATCAATCTGCTAACATTTCTTGCACACTGCTTCATTGTGAATGGGCCTCTATTGTATCACTTAACTTAAAATCTAGCACTATACATTTTGTCATAATCTTTATAGGACTAATGGGCCAATACGCAAGCCGTGTGGGATATAAATGTCCCATGCTTTAACTATTCACTGATGTAAATTTTTTGAACGTTCAGCCGTTACAGACAGACAGACCGACCTAAACAACGATCATTTATGATTAAGCATCGTATAAATAGGCAGTTTTCAATTAAATTTTGGCATTTATTTTGAAATCACAGACAGATACTTCAAATTTACTATTGGTATAGATTTTATTGATTCTTAAATAGTAGTTAGTGATCAGATTAAAAAAAAACCCTTAATAATATTACATCATGATCATGGCCACAGATTGACATCGAGCATCCATCGAGTTTCCTCAAAACTTTTGAGCGCAGTCGTCAATACATCCGACATTGCTTTTGCCTTAACAAGGTTACTATTATTCTTCAGAGGACATCACTTTATCTTTTTCTTTATGATAGGAAGTGAAGAGCAAATCGTTCAACTGATGGTAAGCGCAACGTCTGCCCATAAACGTTGCGTCGCCCAGAACATTTCTGTGTGGCACCACAATGCGCTCCTCGCCCTAAGACATCAGTTCTTGAGTCTCATATGTTCATGCCCAGTAATTACACTTTTTATCAGTGCCCTTCACACCGGAACATTTAAATTTGTATACTACTGATTGACGGCAGGACAACTGGCAATGCGGTGGTACCGCTCTAGATTCCTACATCTGTAAAATCCTTTAACCCCAAAATGCTATCAAAAATACTACTATATTGTTTTACATGCCACGCCGTTTGCCAAAGATAAGTATTTTTTCTAATTCTTCCACTCGAAGGCTACAGGAAGACTTATAATATGCAGTAGCCGTTTGCCTTATATTTGCACATTATACATAAATTCGACAAGCAATGACCAAACAACCGATAGGTGTCCAGCACAGTAGCATAGCACCTACTTCTTTCCTACCTAGGTGTCGAAGCGACTATGGTATTGTACGGACAGCTTTTATTTGTGCAGAATAACACCATAATATGCAATGCCGTCACTATACTGTTCTTGGGAAAGCAATTTTAAGATTTTTTTACTCGTACCAAAATGGCGGCGACGTGGTTCGCCACCCGTCATGTCTCGTTTGTCATGGGGCGAAAAGTGGGCTACATGTGTGAACTTTGCCATCCCCTTATATGGGAAAAAGGCGTGACTGTATGTTAGTATGTATGACCAAACAACCTTTCTTCATTATCACCATCGCTTGTACGATGCGATATTAACATTAATGTATTAGTGTTGCCACTGACCACGTTCGTACTTCGAGTGGGAGCCGTGCGAAACACGAAGCAATTTTAATTATAGTTGCTTTAAGTTTTAATCCGGTTTAGGTTTTTATATGTATAGTTCTGCAGATTTTATTTGTGTAGGAGTAGTGAGTGGAGGCAAATATAAGAACAACTAACATCTCATCTTATCCCATGGGTGGTTGGATTTCTATGTAGAATACCAGTTATGTGCAAACATTACTGTGTATCGGTCTGAAGGGCAAAAGGGGGGAAGGGCTGAAGTCATTAACGAATTCGTACGACGGTTTGGAAAAACCAATGGCATGTTTGAAGACTCAATATACAGTAATAGCATACAATTTTGTTGACTTCGTAAACCCTACTATCTATAATTCAGTACCCGTCCTTTTTAAAGTACAATTACAGATAATAAGGTTATATAATAATCATCATCAGCTTTTTACTCCACGGCTGGACTTAGGATATAACGTTTATATAAAATATAAGGTGACGGTGGTAGGATTCCGTTATGCAAGAATCCGTCCTACCTGAGGTGTCACCGCAGTGCCAGGTATTCTGCCGTGAAGCAGTAGTGCAGACATTACTGTGTTTCGGTCCGAAGAACACTGTTAGTTAGTGTAATAACTGGGCATATGAGATTTAAAAACTTATGTCACAGGGGGTCGGGTGCGAAGTGGTGCCACACATAAATATTATGGGTGACACGTCGTTTGTAATGGGCAAACGTTGCACTGACAGACATAAATACTTAACGAGCAATTTCATACGAGCATCAAATAATAAAAATTAAAAAAAATGTTCTTGTTCATAAAATGTTGGATATGTAGGCTCCGCTCGCTTCTAACCTGATGAAAGTTTTATGAATAAATAGTCGTCGCCCCATCAGTACTTTAGCAGATCATTATGTTCCCTACTATCGTTATTGTCACTAACGCCCGGTTCCTATATTCACAAAACGAGAAGTTTTCCTTACAATCCTTTAAATAATCTACGAATAGTAAGTTTCAACCGTTCTAATAAGCAACGGACGTCGGTAGCTCATACTTGACTTCAAAAAGTTGTGAAGCGCTGCGTAACGCCTAGTGACTTGTAGCAAAGAAACAAATAGTAACTGTTACCAATAACTGTTAGTAGAACATAGGGAAAGGGCATATGTCATGCAGTGGTATATTTATAATCAGTCGATGTTGATTGTAACACATACGTAATAGTAACTGAAATAACGGTTACTATCTATCTTAGTATACATTTCTCTAAGGTGTTTTTTTGTCGGCTATGAATTATCTCCCCCTTAAGACTTTATCAATTTTAATGTATGATACGCCATTTTGAAGACAATTTTTTCAATAATGACGAAAAATAAGTAAGTCTTAAAATTAATGGTTTCGTTCGAAAAATTGATTAATAAGAGTGACTTAATTTATTTAAGTAGAAAGCGCCATCTGTTGACAATCTGTTCAACTAACATGCAGGACAGCTGTCAGTTGTTAACACTCTTTAAAGAAGCTAGATGAGGCTATCTGTTCATAATCACGATGCTGATTAGCACGCGTTATTACTTATTTGTTACATTGATTTAATAAAGTTTTGTAAATTAAAGAGTTTAAAACTAATTGTTGCTTAAAGTAAAGAGGTGTTTTCAATTTAAAATATAAATAGACAAAATGAAAATGTAGACGGCGAGATTAATTTGTTTATAAATATTTTTATAAACAAATTAATCTCGCCGTCTAATTTTTATTATAAAAAGTATTTCTGAAGCTAGATTCAGCTAGTCATTCAGACGATTAATTAAATTTAATCGAATAGCCATTACGTATGAACCACTTTTTAGGTCGTGCAAGTGAAACTTAGATTTGTTAGAGACAACCAACGCTGGTTTTATGCAAACACAATCTCCTTTTCAATTATACATTTATTTCACAATACACACCAATTTTATATAAATAAGCCGTGTGGTGGCGGTTTAAGTGGATCTACCACCCCATTTCATTCCGTGGGTGTCGTAAAAGTTGACATAGGGAAAATTAAAACCAGAAGATGGGAAGCAGCATCTTCCTGGAATATCTGAATAAATAAAGTGCGGTTTTCAACCCGCCTGCCAAGCGGGGCAACTATGGCAAAATCCTCCCCCAAATTAAAGCTGCAAACTTTTGTGGTAATTTATGAGGGAGGCCTATATCCAGCACTAGACTTCAGATTTTGCTAGTGCTATAGTACTTGTCAAAACAAATCCAAAAAGCCCAAACGTGCCAGAGCTAACTTGCTAACCTAAGGAGTTCCTTTGGCGAACTCCTGGCTCCATCGACCGACCAGCTCCATGGTGCTATATTATTGTATTGTCACCGAAGGTACATAAGTATGGCAAATTTTAGCACAATCGGACAACGGAAAGTAGGTCAAATTTGACATACAAAATTTGAATCCGGAAAGATACGAAAAAAAAGGATACCTGCGGAGTTTCTTTTGTCTGTTTCTTCTCCATGTAGAAGAACTTCATTAAGAAATGGAGGTAGATTGTAACGAAAAATACATTTGACTAACGAAATCACCCTGTGGCTGTGGTAAGGGGAATCCATTGTAGGGTATGCATGGAAAATGTCATGGTTGTCAGGTGGCGGTATAAGCATTTTAAATTAAAGCTAGACACAAAATACGAAGATTGGTGACGGGCAGCAGCACAGCAAAATTTCCCTATTTTCTTGAAATTTTTATATATTTTTCGGAAAACAGTGACGAGACGTGCAAAAAAATAGTTCAACTGATGGTAAAGTGCAACGTCATCCTGAGACATCAGTTCTTAAGTCTCATATGCCCAGTAATTACACTAGCTAACAGAGTTCTTGGGACTGAACCACAGTAATGTTTGTACACTACTGTTTGACGGCAGAATAACTGGCATTACGGTGATAGTTGTAACTGATGATTATTATTATAATAACCTTATTATTTGCGTGTGGTGGCGGCTCGTTAAAAGAATACTACCACTCCATCTCATCCATTGGATCTCGTAAAAGGCGAGTAAGGAATGAAACTGCACTGTGCACCCAACAGCGCATGGTGGCGATGGGCTCACCACTTATCACACCAAGTGCATTATATTGTTTTGGTGAAACGTGGATTGTGGCAGTCATCTGTTTTTACAGTGAGTGCACAGTCTCTGACTACCCCTTATGGGATACAGTCGTGATCTTATGTATGTATGTATGTATTATTTGTAATTATAACTTAAAAGACTGAATTGCTAATGACTTGTACGGAATTGTAAATAGTCAGGTTTTCAAAGTCTATTATATTAAATCTTCAAACATGCAGCTGGTTTTCCCAAACCATCGTACCAATTCGTTAATGACCATTAAATTTATTTTTTTCAACTGAAATTAGTGACTTTGTTTGCAAAGGCTCACTTATTTACTCTCAGGGTTACAATTTATATTCTGTAAAAATTTAACAAAAGCTTAGTTAGTTTCGAGGTTGGTAGAGGCAGACACAAAAGAAGTGCCATCGTTTGTTTCGTAATATTACATATAGCATGTATGATTATGCTAATGGAAATGCGTTTAAACTTTCAACAATCACAGACTGACACACATATATTTTATTTAAATGTGTTGACGTATTTTGATCAATGAAACGTAACAAAACGACTGGACTATTATCGATTAACCATACATACCTAGTCACGGCTGTGGCTTTAGCCATATAAGGGGTAGGCAGAGGCCACGTAACCCAATTCAACCCCGCGGGAAACGATATGTGACGGGTGACAACCACGACGGCGCCATTTTGGTACGAGTAAAAAAAACTTACTTCCCATTGCGTTCTCAGGAGAAGTACAGTGATAGCATTGGATATTATGGTATTAATCTGCACGAATAATGGCTGTCAGTACAATACCTTAGTCGCTTCTTACGACACCTCGGTAGGAATGAGGTGCTATTCTACTCTGCCGGACACCTATCAGCTGAAAAACATGCAAAAAAAATAAAAATACTTGCCAGAATTTAAGGATTATTTAAAAGTATATTAAGATGACATATATTGCAACGAGTTGACGACCGCGTGGTCTAGTGCCTAGTACCTGATTACTACGCCGCGGGTTCTGGGTTCGAATACCAGCCTCAGTCAACATTTTAGAAAAAACACAATTGCCGGTTTTCTGGTTCGGTTGTGCTGTGATTGTCCCCGTGTCCCATACACTGCATCCTAGCCTACCTCCGATTTTATTGCATGAGCGTTACATCGGGCGAGGGTAGGTAAGGACGAATGCCTGTGTTTTCCTGTAAACTTGTGGCACTGTAAGATTTCCGCTGCAGTTGGTAGCTTTTGTCAGTATTCGAAAACCGGTAGAGAGAGGACGAGGAGGTAACGGATAGATAATATACAGAAACCGGCTTATTAGACCCAGTGTTATCTATAATCTGTTCAAATGTCAAGAAGTTATTATGAATTGTTGGTATTCGTTCGGAGAAACAGACTGAGGAGAGAGAACGATTTTATTTTTTCGCGGACATAGCTGCCTGCATCCTATCAGTTCGACGTTAGTCGTCATTAGTCGTCCTTCACGAGCGACTAGCTGTATGTGTAACAGATACACAGGATGATTTCCTGATGCGACGCACAGCCGCCGGGCCTGCGGTCGTATCACGTTATCGGTAGCTGGAGGAAGTTCGGTAGGGACGTGCTCGTTGGATGTGCAATCGAAATGAATCACGTGATATCTAACGAAGCATTGGGTTTGACTTGTTAACGCGTGACGTGTTTTAGTATAAAGGTCTGATAGATCGGATTTACCCGGCTAGTTTCATAGCTATGAGGCAAAAAAAAAATTTCTGCGTCATAGACCTAAATAAAATTGAGGTGTCTGTATTTTAAAAAGATTCTCTCGTATAATCGTTAACTCTGAATATAAATGTTTAATGTGTGTCAGTCTGTCCGACCCGATTTAACATAAAAACTAAGCTATAATGAACATTTGATGTAAATATGAAATGTGCATTTTATGTAAATGGCTTTAGTACTTTAATTAAAACTAAATTTACGGATTTTATATACGATAAAATGTATAACATTCACGTAAATATAAGAAAGCTTTAGTACATTGTTATTTACGGTCGGTCTCTGTTTCAGCGTAATATTTAAAATATCGTTGGATTCACTTGAAAGTTATAAATAATTCGCATTTCAATATGCGAAATAATCATTGGCTTAGCAAGAATTTACCAAAACTTTGATAAAATAGTGTCGAGTAAGTGGATAAAAGAATAGATAAACATCCACTCGGCCGAATCTTATGCTATGTTCAATTATTGTTTCTATACTAGACTTACACTTTTCCAAGCATCACATACTGCGTGTTCTTTTCTTTTATAGTAATCAATCAATACTTTCGAAGTTATTTATTCTTGTTATGTGAACGAAACGAAATGTACAAGATGTTACGTTAACAACCTTAATAATGTCCTCCTGGCTGATTTTCAACCACGCCGACAACTTTCGAATACTATCAGAAGCTATCAACTGCGCAGGCAATATTGCCAACAGCCAATAGTGCCACAGGTGTACGAGCAAACTTAGAGGCACTCGTCCTAATCTACCAGCGACCGATGTCCATGCGACAAGATCGGAGGTAGGCTATGATGTAATGCCAGAGACACTGGGACAATCAAAAACAACCAGACCCGAAAATCAACAATTTATTGTTATCATCATCATCGTTTCAGCCTATCACTAGTCCACTGCTGAACATGAGCCTCTCCCAAAGATTGCCACAAATGTTTGAAGCTATCATTTTGGGAGGATTTTGCCATAGTTGCCACGCATGGCAGGCGGGTTGGCAACCGCAGTTTATTTGTACAGATGTTCCAGAAAGATTCTACTGCCCATCTTCTGGAGCAGACAGGTCTCTCTGATCGCTAAGCCAATCTTAAAACTTAATGTAGTCATTAGGCGCCAGTCGTACGCCAAATGAAAAGATAGGAAGTGAATCGATACAAATGAATCAAAACATAATAAATTGCGTCTCGTTTCATGAATATTAAACAAATAAATAGTGATGGTAAATCAACGGTAAATGGGAGCGAATATATTTTTTCTACTATCTCCGAAACGGCTGTGTAGTATGTACCTACTTTCGCTTGCAAATTTTCTAGTGCGGCCGCAACAACAGCGTGTCAAATTCGAGTTGCGCAACAGAAGCAAACGTGGTAAACCGTTTGTAATTATTATTGTAATAGCGTTCTAATCTAAATGAGGTGCAAGTGGTCTGCGTAGCGTGAAAGCGCCTCCGATCCGACATCTGTCGTCCGGTCACCAAATGATATAACTTGTTTATTGAATTCATTTATACACTTTAACTTAACCCTATTCATGTTCAGTTTGTATGTTTGAACGCGGTAATCTCAGGAAATACAAATTCGATTTGAAAAAATTTATACACTGAATAAAAACTAAGTGCACATTTATTAATATTTATTGCTATTTGTAACTCTGGTAGGTTTGGTGAACGGTTTTATTTTGGCGTATGAGGCTCATTCGTTGATTAATGGAATCAATTGAGACCGATCACGAAACCAACCAGAGTTACACAGTAGACCCCCGGGTCAGCGAGTTACCATGCCGTACGACTAGTGTTGCCAGGTATCCCGATTTGCGTCGGACGTCCCGATTTTTAGGGGTTGGCGACACGTCCTGATTCACCCTTGATCGGGATGCCAAATGTCCCAAATTTAGTTATCTACACTCGGCGTCAAAAAAATCGCACATCCGAAAAAAATAATTTAAATACTATTTTAACACAACAGGCCAATGGCAATGTTGTGGTTTGAGGGTATCATTCAAAGGTAATTTCGACTTTCAGGAATTGTAATTGAATTATACTTTTATAACGAGACGAAAGAGAAATTAAAGAAAAAGACAGGGTATGTACAAATTTGCAAATTAATAATTAAAAAAAAAACTTAATAAACACAAAAAAGTTCTTAAAACCTAGTGTTACCCCCCTTGCATTGATAACGGCTTCCATGCGATCTTTCATGGACCTTACAAAGGATCGCAACAGCCTCTTGGGGTATTTGTTCCCACTCTTCAAGTACTGCATCTTGGAGCTCATGAAGAGTGGCTGGATCTGGATCTCGAGCTCGCACGCGCCGTTTTAGGTCATCCCAGAGATGTTCTATTGGGTTAAGGTCTGAACTTCGTGCTAGCCAATCCATAACAGGGATGTCGACCTCCTGTAAATAATCCCGTACAATAGCCGCGGTGTGGCAACGAGCATTATCATGCATTAACATGAATCCATCACCGACATAACCAGCATACGGGACCACATGTTCCTCCAGGATTTCAGTAATGTCCGACCAGCATTTAATGACCCTTGCCCACGGCCACCCCGAGTCCGGGAAACGCACACAAGTTCCGTTTTCCCGTCGACGGAAATGCCGCCCCAAAACATACACGAGCCACCCCCGTATTCGACGGATTCTTCGAAGCAGGGTTGTGTGAACCTCTCCCCCTGTCTTCTGTAGACCCTTTTACGTCTGTCATTGCAGAAGAGACAGACCCTCGTCTCATCAGAGAAGAGTACGGTCCGCCACTGTTCTAGAGTCCACTCGCAATGATTGCGAGCAAACTCTAGGCGATCTCTGCGATGCTGTGCAGTAAGTTTTGGACCTTTAGAAGGTCTATGGGCTGTTAAACTCTTTTCGTGTAACCTTCTTCTTATCGTAGAAACACTCACAGATGTTCTCCGAGTTGTTGTTGCAACTCAACAGCATTTGTGAAACGGTTTCGTAAAGATGAAACGGTCATCTCTTTCTGATGTGCACCGTTTTGTTCCAGATCCCGGTTTTCTAACATAACCACCAGTCTGCTGAAAACGTTGGAACACCCGTCGAACTGAAAAACGGGACAGGTTCAACTGTCGAGCAACGTCACACTGCCGCATCCCCGACTGCAATAGGGCAATCACTTTGAGCGGCTTCTTCAGAGCTGGTGTCAATCTTTACTTGTTCTTACTTGGGTTACTTGTTCACGTGTGTTCACTGCAAAGTCTAAATTACGACTGGCCCATATTTCATCCAGATCGACCCTTTTATATCCTTTATAGGTGGTGTAACTAGCGTCCTTACTGACGAGCATTTGACAGTGTTCATTTTTGACGCTCTATAATGATAAATGTTTTAATGATTTCATGATTTTTTTATTAATAATGTAAAGCTATTCAAATACCCATTTCAAACATACCAATATTTATATAAATATAATTCGTTTCTAGCCATTACAGCCATTTTTCGCGCAAACTCAGAGAGGTGCGATTTTTGTGACGCTGAGTGTAGTTTGATTAAGTCTAATTTGTTTTATTTCTTGTAATGTTACTATTACCATTAAAAAAAAAACTGACCGACCAATAAAAATAAATGATGATTCACAAACAACTGTTGTTTTTTGTAGTCATTGTAGCTATCCCGATTTGTAAACCAAATTCCGATTATTTTTACCTTCCGTCCCGAAATCTGACACACTGGAACTCTACATACGACGATGCAGTTATGTTTTCGGCTATTTTACGCGGATGAAAACGCGGGGCGCGGCTAGTAGGATATATAAAAATCAATTGGCTTTACTGTCTCGTTCATTGGTTCGAGACTTCGTTTTGAGTTATGTATCGAATTTATTCAAAACAACTGTTTCGACATGTCACGAACAAAATACAGATAATCAAAAAGACAAGTCATGTGTATTATTTTTAAGATTAAGTAATATCTCCTTTGAAACTGCTAAAAGATTTCTATTTCTGCTCGAATGGACCACAACACAGTTGGCAACTTTAGTTACATAAATAGAAAACGTCAGTAACATTAAAAAATTATAGTAATGACTCATCAGGTTTCTTGAAATTTGGTTTCAGTATTATAAATACATTTGTACAAAGAACGTATGAATGATATGAACTAAAAACCAAACAAATTAATTAAAAAACAAATTAGTAATAATTATTTAATCAAAAAACCGACTTTAACGCAACTGCTCCGAAGATGCTCAAGCTAATCTAAGAGTTTCATTATTTTGTTCTCATGAAACTATTCCCTATAAAATAAAAATACTATTTAATTTACTTCTTGCTAAAATGTCTGTCAATTGTGTTTCGGTAAATATACATATTTATTTATATAATAAAAAAAAATAAAGGGACGTCACTATATCCTCCATCGTCTATCACATCCTAAGAAAACGTTCATACAGGCCAGTTGACCAAGTAGCATATCGTCCTGCCTGCCATGCATAGTTGCTAAACTATGGCATAATCCCAAATTGAGAGCTATAAGCTTTGGTGGGTCAATGAGGGGGGCCTATGTTCAGTGGTGGATTTGTAATATGCTGTAATGATGCCGATGATGATGAAATCGTCATAAAAGTAATACGGCCAATAAACTGACTATCCAAATCGTATAAGGTCAGATAAGTGTTTTGCAAAGTTTTAGTAACCTCATGGAATTATCTATGACAACTGGACTACTTGAAACTGAAACCCTCATAACGAACATTTTTAATTAATATTTTGTATGGACTTGTCGTAACTGTGTTTTTTTAAAGCAGAGGCGGCAAACGTGCAAGCGGCTCACCAGCAGGGTTATTGCGTATTCAAAGTGAAGATCACTTATAAAAGTGTTGAACGAATATCTGTCAAATAATAGTTTTCATACTAGTTACGGTTATCGAAAATGATGATTATTTTTCATATGACGTCTTTTAGTTAATCACAGCCAGTATGCAGACAGATATTTGACAGATATTCGTTCAACACTTTTATAAGTGATCTTCACTTTGGATACGTAATAGCCCCGCTGATGGTAAGTGATCACTGAATGAAATGTAAGTTTCGCGCATTAAAAACAATCGTATTTATATTAATTGAAAGCAATCAAGAATATAACCACTCTGATATTATTTGCACACACAGAAGTAGGCGAGAAACTTTAATAATAAAAGTTGAAAGCATGGAAAATTGAATGTAGAGCTTCCTTAACAACCACGTCGTGCCTCTATCCCATCGGGGTAGGCAGAGACCACATCTTTACATTTGCTACGACCCTGACACACATCTTTCGCTTCTTTTACTTTCATTAGTGTTTTCATACAAGCTCGTCTGTTTTTGTCTTTTGACGTAGCCTTTCCTTAAAATGACTTCGATCGGGTCGTGATACGTTACGTCGACTCTTGCCGGCTTGCCCAACTTCACACCCGCCTCATAAATCTGTTTTTTCAATCGTCTTTCATTCATCCTCTGTACGTGTCCAAACCATCTAAGCATCCCTTTCTCTATCTTTGTCACTACATCTTCAACCATAACGTTCCCTTATCACGCTGTTTCTCACTTTGTCCATCAAAGTCACTCCTGCTATACTTTTCAAACTGTTGATTTCCACAGAATTAATCTTATTTTCATGCTTCTTCTGCCAGACCTAACATTCACTACCGTACATAAGTAAACTTATGTTTAAGCCCTGTGCAAAAACTAGTTCGTAAATGTTCCAGTTATAGTTATAAACAATATTATTATATAGGACCAATTAGAACACGTCAATTTTAAGAGGATATTGGTTAGACTTCATATAATATATGTAAACTCATGAGCCGAGCTAACAAGTGCTTTTTCATTGAAAGAACATTCCAGAGAAGCCCCAGACCGTTTTATCAATTAGTATCACTGCATTTAAACAATTGTAGCGGTGCAAGGAACATCACCGGAGTTATAGCCGCTCTGCTGGCCGATATAGCGCAAAAAATATTAACGTTGATTAAAAATAATGTGCAGGTAAAAATCAACAAAATGCTATTTTAAAATCGCGCTGCACTGTATAATTAGAACAATGTATTAAAATGCAGTAATTTCTGGATAGCCGTAAAACGCAACATTCATTGCAATAAAGTATATAAAAAAAATTAATATATGCGAATATTGCCGGAAAAATAATTCACTAGCCATTCAAAAATAACATTTGGTTAAGTTCCTCCGACATCCTACTTTGTAACATTTTAAGCTGTTCTTCAAAAATCCACCAAACTAATCCACAAACCAAACAAACACACTCCTGAAAGCTTCAGGCAGGCTATGCCGTTTTTATTATACTTAAAATTAAATGAAAACCTTTATTTATTACTTGGCACACTGAGAAAGGACAAAGAAAAAGAAAAAAAAGTTGCATATTCATTGGGGAGAGATGAGGACAATTTATATTATGTTAAACAATTAATAGAATAGGGCTCATGATACTGTATGAAGGTTTTATTACAGACTCGCTGTGCCTTGCGGTTTTACCCGCGTCAAATAAGCCGACCACATGATTGCGGCGTACGGCATGGTACCTCGCTTATCTAAGCATAAACAGTTCGGCCCTTCTCGGTAATGTTCGGTTCGCAGCATGCGAACGATTTTGTTACACGGAACCCTAATTCTTTTTCTAAATTAAAAGTAGCCTAAGTCACTTATTATAACATCAGCGATCTGCCAGTGAAAGTCCCGTCAAAATAGGTCCAGTCGATCGGATAGATTAACCGCAACAAACAGACAGACGGACAAAACTTTAAAAAGAATGTTCTTTTCTTATAAGTAGCGTATATACTTTCATACTCATTTAGTAAAATGCTGTTATTTTGACATTACAAACAGACATTCCAATTTTATTTATTTGTAGTTATAGTTGATTTTTAGACTGTGTAAGAGAAAAAATAGAATTAAATGTGCCTGTACTGTTTCTAGTAATTTTATAACATAAAAAGCAAAAGCAATAAAAATTGTTAATTTATAACAAAAAGTTTTTGTTCAATCTTTTAATAAGTGTGTTATATACAGTAATTAAGCTATATAGAATATGCACCGCGACCGCCAAAAAGTGAAGATTCTTATTTTCGAACGATTTGAATTTCGGATTGAGAGACAGTCACAATATAATCCATATCGGAATTACAATAATTCGTGAAAAAAAAGCAAAAAAATGTAAATTTTATTAACATGGGAATTTGGACCCATGAATCACAACTATGAAGTGATGGAAACTGAGCCACACAGTCGTAAACATGTTGACGTTACGACGTGACGTACCATAACTATCATATCGCCATCTCTGATAGAGGGAGGGGGTTTAATATACTTCAGATATAAATCAAGGCCGGTATCAAAAAAAGGCAAAGATAATAGCAAACTGCAATTTATAATTGCTTGTGATTCTCTCCATATTCTATTAATTCAGATTCACTTATGTTTGAAATGTTTTAACCATTTTTTTTACGTGAGAATCTACACTATAATAATGACATTATACTGTAGATTGACGATCGCAGCCTTGAACTTTAAATGCCGCTTCCGTCATCAGTTAGGGTCTATCTTCTCCTTCTTCATCCGATTGTTAACGGATAGTAGTAGTAGTCCGCAGTAGACTACTACTGGACATAGACCTCTAGCAAGAAATTAGGATATACCCTGCAAGAATCCGTCTAGGTAGGTACCACCCCAGAGCCAGTTATTCTGCCGTGAAGCAATGGTGTGTAAACATTACTGTTTCAGTCTGAAGGGCACTACTGAGAGGAAGTGTAATCACTGGGCAAATGAGACTTATGAACTGATGTCCTAAGACATGTTCTGGGTTCATGGGGTCACACAGAAATGTTCTGGATGACACAGTATTTGTTATGGGTAGACGTTGCATTTACCATCAGCTGAACGGTAATCTCGTCTCATCAAACTCTTCAAAAATAAATGTCTATCATCTGGGGGTATATATGGAATAGTTAGATGGTAGCTCTGCCAGCTGCCTATTTATCCTTGGTGATTTTTAACATAATCTTTACAGATTGAGAGACTGAAAATATGCACACTTTCAAACCTACCAAATACTGGCAAATCTACCAAATTGGGAGAATCGTCAGTGTAGTACAGTAGGCCCGCGGTAATCAGACAATTGTTTTGAGAATTTGTTGGACTATAGAGTACTGCCACAGATCCCAGTAGTCCCGATAATATTAAAGCGGAGTACCTTGTAAGCCGACAAATTATAAAGAAGGTGACACAATGTACAAAATAGATACTGAACGGTATGAAATTTCGTAAATAAAACAATACAATAGATAACTCAAAATTGAAAATATTCCGTTAATGTGTGATTGAACAGGATGTCTGTTCAATCATGCATTAACGGAATATTTTCATTGACGTATAATTGGTTGCCGTGTGGCGGCGGCTCAGGAGAATCTACCACCCCATCTCATCCCGAGGTCGTTAAAGTCGACATAAGGAAAATTAAAACCAGAAAATGGGCATCAGCATCTTCCTGGAACATGTGAATAAATAAACTGCATGGCAACTATGGCAAAATCCCCCCAAAATAACACCTACAAACTTTTGTGGCAATCTATGGGAGGCCTATTTTCAGCAGTGGACTAGTGATAGGCTAAAATTATGATGATGATGACGGATAGTTGGTAAGTTGTATTACAGGTGCAGGTGTTAGTCAAGGGCCAGTTTACAAAGGCTTTAGTGTATTTAGGTGTTATGGTGATCTTAAATGAGGCAAATTTTCTTTAATTCCTATGTTGCTTTTGGACATATAAAGAAGAAAAGGCAGTTCATTCCAAACTATATATAAAATAGTCAATGTAAAAAAAAAACAAATGCAAGAGTATTTAAGAAAATGCTAAATAACTGCTTCTATGAAGCAACTTCATCTAGACATAACTACTCTTTAACCAGAAAAAATTACTATTTTAGCTCTTTTTCGTTCTACTCTATTGAGATTTATTTAACCAAGTTCAAAGTAAGAATACATTGAAGACACAACTGACGTGCTGCTGCAATGTGAGACTGCCAACACTGGTATTCGGTTGTCAGTAAAAGAATCTACATGTACAAACATGTTCTTAATGAAACAACTAAACACAAGTATAAGCTGCAGGCCATGCCAATGCTGAATGAGACTAATATCTTCTATACCTTGTTGATATTGATGATAATCAACAAGGTGTGTAAAGTAAAAGTTATGGAAGAAACATGAAAAAACACTTTCTGTACAAGAGGATTTTAATAAAAGTTTCATGTTTATCTATTATAGCTGTGCCCCATGGTTTCACCCACCATTTATTTTAAAAGAAATCACTGTAAGGGTTGTAGCAGTCATTTTAAATAGCCTTTCTCGACAAAGTTTTTTTTTTATTTGATAAAAGTGACAGAATGAGCAAAACATTCACCTGATGGAAAGTGCAACTTCTGCCCATAACAGATGCTGTGTCACGCAGAACATTTATGTGTGACACCACACTGTGCCTGTCACCCTGAGACATCAGTTCTTAAGTCTCATATGCCCAATGATTATGCTAGCTCTCAGTACACTGCAATCCGAAACACAGTAATGTTTGCACAGTACTGCTTACACGGCAGAATAACTGGCCCTGGTGTAGTACCTACCTAGACGGATTCCTGCAAAGGAATCCAGTCCAACGCTAAATTAATTTTTAATTTCGAACAAGTAGTTCCTGACATTAGTGTGTTTAACCAAACAAACTCTTCAGCTTTGTAATATCAGTATAGATAAAGCCAAAATGTTATTTGACAAATAATAGTAGGAGAAATCCTGATAAATGACCAGATGTTTTTATATTGATTTGTCTATACTTTGTTAGTCTCAAACAAATATTTAAAATAGATAGACTTCAGACTTACAGCAGAATCGTTATTATAATAAATTGCTATATTTTGTAAACAAATTTTTCCCTAAACTTCATTGTTAGTTCGAAAAAGTATCGGTCATCAGTTTCATTTACTTGTTATAGAAAAACATAATTTATAACTTAAAACAACTGTTTTTGTCTTTATAATTGACTACTGACTGATACTGCACATAAGTATTTCATAATAGGAGATTGCAATAAACTATAACTACTGAGTATAGCATAATTATGGTAATTCTCAGGATTTCTTTTACTGTTATAATGTCTATATTAATTGTTATACTAATGGTAGAAACTTGTTTTATATATTTATTGTTTATGAATTAAAGGTCAATTTTTTTAACAGCAATTTAATATATTAATTAGCCCAGCTTTCTTTTCCTTTCTTACCAACAGTAACAAGCATGTTATGTGAATTAAAGTTGAAGCTTTCACTTTATATATTTATGAATGAATCATCTTTCTTCAGTATGGTTTATCAGTAATCTATCTAAATAGGTATATACAATATAAATGCATATTAAATCTAGTTATGGTTATAAATACGTAATACAGTTCAATTTAAAGCAGTTTTTATCTTATCATTCACAACAACTTAGATGTTCCTTGTTATGAAAATGTTTAACATACGAGAGGTGTAATACATTATAATTGTACAACATATTATATTTAAACGCATAAAAAAAAGAACACGTAAAGTAAAAGAAATCGTACAGGAACCGCTCACTGTTGTAAAGATTGCATAAAAAGCAATATGATTACTCACGGTTCGGCCTCTATTGACTGCAGGCGGGCGACATAGTTCGAAGGAATGTAGCCCTCTTGTTTAGTTTTCTTGCTTCTAGCTAACCACCAGTCTCCTTGAGTATCATTGAGAATTTCCAGATGTTCACCCTTTCTAAAACTTAGATCTTCATCAGTTCTAGCGTCATAATCGTACAGGGCCACGAATATTCGAGTGGGAGGGATTTCGCTCGTATCAGGCCCTTGATTTACTGTGGATCTTATTGGATCCGGGGGCGGTGTGGGCACTGGAGTGTGGAATGGCCTCGGATCTTCTTCATGCGGATTCACCCTTTCATTCTTACTTTTAGAATCTTTTTCTCCTGTGCTACTAAAACAGTTCCCCATTTTCTCTTTACAAGGTGAAACAAGTACCACTTGTTTTATGTCAAATCACGCACTCATATGAATCCAAACAACTATTTAGAATTGGTATATCCATAAACATTTTATAATGTCACTTAAAATTCAGTAAATGTTTATCGAAAACATATTTTATGGTAAACAAAGAAAATAAAATCTCGATAGGATATTAATACAAGAAGCCATTTTGAATTATCATAGACAAACACTTTGATTTTGATCGCTCTGTGTTGATAGCACAAGTAACATTAATTATAAAGCTATTGATACAAAATACTTGACAATTATAGGTTTTACAAAATTAAAGCAAACAGTAATACATTTTTCAAAGATTCGTTACTGAATATTTGGAACACTATTTATTTTAATACAACAACACTGATTGAATAGGATTTTCATGTCATTATTAATTCATCGATATTATTAATTCTGGACATTATTTTGTTATATTTTATTTATTTTTTTAATATGGCCGTTCGCTATTTCAATTAATTTGTTGTTAAAAATAAGTAAACTAAAAATAAAAAATAACGTCGAGGCGCCATCTACCATTTACTTTACTAATTAAATTATGTTTGAGATTTGGTCTTGCCATTTTTGATATGGTTTTTGTAACGCTTCATAGGTGGCGCTCTTATAATAAATAAGGTTAGTATCAGACGTAGCAATGTAATTAACAGCGAGATGTGTATACGTGACTTTGTTTGCATGTATGCAGTATTTGTGAGTTCGAGATTCGTAACCGGGACCCGTGAACACCACCAAAAGTGCAGCCATGTACTTTTCGGGGCGTATAAAGCCGTATATGACCTACGATAGAGTTATTTGATCTTCAAATCCCCTGGGAAAATACAGTCAAATACTTAAGCATCCTATGCCCGAGCGGCGTTCGTCCTCGGCCGACTACACCCGTTATTAAATAAAAATAGTAAAATGGACCATAAAGAAAATTACACTATATACATATAGCCCGTATTTGGCCAACTACGACATGCGCAAGCCCCGCTAAGCGGATGCCTCCTCGCGTCAAATTCACTGACTTCAGGTAAAAAATCCATTCATGCGTAATGTAAATCTTCACATCGATTTAGGGCTTCCTACCACAGCCCAATATCTAATGTTGGCCTTTCGCCGATTATTCGACTCTGCCGTCTTGCATCCCAACTCACTGGTTGTAAGTGCCGCAACATACAGCCCCCTTGCGTTACACCAAAAGTCGACTCGCGGAAAAAAGGTGACTGAGGCACGTCCGCGGGGATCCTGACGACGCCACCACTAGGGCCCCAGCGCTCTACTCAACATGAAACACACACACAACACAATCACATTTGTACTGCTCCCGCCGTCGGTGAGGGCGAATCAGACAAGCTTATTCGCGATACCGCCGCATCTCAGGCCGGTTTTCTCCTAGCATAAACAGAAGCGTCAATCCGGCGAAGCTGTGAAAGCCTTCGGGCTAACTGTGACCATCAGTCCTATATTTTATCGCATTTAGTTTAACTATTACTCCCTTGTTTCGAGCGCTTTATGGCACTCATGGTCACGAAAGGACAGCGGTGTTACATGTCCTGATGTCATTGTTACTTTAGGGTACCTTTGAATAAAGTATTATTTATTATTTAATGATCTTTTGTGCTCTTTGATGATACTGAGACTCATAGTTTCAATATTTTTTATAGAAGAGGGAGCAAGCGACTCATTTGATGGTAAGTGATTACCGCCGCCCATGACCTTTCGCAGTATCAGAAAAATTGTGGGTACGTTGCCGGCCCATGATAATATGCTAGGGACTTTTTTGGAAGGTTTCTTAAAATCGCACAGTGGAGAAACGTCTACATTAAGGTGATGTAGATGGAATTTTGAGTTACGTCGCAATGTCAGTTTGATCTTTTTACTATACAGAAACTCAAGAAGTTACACCTCCGTCCCCCCATGACCATGGGGCTACAAAACGCTCGAAACTTTGTCAGCTTTAATTTAGTTTATGATAGAGAGATAGATGATATAAACGATTGCAGTGTGTTAAGTTTTTTTTGTACAAAGTGACGAAACGAGCAAAACGTTCACCTAATGGTAAGTGCAACCATCAGGTGAACGTATCTGCCCATAACAAATGCCGTGCTACCCAGAAAATTTCTGTGTGACACCACACTGCGCATGTCACCCTAAGACATGAGTTCTTAAGTCTCATATACCCAGTATTTACGCTAGCTCTCAGTGCTCTTCAAACCGAAACACAGACGAATGGTCGCCGGAGGAAACATAGATGTGATTAGTATACATAGCCTGTAAAAAGTAGCGACAGCTAAGAGCCTATCAATATTGTCATATTCAGCAGTGGATAGTGATGGGCAGGGTTTATGACGGAATGTTAATGGGAAGGCTATTCCAACCAAAACAGATTCTTCGAGAATGGTGGGTAACTTTACCGTAATCGGTGTTTTGGGAGTTGTACAGATTTTTTTTTATAAATATTTCTGTCTGATTGTAATTTTTTTTGTAAATGTTTCTGTGAAACCTTATTCAATTTTAAGTTTTTTTCCACAGTAGGGCAGACCGGGGATGGTTGGCCACGTTTTTGGTCATAATTTTTAAAAAAAAAAACTATTGTCTTGGTGTTAATAAAAAAAATTGTAAACTGTGCCAAATTTCATAGTCAATTATAAAAAAAAGGTTCTATGTGGATATTTTTTAATAAAATCCGGATTTTTTCAGTTTTAGGAAACCTCTACGCGATGGTCAACCTGCCCCAATGCCGGAGTGGGCGGCTTGAATTACGGAATGACAAAATTTAATGTGTAATAAAAATTTCACAGAAATATTCTTGGTGACACGGCATCTGGAATGGGCCGATGTTGCACTTACCATCAGGTGAACGTTTTGCTCGTCTCGTCACTTTATCCAATAAAAAAATCATAAGTTTTGCAGAATTCTACCCAGATGGGTTTATTTATAATTTAATGATTAATTTTCATCCCAATCTTTCATTTCTTTCGTAAACCATAAATATTTTCCAAACCAATACGCAATCGGCCTACCAACCCCGACCGCAGCTTTTGCTTTCAAAAATTCACTAAACTAAAATGCTTTGCATAACAGTCATAATACGTATTTGTATACCTTTTATAATAATTTACTTTCCATTTCAAATTAACTTTGTATGAAATTGACTATAAATTACAATGTAATAACAAAAAAGATGTGTCGATGAAAAATACTTAGGTATCCCAATTATTGATATTGCGCTCTAACTGACAGTAAGACATTTCCTCGTATCTCGCGTTCTGTGCGAATGATCGGTCAAGCAACAGGCTTTCTTTGAGTGCAACGTTGATTCTCTCACTCAAACCTGCAAGAAGTTAGGAGCATCTAGTCTACCTACCCCAGTCCCAAACCAACCCCGGTCTGCCCTACTGCTTCACAGGATCGTTAAATTTTACATAGGGCAATGTATTCGTTTTCACAACAAAATCTCAGAAAGTACAGTCTTTCAATTAAAAAGTATTTTTTAAATTGGGAATGAGGTGATCGCTGCCAAGCTATTTCTACAACTTTGTAATTATGGTATTATTGTTATTGTATATTATAGTATGATATAGTTTATGTCCGACAAGAAAAACCACTGGGTTTCTGTGCTGGTTCTTCCCAGGACAGAGGCATATTTGTGCGAACCAATGTATTTAGTACAAAACTAGTACAAAAACGACCTCATAAACTATATTTTATTCAAGTTACAATTACGATGGAACGAAACAACACGAGTGTTCCAGTTGGTCGAGTAGAAAAACATATAAAGCTTGTTTGTATCAATATTGCCACATCAAATACAAAATACAAAATATTTGTTACCAGTTTCATTATGCCCGGAAGAAATAATTCGATGTGATATTCCCTTATTTTGTGACTTTGTTACTCTTATAGACTTTTTTCTTAGATGTATTTAAGTGAATTGGGATATTTTGGATTTTTTTAGTCCCTTAGCGAATTGTGACTATCAAGTCATGCGCTTACGAATGACTATACATTAATTTCTGACTGATTTTAAGAAATAATAAGGTACGTAATACCTTATATGAACAGCCCGAAATGTCAATGATTTCTTAATGAAACCCAAACAGTAACGACGACGAACAACACAAGAGTTTCGAGTAGGTACGTTAAAATTGATGGAAAATTATTTGTGCATCCGGCTCCAAAATGAGGAAGCATCTGTTAATGTATCTGTCATGTGCAAATAACAAATCTGTGTTAACCGTAGAATATCGAGAACTTTATTAAGTTCCGCTACTTTTGCTATTCGTTAAGTTAGTTAATCGAGACAATTACAGCAATATTTGTGTATTTTGCATAATTCATATAACAAAGTCAAATAAAATTTTAGCTTGCGACTTGGCTTCCATCTGGACCAGTCGTTGAGTCAGGAAATACAAGTTGCTAAAATTAGCCGGAAAGTTACTATTATTGCTATCTGTATACCTAACGTTCTCTGAGTCGTCTTACAAATTCTTGCCTTTTAAAACTAAACTTTTGCTTGTTCAATTCTTATTTTTCCCCATTATTGACTATGCAAATGTGTGTTATCTGGAGCAATCCCAATTACGACTCGCTAAATTGGAGCGCCTTTTAAACAACTACATTGGATTCGTTTTCGTTTTACGTAAATATCCACGTCGCATCTTACGGTTCCAAACATAATTGGCTTTCTATTCATCAAAGGCGCTGCTCTAGAATTCTGTCACTATTGTATTTTATATTGTTATGTCGCATATGTATATGTTAAATCGCCTTCATATCTAAACAATAACTTCCAATATCTTCCTTCTACTCATGGCAAGGTACTACTTCGCATTCCACAACTTAAGACTACCTCTTAAGATAAATCTTCCTTTACTGTTCAATTACACTCCTCCGGAACGCCCTACCCGATAAGAACAAAACAGCTCCAAATAGGAACACATTTAAGAGATTAGTTCGTGAATATTATCTAAAGAAACCTTGACAATATTTCGCTTGTCTTATTTTCGGTTTTAATTATTAATATCATGTATCTATTTATATATTTGTATACGTATTTATGTATTTTATATTATATACATAATGAAAAACAGTTAATTATATATGTTTAAATACGTATTAATTTGTTACTTTTAAACATAAATTGTATATACATAACATATAAATGTTAGTTTCACCTACTGTAGTTTATTTTTTCTGCCATCTACTTTTTACCATGACAAGGGTTGACAGGTAAAGAATGCCACTAGGCATTAAATCCGCTCATTGTAGCTCTTTTTATTTATTTTGTTTGCTTTACATATTTAGTTTATTCATGTAAAACTTACAACAAAAAATCCCAATTTCAATCCATTTTATTGTAATATTCGCCAAAACTCTATTTTATTTTATTTTCCGAGAAAGCGGATTGTTTTTTTTTATTTTAAAAAGTAGCTGATGCCAGCGACTTCGTCCTCGTGAGAGAATTAGTTTCGCGTTTTTAATATTAAGTACAATAACCAGAAATATTTAAGCTGCATTAACGAAAATAATGACGACCAAATTCAAATTAAAGCTGCACGCATAGCTTCTAATTTCTAAATAAATAGTAGCTTACATTGCTCACTTAAAAGTCTATTACCTGCTAATTAAAAGTCCCGTCAAAATAGATTGAGTCATTCCGGAGATTAGCCCAGACAGACAAACAGACAGAAAATTTTAAAAGCGTGTTGAGTTTTGGTATCTTGCAAAATATTTTTTTTAAACTCATACAATACATATGAGGTTTAGTTAGAAAGGTTAGGTTAGGTTTTTTTGCAAGAAAAAACATGTTATATAGATTTACAACACAATTTAAAATAAGTATTTACAACTAATGGAAAACATATAAACCTAAACAACTAACCTATAATAACAATTAATAACCGAATCCCCTCTTTTTTTTCTCAATCGCAATTCTCCGCTATTGCATGACTTAGAGACACGATTTCTTCAAATATTTACACCTGGTCCGCGAGCACAGCTATCCGTTGAAGCTGTAAAAGCCAATAAGGCTAACCACAAAAACATCATCAACATTATGTATCAAATATTTGTTGACATGAATTTAGACCGTGTGGTAGCGGCTTAAGAGAATCTACCACCCCATCTCATCCCGTGGGTGTCGTAAAAGTCGGCAGAGGGAAAATTAAGACCAGAAGATGGGCAGCAGCATCTTTCTGGAACATCTGAATAAACTGCGGTTGCCAACCCGCCTGCCAAGCGTGGTAACTATGGCAAAATTCCACCCAAAATGAGAACTACAAACTTTTGTAGCAATCTATGGGGGAGGCCTTTGTTCAGCAGTGAACTAGTGATAGGCTGAAATGATGATGAATTTAGATAGCAAAGTTATATTTGACGAATTTGGAGGAAGAGCGAAAAACCCTACTCATTCCCTTGTCAGCGCTTGGCGCTTCAAGTTATATTTTTTGTGTTTTCGGCATTTTTCTAGAGGTATTGAGACTTAGTGAATTTACAAGAAATCCGGCCTTACCCCACCATAGATTACTTCTTTTTTAAGCAACTATTAATATATTTCTTTGATTATTCGTGATTTATATATTTAATTCATACTTATAAGTACACTAAAAAGTTATAATCTGCCATAGTTTTGATTTTAGATTGTTTTTCGTTATTACCCCATGGAAAACATAAGGGGAAAGTTCGCAATACTGAATATCCGATGTTTCCCCATTCGTGAATTCTATAGTAAAAGCCGCAGTTTCTCAAACATTTCTTATATACATAAAGAGTATTTTATTAATATGTAGTATAGTTAATAGAATCAGGCGTTACTTTGCGGAAATCCATTATAATGAAGGAAGGTAAGTTAATTTGCTGAGATATGCAAAATATAAAATGGTGTACGTAATATACTAGTTTTTTGAAGAGCACCGCCCGCCCTCCCTCAGTAGCGTGCACAAGCAAACTAACACCGCTAACAGGATCTGCCACCAGATACCCTCCACCAACCACTACAATACTACCACTGCCTATTGCGTCACCGATAGTATAAATAGGCAGCTCCTTGACCGCGATGTCACGCCTGCGGCTGTCTGTGGTAGAGTCTATGACACTTAATTATTCCTCGTTTTGGGGCGAAACACGTGTCGTGTTCTTGACTTCAGTGGTGTATATTACCTAGTGGTAGCATTGTAGTGGATGATGGAGGGGATCTGGTGGCGGTTCCTGTGGTAGGATTCCGTTGCAGGAATCCGTCTAGGTAGGTACCACCCCAGGGCCAGTTATTCTGCCGTGAAGCAGTAGTGTGCAAGCATTACTGTGTTTCGGTTTGAAGGGCACTGTGAGCTAGCGTAATCACTGGGCATTTGAGACTTAAGAACTGATGTCTCAGGGTGACGGGCGTAGTGTGGTGTCACACAGAAAGGATTTGCTCGTTTCGTCACTTTATACAATAAGAAAAACCAGGAAGGCAGACAGGCACACATTTCTTAAAATGATAGAAATGTATTTAGTTACTTATTTTTAGCCTTCCCCAATCATTTATTTCGCAAATTTTTAAAATGTACAGACACGTGAAGTTTACAGTTTTATTATATAGTTATAGCTTATATGTAGTGTTCCCATTATGTTGGAGCCATGAGTATATTTGACTCTGTGATATCTATGATTTTCGTTGTGGTTTAAGTCAACAAGAAAGTTGCTTGGGACTTCAATTAGCTGCATCAATTAGCGATATTGCAAAATTACATAAATTGTCAGGGAAGTATACTTTAAAAAACCGTTAATACTTTCGATATAAACATTACAAATGTTTTACTCGGAAATCAGAAACTTTTAGTACGACTTAAGTTTGTCTTAATTTCGTGAGTAGGGTGAGCGTATTTAACCATCAAAAATTAAATTGAAGTAAGATAGAAAGCTGACTAAACTTAAATATAATAGCTGCTATCTCAGGCAGCCACGCGTCAAATCGGTAAATATAATTATTAACCTGTTTGTTTGTCACCTTTCAATAACGGGCTTTAAGGAAGTTCACTTAGGTTTAACTAGAGTGTTTCTACTTCAAGCCGCTCGATGAGTTTGTTTAAGTTCTTAAAGTGAATAGATATTGAATTTCTCTACGAAATATATTTGAACAGAGCAGATATTATTATGTTCTTTGGAATTTTTCATAGTAACGTCTCCGTTGGTGCAATGACTAAGCAATTGGCTCCTGCGCTGTGGGTCGCGGGCTCGATTCCAGGTCTGAATGTTTATATACACAGACATTATATTGCACATACGTGCGAATTGTATGTCTGTAAAATGGATGAATTTTTATTAAATAAAATCTTGTAAAACATGCATATTTTTGAGATATTGAGATATAACAATGAAAAGTTGGCCAAAGGCCTAATCTATAAAATGTTCAAATTTCGGGCAATAGCTTTAAGCATTAAAGTTACACCTTTATTACCCTTCGGATAGACAGTCGACTTCTTTTAACGTACGTTTTGCTAAAGTTGGTGAAAAGTTAAGTAAAAAATCCCAGTCTTATTTAAAGATATAGATGGATGATATTTATTCAGCTTAAGGTTTCGGGCTAAAATGAATGTTGATATTCCATGATATTTTTATTTATTAAATGTACATACGTTTTATTATGAATATAATAGTTTCTGTTACCGCTGTTGTGAGTTACACTCACAGTGTTTTAATGATTCAGTCGCAGAATCAAAAACACTTTTATTTATTGAAATGAACAACCAACACAGCATACACCTTAAACAATAAAATTTACTATATATAATAAATAATATAAATTTATTTATACATAATATAATTTTTTTAACTTCATATACACTAAAGTATATAGGCGGACTTAATGCCTGAGGCATTCTCTTCCAGTCTACCAAATGAGAGCAGAGTCAGAATGAGGTAGGTGTTGTAGGAAGGTAATAAGTTAGTGAAAAATTAAAGTAAATACATAATATATACTAAACACGTCCGCGACACTGAAACATAGACTTCTTAGAAATGGAAACAGCGAACAACATTAATGAAATAAATATGAACGAATACATAGATAAATGAAATACAAAACATATACATAAGTACATATAAGATATTAATATTAAACGAATATTTCTGTGATGGTTCTGGTAATTTACTTAGAAAGTGTTCACGAACTTTCATTTTGAAGAGCAACGGTATATCAGAGAAGCATTCCTTAGTGTTGCCTTAATTAAAGGCCTCGCATTTTATATGGAGTATTAAAATTAATTTGTTCAAGTAAGCACATGCAATCGATGTGACCATTAATTATTTTGAACAAGAAAAGATGATCATGTATCCTTCTCCGACTCTCAAGGGTATTCAGCTTGAAATATTCCAACCGCAAATTATAACAAAGTAGAACCATTCTACATTGATAAGACAAGTGCAAGAGAAATTTCTTTTCTGATCTGGATTCTATACGACGCTTGTGTACCTCGTGGTAAGGAGTCCAGTAGACACTGCAATACTCTAAGCCAGATCTCAGTAATGAATTAAACGCTAATATTTTACTGGAAGTGTGTCGAAACTCCTTGCAGTTGCGCAAAAGAAACCCCAAAAGCTTGTATGAAAACGAAGTCTGTTATCTAAATAAAACCAAGGTATAACATCTACTTCTTTTATTATATTATTATTTAAAGAGTATAAATTAAAAAGTACGGCGATTTTTTATTTAAAAAATGTCGTACATGCCAAGATATAATGGGGTAAATGAATATTTCAAAACCCTTGTCGAAGATAGATAGAAGCGAAACAGGTCGGTAACTATAAACAACTGACTTATCCCCTGATTTATATAGTGGTACGATTAGAGCCTCCTCCCATAAGTACGGAAAGTAACCGGTTAATACTGATTTGTTATAAATTATGGAAAACGGTTCCGCCAAAACCTAGCTACATTTTTAGGTAAATACTGAAAGAATGCCGTCAGCACCAGCGCATTTATTGGGATCAAGTTTCTGTAAAGCTTTTCGGACCATTTCTTTTGAGAATGATACATCACTGAAAACCTGTACACAATGATTGATTGAAATATTGCATAAACCGTGGTCGCTTTTGATTATTTCCATCGAATTCATCATTCAAGTTAATCCTTGCGATCTTTTCGATGAATATCGCATCTACCAAGTTCTTTTACTTTCATTTTCTTACATTATTGTTCCAAATCTCCTGACACTCGTGACAATCTCAGTATATATAAGTTATTCTATGGTGAGTGAGGTCAACTATTGAACTAGTGAAGTGAACTGTTAAAAATGATAACAAATTAATTTTTATCAATTTTAACAGCCTTTTGAAAAAAGTCGGTAGTCTATCATGATTAATTTTTTAGCGGTTTAAGGTGCCAAGTAAAAGGGTAGCAACCCTCCAGATCGGATAGTCTGATCTGGGGAGGACATCTCCCCCGACTAATAATATTTAGATGAGGATATATAGTTTATCTCGAAAACTTTTGATATTTAGATATTTATTGAGCTTCTCATGTGGTGACATAGGTGTCGCTTCAATTTCCTGGTGGTAGGATTTTTATGCATGGCCAGTTGTTCTGCCGCGAAGCAGTAGTGTGCCAAAATTACTGTGTTTGTTCCGAATCCTCGAGAGCTATTGTAATAACTGGGTATATTTAAGAGCTGACGTCTCAGAGGGACAGGCGCAGTGTGGTGTCACACAGAAATATGGGAATGAGAAAAATAGTGAGCTATGGGCGGACGTTACACTTACTATTAGGTGAACGTATTGCTTGTCCCTTTTTCCAATGACAAAAAAAAAAGAAAAAAAACGCGAGGACTTCAGAAGCCTGAGAAATTGATATGAATTATGTATGATTATATATAGCAACCCTGAGAAAAACTTTACTTGATTTTATCCTAAATGTTCTGAAATTGTTCAAATTCTAATGCGCATTCGAACATAATCGCGCGAATTGGTTGTCTAGAGTTTATATTGTAGTAATAAATTATGTTTTAAAGAACAATCATTACACACGGAGCTCTTACAAATCAGCTCTAGCAAAGTTTCTTAATAATATTGTGTTTACCTTTAATTAGACTGGTTTCTTTGTGAAATAACATTTCACTTTATTGCGAGCAAAAACACGTGAATTCAAAGCCAAACCGCAGTCTTATAACAGCTGACAGTCACAGAATCTTTGGTGTATAATAATAATTACAAATATGCTGGAGAAATAACTATGTCTTAATTATGCTAATGAAACTTTATCTGTCTACTAAGCAGGTATAAATTTAAACTTTAAGGTGTGTCGTGAGACTGAGTTTGTATTAACATTGCTATCTCCTTGAAACACGCACAGGGTAAGCATGCCCTCGTACGTAAGCCTGAATGTTAGTTTCATCGATTAAGAAATAATAATTATAGGCGAGGGCTATATTCAGTAGTGGACTTGTGACGAATGATGTATATTGGTTTATGATTTTATACTAACCCAGACAATACCGGCTTTGAACCGATTTTTGCAATGCAGTGTTGATCTAAGAAATTAGTTTTAACGATCGTCAAATCCTCGCTGGAAATAACCAGCGATCAATTGGGACTCGCTCGAATTGATTGAAAACATACATAGATTCAGATTTTGTAATTTATCAAAAGAAAAGACCGAGTAGACGACCAACTGGGTCCAGAAACTTTACTTATATATTTATATATATATATGTAAGTATTTACATATGTAATATGTATATTTTATTGGTATAACTTTTTATATATGTTTTTCTTTTATAATGTTTACCACACCGCCTTCCATATGTATATCTCTGCCTAGCCCAATAATTAACTGGGAGAGAAGGGCCCCGAGAGCTAGTGTATAATTACTGGGTGAGTGTCTTAGGATGACGGGCCACCGTGCTACATATAAATGTTTTGGGCGAATCAGGATTTGGTAAGGGTAGACGTTACCTATATTTACCATCAGGTGAACGATTTGCACGTCTCGTCACATAAAATTATTATTATTACATATACTCCTATAAAGAAACCAATTGGTGTGACAGAATATGTCAAAGAATTAACTGCCTGGCCTGTCTAAAGCAAATTACAAAATACTGATATGACATTAAAAAGGTATGGAAATAATAGATATAAGAAGCAGCTGTCATTGCTTTTTTAGGGGTTTTAACATTATAAAGCGTTCGCCGATTCCCTAAGTTACCAATTAAATAATGAATATTTTAACACCTCAAAAATGTGATTTCTAGCTGAATTCTAGAATTGAAAAAATAAATTACGTTGGTTTTTTAAAAATAATAAACATTTTCTAGTAGTTTCTAGTAGTATTAGTATGTAAAATAACAAATTATATATTTTATGGTTTTCGTTACAAAATGTATGTTTATTAAATTGCTTTATTGATTTGAGTATCTAAGTTCAATTAATGATGAGCTTGAGACGACTTCGGTGCTCTGACAATTGTAATGGAAAGTTTAAGCAAAATTTCAGCATATTTTGTGGCCTAGTGGTTAGAATGCCTGACTTATACGCCGCGGGTCCTGGATTCGAATCGTACCCACGATATTGGAGTAATCCTACTGTGCGACGTAGTTTAAAAAAATGAAGTTGGATGATATGGTCCATAATCATCATCTATGTTCATTACTGTTCTAACAACGATGATGATGGTTGAGATGATCACACTGTCACAAAGCAAGGTCCTGATCAACCTGCTTCCATCGAATTCCTGCTAAATTGGACAGTTCGTCGACAGTCATTTCTCACGAAAGTAATTGTTAGATGTAATAAAGCAAGCAGTGGTAGTATTTTTTCTGGTACCGGTAACAATTATAGACTACTCCTTTCTCAAAGCCGATGATGTACCTGAAATTCCTCTGGAATTGCAAATGTTCATGGGCGGCGGTCATTGCTTACCATTAGGTGAACTGCTTTAACCTTTAAATAAAGCAGAAAAAGCAAATGTTGAAATTTTATAAAGGTTCACATTTAATTTATAGTAACTCAGAAAGGTATGACATAAGGTGATTCCCTTACCGGGAAATTTAATAGAATCTCTTTCCATATCTCAGTTTAGGATGCCGATCGGCTAAAAGTCAGAGGCTTCGCCGCTATTAATCGACCGGGCCACTGAACCGAATCAATGTGCGCAAGGTACTTAAATAAACGGCAGCTATTCAGATTTTCGTTTAATAACAACGAATAATGTGAAATTTAGTAGATTTATTAACAAAATAATAATATATAATATTTTATTTAATGATTTCATTGATGGGTGCACGTCTGGATACAAGGTTAACTCGAAGTTCCCCAAGGATTAGCTCTTTCCTCTCCCCTTTTTATGCTTCACGTTAACAATTTGCTATTGAAATACTCGTTGTTTACAATTAGAGTAATGCTCGGTATCTTTGGAAGGCAGGTAAGTTTTGAAGAGATACAAATACAGTTGTATAAATACAAATACACAGCATCTGTTGTGGGCGGACGTTGCACTTACCATCAGGTGAACGTTTTGCCCGTTTCATCACTTTATCCAATAAAAAAAACACAAAACTTATGCCACTTATAGTGGCTGGCCCGCTTGAGTATGACATGTACTCACGTATGAGTTATATTTTACGTACATATTGTATCTGGTATAATTCTAATTATTTACAAAAACATTGTGGTAATCATTTATATTCAAAAAAAGAACATAAAGCTGCGGAGTTCCTCTCAAATCTTTTTTCTTCGTTCATGGAGCATCGTTTAGAAAGGGTAATAGAATGTTAATAAAAATAATGTTTCACTACTTACGTCGTATGACAAATAATTTTCTTGTCTCTGGCAAAATTCGTTAGAACTTGCTAATATAAGAAAACACTTTCCATTTCAACATGTATGTACATATGTACACAGACTAACTAGTATAAAAATGCTAACAAATATACGAAGTAAATGCTTAAAACTGAAATTTAATCTAAAATGGATTTTGTGTATATATACGTACACAAGTTATTACAGTCGCACAACACGCTTCAATTGAAATAAATTACTTTCTTTTTATACCTACAATATTATTATACAGGGAATATTATTGTACCTACATTAGAAGTACAATTTCTTGACTGAGTTGACTCTGTGCTTAAAATGGCGAGAAATAGATTCTAATGCTTAATTGCAAAGATTCTTTGTAAAAAACTACCGTTGGGAGAAATTGACTGTAAACTTATCAACGAGTAAGAGGGATAGAAATAAGCAGATCATGTCTGTATACAATCTACGTTATTCGCTAACTATAAAATAATTTAATTAAATACAGAGTAAACCGTATACTTACATCATTTTTTTAGATGCCTCTGGATAAGAAAAGATGAGCACTAGAAAAGGTAAAAATCTTGACAAGGGACAAACTTAAAGATTCACGCACCGTAGCTGGTTAACAGATTCGGTTGCTGTATATTATTGTATAGAATGGGTTTCTCGCTGTTTTCACTTCAAATGCTTGTAGTTTTAGATAAAGTGTGTACAAAAAACGAAAGACGAGACATCTTGAGCGTTATGTTCTCATGCCTTATATTTCTTTAGGTTTTCACACTAGTGTTTATAAATATCATTTTACAGCTGTTGCCTAGTCGTCATCATCATCATCTTTTTAGCCTATCACTAGTCCACTGCTGAACATAGGTCTTCCCTATACATAGCCAAAAAAGTATGTAGCTCTTATTTTGGGGGGATTTTCCCATTGTTTTCACGCTTGGCAGGCGGGTTTGCAACAGCAGTTTATTAATTCAGATATTCTAGGAAAATGCTGATGCCCATCTTCTGGTTTTAATTTTTCCTCTGTCGACTTTTACGACACCCACGGCACGAGATGGGGTGGTAGATTCTCTTAAGCCTCCCCCACACGGTTAGTCATTTCCGGTCTACGCCACACATCTATGGGTGAGAACCTTGAGAACAACGGTGAAGCAATCGCTGTCTCGAAGGCCTTTGATAGAAACTGGTATGCTATCCATATAGCATTAACCTTCCTTCTTTCCCATATCCCCTAAAAATATCAGGGGATATTATATACTGATCGCCTGAATAAAAGACTTTTTGAAGGAACGGTCTCACATTCAAGCAGTCTCCAACTGGGGCAATACTAATCCTATGAGATTTAATGCCACCAAAACTCAAACGTGACAGGTCTCCGCTAAAATGTGCCTCCCTTCACCTTGACACTTTCTTTTCAAAATGTATCTCTGGAATACTCCAACCACCTTAGTTATTAGGAGCCGAACTCAGATCGGATCTTAACTTTGAGCGGCTTATTGACTCTACACCAAAAGCTGCTGAAAAGAAGCTGGGAGTCATTGAAAAATTGCGGCGGTAACCCTGTGGTTAACACAGGGTTGGACAGAAAAAGCACAGGTCGGCTGTAGTACTGCTGCGAAATATCAACTAAAACCAAAGCTTTTAAAAGCTCATTAAAAGGACGAGTCAAGAGGCTTATCGGTGACCATGATTTGGTTTCTACCAATCTGCCTAGCATGGTAACGTTTAGGAGAAATAGGTTACATATAACATGCTCCAAAATGTAACCTATATCAAAAACATTATGTCAGGAATGGCGCAGGAATTACACGAATTACGAGTAATTCCCCCTTCTTCTTTCTATCATCGGACACCTAGAGGCATGACCGGTTTTCATCCTTTTACTGTGGATATACGAGTATCTCGTTTTGCTTCGCTGTTTATGATTCGTACAGCAATGGATTGCAAAAACTTGCGTGCATCAGCCTTTCAGTTCCATTACAATGTAGGTGTCTTGAAGAGAAGACTGAATAGGTTTTCTCTAAGCTAGTGCGATTACCATTAGGTGGGATCGTAGTTGAAGATGGAAAGTGCAAAATTTTAGTGTTTTGTAGATAAACAATTAAATTATAATTACACAGACAATTTACTATGAGTTTCAACGTATTGTTCATACCGATTTCATAATGCTATTTATTGAGAGTACTACAGGAAATAATAATAGTTGGATGTCGATATTGATTGTTTGCCTTTATTAAACCTCCTATTGACCAAGAATTAGGTAAATTATTAGTTTAGTGTCGCCGTAGATCTTAAGAGGTCGCCCAATCGTTGTTTAATAAGGAGTGCGATGTTTATCACAACTAAGCAATGTAGATGATTAGCGATTAGCACATTTGGAAGTGTGCTACTCGTAATATTCGTTGCATTCTACCTATAGGGACAAAGCTTCTTGTCGGACAATTCCAATGTTCGGTAGTTTCATGCATAGATCAAATACTGAATGAAACCCGACTTAAAACCTTATATCATAAATATATAAAAGAAATATTAACTGCATCTGTCAATAAATTCTTTTGTCTTATTTTTATCATGATTTATTTAAATAACTTTTAAAACGAAAATTTCACATTTGGAACTTATTAAAAAAATATAAGAAGTCTTACTTCGCTGTAATATTTAATCAAATATTGCTAATTTTACCAACTACGTCATTAAAATAATATGTAAGGCGCCTATTTCCTTTTACACGACGTTTCTGTTGCTTACATTGGGAATTCTTTGAAAAAAAGATTTGTAAATAATTTCAAGTATTTCATGTACTCGTATGTTTGAATCTCTAGGGGTTAAAATATGGAGCAGTGATATGTACATGTTAGTTTGATTTATGAAGCGCTTCTTTATGCAGGGCAGCAAAGAATGAAAATAAAGTTTTTTTGTTGTAACAAGTTCTTAAATGACGTATAAAAATAGAAAATCTGTTCTTATTCTTTTTTTATGGAAGTAAGTGATGACATTAGTAACTAACGGTAAGTGCAAAATTTGCCCACAAAAATGATGTGTCATTTTTGTGTCATCTAGTACATTTCTGTTTCGGTACCACACTGCGCACGCCACTCTGTGATATCAATTCTAAGTTTCGTATGCCCAGTAATTACACTAGCTATCAGTGCCTTTCAGACCGAAACACATTAATGTTTGTACACTACTGCTTGGATGAAAGATAAACTCGCACTGCGACCTAGACTGATTCCTGCATAGGAATTCTACCCCCAGTTGAATAGTAAACAACCTTGGAACTTATGAACTACCAACGTAAAATTTTTAATGATGCGACTAAACGTCCTGTAAATTTCACACAGTTCGTAAAAATTATATCTTCGATAGAATGAGATGCAATAATAAATAATTTATAGAGCTATAGAATACGCGAGATTTTTTTCAATTAAATTCTTACAGAATTTTTAAAATATAGACGTCGAAGAACGAAAAAAGTTTAAGGCATAGGCTGTTTGATTAGAGGTAGAGACATACTAAGTGGGCAAAAATAAAAATATTATTTTAGACTTTTGCTTAGAAATAAACAATATACTGCGACAACAAAACACGTATAACCCTATTAAACCTTTGATATTTTAATTATAACTAACTTGTCGGTTATAACTTGTGTTATTGTCCCATGAATGCTTATTTATTTTTCATAAATATTAGAGACAAAACATAGCGAAGGAATAAAAGTATAATTAAACAATGTAGAGTTTTGCTTGTTATAATTATTCACAATGTGTAGAAAGTGCGAAAACAATGGACCTTTATCCTATGGTATCAAGATCAATGCCATTAATCATTTTTCTCTTGCTATTTATTATCCGCGTAAATTCGGGTACTATCAAAGGCTCTCGCATGATATACTCGTAGTATGAAAAAAAATGTGCAATAATTATATTTACGCGAATATTATAATATATTAATTTAATGAAGGAAAGTAAGTTAATTTGCTAAGATCCGCATGCAACATATAAGACCGGCGGACGTCTGTCTCTACGACACTTGATAATGTCTCGTTTTGGGGCGAAACAATGTGGTAGGAATCCGTCTAGGTAGGTACCACCCAGGGTCAGTTATTCTGTCGTCAACCAGTGTGCAAGCATTACTTTGTTTTGGTTTTGTAGGACATTGGCAGCTAGTGTAATTACTGGACTTAAGAGGGTTATGAACTGATGTCTCAAGGTGACTAATGCAGTGTGATGCCCCCGGAATCGTTCGTTTCATCATTTACTTCATAGCCTATCATAGTTTACTGTTGAACGTAGGCCTCCCCATAGATTGCTACAAGACTCGAAGCAGGAATTGAAAACCGGTTCCAAATTTCGTTACGGTTCTTCATTTGGGTTCCTTTAAAGGTACCAGTTTTCGGTACGGTTCCGGTTTGGGTTCCGGTACGGTTTCTGTTCCAAAATACCGGTACTAACATAAGACTGAGGATAGGGAAGTGCTTGATAGGAATCTACTTATTTATTATTCATTTATTTATTTAATTTTTAGTTATCCTTAGTTTGATTAAAAATGTCGAATTAATGAGTTTTGTCGTAACATGCGTGACTCTATATTATAAAATCATGGGGTTTTCATTAAATACAATGTATGTACTGCTGATAAATAATTAAAAAAACTTTTAAAAGTCAACGATGGCCCACAGTAGGGTATTTCTGCTGTATCATGTAACTTGGTCGTCGTTGTCGCTCTTCGTTGGATTCGGTCACATTGAAGTACCAACTACAGGGTTGCCCCGCCTGGAGATGAGAACAGTATTCCATGTGAGGCCAAACTTGCGGCTTTGTAAAGTTGCAAGCGACGAGCCGGCGTGGAATAATATCCCGCTGTGCTGAGTATGCCAAGTTTTGAGAGACCAATTTGGCCTTCCCTTCTCGGTGACCGCAAAACTGAACGAGACTTGATATGTCAACGTCAAGGATTCCAATACTAACTAACGGAAAGTTTATTCAAAATGAGGAGATACGATGAAGGGTTTCTTTTAAGCAGTAAACGCGCAAAACTGTGCCTTCTGAAGATTGAATTTAACTAAATTTAGGCTTCATATCGAGAGTTTCTCGAACAAATTTCTACTTCCGAAACGAGTTTATTGAGGTACTCGTCGACGTCTCCTCGAGAAATATTATTAATATAATATTATATAACGCCGGCGTATAAGGTATCACCACCACAGTTGTTGTCAACATAGCAGTCATCATCATCATCATCATTTCAGCCTACCGTAGTCCACTGTTGAACATAGGCCTCCCCCATAGATTGCCACAAAACACGGTCCTGAGCCACCTGCATCCATCGACTTCCTGCAAAACCGTGTAGGTCGTCGCTCCATCTAGTGGGGGGTCGCCCTACACTGCGTTTGCCGGTACGAGGTTGCCACTCGAGAACCTTTCTTCCCCAACGGTTATCGGTTCTCCGAGCTACATGGCCGGCCCATTGCCACTTCAGCTTGCTAATCCTTAGGGCTATGTCGGTTACTCTAGTTCTGCTGCGGATAACATCGTTACGGATTTTATCTCGCAGAGAAACTCCGAGCATAGCCCTTTCCATAGCTCGCTGAGCGATTCTGAGCTTCCTCATGCGGCCTGCAGTGAAGGACCACGTCTCGGTTCCATATGTCATCACTGGCAACACGCACTGGTTGTACACTTTTGTTTTGAGGGATTGCGGTATACTCGACGAGAAGATGTGACGCAGTTTCCCGAACGCTGCCCAGCCGAGTTGGATCCGTCGATTGACCTCTTGGTCGAAGTTGGACCTACCTAGTCGGACAATCTGTCCTAGGTATACATATTCGTCAACAACTTCGATCGTAGTGTTCCCAACAATAACCGGTATAGGTGTGACATGGACGTTAGACATGATCTTCGTCTTGTCCATGTTCATCTTAAGACCTACCCGTTGGGAGACACTATTGAGGTCATTGAGCATAGCGCTAAGGTGCTCCTGCGATTCTGCCATTATGACTATGTCGTCGGCAAATCGAAGGTGAGTCATGTATTCGCCATTGATGTTGATACCGTATCCTTTCCAGTCCAGTAGCTTGAAAACATTTTCCAATGCAGCGGTGAAGAGTTTCGGGGATATTACATCACCCTGTCTTACACCTTTCTGCAATTGGATCGGTTTCGTACTCTGGTTCTGTACTTGGATAGCCATCGTAGCATTGGTATACAAGCACTGCAACGCATCGATATACCGACAGTCAATTCGGCACCGCTGAAGCGACTCTAGCACCGCCCAAATTTCGACGGAATCGAAGGCTTTCTCATAGTCCACATACGCCAGACATAGCGGAAGATTGTACTCTTCGGTCTTTTGTACAATCTGGCGAAGGGTATGTATGTGGTCTATGGTACTATAGCCTTTTCGGAATCCGGCTTGTTCGGGAGGCTGGAAGTCATCAAGTCTGCTTGCGAGACGATTCGTTATGACTCTCGAAAACAGCACGTAGACGCGGCTTAGAAGCGATATCGGTCTATAGTTCTTCAAGAGGGCGTTATCGCCCTTCTTGAAGAACAGGACAACCACGCTTCTACTCCACGCTTCCGGCGTAGCGCCGCCCCGGATGACGGAATTAAAGAGCTTCTGAAGGACTACTAGTATCGGTTTTCCACCCGCTTTCAGAAGCTCTGCTGTGATTCCATCTTCACCCGGCGCTTTGCCATTCTTAAGCTGTTTGAGAGCCATACTAATCTCGCTCAGACTGACGTCCGGGATATCATCGGAATAGTGTCGGACGAGACTTGCTCTTGGGTCGTTACTCACACTAGTGTGTGGCTCCAACGACGATGTGTACAGCTGTCCATAAAATCTCTCGATCTCACTCAAAATCTCTGCTCCAGCGGAAATGACGTTACCGCTTTCGGTCCTCAACTTAGTCAGTTGGCTCTTTCCGGCAGACAGATCCCTGGCAAAAACCTTGGAGCCTTGGTTTCGCTCTATCGCTTCCTCAATACGAGCTGTATTGAAGTTGCGAAGGTCTCGCCGCATACATTTGGAGATCTGTCTGTTCAGTTGCCGATATGCTGACGCATCAGTTGAGGACTGTAGCCTCATTTCTCGCCTAGCCTTCATGAGATTAAGAGTGTGGTCGGAGAGTTTCTGGATCTTTTTTGTGCGGTGGGTCTTGCAAAACTTTGCCCCCACCGCATGGACAGTTTCCACGAGCCTCTCGTTCATATCATCCACTGTAACGCAATCTTCCAGGCACTGAAAACGATTTTGCAATTCGAGCTGGAAGCTTTCGGGGTTTTGGATAAGGGCACGAGATGGATGGAGCGTGGACTTCACCAGTCGCGACCTCTCCAGCTTTACGTTCAGGGTCAATGTGCCTCTTACCATTCGGTGATCACTGCCGGTTTTCACCCTAGCGATCACAGAGACATCATTGAACAGCTGTCGTTTGGTCGTCATGATGAAGTCGATCTCATTTTTGGTGGAACCGTCCGGGCTCATCCAGGTCCACTTTCTGTGGGGCCGCTTTTGAAAGAAGGAGTTCATCATAAAGAGTCCCTCCTTCTCCATAAAGTCGGCCAGCTGTTGGCCCCTTTGGTTCCGTTGCCCTATTCCAAATTGCCCCACTACCAGCTCGTCGTCTTTTTTCATGCCCAGCTTCGCGTTAAAGTCTCCCATCAACACCGTGTAGTGAGTTTTGGAGGAATGTATGGCTCTTGATATGTCCTCATACATTACCTCCACCTCATCATCAGGATGTGCCGAGGTAGGTGCGTATACCTGTATGACCTTCAGCGAATACCGTTTGGTTATTCTGAGTATAAGGTACGCAACCCTAGTCGACACACTCCCGATCTTGACAACGTTGTTAATGAGAGACTTGTGGACGATAAACCCGACACCTCCTTGGGACAGATGGTCGCCCTCCCGGTGGTAGAACAAGTTACCGGATTCAAGGATTACCGTGTCCTCCCCCTGTCTTCGGACTTCAGATAATCCTATAATATCCCAACGTAACTTGCTCACCTCCTCTTCCAGTTCCAAGATCTTCTCGTCGGTCCTCAGCGTGCGTGCGTTGAATGTTGCCAGGTCCAGTCGTCGGTGGTGGTAGCAAGATCTCCTCCTCCGGAGATTCTTCGCACCCCCTGCCCCGCCGTTACCATGACCGCTACCGTAGCCAGGACTAGCGGGGCCGCCGGAGACTAGGGGCCGGACTAATTCACAACATATCATTGATACGTGGGTAAACAGTTTCGCACGCCGCCTTGTGAATCACCATATGTAAAAAATCTCGAGAACATACATACATACATAAAATCACGACTGTATCCCATATGGGGTAGTCAGAGACTGGGCACTCACTGCAAAAACAGATGTCTGCCACAATCCACGTTTCACCAAAACAATATAATGCACTTGATGTGATAGTTGGTGAGCCCATCACCACCATGCGCTGTTGGATGCACAATGCAGTTTAATTCCTTACTCGCCTTTTACGAGATCCATTGGATGAGATGGAGTGGTAGTATTCTTTTAACGAGCCGCCACCACACGGCACACACGACACAAAAATCTCGAGAAACCCAAAAAAATATAATTTACAGAGGAGGGCTTCGTGCCAAACCCGATCGAAGGCCCGAGCGATGCCTAGACTAACTGTCAGTGACAAGCCTCTTGGTGTGGACTGCCTCCGCCCATCGATGAGTGAAATATACCAGAAGATAATCATCCGCTGAGCGACACCGATGAAAACCATACTGGAGGTCACTAATCTGTAGTAAGGTGGATCTGAGCGGTCACCTTTTTGGGGTTTGGGTGCACTAAAGTCGTCTTTTAAGAGGAGCGGAGGTTCGAGGTGGTTCGAGGTGGAGCACCCTAGGGGGTGCTACCAACCTCCGCCGATCCACTCGGACATTTATATTTACTTTAACAGTAGGACATTTATAGGCTGTTACTTTACTTTTTACATATATACAGTGACGCCTCCTTCCTATTGGGGTAGGCAGAGACCACATCTTTGCACTTGCTACGATCCTCACGCACATCTTTCGCTTCTTCTACTTTTATTAGCGTTTTCATACACGCTGACCCGAGACCCGATGACCCGAGACCACTTCGAGTCATCGTTCTACCCTGGGTCGCTTTACTGGGCGTTCGGGTCCCCTCCCGCGATCCCGAGTGCCCCGTTTGTGGTAGCGGAACACCGTTAGTGATAGGAGGGCCGTGACGAGGTCCGCCGTTGCCTCGGTGGCGTCATCTCCGAGAGGGATCTGTCTTCTATCCATCCCTCTCGGCAGCCTCTTTCTGGACCATCACGGTCTCACAGAAATTGGCAACAGCCCTCCACGCCATGTCCCCTCTCAGCATAGCCGACACTACTGCTGGCAGGGAGAGGTTCCGTCCGAATGGGCTCATGCGGATTCTCCGTTCCGACTCCCTAGCTGGGCATACCGAAAGGGTATGGGATGCGGAGTTCCGGTCCCTTCCACCGCAGTGAAAGCAGTTCGCAGTCGTCTCGTGTCTGATATTACACAGATAATCACCAAAGCATCCGTGCCCGGTAATTATCTGTGTAAGTCGGTAGGTGAGTCTTCCTCCCCGTCGCTGCATCCAAGCCTCGAAGACCGACAGGACTGCAATAACAACGCGTTTGCGTGCATATTGCTCCTCGTGGAGCCGAGCACGCCACGTCGCTAATGCGCTCTGTCGTTCCTGTCGTTTTATGGACTCGAGCACCTCATCTGGCTCGCTTCCACCGCTCTGGCGGAAGGTGCGGTGATACACCCTCGCATCCATATCGTATGTCCATAGGTGGAAAGCGAGCCAGGTCGGTCGCCGCCTCGAAGGATATCGTGCGGTATCCTTGTACGTATCCGTATGGCCATCCTCCGCTGGACACTGTAGATTTTAGTTCTACTGCGTGGGATGGCTAGCCTTTTTGCCCATACGGACGCCCCATACAAGGCTACGGATCGTACTACTCCCGCATAGAGGCGGCGGACTTCCTCCTTTGGTCCCCCGAGATTGGGCAGCAGTCTGTGCATGGCACCCGCTACCCTCTCGATCCGGGGCACTAGACGCTCGACGTGTTCCTCGAAGCCCCAGCGACTATCAAGGTGGAGGCTCAGGTACTTCATGTATCTTCCCACTCTGATCTCGGACCCACCTACTCGGACGCACGAGTCGGGGGGTTCCTTGCTCCGTGGCAATTTGTGGAATCATAGCGCCTCGGTCTTGTGAGGGGCTATCTCCAGTCCCGACTCGTGGATTTTGGCGACGACGACTTCCGCCCCATGCTCGGCGAGCTCCTTAGTCCTCTCGAAGGTGTTCCCGCTGGCGACCACCAGTGTTTACACCAGCGGGAAGATCGACACGCAGGACTGCATCGTAGGCGATGTTCCACAGCAACGGGCCCAACACCGACCCCTGCGGAACACCGCACTGGAGCTCCCTCCGGATTTTTCTACCGTCTTGATCCATGTACATAATGCACCTGTCGCCCAAGTAGTCCGCGATAACGCCTCGCAGGTAAGCACGGATTTGATGATGTGCTAGTCCCAGAAGAAACACCCAGACCCGGAACAACTGTATGTAGGCCATATAAGTATTTTTCCTGTGCGGGAATGGAACCCGAGCCTCGCGGCGTAGTAATCAAGGGCTTAATCACTGCGCCAACCGAGCCGACAACATGTGGATTGGCTCTGCTCTTCTCTGTGGATTGGAAACACTCTTCTGTAACGAAAGGCTCAGTGTGTAACAATTTTTTAATACTTATAAATACTTTTAAAAACGTTTAAACGGTTAACGGGTTCACCTTTTTAAATGGTTCTCCATCCTTAATAAATTTTTATTAAGGATGGAGAACCATCAAGTCATAATAATGTCACCTAGGTGTTATATGATAAAAATTATTTTAATTCGTTTTTTTGTGTCACAATGCAGGAGCCCGCCTAGGTAGTTATCCTCGCAGTGCCAGGAGTTGGAATGTCCAAGTCTGCACATATTATTATTATTAAGTTAAAGAATTTTAATCTTTCTTTTGAAAATTCAACTGTATTTCTTGGAATCGCTATTGATTCCAAGCTACAGTGGGATGGAAAAAACATACATACATACATAAGCCGTGGTAGCTCAGGGGCCTGGTGCTCGCCTTTGATTTCATAGTAAGCGAGTAACCTGGGTTCGATCCCCGGTGCCAGCACCTCTAATATTGTTCTACAATTTTAAGTGCTGATTTACCACGTGCTAAGCGGTGAAGGAAAAGCTCGTGAGGAAACCTGCATGTCCGAGGAATAGAAATATTTCGATGCCATGTGAAGTCCGCAACCCGCATTGGAGCAGCGTGGCGGATTCTTCCTAGCTCCAAAAACCCTCTCAGAAATGAGAGGAGGCCTGTGCTCAGCAGTGGGACATTTATAGGCTGAAACTTTACTTTACTTTTTTTTACATACATAAGATCACGACTGTATCCCATGAGGGGTAGTCAGAGACTTGGCACTCACTGCAAAAGCAGATGACTGCCACAATCCACGTTTCACCAAAACAATATAATAAACTTGATGTGATAGGTGGTGAGCCCATCGCCACCATGCGCTATTGGGTGCACAATGCAGTTTTATTCCTTACTCGCCTTTTACGAGATCCATTGGATGAGATGGAGTGGTAGTTTTCTTCTAACGAGCCGCTAACACAGGGCACTATTGAAAAAAATGCTTCAAAATTAAGTTCTGACATTTTTGCAATTAGAAGGATTAGACAGTTGACTGATGAGGCTACAGCTAAATTAGTCTATTTTGCATACTTCCACAGTGTAATGTCATATGGCGTATTACTGTGGGGATCCGCGGCCGGTCTGGAAACAATATTCATTTTGCAAAAACAAGCATTTCGAGCAATATATAACTTGGGTCCTCGCGAGTCTCTACGGGAATTATTCAAGGATACTAATATTTTGACACTTCCGTCTTTGTATATTTATGAAAATATAATGTACGTACGGAAACACATGTATTTATTTAATAAAAAAGTGACTGTATCCTGTAGAATGGGCCGAGGTGACGCGCTAGAGGTTCCTGTGTATAGGTTGGCCAAAACTAGAAAATCTTTTCTTAGTAGGTCCATAAAATTTTATAAGAAAATTCCAAGTGTGACTCAAAAAACCGACATAGAAATTAATAAACTTGTCAAGAAGACATTATTGGAAAAATCGTATTATACGAGGAGGGATCAAAAAGTAGTGAGAATGAGATATAATGTAATGACTATTGATAACTTAATAATTTATTTTTCTACAAAGTCTCCGAGTCTCTGTACACACTGAGTCCAGCGCTTTTCCAAGGCTTCGCTCTCTTTCAAAAAAAAAAGTTTTGTATTGGTCCTGCAAAAAGCTCTCCACGGCATACATCACCTCGTTATCATCTTCGTACCTGTTTCCCCTTAAGTATTCTTTCAATTTGGGGAACAGATAAAAATAGCTATGCGCTATATCTGGTGAATAAAGGGGGTTGGTCAACCAATTCGAAGCCAGTTTGCTGAATGGCAGCCATCGCAACGGCCGATCTGTGCGCGGGTGCGTTGTCGTGATGAAACAGCACGCCCTTCGAAGTTTCCCTGACCTTTTCTCTTTGATGGCATTCCTCAACTTGGGAAATAAAGCTATATAATATTGGCCTGTAATAGTGGTTCCACGCTCCAGGTAATCAATCAACAATATCCTTCTAAGTCCCAAAATATTAATGCCATACGATTTGACCTTGCCAGTCGATGCCACGGCACGAAACTTCTTCAAGGCCGGTGATGATGGCCGTTTCCATTGCGAAGATTGCTGTTTTGTCTCGGGATAAAACTGATGGACCCATGTTTCGTCCGGTTACGAAACGAGCCAAAATGTTTTCAGAATCTTTTTGAAACTTGTCCAACAATATCTTTGAAATGTCAAGTCGATTTTGTTTCTGACTGTCGGTTAACGTTCTCGGCACCTTGCGGTATGCGGCATCTTGCGGAGACTTTTCTCATATTCAAAGGTTGATTCAATATGGATTGAATACTTCCATATGAAATGCCCGTTTCTTGAATTAAGTATCGGATGGTAACTCTTCATTCGCTCAATACAATTTTCTCGACTTTCGCAACATTTTCTTGGGTGACTGACGTCGATGGACGGTCGCAACGATGTTCATTTTACGTGCTCGTTCTCCCTACTCGAAATTGAGAAGCTCACCTTGCGACAGTGGAATACGGCGGAGCAGACTCTCCTAATGTTGCCTCCAAATAGCAATGAATCTCTTGCGTAGTTATTTTTATTTACGTTTTTAAACAGAGGTATTTAATAACGGCGCGCACTTCGTTTTTCTTTATTAATATTACAAATATATATCTGAGCTATGCCTGCCTGTATTTTTTTTACCAAGTAGTATATCGTTCTCACTACTTTTTGATACCTCTAGTAAAGTAGATCATTACATAGAGGACAGAGATGTCTGGAAATAACTCTTACTCTGCACTTGCAAACCCCCTGGCTACAAAATTTTTGATGTAATTTTTATGTAAATTATAAATGACATGTAATATGGCATTGAAAAAAAGAAAGACTTCAGAGTTTCTTGCTCTGAAGAGGAGCTCTCTGAGAAGGTCTTATTTTTTGAACCGGTAGATACCTGTAGATTTTGACATTCATAAGAGATTTATACAAGTCTAAACTGAATAAAGAAATTTTGGCTTTGACTTTGACTTTAAAGAGCACTGGTAGCTAGTGAATTTACAGGGCATATGGAACTTACGAAAGAAGTGACGAGCGCAGAGTGATGATACATCGAAATGTTTTTGTTGATATAGCAATTATTATGGGCAGACTAGTTCGTCTCCTCACTTTGCCGTGTGTATGTATTACACGGCATATAAGACTTACAAACCGATGGTGCATGGTGAGCGCAGTGCAGTGCCACACAGAGCTTTCCAATTCAAAGTTCTAGACGACACCGCAACTGTTACATACGAGTATGTCGATGTGGCAAAAGTGTGTGTTTAGTGAGATCGAAACAATTGCATCTGAAACATTGCCTAGCTCCGTATACAAATGAAACATATTACGTTTCATTTGGAACATCTGGAACACCGTGTTAGAGCTTATTAGGATTAATGACTCGAATCACAAACAACTAACGGCTCGCATTTGATTCATAGAACACGAACCTAAGTATTACTGACTGCCTGGCAGATGAAATGATCGAGTTCCAAATGAAACATTTGTACTGACTAGTGAAGTGTTCCGAAACATTCGGATCACATTGATGTTTACGAACATTGAACCCGTTCACTAAAGATATATACACGTCTACTGTTATGGGTACTTACCGTTAGGGTTACGACTTATAGTTCGTCTATAATTTACTTATATACTTTACTTTCCTTAAAAAAAGGGCTTTAGATAATGTATTGTAACACCGCTATGTGTGGTAGGTAGGTATTGAGAGTACTACAGGAAATAATAATAGTTGGATGTCGATATTGATTGTTTGCCTTTATTAAACCTCCTATTGACCAAGAATTAGGTAAATTATTAGTTTAGTGTCGCCGTAGATCTTAAGAGGTCGCCCAATCGTTGTTTAATAAGGAGTGCGATGTTTATCACAACTAAGCAATGTAGATGATTAGCGATTAGCACATTTGGAAGTGTGCTAATATTCGTTGCATTCTACCTATAGGGACAAAGCTTCTTGTCGGACAATTCCAATGTTCGGTAGTTTCATGCATAGATCAAATACTGAATGAAACCCGACTTAAAACCTTATATCATAAATATATAAAAGAAATATTAACTGCATCTGTCAATAAATTCTTTTGTCTTATTTTTATCATGATTTATTTAAATAACTTTTAAAACGAAAATTTCACATTTGGAACTTATTAAAAAAATATAAGAAGTCTTACTTCGCTGTAATATTTAATCAAATATTGCTAATTTTACCAACTACGTCATTAAAATAATATGTAAGGCGCCTATTTCCTTTTACACGACGTTTCTGTTGCTTACATTGGGAATTCTTTGAAAAAAAGATTTGTAAATAATTTCAAGTATTTCATGTACTCGTATGTTTGAATCTCTAGGGGTTAAAATATGGAGCAGTGATATGTACATGTTAGTTTGATTTATGAAGCGCTTCTTTATGCAGGGCAGCAAAGAATGAAAATAAAGTTTTTTTGTTGTAACAAGTTCTTAAATGACGTATAAAAATAGAAAATCTGTTCTTATTCTTTTTTTATGGAAGTAAGTGATGACATTAGTAACTAACGGTAAGTGCAAAATTTGCCCACAAAAATGATGTGTCATTTTTGTGTCATCTAGTACATTTCTGTTTCGGTACCACACTGCGCACGCCACTCTGTGATATCAATTCTAAGTTTCGTATGCCCAGTAATTACACTAGCTATCAGTGCCTTTCAGACCGAAACACATTAATGTTTGTACACTACTGCTTGGATGAAAGATAAACTCGCACTGCGACCTAGACTGATTCCTGCATAGGAATTCTACCCCCAGTTGAATAGTAAACAACCTTGGAACTTATGAACTACCAACGTAAAATTTTTAATGATGCGACTAAACGTCCTGTAAATTTCACACAGTTCGTAAAAATTATATCTTCGATAGAATGAGATGCAATAATAAATAATTTATAGAGCTATAGAATACGCGAGATTTTTTTCAATTAAATTCTTACAGAATTTTTAAAATATAGACGTCGAAGAACGAAAAAAGTTTAAGGCATAGGCTGTTTGATTAGAGGTAGAGACATACTAAGTGGGCAAAAATAAAAATATTATTTTAGACTTTTGCTTAGAAATAAACAATATACTGCGACAACAAAACACGTATAACCCTATTAAACCTTTGATATTTTAATTATAACTAACTTGTCGGTTATAACTTGTGTTATTGTCCCATGAATGCTTATTTATTTTTCATAAATATTAGAGACAAAACATAGCGAAGGAATAAAAGTATAATTAAACAATGTAGAGTTTTGCTTGTTATAATTATTCACAATGTGTAGAAAGTGCGAAAACAATGGACCTTTATCCTATGGTATCAAGATCAATGCCATTAATCATTTTTCTCTTGCTATTTATTATCCGCGTAAATTCGGGTACTATCAAAGGCTCTCGCATGATATACTCGTAGTATGAAAAAAAATGTGCAATAATTATATTTACGCGAATATTATAATATATTAATTTAATGAAGGAAAGTAAGTTAATTTGCTAAGATCCGCATGCAACATATAAGACCGGCGGACGTCTGTCTCTACGACACTTGATAATGTCTCGTTTTGGGGCGAAACAATGTGGTAGGAATCCGTCTAGGTAGGTACCACCCAGGGTCAGTTATTCTGTCGTCAACCAGTGTGCAAGCATTACTGTGTTTTGGTTTTGTAGGACATTGGCAGCTAGTGTAATTACTGGACTTAAGAGGGTTATGAACTGATATCTCAAGGTGACTAATGCAGTGTGATGCCCCCGGAATCGTTCGTTTCATCATTTACTTCATAGCCTATCATAGTTTACTGTTGAACGTAGGCCTCCCCATAGATTGCTACAAGACTCGAAGCAGGAATTGAAAACCGGTTCCAAATTTCGTTACGGTTCTTCATTTGGGTTCCTTTAAAGGTACCAGTTTTCGGTACGGTTCCGGTTTGGGTTCCGATACGGTTTCTGTTCCAAAATACCGGTACTAACATAAGACTCAGGATAGGGAAGTGCTTGATAGGAATCTACTTATTTATTATTCATTTATTTATTTAATTTTTAGTTATCCTTAGTTTGATTAAAAATGTCGAATTAATGAGTTTTGTCGTAACATGCGTGACTTTATACTATAAAATCATGGGGTTTTCATTAAATACAATGTATGTACTGCTGATAAATAATTAAAAAAACTTTTAAAAGTCAACGATGGCCCACAGTAGGGTATTTCTGCTGTATCATGTAACTTGGTCGTCGTTGTCGCTCTTCGTTGGATTCGGTCACATTGAAGTACCAACTACAGGGTTGCCCCGCCTGGAGATGAGAACAGTATTCCATGTGAGGCCAAACTTGCGGCTTTGTAAAGTTGCAAGCGACGAGCCGGCGTGGAATAATATCCCGCTGTGCTGAGTATGCCAAGTTTTGAGAGACCAATTTGGCCTTCCCTTCTCGGTGACCGCAAAACTGAACGAGACTTGATATGTCAACGTCAAGGATTCCAATACTAACTAACGGAAAGTTTATTCAAAATGAGGAGATACGATGAAGGGTTTCTTTTAAGCAGTAAACGCGCAAAACTGTGCCTTCTGAAGATTGAATTTAACTAAATTTAGGCTTCATATCGAGAGTTTCTCGAACAAATTTCTACTTCCGAAACGAGTTTATTGAGGTACTCGTCGACGTCTCCTCGAGAAATATTATTAATATAATATTATATAACGCCGGCGTATAAGGTATCACCACCACAGTTGTTGTCAACATAGCAGTCATCATCATCATCATCATTTCAGCCTACCGTAGTCCACTGTTGAACATAGGCCTCCCCCATAGATTGCCACAAAACACGGTCCTGAGCCACCTGCATCCATCGACTTCCTGCAAAACCGTGTAGGTCGTCGCTCCATCTAGTGGGGGGTCGCCCTACACTGCGTTTGCCGGTACGAGGTTGCCACTCGAGAACCTTTCTTCCCCAACGGTTATCGGTTCTCCGAGCTACATGGCCGGCCCATTGCCACTTCAGCTTGCTAATCCTTAGGGCTATGTCGGTTACTCTAGTTCTGCTGCGGATAACATCGTTACGGATTTTATCTCGCAGAGAAACTCCGAGCATAGCCCTTTCCATAGCTCGCTGAGCGATTCTGAGCTTCCTCATGCGGCCTGCAGTGAAGGACCACGTCTCGGTTCCATATGTCATCACTGGCAACACGCACTGGTTGTACACTTTTGTTTTGAGGGATTGCGGTATACTCGACGAGAAGATGTGACGCAGTTTCCCGAACGCTGCCCAGCCGAGTTGGATCCGTCGATTGACCTCTTGGTCGAAGTTGGACCTACCTAGTCGGACAATCTGTCCTAGGTATACATATTCGTCAACAACTTCGATCGTAGTGTTCCCAACAATAACCGGTATAGGTGTGACATGGACGTTAGACATGATCTTCGTCTTGTCCATGTTCATCTTAAGACCTACCCGTTGGGAGACACTATTGAGGTCATTGAGCATAGCGCTAAGGTGCTCCTGCGATTCTGCCATTATGACTATGTCGTCGGCAAATCGAAGGTGAGTCATGTATTCGCCATTGATGTTGATACCGTATCCTTTCCAGTCCAGTAGCTTGAAAACATTTTCCAATGCAGCGGTGAAGAGTTTCGGGGATATTACATCACCCTGTCTTACACCTTTCTGCAATTGGATCGGTTTCGTACTCTGGTTCTGTACTTGGATAGCCATCGTAGCATTGGTATACAAGCACTGCAACGCATCGATATACCGACAGTCAATTCGGCACCGCTGAAGCGACTCTAGCACCGCCCAAATTTCGACGGAATCGAAGGCTTTCTCATAGTCCACATACGCCAGACATAGCGGAAGATTGTACTCTTCGGTCTTTTGTACAATCTGGCGAAGGGTATGTATGTGGTCTATGGTACTATAGCCTTTTCGGAATCCGGCTTGTTCGGGAGGCTGGAAGTCATCAAGTCTGCTTGCGAGACGATTCGTTATGACTCTCGAAAACAGCACGTAGACGCGGCTTAGAAGCGATATCGGTCTATAGTTCTTCAAGAGGGCGTTATCGCCCTTCTTGAAGAACAGGACAACCACGCTTCTACTCCACGCTTCCGGCGTAGCGCCGCCCCGGATGACGGAATTAAAGAGCTTCTGAAGGACTACTAGTATCGGTTTTCCACCCGCTTTCAGAAGCTCTGCTGTGATTCCATCTTCACCCGGCGCTTTGCCATTCTTAAGCTGTTTGAGAGCCATACTAATCTCGCTCAGACTGACGTCCGGGATATCATCGGAATAGTGTCGGACGAGACTTGCTCTTGGGTCGTTACTCACACTAGTGTGTGGCTCCAACGACGATGTGTACAGCTGTCCATAAAATCTCTCGATCTCACTCAAAATCTCTGCTCCAGCGGAAATGACGTTACCGCTTTCGGTCCTCAACTTAGTCAGTTGGCTCTTTCCGGCAGACAGATCCCTGGCAAAAACCTTGGAGCCTTGGTTTCGCTCTATCGCTTCCTCAATACGAGCTGTATTGAAGTTGCGAAGGTCTCGCCGCATACATTTGGAGATCTGTCTGTTCAGTTGCCGATATGCTGACGCATCAGTTGAGGACTGTAGCCTCATTTCTCGCCTAGCCTTCATGAGATTAAGAGTGTGGTCGGAGAGTTTCTGGATCTTTTTTGTGCGGTGGGTCTTGCAAAACTTTGCCCCCACCGCATGGACAGTTTCCACGAGCCTCTCGTTCATATCATCCACTGTAACGCAATCTTCCAGGCACTGAAAACGATTTTGCAATTCGAGCTGGAAGCTTTCGGGGTTTTGGATAAGGGCACGAGATGGATGGAGCGTGGACTTCACCAGTCGCGACCTCTCCAGCTTTACGTTCAGGGTCAATGTGCCTCTTACCATTCGGTGATCACTGCCGGTTTTCACCCTAGCGATCACAGAGACATCATTGAACAGCTGTCGTTTGGTCGTCATGATGAAGTCGATCTCATTTTTGGTGGAACCGTCCGGGCTCATCCAGGTCCACTTTCTGTGGGGCCGCTTTTGAAAGAAGGAGTTCATCATAAAGAGTCCCTCCTTCTCCATAAAGTCGGCCAGCTGTTGGCCCCTTTGGTTCCGTTGCCCTATTCCAAATTGCCCCACTACCAGCTCGTCGTCTTTTTTCATGCCCAGCTTCGCGTTAAAGTCTCCCATCAACACCGTGTAGTGAGTTTTGGAGGAATGTATGGCTCTTGATATGTCCTCATACATTACCTCCACCTCATCATCAGGATGTGCCGAGGTAGGTGCGTATACCTGTATGACCTTCAGCGAATACCGTTTGGTTATTCTGAGTATAAGGTACGCAACCCTAGTCGACACACTCCCGATCTTGACAACGTTGTTAATGAGAGACTTGTGGACGATAAACCCGACACCTCCTTGGGACAGATGGTCGCCCTCCCGGTGGTAGAACAAGTTACCGGATTCAAGGATTACCGTGTCCTCCCCCTGTCTTCGGACTTCAGATAATCCTATAATATCCCAACGTAACTTGCTCACCTCCTCTTCCAGTTCCAAGATCTTCTCGTCGGTCCTCAGCGTGCGTGCGTTGAATGTTGCCAGGTCCAGTCGTCGGTGGTGGTAGCAAGATCTCCTCCTCCGGAGATTCTTCGCACCCCCTGCCCCGCCGTTACCATGACCGCTACCGTAGCCAGGACTAGCGGGGCCGCCGGAGACTAGGGGCCGGACTAATTCACAACATATCATTGATACGTGGGTAAACAGTTTCGCACGCCGCCTTGTGAATCACCATATGTAAAAAATCTCGAGAACATACATACATACATAAAATCACGACTGTATCCCATATGGGGTAGTCAGAGACTGGGCACTCACTGCAAAAACAGATGTCTGCCACAATCCACGTTTCACCAAAACAATATAATGCACTTGATGTGATAGTTGGTGAGCCCATCACCACCATGCGCTGTTGGATGCACAATGCAGTTTAATTCCTTACTCGCCTTTTACGAGATCCATTGGATGAGATGGAGTGGTAGTATTCTTTTAACGAGCCGCCACCACACGGCACACACGACACAAAAATCTCGAGAAACCCAAAAAAATATAATTTACAGAGGAGGGCTTCGTGCCAAACCCGATCGAAGGCCCGAGCGATGCCTAGACTAACTGTCAGTGACAAGCCTCTTGGTGTGGACTGCCTCCGCCCATCGATGAGTGAAATATACCAGAAGATAATCATCCGCTGAGCGACACCGATGAAAACCATACTGGAGGTCACTAATCTGTAGTAAGGTGGATCTGAGCGGTCACCTTTTTGGGGTTTGGGTGCACTAAAGTCGTCTTTTAAGAGGAGCGGAGGTTCGAGGTGGTTCGAGGTGGAGCACCCTAGGGGGTGCTACCAACCTCCGCCGATCCACTCGGACATTTATATTTACTTTAACAGTAGGACATTTATAGGCTGTTACTTTACTTTTTACATATATACAGTGACGCCTCCTTCCTATTGGGGTAGGCAGAGACCACATCTTTGCACTTGCTACGATCCTCACGCACATCTTTCGCTTCTTCTACTTTTATTAGCGTTTTCATACACGCTGACCCGAGACCCGATGACCCGAGACCACTTCGAGTCATCGTTCTACCCTGGGTCGCTTTACTGGGCGTTCGGGTCCCCTCCCGCGATCCCGAGTGCCCCGTTTGTGGTAGCGGAACACCGTTAGTGATAGGAGGGCCGTGACGAGGTCCGCCGTTGCCTCGGTGGCGTCATCTCCGAGAGGGATCTGTCTTCTATCCATCCCTCTCGGCAGCCTCTTTCTGGACCATCACGGTCTCACAGAAATTGGCAACAGCCCTCCACGCCATGTCCCCTCTCAGCATAGCCGACACTACTGCTGGCAGGGAGAGGTTCCGTCCGAATGGGCTCATGCGGATTCTCCGTTCCGACTCCCTAGCTGGGCATACCGAAAGGGTATGGGATGCGGAGTTCCGGTCCCTTCCACCGCAGTGAAAGCAGTTCGCAGTCGTCTCGTGTCTGATATTACACAGATAATCACCAAAGCATCCGTGCCCGGTAATTATCTGTGTAAGTCGGTAGGTGAGTCTTCCTCCCCGTCGCTGCATCCAAGCCTCGAAGACCGACAGGACTGCAATAACAACGCGTTTGCGTGCATATTGCTCCTCGTGGAGCCGAGCACGCCACGTCGCTAATGCGCTCTGTCGTTCCTGTCGTTTTATGGACTCGAGCACCTCATCTGGCTCGCTTCCACCGCTCTGGCGGAAGGTGCGGTGATACACCCTCGCATCCATATCGTATGTCCATAGGTGGAAAGCGAGCCAGGTCGGTCGCCGCCTCGAAGGATATCGTGCGGTATCCTTGTACGTATCCGTATGGCCATCCTCCGCTGGACACTGTAGATTTTAGTTCTACTGCGTGGGATGGCTAGCCTTTTTGCCCATACGGACGCCCCATACAAGGCTACGGATCGTACTACTCCCGCATAGAGGCGGCGGACTTCCTCCTTTGGTCCCCCGAGATTGGGCAGCAGTCTGTGCATGGCACCCGCTACCCTCTCGATCCGGGGCACTAGACGCTCGACGTGTTCCTCGAAGCCCCAGCGACTATCAAGGTGGAGGCTCAGGTACTTCATGTATCTTCCCACTCTGATCTCGGACCCACCTACTCGGACGCACGAGTCGGGGGGTTCCTTGCTCCGTGGCAATTTGTGGAATCATAGCGCCTCGGTCTTGTGAGGGGCTATCTCCAGTCCCGACTCGTGGATTTTGGCGACGACGACTTCCGCCCCATGCTCGGCGAGCTCCTTAGTCCTCTCGAAGGTGTTCCCGCTGGCGACCACCAGTGTTTACACCAGCGGGAAGATCGACACGCAGGACTGCATCGTAGGCGATGTTCCACAGCAACGGGCCCAACACCGACCCCTGCGGAACACCGCACTGGGGCTCCCTCCGGATTTTTCTACCGTCTTGATCCATGTACATAATGCACCTGTCGCCCAAGTAGTCCGCGATAACGCCTCGCAGGTAAGCACGGATTTGATGATGTGCTAGTCCCAGAAGAAACACCCAGACCCGGAACAACTGTATGTAGGCCATATAAGTATTTTTCCTGTGCGGGAATGGAACCCGAGCCTCGCGGCGTAGTAATCAAGGGCTTAATCACTGCGCCAACCGAGCCGACAACATGTGGATTGGCTCTGCTCTTCTCTGTGGATTGGAAACACTCTTCTGTAACGAAAGGCTCAGTGTGTAACAATTTTTTAATACTTATAAATACTTTTAAAAACGTTTAAACGGTTAACGGGTTCACCTTTTTAAATGGTTCTCCATCCTTAATAAATTTTTATTAAGGATGGAGAACCATCAAGTCATAATAATGTCACCTAGGTGTTATATGATAAAAATTATTTTAATTCGTTTTTTTGTGTCACAATGCAGGAGCCCGCCTAGGTAGTTATCCTCGCAGTGCCAGGAGTTGGAATGTCCAAGTCTGCACATATTATTATTATTAAGTTAAAGAATTTTAATCTTTCTTTTGAAAATTCAACTGTATTTCTTGGAATCGCTATTGATTCCAAGCTACAGTGGGATGGAAAAAACATACATACATACATAAGCCGTGGTAGCTCAGGGGCCTGGTGCTCGCCTTTGATTTCATAGTAAGCGAGTAACCTGGGTTCGATCCCCGGTGCCAGCACCTCTAATATTGTTCTACAATTTTAAGTGCTGATTTACCACGTGCTAAGCGGTGAAGGAAAAGCTCGTGAGGAAACCTGCATGTCCGAGGAATAGAAATATTTCGATGCCATGTGAAGTCCGCAACCCGCATTGGAGCAGCGTGGCGGATTCTTCCTAGCTCCAAAAACCCTCTCAGAAATGAGAGGAGGCCTGTGCTCAGCAGTGGGACATTTATAGGCTGAAACTTTACTTTACTTTTTTTTACATACATAAGATCACGACTGTATCCCATGAGGGGTAGTCAGAGACTGGGCACTCACTGCAAAAGCAGATGACTGCCACAATCCACGTTTCACCAAAACAATATAATAAACTTGATGTGATAGGTGGTGAGCCCATCGCCACCATGCGCTATTGGGTGCACAATGCAGTTTTATTCCTTACTCGCCTTTTACGAGATCCATTGGATGAGATGGAGTGGTAGTTTTCTTCTAACGAGCCGCTAACACAGGGCACTATTGAAAAAAATGCTTCAAAATTAAGTTCTGACATTTTTGCAATTAGAAGGATTAGACAGTTGACTGATGAGGCTACAGCTAAATTAGTCTATTTTGCATACTTCCACAGTGTAATGTCATATGGCGTATTACTGTGGGGATCCGCGGCCGGTCTGGAAACAATATTCATTTTGCAAAAACAAGCATTTCGAGCAATATATAACTTGGGTCCTCGCGAGTCTCTACGGGAATTATTCAAGGATACTAATATTTTGACACTTCCGTCTTTGTATATTTATGAAAATATAATGTACGTACGGAAACACATGTATTTATTTAATAAAAAAGTGACTGTATCCTGTAGAATGGGCCGAGGTGACGCGCTAGAGGTTCCTGTGTATAGGTTGGCCAAAACTAGAAAATCTTTTCTTAGTAGGTCCATAAAATTTTATAAGAAAATTCCAAGTGTGACTCAAAAAACCGACATAGAAATTAATAAACTTGTCAAGAAGACATTATTGGAAAAATCGTATTATACGAGGAGGGATCAAAAAGTAGTGAGAATGAGATATAATGTAATGACTATTGATAACTTAATAATTTATTTTTCTACAAAGTCTCCGAGTCTCTGTACACACTGAGTCCAGCGCTTTTCCAAGGCTTCGCTCTCTTTCAAAAAAAAAAGTTTTGTATTGGTCCTGCAAAAAGCTCTCCACGGCATACATCACCTCGTTATCATCTTCGTACCTGTTTCCCCTTAAGTATTCTTTCAATTTGGGGAACAGATAAAAATAGCTATGCGCTATATCTGGTGAATAAAGGGGGTTGGTCAACCAATTCGAAGCCAGTTTGCTGAATGGCAGCCATCGCAACGGCCGATCTGTGCGCGGGTGCGTTGTCGTGATGAAACAGCACGCCCTTCGAAGTTTCCCTGACCTTTTCTCTTTGATGGCATTCCTCAACTTGGGAAATAAAGCTATATAATATTGGCCTGTAATAGTGGTTCCACGCTCCAGGTAATCAATCAACAATATCCTTCTAAGTCCCAAAATATTAATGCCATACGATTTGACCTTGCCAGTCGATGCCACGGCACGAAACTTCTTCAAGGCCGGTGATGATGGCCGTTTCCATTGCGAAGATTGCTGTTTTGTCTCGGGATAAAACTGATGGACCCATGTTTCGTCCGGTTACGAAACGAGCCAAAATGTTTTCAGAATCTTTTTGAAACTTGTCCAACAATATCTTTGAAATGTCAAGTCGATTTTGTTTCTGACTGTCGGTTAACGTTCTCGGCACCTTGCGGTATGCGGCATCTTGCGGAGACTTTTCTCATATTCAAAGGTTGATTCAATATGGATTGAATACTTCCATATGAAATGCCCGTTTCTTGAATTAAGTATCGGATGGTAACTCTTCATTCGCTCAATACAATTTTCTCGACTTTCGCAACATTTTCTTGGGTGACTGACGTCGATGGACGGTCGCAACGATGTTCATTTTACGTGCTCGTTCTCCCTACTCGAAATTGAGAAGCTCACCTTGCGACAGTGGAATACGGCGGAGCAGACTCTCCTAATGTTGCCTCCAAATAGCAATGAATCTCTTGCGTAGTTATTTTTATTTACGTTTTTAAACAGAGGTATTTAATAACGGCGCGCACTTCGTTTTTCTTTATTAATATTACAAATATATATCTGAGCTATGCCTGCCTGTATTTTTTTTACCAAGTAGTATATCGTTCTCACTACTTTTTGATCCCTCTAGTAAAGTAGATCATTACATAGAGGACAGAGATGTCTGGAAATAACTCTTACTCTGCACTTGCAAACCCCCTGGCTACAAAATTTTTGATGTAATTTTTATGTAAATTATAAATGACATGTAATATGGCATTGAAAAAAAGAAAGACTTCAGAGTTTCTTGCTCTGAAGAGGAGCTCTCTGAGAAGGTCTTATTTTTTGAACCGGTAGATACCTGTAGATTTTGACATTCATAAGAGATTTATACAAGTCTAAACTGAATAAAGAAATTTTGGCTTTGACTTTGACTTTAAAGAGCACTGGTAGCTAGTGAATTTACAGGGCATATGGAACTTACGAAAGAAGTGACGAGCGCAGAGTGATGATACATCGAAATGTTTTTGTTGATATAGCAATTATTATGGGCAGACTAGTTCGTCTCCTCACTTTGCCGTGTGTATGTATTACACGGCATATAAGACTTACAAACCGATGGTGCATGGTGAGCGCAGTGCAGTGCCACACAGAGCTTTCCAATTCAAAGTTCTAGACGACACCGCAACTGTTACATACGAGTATGTCGATGTGGCAAAAGTGTGTGTTTAGTGAGATCGAAACAATTGCATCTGAAACATTGCCTAGCTCCGTATACAAATGAAACATATTACGTTTCATTTGGAACATCTGGAACACCGTGTTAGAGCTTATTAGGATTAATGACTCGAATCACAAACAACTAACGGCTCGCATTTGATTCATAGAACACGAACCTAAGTATTACTGACTGCCTGGCAGATGAAATGATCGAGTTCCAAATGAAACATTTGTACTGACTAGTGAAGTGTTCCGAAACATTCGGATCACATTGATGTTTACGAACATTGAACCCGTTCACTAAAGATATATACACGTCTACTGTTATGGGTACTTACCGTTAGGGTTACGACTTATAGTTCGTCTATAATTTACTTATATACTTTACTTTCCTTAAAAAAAGGGCTTTAGATAATGTATTGTAACACCGCTATGTGTGGTAGCACCTACCTCTTTCCTACCGAGGTATCGTAAGAGGCGACTAAGGTATTGTACGGACAGTCTATATTCTTGTAGAATAACACCATAATATGCAATGCTGTTACTATATTGCTCGTGGGAACGCAATGGGGAGTGGGCGTGACTGTATGTATGTATGGTAACGCATTCATCGAAATTACAGGACTAATAATAGCTATTAAAATAGGGTTTTGATTGATATTCATAAACAATGTAAGGATTTATCGGCTGCTGTTATATCAACAATATTACAATGTTAACTTAATTACGTAGACTACGAAGCTGTGTATATTGGGAAGAATTACAGTAAACAAACACAGCCGAAATTGGCTATATCAAGTGAAGACTGATTATAATGCAATTATTCTAAGTCTAAACAATACAATTGTACAACAAGGTAGGGGTTGCAAAAACCAAATAATTTGTTTTTATTAAATGGCTAATCTAAGTTCAATTCCTTGCCAAAAACTTGGTTGACATAGATTTTTAGTAGGTTGTATTAACATTATAAAAGAAAATATTTCGTGATAATTTATCGCAAAATCGGGTTTTAAGATTCTGTGAAATTTAACTGAAATGTATATTATATAAATATATTATTAACATAAAGGTACCGTATTAGTAAAAAAAATAATGAATAACTTTATCTGTACGCGTGGATTGTGATTTTTATGTTTTATGAACTGACAAATTAATGATGATCATGGCAGATTTTCACATAGCGCACATCCAGAGGGACTTCTCGTCTTTCCTTTCCTGCATCCTATTTTCTGTATCTTAGGAAGCGTCAATTGCAGTTTGCAAAATATACAGTAATCATAATAATATTAGTTTGGGAAACCAATAATATATGATTTTCACAAATATTGGGTTCGGAGGTATTAAAACTCGTGACACAATGCTCAGCCCTTAGTTACTAGATGACTAAGCCACACCTTCGTCAAACTAGATATTTTAAATGTTCATCATTACAACATTTGTTTGCTAAGTTTAATACGTCTATAATGTTTAATCAAACATAAGTTATTGCTGTTGTATATCCTAAACAACACAACTACATATATGCTTTCAATAATGTAGTAAGTTAGTGGTTTAAGAGTATTCAATCACCTATCTTATTCATGGGTATCTTAAAAGTCGACTGTCATCAATGTAAACATCATCAATAAATGGCGGAATAAGTATCTAATATGTATAATAAAATGTGTGAAAAACTTCATGTCTGAGAAATAAATAATAGTTTGACGACATGTGTGTCTTTACATTTACTTAATTAAATGAGTTCTTAAGAACAGTTGACGAAGGTAACCCTTAGATGCCAGTGACGTTATTAAAAAGCAATGTATCAAATTTTACCTTTTCGTATACCGTAAATGATATTTTATTTATTATAGCAAAATCAGTTTAACTTCATGATGAAAGGCTAAATTGATTCGCATACATTTGGCTTTAATATTTAAGATATGAATGTATATAAAAAAATAAGTATAATGAAACAGAATTAAAACTAATAAGATCCAAATAAATGAAACAATTACTGTTCTTCTGAACTGTAATTGTTTCATTTATTTGGAAGTTCCGGTTTCAGAAGAAGGGTGATTTCAATCATTTTTATGACATCCTGTTTGTCGCAAACTCTCGAGGATTTATATAAATTTGAAGAAAGAATAACCTTACGAAATAGGGCCATCCTGTAATGTTTGCATGAGAAAACTTAATAAAGTAACAAAATAAGAGGAATTCTTAACAATTTCCTTTCCTCGATCTCACTTTTAATAAATAGCGACAACTTTTCATTAAGACTGATGATGTCCTTTATGACGCAGAAAAAAGGCTGGAAATAATACATTAGGTAAAATTTATCATGAATAAAAAGTATACAATTTAAAGTACGCGTATAGTTTAATTATAGTTTACGCCGCCGCGTAACGAGTAACGTGACGAACCACGAGGCGAGGCGTCACGTCTCGTCTCGTTTCCCACGGGGGCGAAAAGTGGGCTACGTTTGGTCTCTGACTACCCTTATATGGAAAAAGGCGTAATTGTATGTATGTATGTATAGTTATTTTGAAAGTTTATTTTGTATTTCAACTATCAAAAGAATATTAACACTTTATATCGCTTTACTAATTTGTTAAAACAGAGTAGAGTAGATATTTTTCAAACATCGTCATATTATATTTATCTAAAAAATCGTAACATTTAAATTATTCTTTTAGATATTGCCTATCTACATTGCTTTTAATTACATTTAAGCTTATTGATTTAAAGAACTAAGCTTGTATCTATTATACTAGTACACACTACTAGAACACATTTTTTTAATAAATATTTTGTAAAATTGTCGAATTAATTTATCGTACATTTCTATAAGAAAGCTAGTAATATATGTAATATTGGAAGTAATGCAATACCCGATTAAGAGTTCTAAGCTAAAAACAAAGGTCATAGATGAGGGTCAATTCATGAATTATGTCAAAAGGTTCTCGATGCCAAAATTTCAGTCGTCAACAAATTCGTAGGTCAAATGATCCTTTAATGAATATTCTATTGTGATCACTTGATTTCTGCTTAGTTGTTGAACCTTTTCCTTTGGTTGGCTTTTATAGATTTTAAATTAAGAATAGAGATAAGAATCAGTCAGTCCTCACTTGTCTGAAATTCTGTTCATTATTTTTTTATTTTATTTCAAAAACGATGCACGCTAGGATTACTTTTGTACTGTGCGTTCATTCACAACGCAACCAGGCCCAAATACTAACGATTTAAGAATTTTCACAAATATTGGTTCAGGTTGGGATTGGAACCCAGGACCCGCGTCGACTTCAAGTAGGCTAATAACTAAGCCACGCAGTCGTTAAAATTTTCTTAACATTTTTCTATTATAATCAATACGAATTGTTTACTAAGTTTAATACGTCTATCATGTTTAATCAAACATAAGTTATTGCTGTTGTATATCATATACAACACAACTACATATATAGTTTTAATAATGTAGTAAGTTAGTGGTTTAAGAGTATTCTATCGCCTATCTAATCGTGGGTGTCGTAAAAGTCGACAGAGGGAAAATTAAATCAAGAGATAATCAGCAGCATCTTCCTGGAATATCTGAATAAATAAACTGCGGTTGCCAACCCGCCTGCCAAGCGTGGCAACTATGACAAAATTCCCCAAAACGAGAGCAAGAAACTTTTGTGACAATCTATGGTGGGGCCCAATGTTCAGCAGTAAACTAGCGATGGGCTGATGTGATGATGATACGGTAATTAATTTTCTTTTAAGTGATGAAGACAGAAATATTTTTCATACATCGTTTCTGTTGATACATGTATATGCTAATTAAATTAGTAGTATTTAATCAGTGCGCGTTGGATGAGATAACCTTCGAATCGAGACTTGGTCCTTCACAATTGAGTGTGGCCGAGGAAGGAAAAGTCACTGAGTGTGTTAAAAAGAAGGCTATTTTTGAAGTTTGTACAGACACTTCTTTTACCCTTTATTGATCATGCAAATGTGTGTTACCCGAAGTTGGACCAATATCATCTTAACAAGCTAGAGTGTCTTCTTAATAACTGCATCAGGTTATTATACGGGCTTCGAAAGTGTGTCCATATTTCTCTCTATCGTAATCGCCTGAAATGGCTTACTATCAAACAGAGACGTAATTCTGGGATTCTACTTAATCTTTATTCTATTTCAAATAGCCCAACTTCTTCATATCTTAAAGATAAATTTCGGTATCTTTACTTAACTCATGAAAGAGTTCTACGCTTCTCGTTTGATCATAAGATTAGCATTCCGACATATTGCAAAGGTTTCACCAGTAATTCCTTTACTGTTCAAGCTGCACTAATCTGGAACTCCTGTCTGAGGACAAGCCTTCCTTGCCTAAGAAAAACCCCAAATAAAGGCTCGTTTAAGAGATTAGTTCGTGATCACTATTTGAAAGTAACCGATACTTTGATGATAGGAATGAATTATGACCTACATACCTACATAGAGTCACGCTTCTTTCCCATAGGGGTAGGCAGAGACCACATCTTTCCACTTGCTACGATCCTTACACACATCTTTAGCTTCCTCTACTTTCATTAGTGTTTTCATACAAGCTCGTGGGTTGCGGGTACTTTTGACGTGGCCTTTCCTTAAAATGATTTCGATCTGATCGTAATACGTTCGCATGCGTTGACCCTCACTTGCTTGCCCATTCACACTCGCCTCATAAATCTGAATTCTTTCATCCATCCTCTCTACGTGTCCAAGCCATCTAAGCATCCCTTTCTCTATCTTTGTCACTACATCTTCTACCACACCGCAACGTTCTCTTATCACGTTGTTTCTCATTTTATCAATCAAAGTAACTCAAGCTATACTTCTCGAACTTTTACACAGCATTAATCTTATTTTCATGCTTCTACTGCCAGACCCAACAATCACTACCGTACACAAGTGTGGTGACCAGTACTCCTTTATGTACAGCCAGTCGTGCCTTTTTAGATACATTCTGGCTGCACTTAAAGTTATGCAGGGCCCCATGTAATTTATTTCCCGTCAACGGTCTTTGTTCAATATCACAGTCATACTTTCCGTCTCTAGAAAATTTTGAACCCAAATATACAAACTCTCACTTGTTCCACTCTTTCTCTTTCAATCAGAACTTTGCAATCCGACATACTTTGTATGTTAGTTATCTATGTTTACATGAATAAATAGTAGTATATATATATATATAGTTTCAAATTTTTATTTCTCTATTCTTTAATTACACCTGCCCCAATAGCTCATCACACTGCGGGTTGACTGGCAGAGAATGCCGATAGACATAATGTCCGCCGATTGCTACCTTAGAATCTAAGGGTGTAACAATAAAGAGTAAATAAGTAAACATCTAAAATCTAACATAATACTCGTGCATTTATTCCTTAGATTTACATATATTTTTAAGTACGAGTACATATCATGTTGGCTTTCTATTAAATAATAAATAAAAATAATATATGAAACTAGAAACTGCCAATGTATGAATAGGCGAAAAAAATTAAAACCAGAAGATGAGCAGCTGCATCTTCCTGGAGTATCTGAATAAATAAACTGCCGTTGCCAAACCGCCTGCCAAGCATAGCAACTATGGCAAAATCCCCCCAAAGTGAGTGCTACAAACTTTTGTGGTAATCTATGAGGGAGGTCTATGTATCAGAGACATATCGTTAAATCGATATAAAAATTATGACAATTACAAGTGCGTATGATAGTTAATATGACGTTACATTCAAATAAAAGTTTTCCTTTGGATTGAAGTTATAGACCAGCATAAGTGAAGAAAAAATAAAAAGGATCTAACCGTATGTAAATAGAACGTAGAAAATGTTGACAAAATTGATTGCTTCATAAATCCACTTAAAAATGGGTTTTATGCGCAATTAATCCTCAAAACGATGCGACACAAATTGCAGACATTAAAGTTGTCAAGTGTCAATATTTATATATTTAAATAGCGATGTGGTGGTAATGTTAATATGTAAAAATAATAACGTTTAGTACTTATAACAAAAATATGTAATAGTATAGAAAATGCAAGAAGCATGTAAAATTAATACCTGATTAAACTATTTAAAGCACTAGAATTAATAAAATGTTATTTTCGAAATTTCCTTATACATTTTCCTGCGTATTTTCTTCTAAAATGCTTAGCGTGCTTACGCTATAATGTTTAAACAGTCGAAGACTATCTTAAGCCTGAAGTGAGTTTAGCGGCTGCGATAATACGCAGTCCGGCCAGTGTGAAAATATCATCCGTGCATGGTGCCGCTTTCTAAAGCAACAATTCCTAGAAATTGATCAAATGTGTTCGCTCCCGAGTCATTAGCTGTGGTTAACCAACAACAAGAATGCTTTAAGGGTGAATACGTAAGTAGAAGAATTTTAGTTTATAATGTGTTGTGTAGGAAGTTGTAATATAGTGTCATTTTTAAAATTCTATAAATGCCTTCTATTTGCTCACACCACTTGCGCCATTTGTTAATAAGAGAAGGGCCTTAAATAAATTAGTTTTATTTCATGTGATGGTAATTGAGATATAAACTTTATTTTAGTTTAATATTTGAGAACATTAACTATGTACATAATAAAAAAACAGCTAATAAGTCTTAGATACGAGTTATGTATAAATGTTAATAAAAATTATAAATTTTCTCGCAGAGTCCGCTATTTATAGCGTTGTTATATATATATATATGTATATATATATATATATTTATATATTTATGTATATATATATATATATATATATATATATATATATATGTGTGTTTGTGTGTATTTTATATGTGTATAAATATTTCAAATAATGTATATATATTTGAAATATTTGTTTTAATTTAGAATTTTTTATTTTTCATTTTGATTTGATTTTATTTATTTCCTTATATAGTAATAAACAAGCAAAGACTTCACCTCATGGTAAATGGTAAGTAGCCAGTAGTTAGTAGTAGTAATCGTCGACCGCGTGGTCTAGTAGTCAGCGTGCATAACTTCTACGCCATGGGTTGGGTTTGAATTCCATCCGGAGCCAATCATTTGTGTACAAATTGTTGGTTTTCGGGTCTGTTTGTTTTGCTTAGGGAATCTGTATATACAAAACGCACTTACGATACAGGAGAAATCATAGTGTTAAAAAAAAACAAGATAAAAGTGCGTTGTCCAGACCTGTGGACTAAGATGGAATGCTTCGTTGTCAGTGTCAGCGTCTTCGGTTCTCTTCGCTCTCCCTAGGATTTTCATCACACATCGCTAGTATTTTGCAAGAGCGTGGTCGTACTCAATTTGTATGCTCTAGCCAGTATTCACCTGTAGCATGGCTCTATCACGTATAAATCAGATACAAAATAAACTAAAACTCTTAATATCATTATTGTTTTTATTACTACCACCATATAACGTGAGGATTAAACTCATAATTAATTTAAGAAATTAAGACAGAATAAAACAAAACAAATTATGATAGCGTTTAAAATTACGTTTAAAGCGTGTAATTATCATAATTATCAACTCCTTTAACGGACATAAAAGTGCCTATCTACACAAATAAATAAAATAGTCACAATGTGTCACAAATATGTAAAAGTGTCATGCATATGATAGTATATATGGTACTTATAAGTACTAAGCAATTTTTTTTAATTTTGTTTGTCTGTCTGTCTGTTTGTTCCGGCTAATCTCCGAAACGGCTGGACTGATAACATAGGCTACTTTCAATTTAGAAATCTAATTAAGATTCCGCGCCAAAAAATTAATAACCGCCCGCTGTGAACCGAACATTACCAAGAAAGACCGAACTGTTAATGCTTAGATAAGCGAGGTATCGTGCCGTATGGCGCAATGTCTACGCCTTATTTTTCATCATCATCATAATTTTAGCCTATCACAGTCCGCTGTTGAACATAGGCCTCCCCCATAGATTGGCACAAAACACGGTCCTGAGCCACCTGCATCCATCGTCTTCCTCAAAACTGTGCAGGTCGTAGCATTGGTATAAAATCATTGCACCGCCCAAATTTCAACGGAATCAAAGGCTCTCTCATAGTCCACATACGCCAGACATAGCGGGAGATTGTACTCATCGGCCTTTTGTACAATCTGGCGAAAGGTATGTATGTGGTCCATGGTACTAAAGCCTTTTCTGTATCCGGCTTGTTCGGGAGGCTGGAAGTCTGCTTCTGTCTGCTTGCGAGACGATTCGTAATGACTCTCGAAAACAGTATATAGACGCGACTCAGAAGCGATATCGGTCTGTAGTTCTTCAAGAGGGCATTTGCCATTCTTGAGCTGTTTGAGAGCCATATTAATCTCGCTCAGACTGAAGTCCGGGATATCATCGGAATAGTGTCGGACGAGATTTGCTCTTGAGTCGTTACTCACACTAGTGTGTGGCTCCAACGACGATGTGTACAACTGTCCATAGAATCTCTTGATCTCACTCAAAATCTCTGGTCCAGCGGAAATGACGTCACCGCTATCGGTCCTCAACTTAGTCAGTTGGCTCTTTCTGGCAGACAGATCCCTGGCAAAGACCAGTTCACTTGCCGATATGCTGACGCATCAGTTGAGGACGGCAGCCTCATTTTACGCCTAGCCTCCATGAGAATGAGAGTGTGGTCGGAGAGTTTCTGGATCTTTTTGTGTGGTGGGTCTTGCAAATCTTTGCACCCACCGCATGGACAGTTTCCACGAGCCTCTCGTTCAAATCGTCTATTGTAGCGCAATCTTCCAGGCACTGAAAGCGATTTTGAATTCGATCTGGAAGCGCTTCGGGGTTTTGGATAAGGGCACGAGATGGACGGAGCGTGGACTTCACCAGGCGCGACCTCTCCAGATTCACGTTCAGGTTAGATGTGCCTCTTATCGTTCGGTGATCATTACCGGATTTCACGCTAACGATCACAGAGACATCATTGAACAGCTGTCGTTCGGTCGTCATGATGAAGTCGATCTCATTTTTGGTGGAATCATCCGGGCTCATCCAGGTCCACTTTCTGTGGGGCCGCTTTTGCAAGAAGGAGTTCATCATAAAGAGTCCCTCTTTCTCCATAAAGTCGGCCAGCTGTTGGCCCCTTTAGGTTCCGTTGCCCTATTCCAAATTGCCCCACTACCAGCTCATCGTCTTTTTCCATGCCCAGCTTTGCGTTAAAGTCTCCCGTCAACACCGTATAGTGAGTTTTTACGCGGGTGAAACTGCGGGGCACAACTAATTAATTTATAAAGAGCTGCAATGTCGCGACATTGCAGCTCTTTATGCTGAGATGGTCCGTTTCTGCCGCTACAAATTTTTGCTTTTTTGTTTCTTTTATTTTATTTTCTTGTTATATTTAACTTTTTTATCATTTTATTACTGTTGTATTCCCATGTACCATGTGTGTACATGTAAGTGTCGGAACAAATGTCTTTATGTCTTTATTACGCTACCGCAGACCTTTGAGGCAGACATATGAAAAAGCAGACAGCTGTTCCTTTTCGAGGCGACTGTCAGGTTAAGCGTAGGCATTTTTAGCCTATTTCAGTTAAGAGGTTTGATTTAAATGCTGCACATAGAGTTTGTCTTTATTTTAAAATAAAAAAATTATCAAAATCTTTCCTTTACATTTTATAATGAACTCTATATCACCTAAATAAAAAAATAGTGCGCCCGCAAGTTATAAATGCTCTCGTATACTCTTGTAACAATTGTTACTTGCAGTCTTTTTATCTTCAAGACAAATACTACTATGTAAATACGGCGCCTTGTCGCGTTTACTTTAATGACGTATTACGTTTCCAAACTTCTTATTAAGAGTCAATACAGAATAAATGTTTGCATATATATATATCACCTGTAAATATTCTTTTTAAGCTCTACTTTTTCGAGTTTTCTAATATATTTTTAATATATATTATTTGTTACTAGGAACGTAGCTTGTAATTTATTGGTATTATGATAAGTCATGATAAGTCAAAATATTAAAGGTTTTTTTATAACGTGTTCTATATATTTTACATCATCAGCTAGGTTTGATAGTGTAAAATATATGTATAAAAAGAATGCCAAAAGGTATTAAGTCGGCACATTGTAACACCTAGTTTAAGGTGTTAACAATGAAGAGAAATAAATAATTAAAACATTATGTGATGGTCTTGCTAGGGCCGATATTTATGTATTATTTCCGAATGTATAAAGCCGTCTTCAACATACATAGACTCATTCTCTTTAGTCCACTTTAGCATTCTAAAGAAAGATGCCTCAGTCCTGTGAAGAAACGCAGCGGGCATTTTTTTTAAGAAATATAATATTCTTGGTTATAATAACCGGTAAACACTAGTTAAAATTTATAACTACAATTACAGAAATAGCTTGGCAGCGATCACGGAATTCCCGGGGGCTATTCTTGTCCATGTAATCCTTATTACTAAAATAACCCTTTTTAGAAAGATTGTTAGAAAAAAATTACTTTTATGGATGTTATCGCGTTTAATTTATAACTATTTATAACCCGACGTTTCGAGCGCTTTACAGCACTCATGGCCGCGGCAAGACTGACATGTTTGAAGTCCTGATGTCATAGTTAATCCGGTGTATCTATAGCTTTCAATTGTTATTTTTGATTCGATTTGCGCAAAATGATTACATAAATGTATCAAATATTTTGCCACATAAACTGGTAACGGGGCGCAGAGCCTAAGGTACGACATATCTGGTACTATGAACGTTAATCCGCCTGCGAAGCGTGGACTAGGACAAATCCCTCTAACTTAGGATAGGGATAGACCTATGCCGAGCAGTGTGATTGATGTCCTCCTGGTCGATTTCGACCACGGCGACAACTTCCGAATATTGTTGGAAGCTATCAACTGCGCAGAAGATATTATAGTGTAACGAGTGTACTCGCAAACACAGAGACACTCAGGTTAGAATGAAGTGTCATAAGAATTACGTTCGTTTACTTTAATAGCGTAGACAACACTATACGATGAGCACATATTATGTGGTAAGGCATAATCATTTGATGTTTTTACATACATGCATATATACAGTCACGCCTTTTATAAGGGGTTGACAGAGGCCACACACGCAGCTCACTTTTCGCTCCCGCCGACAACGAGATGTGACGGATGGCGAACAATGTCGCGGCCATTTTTGTACGAGTAAAAAAATTCTTACTCCCCATTGCATTCCCACGAGCAGTACAATGACAACATGCACAAGTCGACAGTCCGAACAGAGCCCCGCTGCCTCCCTCGGACGGTCATAAGAAGACTTAAGATAATAATTTAGGAAATATTACAGTAGCGCAAGCCGCAGCGAACGCAAGGCGAATTTGATGTTAGTGGAGTTTAATTAGTATTATTTTGGGTCAAACCAAACTGCATGCGGCCCCGGGCCCGCGAAAATAAGCTGTAAAACCAAAGGCTACAGCGATTACTTCACCGAAATTATATATGACAAATTGCGTATATTGCCACGAAAAGGCTTCCTGAGAAATCGTCCTCGTAGTAATCTATTAACAGTAGAACAAGCAAGGCTAGGAAAATACTAAAAGGCGACAATATTGTTGTGGGATATAATTTGAAAACAATGTCTCGACTATGTATATCGGAACGTAAGTAGATTTCCAACACCCCCGCTTATTTTAGACGAATAGAACTTCGATCGCTGATTCCGCTTGTATGACATACATATCAATCAAAGGGGTAGGGAGTAAGGCGTCCATTGCATTTATTAAGTTTCAGAACAAATTCTGGTAACACATGAGGATAATATCGTATTTTTGCGAAAAAGCGTTATAAGCCTATCGCTCGCGCTTGATAATACTTACATCATTTTATCCTGTAGTTGAGTCTTTCGAAATCCACGGTGAGTGACACTGTTTATAAATCCATGTTAAAATAAACTACTTTTGTTATGAATGTTTAAATATGACAAAAGATAACGATTTAAAACGATGCCGTCACCTAGGATTTTTACTGCGACGTGAGTGCGTTTTACAGACATACTCGTACATCTCACATACACAGCACAACAAGACCCGAAAACCAATGATTTGTAAAGTTAAGTAACAGCCTATGAATGTCCCACTGCTGAGTACAGATCTCTCATTTATGCGATGGTTTTGGTCCGAGAAGAGTCCGCTTCGCTGCTACAATGCGGGTTGGCGGACTTCGCATGTCCTCGAGATATTTTTTATTAGACATGCAGGTTTCCTTACGATGTTTTCCTTCACAAGCTGAGCACGTGGTAAATCAGCACTTACAATTTAAAAACAATTTTAGAGATGCCGGCACCGTGGATAGAGCCCAGGTCATTCCCGTACTATGAAATTTAAGGTGAGCGCCCGGCTTCTGAGGTACTACAGCTCTAACGATTAGGCCACGCGGTCGTCAAATTAACAGTTCTTATTATATTTTTCTACGAAATATAAATCTTGCGCGACCAATTTGTTGGAATTTGCTGTGTTAGCCGTGTGTGTGGAATAAGTGCCCTTCAGACGGAAACACAGTAATGTTTGCACACTACTTGCTTCACGGCAGAATAACCGGCACTGCTGTGGTGGCACCTACCTAGACGTATAGGTGTATAGGAATCCTCATCAACATCATTTCAGCCAATCTTAGTCCATTGTTGAACATAGGCCTCCCCTATAGATTGCCACAAAATCACCTGAGCCACCTGGATCCATAGACTGCCCGCAAAACCGTGCGGATATGAATTCTACTACCAGTTAAAAACTAACAAATAAGTGCATATGATTTCGATGAATTCAAGAAATACGCCTCCTTTCTTGAATCATCGGCTTTTTACATTTCAAAAATCGATCTGTGGTGTCAGATTTTATTTTATTTGATTTGATTTTATTTAACTATCTATAATCGTTATAATTTGAATTACAAATCAATAGCTTAACTATTGATTTGAAAATGTAATTGTTACGATTATAGATAGTTAACCTGAGACTATTTTTTTCATGTAGATTCTAGATTTGCTGGTATTTTAAATTCCACGCGAATCAAGGTTCCGGGGCTTAGCATGTGCTCCATAAAATTGATGATTTATTATAACAAAAATCACATTTTAAAATGCTTAAGGATCTAAATATAAATTTCAGAAGAAGTTGATGATTGACAGAATGATGTAAAAACAGTTTTATAGCTGTCATTTCAGTTTAAAGTAGAATAAACTATCAAAGTACTATTTTAAGTCTGAAATTTTTATAACGTACGCACGAACATGCTACTCGTAGTTTTACGGTCAGTGCGAAGATATCGGTCGCATGAAACACTGTTTCTTTAGCGAATTTACCGCGACTGATTGAGTAATTTGTTTTGCATTGTGGATATTTAATATTAGTTATACTTCCTTATATTATTATATCACCGAAAAAAAAACTACTGTGCCGATCTATGGAGTAGTTTGTAAGTATAGCTTCTTTAATTAGATTCACATTCTCATTCATTACGTCCTTTTAAATTCATTATTTTTCGGTTTCTGATTCATCATCGATATTAATCTATATTATTTGTATTTGGGAATCATTTACGCGGTAGCAGTTAAACTACTTTTGTTTTTAATAATTATTACGCACACCGGCACAGTTAGCGTTGAGTTAAACACAAACAATTATTTTTCATAATATTTCATAAAAGACTGGCCAGTTATGTTACCTTTGTATTTAGAACTTTAATTTAAAAATGGATCATAAGGCGACAGTCATTTTTTTCATCGATATGTTTCTGTTTCGCGGTAATACTGATTTGTTAGTGGTTCGGGCTCGGTCTGATGGAGAAATTTAAAAGTTTTATAAATTCGATAAATTCTCAATTTTATTAGTAAAAGTTATTTTTTTCGTGTCAATAGTAGGCCTTTATTGAAATGAAGTTAGTTAAAATAAACTAAAATGCCCGATTTAACACGACCAGATTTTATTAGGGCAGATGAAATGTCAAGAAATGGTTATACCTACAGACCTATTGTCGTCAAACTGCAGCAATCAATTTCCACGATTTATCGCAGTAGACTTGAAGAAGTGGGCCTACCTACAGACCTATTGTCGTCAAACTGCAGCAATCAATTTCCACGATTTATCGCAGTAGACTTGAAGAAGTGGGCATAGGTTCGTATGTACCGGCCAAAGCTCCAAAACTTGAGAGAAACCATCGTTTACATATCGGTTAAATTTTGCACGCGAATATAATTTTTTTGGGAAATAAGCCGATGGGGGCGGGTACTTTTTACTGATGAGTGTAGAGTGCGCTTAAACCAGATCGATGGAAAACAGACAATATGGAGACGCAAAGGAGAACGATAAATTCATACTAATTTTGAAAAACCGGTGGCATATGCTATGTGGGGGCGGCGCAGTTATGGTGTGGGGAGGGATAACTTTTTGAGCTCGTACGGAGTTAGTGATGGTCGATGGAGGGAATATGACTGCTGATAGGTATATAAGAGATATTTTAGAAGAACAAGTTGTGCCATTTGCGGCCTATAATGATGACGGCTTTATTCTGATGCAGGATAATGCTCCGGCTAATAATAATAATCTTTTATTTATTTTATTTTTTAATTTTTTATTTAAAAACTTTGTAAAGACGATGTTAAAAGATGTTTACAAGTTTGTTACTTCATGTCTGATTATTATTTGTTTTAATATACACGTTATTATTTCTATACTCTGCCTTTATTTAACCTTCCGCTAATGGTGCCGGTGTGTATATTTTGTATTCGCTATGTTTAATGAAATATTAATAAATTATAGAATCAATTACTTATACACTTTTAAATAATTGTGTTGCATTCATAAAAACTAATATCATTAATATTTCATTGTTGAGTGCATTTTGTAGGTTTTACAAAATTAGTTCTACTTCTAAAAGCTCTAATAGATCACCAGCTTTTGCTGTAAAAAAGTCTGCTAAATTACTACTATTAAAAATGCCGAAATAGTTCTTCATCAATATCCCTTATTTTAATATTTATCCGAATTCGAAAAAGGAGTATTCCTCCACTCAATTCACTCACACACACAATTCAATACACACTCACTTCGCCTGTATGTATGTTTTATTAAATAATTACATAGATTCTCTTTTTGCCATAACATCGTTATTTCATAATAATATTTCAGAATAGATGCAGCATTGATATTTATCTGATACTGTATTGTGTTGGATGTTTCTTAGATATTTAACAGACTTCAAAAAAGGGGGAGGTTCTCAATTTATCTGATCGGCCATAACTTCTTTGTTAAGGAACCAAATAATAAAGATCCTATTTTATTACAAAGGGAGTACTGAAGGGGTACTGTCTCACATAGATTTAGTGTTGTTCTGATGGGATCCATGAGGAAATCATGAAACTCTTAAATGAATGTTTGGAGTTGCTGTTACTTCAAACCTACTATTAATACCGTCAACAACATTACATAACTTTCTCGATTTTGCAAGAGTTCCCGATCGATGTTTTATTTGCATTTTTATTGAAACTACGCAAAGAAGCGAAATATATTCCGATAATATATATTATAATTAAATTTATAGAATACTACTATAGAATAGTAGTATTCTATAAATTACATTCAATAAACTACTATACAATAATAGCCGTGGTAGCTCAGGGGTTAGGCGCTCGCTTGAAATTTCACAGTACGCGATAGACCTGGGTTCGATCCCGGTGCCGGCACCACTAAAATTGTTAATTGCAATTTTAAGTGCTGATTTACCACGTGCTCGGCGGTGAAGGAAAACACCGTGAGGAAACCTGCATGTCTGAGAAATAAAAAATATTTCGAAGATATGTGTAGTCCGCCAACCCGTATTGGAGCAGCGTAGCGGATTCTTCCTAGCTCCAAAACCCTCTCAGAAATGCGAGGAGGCCTGTGCCCAGCAGTGGGACATATATAGGCTGAAACTTTACTTTTTTTACTATACAATACTACGTATGGCAGTAGGATTTGAAATATCAAGTTTAATAAATATATTGGAAATGATTTATATTTTTACATATTGCAAAACTATAACATTAAATGTGTGATTAAATTTCGAAACGCTGTATAAATAAGACGTGTTAACTATTACACTTTTATGTTCTACGAGAATTAAGAAATGCTTTTTGATTAGTTTCCTTTTCCTGACGGCGAAAAGTAGTGAAATATCTTCCGTTCGCCGGGGGTCTATACCATGGAGAGAAGATTGTAAATGTAAAACAAGAACAGAAATAGAACAAGAATCGATCCTAGAGGTTGTATAGGATAAATAGATGCATTTTTACTACAAAAGTCGATGAAATAACTTCGTAGATTACAACTTTTTTGCACGGTTTGAGAGATAGAAGAAAAAAACTATGAATATGACTTGCGCATCGTGATTCTACATCAAAGAGTTTATTTGTGAATTAATGTTGTTACGGAGATGGAAACCGGCACAGAAAGCTATTTTTGTGGACTTTGAGCAAACATGGTAATATCCGAAAAATGTAGCTGTGGTTGCAATTCTGAACGACGTTATCATCATCAAAACAAGTAGATTATATGCTATTTTCATCAATATGACTCGACATAAATGTGTCCTAGCAACCACGATGGAGACCGAGACGTGCGACTGTAATATAACTGATATGGATTTGTTTAAAGTACAGACCGATGTCCGCCAGCCCGACGCGTGTCTCACCACGCGTCCAAGCGACATGTCTTATTTTATTATCCAAATAAGGCAAAACGAAAAAGAAGGGTTATGTTTTTAGCAGTCTATGTATTTTTGTATTTATGGATGTTCCACCGGAGCGCCTACTCATCTGATAAACAGACGTAAATCGATTTGTTATTATAGTCCGGGTGAGATAGGCTACGAGTACATTTGATATGAACATCATCACTATGACGGATCTTACATCCAAAAAAATTTGTCAAAAGTATTTATTTTGCTATAGTTTCGGGGGTGTCAAAAAATTCTGAGTTCATAAATATAGTATAATATTAAATTTAAGGTACATCTATTCTCGGTATTCTTTCTAGAAAATTAGGGCTTTTTTTGTGCATTTGACCATCACCGGTTTCATTCACGAATCATTAATTTCTCATAAAGTCATTTTTTATTTTATTAGTGATCTAGTTTCTTATCGGATGCCAATAATCGATATTAGGATTGTTAAAATTATAGTGCTTATGTACACTAGATATCTAATGTAAATATACATTTACAAAATTTCATTAAAGTAATTAATAAATTATTAACTTAACAACCGTTTTTCGTATTCATAATTACCCGATTACGGCAAAGCCAAAAGGAATGGTTATGATTTTAGCAGTCTATACTATATTTACCTTTCAAGAGACAACAAAAGAAGAATTAAATTATAGTTAGTTTTTTCCGTAACGTAACAGTTTTTTAAACATTTTCTTTTATTGGAAGAAAGATACGTGACGGGCAAGTAGCCTCGCCCTGCTGACGGCCTTGTATATATACATATTCTAATAAAATTCTCTATGCATTAACTCTTTAACACTACAAAATAATAGTTTAATGACAGTAGATATAAAACACTAAGAAACGCCAAAGTATCTCAGTATAAAATAGCAAAGATGATTCGGTATTTCCTCTTGCGAAATAATAGAAAAATCTGTTTAAAATATAATGTCAAGTGCGAAGTGTGTCATTTAGTCAATAAACGGCCATATGCGACGGTGTGGCTTCCTGGTAAAAAAAAATAAAACACAGCTCGACGACATGTATAATTTCGGTGAAGTAATCGCTGTTAGCCTTTTGGCTTTTACAGCTTCATCGGATGCTATGCTCGCGGGCCCGGGGCCCGCGTGCCAGGTTTGGTTTGATCCAAACATAAATACGTAAATATAAATTCCTACTAAACATCTAAATTCGGACCGTTGCGTTCGCTAGCGTGCTTGCGCTACTGTGAATATCTCCATAAAATTATTATCTTAAGTCATCTAATGACCGTCCGAGGGAGGCAGCGGGCCTCCGTTCGGACTGTCGACTTGTGTGTCGGTAACTTTAGGGCGGTGAGAACTATCCTGGAACACGGGTGTATCTAGTGTACGCGGTGTTATTAACGATAGCTGCGCGCCGCTCTCTACGGCGGTCGCGCGACGTTGTGCGTGTGATGTTAACGCTATTGACTGTGTGTTCATTGTTGTTCGGATCGTGACTGACCGTATCGTGGTCAGGGAGTGCTGAGACGTCCGTGTCGTCTAGCACATTTCGCGAGCGACGCTTGCGTTCGGTCGCGTTTCTGTCGGATCGATAATTCGCTGCTTTAACCACCAGCGGGTTTGGATGAACCGCGGCTTTTTCGAAAAACCGCCGTGATATTTCTCTGAAGTGTTCAGAGAGTAAGGGCATTTCACAGTCGCTGTGAAGGTCTACATTGCGTTGGTACCAGCCGGCTCCGGTGGCACCTCGCAAGAATCTATGTTCGACGACAGGGTAACTATCTACCGCCAGTACGTCAAGATACCCGTAGTCAACGGGTATGGGGGAGATTAAATTGAAGTATCTGTAAAAGTCAATTCTGAAGCTTACGCGAACAAAGTCGCAGTAATAGCTCATCTAAATTCGCGTATCGAATCTGCGTCCGACATGAATTTTAAATATAACGTGAAAGCCGGAAAATTAAATTAGAAATGATAAAAATAAGTTAAGCCGTGATTTTGCAAGTATTTAATTTGTAGAAATTTGTATACGAAAAGGTTTTTATACTTCCTTTTAGGGTGACTAATGACTAATCATCAAAAGCAAAAAATCATTTAATATTTCAGGCACAAATTTCCTTCCTTATTGAAGCATAACCTACCCACTTCGCTGTTCCATTTCGGGTAAGAGATCTTTGCATTCTTTCATATAATATTGTTCCCGAGAATTCTTATAATATTAGTTGCTTTCATATAATAGTGGCGGTAGGATTTTCGTGCAGGAATCCGTCTAGGTTCTACCACCCCAGGGCCAGTTACTCTACCGTGAAGCAGTAGTGTGCAAACATTACTGTGTTTCGGTTCGAAGGGCACAGAGCTAGTGTAATCAGAGGGCGTATGAGACTTACGAACTGATGTCTCAGGGTGACGGGTGCAGTGTGATATCTCGCAGAGAGTGTCTGGGTGACACAGCATTTATTATGGGCGGACGTTGCACTTACCATCAGGTGAACGTTTTTCACGTTTCATCACTTTTTCCAATTTCACAATTTAGTTATGCGTCGAAAGTTTTCCTTCGGTTCGTAGGCGCTGAAAACTGGTACTGAAAACGGATGGAAGGAAACAGACCCGCGGTTCTCGAATTAATGCATTAAAAAGGTGAACATTTTCGTCACTTCTCCTGCTTTTTTTTTTGGATAGAGGGTAAAGTAACAGAACATTTCTGTGTGACACCACACTGTGTCCGTCACACTGAGACATCAGTTCGTAAGTCTCATATCCCCAGTGATTACACTAGCATTCAGTGCCCTTCAAACTGAAACACAGTAATGTTTACACGATACTGCTTCACGGCAGAATAACTGGTCTGAAGTGGTACCTGCCTAGACGGATTCCTGCATAGGAATCCTACCACTAGTAAACTTAATTTGTTTGCTTTCTGAAATTTAAAACAAAAGTGACGTTCTGTTTGGGTTTCGCCGCATACGAAATTCATTTTCGTTCATAAATTAGAGATTAGCAAATCATTATGTTCAGCGAACCGTGTCTGTACTAAGTTGTATTTTGTCCATTGGCCAACAAGCTTTTTTCATTTTATGAACTAATTTTTACCATCGGTTTTATGCTAACAACATTCTTATATTTTGTGTCGCAAAAAATCTAATATATTAGGTCCTTACAGATGAATTGGCGTTTTGTATGGGAGGAATAAATTCGTTTTTTTTTGTGTAAAATATATTTAATTAATCAAGTATGCACCATTGTTACCTATGCATATTTGCGATCTCATAGGTAGTTCATTGAACCCTTTACTAAATAATCCATGAGGGCGAGAATCAATAAACTGATTGCGGTTTGGACTGCCACATCGGAGATGAATTTTTTTCCTTGTAAGAAGTTATCCAAATACCGGAAAAAATCGTAATCTGTTGGGACAAGGTCCGGAGAGTACGGTGGATGTCGCAGACATTCCAAATGAAGCTCCTCTAGTTTAGCGGCCGTCTGCAGTGTGCAGTCAAGCGTTGTCCTGAAGCAGCAGTGGCCTAGAGCGATTGACTAGTTTCGGTTGTTTAGTAGCTAGTTCTTCCATCATGGTTTGCAGTTGCTGACAACAGATATCTGCCCTAATCGTTTAATCAGATTTTAGCAAGCTGTAGTGAACGACAACGGCACTAGTCCACCAAACACTTCCATGTAACTTTTTCTGAGTTAATTTTCGCTTGGGGCAGGATTTGGCTGGTTATCCAGGATTCAGCCATTGCGACGAAAGCTTCCGATTATTGTACAGGATCCACTTTTCATTAGAGTAGGTGGGGGGAGGTAGAAAAATTGATGAGGAAAAAACAAATGAATTACTGTTTTCGAAACTCATATAGACCAGCTAAATTGATTTATAAATTTGAATTTTGAATTCTTAACCAAAGAGGATAAATTTCAGATCATAGTTTCAATGAATTATTATAGAAAATGAATATTAATTTGATGTACAATGAGATGTCTATAAACAGCCATGGCGAAGGCCACACGCTTCGCCTTGGCTGTTTATAGGCAATTGCTAGAACGATTTAAAAGACAGTTTGGATATAAATACAGATGAATGATCTGCCCATTTAATGCCTTCTATGCGCCAACGATCCGGTTATATTAGCATCATCAGAGGAGGAGTTTCAGGCGATGGTTAATATTGTGCACGGTGCTAAGACGAAAGATAATGGTTGATGAAAGAGAAAAACGTATGACGGATTGCAGAGTTTTGATTGTAAGGGAAGGAGTGGAATAAGTGAAATAGTTTGTATACTTGGGTTCGAAGTTTAAGAGAGACGGAAAGAGCGACAACTATATTGAACGAAGCGTGTTGGTAGGGAATTAAGTATATGGGATCCTGCATAACTTTGCGTGTAGCCAAAACATACCTAAAAACTCACGACTGGTTGTGTTGTGTGTTGTGAGAAACAGCGTGATAAGGGAACGATGCGGTGTTGTAGAAAAGGTAGTGACAAGGATAGAGAAAGGGATGCTTACATGGTCCACCAGGACACGTAGCGAGGATGGATAAAAGCTGATTGACGAAACAGATTTATGAGGTAAATGTGAATAGGAAAGCCGGTGAAGGTCGACTTAGGCGAACGTATCACGATCAGATCGAAGACGTTTTCAGGAAAGTCTATGTCAAAAGTACCCGCAACCGACGAGCATGTATGAAAACACTAATGAAAGTAGAAGAAGCTAAAGTTGTGTGTCAGGACATTAGCAAGTGGAAAGATGTAGTCAATGCCTACCTCAATGGGAAAGAGTCGTGACTCTATGTTTGTATGTAACTAACTTATTTGATATATCTGATAGTATATAATATAATAATTAAGAAGCATTTAATAAATTAATACAAAAAGGAAAATGACATGACTGCTTCCATCCTACACATAATCGGTAAGATAGATGAAAGAAGATGAAATAATTTAATTAGAAGTAGTACACGATAGTTTGTAGTGACCCGACATCCGAAGCTAAAGATAACGGTAACGCAAAGGAAAACCACTGTATTATGAATACAAATGTTGGTACCTAGGAAGTTTATTTATCTTCGTTTATCTAAGATACAGAGAATCTTTCTATTCGAGAATACGTGTCCAAATACGATGTCTATGTGTGCGTTGCGGAAGAGCACATTATATAAGGCTTATATTCTGTACTCTCTCTTACTCACTCTATTTTGTGCTATCAGGCACGTTTGCAGTTAAAAAAAGTAAAAAAAGGAAAGTAGCAGCCTATTTATTTATTTATTATTATCAAATCTCTGTACACTTACAGTTTACATAAACAAACGCGTGCACATATTATTTTATGAATTAAATTACAATCACATAAAAACAAATAGGCATACTTATAAAAAACATTCTTAGTTTTGTAATGAAACTTGCCGGCGTCTTTGTGTGGAGCAAGCAAATTATTAACTACGAGTACTTTGAGCGCTCTATAACACGTCGATTGTTTGGTAGCGGCGTAACGTGCAGGCCGTAGTGCGATCGTTGCCTTACGCGCAAGTACTGCTGGGATGCATTAAGTGCGCACCGCGCTAACAATTCCGGATTATCAACTTTGTTGCCTCCTATTCTTTCCTATAAACTATAAATGACCCACTGCTGAGCACAGGCATCCTCTAATTTCCGAGAGGGTTTTGGAGCTGGATAGAATCCGCCACGCCTCCAATAAATAAACTGCGGTTGCCAACCCGTCTGCCAAGCGTGGCAACTATGGCAAACTCCCGCTAAAACGAGAGCTACAAACTTTTGTGGCAATCTATGTGGGAGGCCTATGTTCGGCAGTGGACTATTGATAGGCTGAAACGACGACGATATCAAAAATTTGTTGTGAAATAGAAATATAAAAACCTAAATGTTGTTTATTGTACTTATCTAGCTAAAATATTTTTGCGTGCTGTGTCAATAAACATCAATTCGCTTTTAAGTTAAACTTGTTATTTAATACTAAGTTTACATAGGAGCTAGTGGTCAATATGACCACTAGTTGCTACGCAAGCTTGTTTATGAACTCGTCTGTATACTTATCGTTATTAAGGGCGTCACTTAACTTGTTTGCGTAGTCGTACCTTATAACTATAGACTTTCGGTGTGTTCCTTTGACACTACCTGTTAATTTTTTTCTTTTTCGTTAATCAAATTGGATCGATAAAGTTTCCAAAGGTAATAAACTTGACATTTATAATTGTTAGACTACACTTTAGTAAATTAACGGTTTCTCATCGCATGTTTAAAATAGTTCGGTTTAAAATATATTTATAAATTAACAATTATATTAACAATAAACGAATACTGCTATAAGTTAACAATTATTTACCCGCTACCACGCGGCAATTGATATATTCAATTGCCGCGTGGTAGCGGCTTAAGAGAATCTACCACCCCATCTCATCCTGTGGGTGTCGTAAAAGTCGAGGGAAAACGAAATCCAGGAGATGGATAGCAGCGTCTTCCTGGAACATCTGAATCAATAAACTGCGGTTGCCAACACGCCTGCCAAGCGTGGCAACCATGGCAAAATCCCCGCAAAATGAGAGCTATAAGCTGTTGAGGCATTCTATGGCCTATGTTCAGTAGTGGACTAGGTTGAAGGCTGAAATGATGATGATGATCATGACTAGTAAAAAACTTAATCTCTTTTCTGAGAGGATTTTTGGAGCCGCGTAGAGTCCACCACTACTCCATTACGGGATGGCGGACTTCACATGTGTTGTACTTCTCATGTTCTTCGCCGTTGAGCACGTGGTAAATCAGTATTAAAAATTGCAGAATAATTTTAGAAGTGCCGGCACCGGGGGTTAAACTAAAGTCACTCGCGTACTATGATATTTATGGCCTGGCCCCTGAGCTACCTCGGCTGTCAATACATGGACAACAAATATAAATTTGTATAATTAACAATTTTCTTTACTTGTAGCACGTCTAAAGAACGGGCATATATGAACAGCCGTTTCGTTAGTAAGTCTAAAAACGTCCGACAAAAAACAGTCGAGTATAAACTGATTAGTAAATTTGCGCGCGTAAACAAGGAAAAAAAATCACATAGATATGTACTGAGCACGTACTTTGCAAATACGCATTATGTCAGTTATTTGCTTTGATAACACTTTCGTGTCAGTTAAGAAAAAAGAAGTAGTTGTAGTAGACGATATTAGTTTTTTAAGTCTACATTAATTACTTGTTCGATAGAAAAAAAAACTAAGTCTCAAATCCGTCTCGCCGATTTTCGACCACTGCAACAATTTTCGAATACTGTCGGAAGCTAGCAACTGCGCAGGAGATATTATAGCGCCAGTAGTGTAAGCGTGTACCCTACCTGCGTTTTGATGGGAGGAACTAGATCCGAAAATAGATAATTTGCATTTTTGCACAAATGTTGGTTTCGGCTGTGATTTTAACCAAGGATCCGCGTCGTTTTAGTGAGGCACCCTGATCACTGCTTCACGCGGTCATACAAAAAGGTAATTTCAGTATCAGCACTGTTTACTATTTACAATATTGTATTCATAATACACAACAATATTATAGGTAGGTGAAATATTTTATAATTTTTAGTTTTGAGCAGTGATAAGGGTTATCTAAAGCTACACTTTTGTTACACGGTAGGATAACTAATTTTTCCTATGCAGGAATCCGTCTAGGTAGGTACCACTTCAGGGTCAGTTATTCTGCCGTGGAGCAGTAGTGTGTAAACATTACTGTTTCGGTCTTAAGGGCAATGAGAGCTAGTGTAATCACTGGGCATATGAGACTTAAGAACTGATATCCCAGGATGACAGGCGCAATATGGTGCCACACAGAAATGTTCTAGGCCACACAGCATTTTTATGTGCAGACGTTGCGCTTACCATCAGGGGAACGTTTTGTTCGTCTCGTCATTTTATCCAGAAAAAAAAACCAGTATTCGCTAGTAACATTCAAAAAAATTAATCTAAATCAGAGTCTTTGTAGGTACTAGCATCTTAAGAATGAGTATATTTGACGCAGACTGTCGCGTTGCTTGTTGAGTAATATTATTGTTAATATCTTGGAAGCAGATGCGACGATTTCAAATAATATACACAGATACATACAGGATATGTATTGTGATAGTTCTTAAGTCTTAATATAGTATAGTATAGTCCTTAGAATATATCCAAATTCTTAGACAATTTCAAAATCAAAACGATATTTAAGAGAACGTAAACGTATTCTTTCAGTCAAAGAGTAAGGATTTTTATCGACAGAGAATGCATACTTTGCTAGATCGACAGAGGAAGATCGTGCATCTAAAATGTTATTGCTTTACTGAATATTACTATTTTTTTTTTAATATTTACTTATAAAAGTATTTCTTTCTTATAAGACTGGAAGAACCAAAAGTATTAAGATTAAACATAAAAGTCAAAAGGCAAAGTAAAAGCCTATAAATGTCCCACTACTGAAAACAGGCCTCTCATTTCTTAGAAGGATTTGGAGCCGGGAAGAATCCACCACGTTGCTCTAATGTGGGCTGGCAGACTTTACATATCTTCGAAATATTTTTATTCTTCAGGCATGCAGGTTTTTTCATGACGTTTTTCTTCACTGCTGAGCACCTGGGATCGAACTCAGGTCACTCGCGTGACCATGAAATTTAAGGTTTACATAATACATGTTTCTTTCAAAATGCTCGTACATTCATTACCCACGTGATTATATTGGCACACAGGCTTTCATACATATTTCCATGACAGTTAGTGTTGAAAAACATTTAATACTGAAAATGTTAAACAATGCAGCCAAATCCTTTCAAATATGTATGGAACTTCTATAAACTTAAGTGCTAACTGTCAAATCTTGTCGTTAGTTTTGTAACTCATTAAAATGCATTTATTTATTTACGAAGTAATTTAATATTTATAACACATAAATGTGTTTATTGATTGAAGTCACAGCAATCAATTAAGAACACTTTTATTGTTTTTGGCTTTGGTATACACTTTTATAATCTTTGACCGGCAATCTATAAATTTATAAATTATCTCCATGAAAAATTTAGCAACGTTTGCTCGAAAGATTTCTTAAGACTACATGTCCGAATGCAGTTTAGAATAAGCTATAAGTCCCTTAGAGTTATGAAAGCTCCAGGGGTTAAATCGTAAGACTTTCGCCTCTCTGTAGTCCGCAACGCAAAAGCAAACGCAAATGTCAATACTTGGAACCAGGTTTGGTAATTTCGTACCTTTCGTTCTGATACAAGGTCTATAATCACCACCATCATCATCATTTCAGCTCATCACACGACCACTACTAAACACAGGCCGCCCCACTGTCTGGCACGAAACACGGTTCTGTGCCTCCTGCGTTCATCGCCATCCCGCATGACCGTTAAGGTCGTCGCTCATCTAATGGACGGTCGCTCTACACTGCGTTTGCCAGTACATTCGAGAAACTTATCGATCGACGATTATCGGTCCAACAAGTTATATGGCTGGTCCATTGCCACTTCAGCTTGCTGATCCTTAGAGCTATGTCGGTTACTCCAGTTTTGCTGCATTGCTTTATGCTGCCTTCACTGAAAGATTATGACTCGGTTCCGTCTGTTATCACTGGCAACACGCACTTGTTAAGATTGTCCGATCAAGTAATACCAATTTCAATCAATAGGTCAATCAACTAATCCGACTCGGCTGGGCAGCGTTCGGGAAACTGCGTCACTACTTCTCGTCGACTTTACGTCAGTGTTTTAAATCTTGTCTTCAACCAGGGCTATATTATAGAAATATAGCCCTATAATTACAAAAAGCTTAAAATTAATTTTACTTGAGCTACTGACTTATAAAGATGTTTCAACTAGTTTATTTTTATACTTGTGAAGTGAATTTGCAAAAATGTCCAAGTCGCTAACTACTCCGCTAAACTTAATATGTGTCACGACGTAGTACTATTCTATTACTAATAGACACAAATAGAATTTCTATTAAACACATTATAAGTACTACATAATATCAAACAAGCATACCTCTTTCCTACCTAGATTTCGTAACAGGCAACTAAGGTATTGTATTGACAGCCTTTGTTCGTACAGATTAATACAATAATATGCAATGCTGTCACTTTTACTGCTTGTAGGAACACAGTGAAGAGTAAAAATTTTTGACTTCTACCAAAATGCCGGCGACGTGTACTCATCGCGTATCGTTTTTAGCGGGGGCGCAAAGTGGGCTACGTGTGTGTTCTCTGCCCACCCCTTGGTGGGAAAAGGCGTGATTGTGCGTATGTATAAAGTATCATTCGTTTTGAAATATTTTATAATTTTTAGTTTTGAGCAGTGATAAGGGTTATCTAAAGCTACAGTTTTGTAACACGGTAGGATAACTAATTTTTCCTATGCAGGAATCCGTCTAGGTATGTACCATCCCAGGGCCAGTTATTCTGCCGTGAAGCAGTAGTGTGCAAACATTACTGTGTTTCGGTTCGAAAGGCACTGTGAGCTAGCGTAATCACTGGGCATATGCGACTTAAGAACTTACGTCTCAGGGTGATGGACACAGTGTGGTGTCACACAGAATTTTTCTGGGTGACACAGCTACTGCTATAGGCAGACGTTACACTTACCATCAGGTGAACGTTTTGCTCGTTTCATCACTTTATATTGTAACGTGAGATCAAGTAAGAGTTTTCTAACGCGCAGTGAAGAGTTTTCATTATAGGAGCCAAGAAAGAAATTTATTGCGATGTTTAATCACCATTGGGTATGACGTCTTCATGTCGTATAAAGTCCGTTTCGCCTTGTAATAGGTACTTATGATGACGTTGACTAGCATCCGTTCAATATTGTTTGACTTTGACTATTGGATATTGCCAGTGATGGCAGTAATGGTCCTTCACTGAAGGCCACACGGGGAAGCTCAAAGTCGCTCACTCAGTAAAGGAACAGTTATGCTCGGTGTTTCTATGTGACATACTCCGTAACGACGATATCTGCAACAGAACTAGAGTAACCGACACAGCCCTAAGGATAAGAAGCTAAAGTAGCAATGGGCCGGCTATATAGGTCCTACAACTAATAAACGTAGGGGAATATAGGTTTTCGAGTGGCGACCTCATTTCGGCACGGTTTTGCGGGAAGTCGATGGACGTAGGCGGCTCAGGAGCGTGTTTTGTGGCAATCTATGGGGGACTGCTATGTTCAGCAGCGGACCTGTGATGGGCTGAAAAGACGACGATGGTGATGTTGTCTCTCTGCAGATGGGTTCCTCTGCGTTTAGGTCCCTTTGGGTGTTGATCTTTTTGCATATAAGATTAAAAGCGTTACTGAGTGATTTATCTGGCGTGGAAAAAATCTAATAACCTCATAAAACGATGTTGCGAGCGGATGGTGTAAAATGGATTTCAATTTAAGCTATCATATTCCAAGTGGTTACGATAAAGGGGTGTAGAACAAAATTGTTGTATTTAGTTTTTGGAAGCATCTTGTTTAAGCATCTAAATTGTAAAATATATAGTTTTTTCACAATCGCTTTGATATTAGATATTCACATCTAATATCAATGCTATTGTACTACTATGAATAGTAGTATGTTGTTGAAAATTACTTCTTGCACTTTTTTCAGTCAATATTTTGTATTGGTTAAGAAGGAATATTTTGTATTTACTTCAGTGGTTATTCCACTACACGAATACAAAATATTTATCCGATGCCTCAAATGTAACTCAGCTGCGATAAAACCACACCACCTTATTTCTATCCACAGAGTAGAAATCAGGTTCACTGACCACTATACCACGCGGTCATCAGTGAGGTTATATAGGTCGGTTCTCACTAAGGTTTTTTTTCATCGCAAAACATGTATTATTACAACGTTACAATCACGATGCGAACAAATGGTACATTCCCATTCATGTACAGTAGTTACGCTACCTTTTCGTTCTGTAGCCGTTTGCTACAAACACTTTAACTATTAAACCTTTTGTAGCGAACGGGTAAAGTGTAAAATATTAAACTTTATTAAGTAGATTCGATTTAACTAAAAAAAGTTGCGCATTTTAATATAATAATAGGTCGAGGGAAATGTCTTCGAATCGCATACAGTGTGTATAAATTTGCAACAAAATCTCTTTGACTTAATATTTGTATCTGGCTGGTTTTGTTAACATTTAAAAGGTTACATTTAAAAAAAAAAAATTAGTAAAGTATTGTTTCCATCTTTTCTTCATCTGTTTTTCTTTCTGTCGAAATGAGTGAATGCAATGAAGAAATTCAATACATTTTAAAATATTATAACAACAATGGAAACAAATGCAACGCAAACAGCCAAAAAATTTTGTATCGTTTATAATGTGGACCTATTGCAGTTGCAGTGTCAGTAAGAGTACCACAAAATTGGTTTAAGTGTTTTCAATCCGGGAATTTTGATGTCAAAGATGCACCTCGCTCTGGTCGCCGTGTTAAAGATAAAATGGACGCCATTTTTGAAAAAAGTGGTACAATATCTGCATATCAGTAGTTACGACATAGCTGAAGAACTGGGAATTGACCACAAAACTGTTTTTACCCATTTGAAAAAAGCTGGGTACGCAAAAAAGCTCGATATTTAGTTGCCACAAGAGCTCACTGAAATAAATCTAATGAACCGTGTAAGAAATTGATAACTGCTGATGAAAAGTGGATCACGTATGATAAGAACGTGGTCAAAGGTCGGTCAGGCTTCACAGACTGTGCCAAACCTACCTTTAACTCGCAATACGGTGATGCTGTGTGTATGGTGGGATTTGAAGGGTGTTGTTCATTATGAGCTTTTGCCGCCGGGCAGAACCACCGATTCGGATCTCTACTGCCAACAACTAATGAGAATAAAGCAAGAAGTTAAGAGAAAGCGGTCGGAATTGATCATCAGAAAGGGTGTGGTCTTTTATCACGACAACGCTAGACCACACACATGTTTAGCCACTCGCAAAAATTAAGAGAGTTTGGCTGGGAGGTGTTAATGCATCCGCCATATAGTCCTGACCTTCAGATTTCCACCTGTTTCGGTCTCTTCAGAATTCTTTAGGTAGTGTCAGTTTTACATCAAGAGAGGACTGATAAAACTCAAGAATAAGTCCGAAGTTCCACAATTTCTATAACAACGGGATCATGTCACTACCTTCAAGATGGCAAAAAGTCATCGTGCGAAATTAAACATGTATAATGTAATTAAATGTAAATAAACTTTGAAAAAAAAATGTCTTGAGTTTTCATATAAACTTTGTCCCCAACCGTATATATGATTATATAATATAAAAGTATATATATATAAAAGAAAAGTGATCTTTTTTATATAACAATATTAAGTATGAGCTAGAAGAAAATAATACTTATGTTCATGGTCGGCTCGAGTGGGGCTATGGCTGAGCCATTGGCTACTCCGTTATGGGTGCAGGTTCTAGTCTATACAATAATTTGTATAGACTAGATATACTTGTTGCGGTCTGGGTATTTATTAGTGAGGAATCCATGTCTGGAAAGCATCTTCGACGATAAAAGAGAAATCGTAGGGTAGGGCAACTTTTTTATAGATAAATGTTTGGTTTCTTTGCCGATTTCTTCATCGGCAACATCTTTCGGTTGTTGAACAAACGTTGTCTGCGTAGGATATACGACTATTATTATGCCATAAAGATTCGGACAAACACAGAAGCATTCACTTGTTTCACTTTTTCTTTGTAATGCTTATGCGATTAGATGGGAAGGGTCAGATGTAGTGTTGTAGGATTGGGACAATTACTCTACATTACATTACTGGTAGTAGGATTCCTACGCAAGGAATTCGTTTAGGTAGGTAGGCACCTCATGAATAGTTATTGTGCCGTAAAGCAGGTGTGTGCAATAAGTACTGTGTTTCGATTTGAAGGACACTGACAGCTAGTGTAATTCCTAGTCAAATTACACTAAATAAGACGGGTGCAGTGTGGTGCTACACAGAAATGTTATCGGCGACACAGCATTTGTCACAGGCAGAAGTTGCACTCACCGTAAGATGAACGTTTTGCCTGTATCGTCACTTTATTCAATAAAAAAAATATCAAACATCAAAATCCCGTCATTTAAGTCTTGCGGAAATACTGGCTAAGGCTTAAATTTTTTTTTAATTTTCAAGGACCTAGAACTCAGCGGTCAGGTACTCTGAGGGCTGAGTGTTGCGGTTATTGAACCGAATAATCAGTCGATTACGATAACTGAATAGTTTATGCAGATCGAATCCCTATACAAAGGCTTATTAATTAATAGTCAACATGATATGGTCACATTTTCAACCGCGGTATCGTAATGGGAGACTAAGGTATTGTACGGACAGTCTTTGTTCGTACAGAACACCAGAATCTACAACGCTGTTACTATACTGCTAATGTGAACGCAGTGGAGAGTAAGAATATTTTGACTCGTACCAAAATGGCGGCGATGTGGTTCTCCACCCATCAAGTCTCGTTTCCCGCGGGGAACGAAAAGTGGGCTACGGGTGTGGCTCTGCCTACCGCTTATATGGGAAATAGGCGTGACTCTTATCCTTACTGTTGTAAACAATTATTTATCTGACAGTTATTAAGCTAATAGAATCAAGCGATAGTTTGTGCAAACTATTACAGTAAAGGGAACAAACTTAATTTTCTATACTAACACCGCTACCGAGAAATTAGTTTGCTTCAGCACGCTTTTGTGGGAGAGCGGGCAGTACTCTTGGAATACTAGGTAATACAAACCACACTTAATTTTGCATGTGGATATTAGCAAATGAACTTTGTTTCTTTATTTTAGTTATGAAGCAGTTGCTAATAGTAGTAGCGTGATTTTGCAGTAAGTAGACTCACTCATAATATCAGCGCCAAGGTAATATAACGCTGCTGCGTTTGCGGAAATTTTTTTTTAATGGTTACCCATTACAGAATATTTTATTTATGTTAGCGTCTGGACATGATCTTAGATTTAGTGTTTTGCCCCCTAAAATGATTGTAAGAAATCGATGATTTTGCAGCTAATATCTATGACTTGCAGTCTCCAGTTCACAGTGTTGTCTACGAGCAGACCATGACTCTAAATCGTAGTACTATGCGAAATTAAAATGTTATTATAATGTAAAGGACGATTAATCTTAGCTAACATTTGCTAGCTACCCACAAGTAACGCTTTTCATTTCAAAGCATTGACAATAATTCCATAACGAGACCAGCATTTAAAGAATGGTGATCTTGATGGCTCGTGGGGTACATGTCCTCCTTCACAGATGCGCAAGATCGGACTGCGCATAGAGCTGTAACTGGTGGTAGGATTCCTATGCAGGAGTCCGTCTAGGTAGGTACCACCCCAGGGCCAGTAATTCTACCGTGAAGCAGTAGTGTGCAAACATTACTGTGTTTCGGTTTGAAGGGCACTGTGAGCTAGCGTAATCACTGGGCATATGAGACTTAAGAACCTATGTCTCATTGTGATGGGCACAGTGTAGTGTCACACAGAAATTTTCTGGGTGACACAGCATTTGTTATAGGCAGACGTTGCACTTACACCATCAGGTGGACGTTTTGCTCGTTTCATCACTTTATGCAATAAAAAAAATATATATAATAAGTTTGAGGTAATAAGTTAAATTAAGTTAAGAAATACAACAAGTATCGGAGAGATTATATCGCCTTGTGGCACATCAGCTTCGACGTCAGCCAAAGCTGAGGTGTTTTGCCCACTTTGACTTACTCCTGACGATCACGAATATAAGACAGAGACCAATATTAGCCTGAGGGTGCAAAATTTAAAACAGATGGTAGAAAGGGGATACCGTGACTGTGTTAAGACCATTCGAAAAATCTGCAAACACTAAATTTTTTTTTCTTCTGTGGCTTTTCTAATGTCGTATGTCTTTAATTATAGCTTTGGTATTACGATGACCGGAGCGTCTACGATGCGAAGTAGGGCTCCTTGTGCAAACTTGGAAGAGGCTTCCAGCAGTGCACTTTATACAGGCTTACGAAGAAGAATTTAAATCAAAAATAGTCGACGCAGCTCGACAGCGTTAAATTTTTCTGTGTACGTTCAGCTGCCGGTACATCCGAAAATTGTTTTAATCGAAATCGGTAAAGGAAAAATTACATGAAGGAAACTATTCTTTAAGCAATTAAACATTCCGAGGACATTGTAATGGCGTCGCGGACTTTTCCCGGTCTGAAAGAATGAAAGGACGTCTCTTGACATTTATTATTTATATCAATTTGAGTTAGATAATTAGTTACTTCACTCAACAATTCACGTAACGTAAAATAAAGTGTAAGAAGGATACCTATTGTAAGTTCTATCTAAGTTGATCTTTACAACAATGTAACCATATAAATGGCTTATACAATTAAGAAAATTTCAGTTTTATTCGAGCATTCAAGAGTTTCATTCAACATCAGAACTGCATTTCAATGTTGGTAATGATATTGGATGGTACTACTAATTCTCAGGAATAAAAATAAAATCGTGATCACATGTCGAAAGAGTCGTGCGTTCAACAGGCAGTGCCCCACTTGTTCGTAACGTTCTTAGCATACTGAATTGTTATATTAAACGCGGTTCTATCAAGCCAACGTGTATTTGCATATAATGAAACGCTTGGGCCAAACGCTTGTTATTGTATCCAATCTTAATCGAAAAACAACAATGTATTTTGTATATTTTTATGGTACAGGTAATATTAAGAATGTTAAAGTTAAGGATCTCAGAAAATTAATTGTAACATTTAGTTTTATGTTTGAATCATTCTTTCAAAACAATGTTTGATTCTTATAATTAGTAACGTTTGAGCCCATCTTAAGCTTCCGTTGTTTGTTTGATTTTTTTTAATTACATTTAATATTCGTTTTACTATGTTGAATATATAAAATTAAGATATCATACGTACCTGATACGTGACTTCTATGTATATTTGTAGTAGACATACAAATATACATAGTCACGTCTCTTTCCCATTGGGGTAGGCAGAGACAACATCTTTCCACTTGCTACGATTCCGTCACACGTCTTTCGCTCAATCTACTTTCATGAGCGTCTTCCTACAAACTCGTCGGTTGCGGTACTCTCTAAGTGGCGTGTCCTTAAAACGATTTATATGGTTAAATTTTATTAAAGATAAAAAAGATAACCATCACTGGCAAAAATGCTTAAGCACCGATCACGTATTTTAGCTATAGACAAACCCGTCTAACAAAAATTATGCTTGCTCTTGCATTATGATAACGTTATGTTATCATAACCATAAATAAACATGCAATAGCGAAAGTACCACATATGTCAAAGTATGAGATCTCACGTATTCATAAAAAAAGTTATATTGCCTATTTTAAGACCACTGTATAATTTTTAATTTACAATTAGCGTGGTCACAAATACATTAAAACTATAAAGTATAAAGCAAGCTATATCTGTATATTATTTGAATTGTTTTTAGTTCCATAATGTTCAAAAACGTATTTATTTGTTTTACACATTAATCATCATTATCGACATAATCGTCATAAATATGTCAGGTCTACCTACCAGTGGAGTGACAGTATCAGCGTTCTATATAGAATACACAGAAGTGTTCTAAGTGACACTCGTCTCGTCATTCTTCGTATAAAAAAATGTATTTTTTTCTTAACGATTTTGAAAATATTACTGGGGACGGCAGCGAAACAGATTTCTTCGTAATTCTAATTGCGATACTAAGTTTAAACTGTAATGGACATATTAAGGTGCAGAAATGTTCCTTCCTTTCTTTACCTAATGTTTTTTTATTAAATAAAGTAATGAGACGAGCAAAACGTTCAACTGATAGTAAGTGCAACGTCTACCCGTAATAAATACGGTGTCATCCTGAACATTTCTGTGTCCACACTGCGCCTATCACCCTGAAACATGAGTTCTTAAGTCTCATATGCCCAGTGATTACTCTAGCACAGTGCTCTTCCAACCGAAACACAGTAATGTTTGCACACCGATTCACGGCATAGTAACTAACCCTGGGGGTGACCTACCTAGGCGGAAACCTGCATAGGAATCCTACCACCAGTTTCACGCATACCGACTATGGCTGAGATTCGAACGCGTATTCATGACTCAGCAGACTGGAACGCTGACAACTGAACCCCTTGGTCGTGGATAGCATAATTATTCGACTCTGTTATAAATAAGCTGTTTAAAGATTTATGTTACAATATCATTTTACGTTGATTACGGACCGTGGGATAGTCTCAGCTGTTTGCAGTAAACTGAACTGTGTTATGAGTTTGCATTCATAACAACATTGTGATCGATTGATGTTTCGCTCTGAAGCGCACCGAGAGCTAGTGTAATAACTGGGCATATAAGACAAAAGAGCTGATGTCTCAGAGTGACGGATCGCAGTGTTGTGTGTCGCAGTAACTTTCTGGGTGACACATCATATGTTATGGGCAGACGTTGCACTTACCATCAGGTTTTACCAGGAACGTTTTGCTTGTTTCGTCACCTTATCAAATAAAAAAAATAGGACTTACTTTCATTTTCATCAGGCCACCTTTTTTGTAGTACATATAACCTAAATCATTTTCAATTAAGTAAACTTTTTGTTCGATTGACTTTTTGTCCTATTAAATTAGTTGAATTTTGACTTTCTTTGACTGTTGTTCTTCGGCGTTAACAATGTTTATCACGTTTTTTATCATTTTCTTTACTTCGTTAAAGAAAATTAGTGTAACTTAATTAAAAACAATAATTTTATTACTTCGTTTTGAGTTATTTAAAAAAGAGTTAATAACATTTAAGTTTTTATTCTTATTAAGTTATATGATGATGTGATGTGATGATGTTCTCCTAGCCGATTTCGACCACGGCGACAACTTCCGAATCCGAATGTCGAGAGCCATCAACTGCGCAGGAGATATTATAGTGCCTCAAGTGTACGCGCAAACACAGAGGCACTCACTCGTCCCAACCTACCCGCGCCCGATGTAACGCTGATGCGATAAGATCGGGGGTAGGCTAGGATGCAGTCTCAGAAACATCGGGGACAAACACAACACAACCAGACCCGAGAAACCAACAATTTGTGTTTTAGCACAAATGTTGGCTCCGGCTGGGATTCGAACCCAGGACCCGCGGCGTAGAAGTCAGGTACTCTGACCACTATGCCACGCGGTCGTCAAGTTTAATTAAGTTATATAAGCTATAATTAAGTTAATATTCATACATACATACAGTCACGCCCTTTTCCCATATAAGAGGTAGGCAGACTCCACACACGTAGCTCACTTTACGCCTCCGTGGCAAACAAGACGTGACGGGTGGCAAACCAAGCCGCCGCCAATTTGGTACGAATAAAAAAAAACTTACTCCCCATTGCGATCAACACAATATAATGTATTTTATCTAAGCGTAATTGTATTATTTTTGAAAACCATTTGATGAATACCTTTTCTAGATGGTTCCGTAAACTATAAAAAGATATGTGTGTAGTGTGTACGAGTTGATTTATTTTTATGTGTAGGTACTATTGCAACTAGTAAACCACGTCAAGCATGGGCTCGTTTGACATGTCTTGATAAGTTGTAACTCTAGAAGGACTTATTTTGGTAATTGGTTTTTCCTGGCCTCTGGTATCATGTGTCATATTACGAGTATTATATGACTATGCCGCTGATAAAGAAAGTTTCAATGAAGCTGTTGTTTAGTTGACTGGTTGAAACATTACCTGATCACTATTATCATGCCTTTATTTTTTTATGGAAGATGGGGCAAAGAGCAAACGGCTCATCATATGGTAAGTGATCACCGCCGCCTATTACCATCCGCAACATCAGAAGATCTGCGAGTAGTCGGCCTTTGACAAAAGAGTAGGTTCTTTTTTTGAAGTTTTTTTATGAAAGGTAGCGAAGAGACGAGCTAATCGGGATTCTGATACTAAGGACAATGTCTGTCCATAAATATGCTGTCGCTTGTCACTCCGAAACGTCAGTTCTTAAGTCTCATATGCCCAGTAATTACACTAGCTAATATCTGTTGGTGCCCTTCAGTACCTAAACATAGTATTGATGCACACTACTGCTTGATGGCAGAATAACTGGCTCTGCGGTGGTGTCTACCGAGACTGATACTTGCATAGAAATCCTACTACCAGTGAAGTTCTCTTAGCCGTATCAGTACGGAAAAACCGCTGGCGGCAGCAGATTATTTTTTGCAGTAAACGCGCAAACCTGTGTCTTCTAATGGTTGAGTTGTTCTAAATATAGTTTTTAGTATTATGATAACTCTCGTACTCGTCTTTGGCAGTGCCAGAACAAACTTATGTCTGAATTCAAAATCTGTACTTCAGGCACAAGTGTCTTCCGGCTCTCGTCGACGAGATCCTCAGGAAATATTAATAAGGCATCACTTGTGATGTCTACAATACAGCAATGAATATTACTAATATGACAGATATCATTTATATGCAGAAGTAAATAGGTTGGAGATAACACGTAGTCATGTGGAACACAAACATACACAGCCTTAATATTCCGGTGTGTAAGAAAAGTGATGACCCAATTGCATAATTTCTCGGAAATTCTATGAAAGAAACTTTGAGAAAAGCGATTTATGCCAGACCCGATCCAGGATTTCACTATATCCAGACTAACTGCTAAGCCTCCCTCTCACCCATCACTGAGCCAATCGACATTACGAGTATTACTATCCTTGAGGCGGTTAGACACAAGGCGGTTCCATTAAATGAAAAGGACGAAACTTTGAACATTACCACAAAGGGACGTATCGCTAACTAATTGGGATGGACAAGTTGTAAAACTATTCAATAAAAAATGCGACGCTTCACACAGTTTATCTCAAGTACCTACATCATCAGATCTTGAACAAATTTAATGTCTGTACGTATATACCTTCGAATGCAAGTATATCCAAATTGGAACAGAAATGCATGTGTTATGATGTTACTTATGAAAAAAATACAGTTGATAACATTCTCATTTTTAAATCATTTTCAAAATTAATAAAAAAATTACACAATAACTTTACACACATATAATTGTATAGTTAAGGTCCTGGTCGTCCTGTCTTGTCTTTTTAACATACTTCAAAAAAGAAGGAGGTTCTTTGTCCGTCTCTATGTATTTTTTTAATTAATGTTAATCATAATTTCTATAGGTTTTTTTTAAATTGTTATAAGGAAAGAAAAGTCCATAACTAAATAATATTACTCTACCATTGTTCCGTAATTTTATTCACACTTCAACATAACACTAATATTATAAACAGGTTACTTAAATGTAATTAAAGAAAATATTTAAACTTTGTTGCACATCTATATAAATAAATAAATGATAGAGGTCCGCCGTTGCGCCCGCATCACGCAAAATGCCGTTTGTGACCTTTTCACGGCTCAACCGCTGCACAGATCTTGACGAAATTTGGTAAAGAGGTAGCTTGCATTTTGGAAACGGACATAAAATACTTTTTATTCCCGGAAAATTAAAGAGTTCCGATTGGATATTGAAAAACCTTTATCCACGCGGACAGTAGTCGCGGGCATTAGCTAGTAAAATTATAAATGCGAAAGTATCTCCGTCCCTTTGTCTGTCTGTCACCTTTTCACAGCTCAACTATTGAATCGAGCTTAACGAAAATTGAAAGAGAGATAACTTGCATCATGTAAACCACGGGATATTTAAAAGCTACATGCACGCGGACGAAGTCGCGAAATTTTAATAAAGAGCTACGATAGGTCAGGGACTGGGCGCTTGCTTTTAATTTCCTTTTTTAAGGTTTCACTAAAACGTAGTATAGTATTATAAGTATCTTTCTTCCATGGTGCGGGTCCTGGGTTCTTATCCCAGCCGAAGCTTACATTTGCGCAAAACACAAATTGTTGGTTTTCGGGTCTGATTGCAATGTGCATGCAAAATGTACGTCTGTAAAATGCACTGACGGTACATAAAAACCTAGCGTGAGACGACGATTTTTAAAAAAAAGAAAAGAATTTATACGCAAGTGACCTGGGTTCGATACCTCATGACAGCACATTAAAATTGTTCTACAATTTTAAGTGTTGATTAACGTGCGTGAAGGGGAACATCGTGAGGAAATCTGCATATCTAAGGAACTAAAATATTTCTTCAACCCGCATTGCAGTAGCGCGGCGGACTCTCTCGGCTCCAAATATCTCTCTTTTTTGGATTAATAAAGTGGGAACATTTATAGGCTATCACTATATTATTATAAATAATATTTAATAAGTATTGAGATAGTTTTGGTCTATTTCATGTTATTTTTAGAGCCGTGGTAGCTCAGGGGCTAGGCGCTCGCTTTAAATTTTATAGTACGCGAGTGACCAGGTTTCGATTCCTGGTGCCGGCACCATTAAAATTGTTAATTGCTATTTTAAGTGCTGGTTGACCATGTGCTCGGCGGTGAAGGAAAACATTGTGAGGAAACCTAGGAAAGGAGAATTAAAAAATATTTAGCGTGGCGGATTCTTCCTAGCTCCAATACCCTCTCAGAAAAGAGAGGCTGAAACTTTACTTTATTTTGTTATTTTGACCATAAAATATATTAATGTGTTTATTTGTCATCATATTCTGATAGAACACAATAATAAAATTATAGAAAAAGAATATATTATTGGTAACAAAGTAAAATTATGGGTAGGTACTCAATATGAACAATGTCAACAAAAAATAACGGTAACTGACATTTTTGCTTTTTAGAACACGTTTTGAATATTAAGAAAAACTTCAATATGTTTGAGTAATGTATTAAGACGACTTCACTCTTCTTGACTATTTTACTTCATATATATATATATATATATAAAAGCCATTTATTCCTTGCATTTTTCATTACAGGAAAATGTTATTTTTAGTAACTATGTTATTTGTTAGTTTACTTAAATTAATTATTAGGTTGGTTAGTGATCCAATTAGTATCGTGGTTAGTTATAAGTTATTTTTTTTTATGCAAGAACTCAAAATTGGGTGAAGGCCCCCCCTCCAAAGATGTCCATTTTTCTCTGTCTTGTGCTATTAGGTCCCAGTTTGGGCCGGCTGTTCTTCTGATATCGTCTTCCCATCGTGTCAGTGGTCTTCCTCTGCCTCTTTTGCCTTGAGGGCCTCTCCACAGGGTTGCTTTTACCATCTCTGGCCTGTGAGCCTCGCTATATGGCCTGCCCATTTCCACTTTAGTTTTTGTGCATACCTCAAGGCATTAGTTGCTTTTGTTATTGTTCTTATTTTTGTATGTCGAATTTTATCTATTTTCTTTCTTTATCTTGAGCATGCTGCGTTCTAGTCCTCGCTGGCAGGTGTTGATTCTTTGTTTTGCTTTGACCGTATATTTCCACGTCTGGCATCCATATGTCAAAACTGGTAGGAGGGTACAGTTCATAATCCTAGTTTTCATACTTATTGGCATATTACTTTTAAAATCTCCTTTAGACTCCACTATTTTTTCCATTTTTGCTATACTCTTCTTTCTATTTCGATGTCGTTGCTTTTGCTGTCAAAACTAATTGTCTTTCCCAAGTAGATGTAATTTTCTGTGTATTCAGGTGAATTTCCATTGAGTGTTATTGGTATTTAATACTATTTGTCATTGTCATAGTCTTAGTGCGATTGATTTTCACTCCAACCTTTGCCCTAGCTAACTGTAGGGACTCGATCATGAGCTGCAGTTGTGAGCTTGTCTCAGATAGTATGACTATGTCATTTGCGAATCTCAGATGACTTAAGAAGGCGCCTTGTATATAGAGTCCCAGATTCCTCCAGTCTAGCTTGCTGAAGATGGCTTCCAGAATGGCTATAAATATTTTTGGGGATAGTGGGCCGCCCTGTCTTACACTTAGCACGTAGCTTGGACCCAGTGTTTCTAACTTTATTCTGCCCTTATTATGATAATATATGCTTCTTATGACCTCTACATATACTTCGCTAACTCCTTGTTCTTTAAAGCTTTCCCATATGCTTGCGTGCGTTACCGTGTGGAAAGCTTTTTGGTAGTCGATAAATGCGAGATACAGGGGTCTCTGCTGTTCTTGATACTTCTCTATAATTAACTCAAGAGTGTGTATGTGGTCGATTGTGGAGAAGCCCTTCCTGAAACCTGCTTGTTCTACAGGTTGTCTAGCTTCTATTGCAGGACTGATTCTTTTATTTATAATAACGGAGAACAGCTTGTAGAGAGTCGGTAGTAAACATATCGGTCTATAATTGCCGGTTGAAAGGATATACCTTTGGGTCGCCCTTCTTGTATATTAAGATCATATTTGATTCAGACCATTGTGTAGGTGTTTCAGAATTTTTTAATATCATATTGAATAGTTCAGCTAGTGATGTGACCAAAATTGCGTGTGCTGTCCTCAACGTTTCGTTTGTGATATTGTCTGAACCGGGGGATTTTTCTAGCTTTAATATCTTAAGAGCTTCTACAATTTCAGTTTCTTCTATTGGTTTGATGTTCGCTCTGCTTCGTCTTATACTATTGTTTTGAACTGTGGTTGTTTTAGTCGTGTCTCTATATAGTTTTGTATAAAATCAGTTGCTGTAGTGCTGATATCAGTTCGTTTTTTCAGGTCTGACTTTTTCAATCCTACTATCCAAGTTTTGTTTGTTCTGAATTCATTGTAGGCCTTTTTTGTGCCTCCAGTGAGATGTAGGTGTCTTTCTATGATATCCTGACGGTATTTTGCATAGTCATTTTTTATATATTTGTTAACTATTTTGTAGGGTGCGGCTTCATTTTTGATCGCGATTTGTTTTTTGTCTTTTGTAGTTCTTTTCTTATTTGTAATAAAGTTACTGTACGTGTCGATAATATTTATTGCGTTTATGTCCATCTTTCTTTCCTCGGGCATGTTCTAAGCTAGTGGTGATAGCGTTAGTTATGTTGTCGTAATGAGTTTGTACTGATCTGTATCTGTATTTTCCAGTAAATAAAATCGAGTAGTAAAAGAATAATAATGGCAAAATATTTGTGCGGGGAAATAAATTAAGGATTCTTGAATAATTTATTAGTACTGAGTACTGTTTACATTAAATTTCATAATACGCGAGTGACCTGGGTTCGATTCCCGGTGCCGGCACCACTAAAATTGTTAATTGCAATTTTAAGTGCTGATTTACCACGTGCTCAGCGGTGAAGGAAAACATCGTGACGAAACCTGCATGTCTGAGGAATAAAAAATATTTCGAAGACATGTGAAGTCCGCCAACCCGCATTGGAGCAGCGTAGCGGATTCTTCCTAGCTCCAAAACCCTCTCAGAAATCAGAGGAGGCCTGTGCTCAGTAGTGGGACATTTATAGGCTGAAACTTTACTTTACTTTTACTGTTTACAGTGGTTCTTTTTTTGATTTATTATTCATTCATGAAAAAAGTGACTTACCTTTATTATTGAGGACTAGCTGTTCCTCGCGTAAAAAAGCCGACTTCGATCGATAATATCATCATCATCATCATCATCATTTCAGCCTACCATAGTCCACTGTTGAACATAGGCCTCCCCCATAGATTGCCACAAAACACGGTCCTGAGCCACCTGCATCCATCGACTTCCTGCAAAACCGTGTAGGTCGTCGCTCCATCTAGTGGGGGGTCGCCCTACACTGCGTTTGCCGGTACGAGGTTGCCACTCGAGAACCTTTCTTCCCCAACGGTTATCGGTTCTCCGAGCTACATGGCCGGCCCATTGCCACTTCAGCTTGCTAATCCTTAGGGCTATGTCGGTTACTCTAGTTCTGCTGCGGATAACATCGTTACGGATTTTATCTCGCAGAGAAACTCCGAGCATAGCCCTTTCCATAGCTCGCTGAGCGATTCTGAGCTTCCTCATGCGGCCTGCAGTGAAGGACCACGTCTCGGTTCCATATGTTATCACTGGCAACACGCACTGGTTGTACACTTTTGTTTTGAGGGATTGCGGTATACTCGACGAGAAGATGTGACGCAGTTTCCCGAACGCTGCCCAGCCGAGTTGGATCCGTCGATTGACCTCTTAGTCGAAGTTGGACCTACCTAGTCGGACAATCTGTCCTAGGTATACATATTCGTCAACAACTTCGATCGTAGTGTTCCCAACCATAACCGGTATAGGTGTGACATGGACGTTAGACATGATCTTCGTCTTGTCCATGTTCATCTTAAGACCTACCCGTTGGGAGACACTATTGAGGTCATTGAGCATTGCGCTAAGGTGCTCCAGCGATTCTGCCATTATGACTATGTCGTCGGCAAATCGAAGGTGAGTGATGTATTCGCCATTGATGTTGATACCGTATCCTTTCCAGTCCAGTAGCTTGAAAACATTTTCCAATGCAGCGGTGAAGAGTTTCGGGGATATTACATCACCCTGTCTTACACCTTTCTGCAATTGGATCGGTTTCGTACTCTGGTTCTGTACTCGGATAGCCATCGTAGCATTGGTATACAAGCACTGCAACGCATCGATATACCGACAGTCAATTCGGCACCGCTGAAGCGACTCTAGCACCGCCCAAATTTCGACGGAATCGAAGGCTTTCTCATAGTCCACATACGCCAGACATAGTGGAAGATTGTACTCTTCGGTCTTTTGTACAATCTGGCGAAGGGTATGTATGTGGTCTATGGTACTATAGCCTTTTCGGAATCCGGCTTGTTCGGGAGGCTGGAAGTCATCAAGTCTGCTTGCGAGACGATTCGTTATGACTCTCGAAAACAGCACGTAGACGCGGCTTAGAAGCGATATCGGTCTATAGTTCTTCAAGAGGGCGTTATCGCCCTTCTTGAAGAACAGGACAACCACGCTTCCGGCGTAGCGCCGCCCCGGATGACGGAATTAAAGAGCTTCTGAAGGACTACTAGTATCGGCTTTCCACCCGCTTTCAGAAGCTCTGCTGTGATTCCATCTTCACCCGGCGCTTTGCCATTCTTAAGCTGTTTGAGAGCCATACTAATCTCGCTCAGACTGACGTCCGGGATATCATCGGAATAGTGTCGGACGAGACTTGCTCTTGGGTCGTTACTCACACTAGTGTGTGGCTCCAACGTTGATGTGTACAGCTGTCCATAAAATCTCTCGATCTCACTCAAAATCTCTGCTCCAGCGGAAATGACGCCACCGCTTTCGGTCCTCAACTTAGTCAGTTGGCTCTTTCCGGCAGACAGATCCCTGGCAAAAACCTTGGAGCCTTGGTTTCGCTCAATCGCTTCCTCAATACGAGCTGTATTGAAGTTGCGAAGGTCTCGCCGCATACATTTGGAGATCTGTCTGTTCAGTTGCCGATATGCTGACGCATCAGTTGAGGACTGTAGCCTCATTTCTCGCCTAGCCTCCATGAGATTAAGAGTGTGGTCGGAGAGTTTCTGGATCTTTTTTGTGCGGTGGGTCTTGCAAAACTTTGCCCCCACCGCATGGACAGTTTCCACGAGCCTCTCGTTCATATCATCCACTGTAACGCAATCTTCCAGGCACTGAAAACGATTTTGCAACTCGAGCTGGAAGCTTTCGGGGTTTTGGATAAGGGCACGAGATGGACGGAGCGTGGACTTCACCAGACGCGACCTCTCCAGCTTAACGTTCAGGTTCAATGTGCCTCTTACCATTCGGTGATCACTGCCGGTTTTCACCCTAGCGATCACAGAGACATCATTGAACAGCTGTCGTTTGGTCGTCATGATGAAGTCGATCTCATTTTTGGTGGAACCGTCCGGGCTCATCCAGGTCCACTTTCTGTGGGGCCGCTTTTGAAAGAAGGAGTTCATCATAAAGAGTCCCTCCTTCTCCATAAAGTCGGCCAGCTGTTGGCCCCTTTGGTTCCGTTGCCCTATTCCAAATTGCCCCACTACCAGCTCATCGTCTTTTTTCATGCCCAGCTTCGCGTTAAAGTCTCCCATCAACACCGTGTAGTGAGTTTTGGAGGAATGTATGGCTCTTGATATGTCCTCATACATTACCTCCACCTCATCATCAGGATGTGCCGAGGTAGGTGCGTATACCTGTATGATCCTTCAGCGAATACCGTTAATATCGATAATATACATATGTACTATTTGAATCGGATTTCGGGTTATTATTTTTTTGCGCGGAACTCTGATTATTTTTCTAATATTTAAGTAGCCTAAGTTACCAGCTATAACATCAGCTATCTGTCAGTGAAAATCCCGTCAAAATCGGTGCAGCAGTTTCGGAGATTAGCCGGAACAAGCGGACAGACAGACAAAAAATTGTTTTTTTTCTTATAAGTACCGTATATACTCATAAGTATAGAGTAAAAAGCTGTTATTTTGTTATTACAAACAGACACTTCAATTTTATTTGTTTGCATAGATATGTCTGAATCGCTTATCAACAAAGTGGGGTTATAACAATAATGTTTTTTTCAGACTGCATTAAAATTTTCAGAATGCAACATTATTGTTTTAGATAAAATTGGGTAAAGGACGTTCATTAGCTGGGAGTAGTCTTTTTGATGGTAATGCTTTTGTATATTTTATTCTTATACTAGCTGTGCCCCGCGGTTTCACCCGCGGAAAAAGCTGACCCCGATCGATGATATACATTTTATATACCTCTCTATTTTAATCGGATTTTGGGGTTTAATTTTTTTTTTGATCTCTCTTGTTATTTTTATAAAATTTATCCCCTGTTATAATTCAGAAATTCAAAAATGTTTATTATTTTTTTTTATTTGATAAAGTGACGAGACGAGCAAAACGTTGATGGTAAGTGCAACGTCTGCCCATAGCAGATGCTGTATTACTCAGATTTTTTCTGTGTAGCACCACACTGCACCTGCCACCCTGAGACATAAGTTCTTAAGACCTCAAATGCCTCAAATTATACTAGCCCTCAGTGCCCTTCAGACCGAAACACAGTAATGTATGCACGTTACTGCTTCACGGCAGAACAACTGGCCCTGGGGTGAAACCTACCTAGACGTAAATGATTTCACCTATAAAATTTTACCTGAAACATACTTGTAATATATCTAAGGTCCTATCCTCTTTCCTCTTTTCCTTTTTGACCACTGTTATCGGGTCTAGTTGTGTTACTATTGTCACAGTATGCCACGGGCCTCTGACCGGAACCCCTACCTGGCTAGTTTTTTTTATTGGAAGGGATGAGACTAGCAAAACGTTCACCTAATGGTAAGGATGGTGAACTCATATGCCCAGTGATTACACTAGCTCTCAGTGCCCATCAGATCGAAACACAGTAATGTTTGCACACTACTGCTTCACGGCGGAATAACTGGTCCTACATAGACGGATACATGAAAGTTGTTAAGCAACATAGCAATAAACATTCCATGGCTCAAAATTTGAGAAATTTTGAGTAAAAACAAAACTGCTATTTCAATCCAATACTATTTAAATTAGTAGAGTTAGAGCCGTGGTAGCTCAGGAGAGCCGTGGTAGCTCAGGGGCTAGGCGCTCGCTTTAAATTTCATAGTACGCGAGTGACCTGGGTTCGATTCCCGGTGCCGGCACCACTAAAATTGTTAATTGCAATTTTAAGTGCTGATTTACCACGTGCTCGGCGGTGAAGGAAAACATCGTGAGGAAACCTGCATGTCTGAGGAATAAAAAATATTTCGAAGATATGTGAAGTCCGCCAACCCGCATTGGAGCAGCGTGGCGGATTCTTCCTAGCTCCAAAACCCTCTCAGAAATGAGAGGAGGCCTGTGCTCAGTAGTGGGACATTTATAGGCTGAAACTTTACTTTACTTTTTTACTATTTAAATTAAAAGTTACAAGTAATAATTATAATAGTGTTTGTACATACGTACTTCAAGCAGTGATTTATAAACAGAAACTACAACGTTAGTTGAGTTTCTTTAAATTGACAGACGGCCCTATCCGATGAATTTGCCATGGTGTTCAACGGTATAGTTACGCCAATGGCATGTTTTTTTTTTGTGAATGTGTGTATTCAAATAGCCTTAAGGCCTTGGCTGCGTCATAGGTAACTTGGCAACGTATGGCATGTATGATGTCATTATATTATATATATAGTATACACTATATATACAGTAAACACACATCCAGCACGGAATTTTATTAAAATTCACCTTAATCCCACAAGAACCGTGCATTCTTCCGGGATAAAAAGAAATGTTCTGGGTGACACGGCATTTGTTACGAGCAGATGTTGCACTTACCATTAGGTCAATAATTTACTTGTCTCGTCTATCCTTTAAAAAAATAAAAAATATCGAAAGCTATTTTATATTCTCAATATCTTTAAGTAGATATTCTGGACGGGCTGAAATTCTAAATATGACGAGTAAAACGTCTACAGACTTAAATTAGTCAATATTTTGAAACGTTCATTTTCATTTATTAATAAAAAAATATTTAAGTAGCTACTAAGGAAAAATGATAATCAATTGTATACTCGCCCAGTAATTGGTATTTGATTATGCTAATATCGTATTTAGTATCAACGTTTGTAATGTTTCAGTTTATGTGTTAATAACCAATTCAATTTTAAAAGCTAGCGCCGTCAGTCCCGTCGCAGTTTGATACAATTCGATATTTTATGACATACTGTGACTATTTATAATCACAACTGTAAACCCTCTAGAGAATTCAAAACAAAATACAGAAATATACTTTATCTAAAATTTTAAATAAAAAATTGTGCGGCAATATCCCTGTTAAATAATATAAGCAGTTTCAAGAGCAGTGACAGGAGTTTTTCCAGTTTAAATTTTTATAAATATTTTAATACAATTTAAAGCAAAATAGAAAAAGTTTTTTATATGTCAAGTTTGAAATAAAAATTGTGCTGACAATATCCCTGTTATAAAAAGAATAGAAGCAGTTGCCAGAGCAGTGACTGGAGTATATCCAGTTTTCATTTTATTGGTAAGTCTGTAAATGTGCAGACGTTATTAAATTATAAAACACTTTAAAACTGTTTATTTGCTTTTAATTCCAAATCTAAGCACGACTCCTATTCGAGAAGGGCAGCAAACGCTGCATCCAAATTCCACTTTGAGATTTTACTCTCGTACCAAAAGAAGTTTTACTTCAAAAATAGCTTTTTGGTAAAAATTTAGGTGTAGTATCAGTGTCGCTGAGTACTTCGTCTATCGATATCAGATACACATAGCATCAATACAAATAAATAGAAGGTAAGGTGAAACTAGGCTTTTTGGATTTTTTGACTTTCTTGTAAAAGTAAAGTAATAGCCTATAAATATCCCACTGTTACATATACAATACAGGCTTCCTCTCATTTCTGAGAGAATTTTGGAGCCCAGAAGAGTCCGCCACGCTGCTCCGAAGCCAGGACCCGTGGCGCAGACGTCAGATACTCTGAACACTTGGTACTTGTAGGCAAATAAAATGTACTTACTATGCACGCACGTGTCGAAGTCGTTATAATCATCATCATCATCATCTTCATCATTTCAGCCTATTATTAGTCCACTGCTGAGCATAGGACTCCCCCATAGTTTGCCACAAAATTTTGTAGCTCTCATTCTGAGCGGATTTTGCCATAGTTACCACGCTTGGGAGGCGAGTTGGCAACCGCAGTTTATTTATTTAGGTGCTCGGCTCTGTCGACTTTTACGACACTCACGAGATGAGATGGGATGGTAGATTCTCTTAAGCTGTTACCACACGCAGTTATAATAACTACCTTTGAATGGAAATAGTGACTATTATAAGATTTTAGTTGTAAGGATAAAATGGTACATGATGTAACTTAATGGCACAAAGTGTAAATAAATATTTTGCCTTTTTTTATTCAGTATTTTGTGGGAGAAATGTTTTCTTCATTATTTTGTGTATTACATTGATTAAATTTGTTTCTTTTCATTTTAGGAAAGTAATATATTTTTGTTTGTGAAGCTGTTCAATTTAATTCCTTAATTTTGCGAACAAACATATAACTTCTTTTAATTTTATTTTGGTAATCTCAGCTTTTGCTTCTGCTCCTCAAAAATGGCCTTTACAGTTTCGTTTTAAGACTGCGTTTTCAGATTTGACTTTTACTAATTAAAATTAACTCCGGAGTCGTTCAGAAAGATTTGACTGATCTTTTGAAAGGAATTATAAAACACTTTAAATACTTTTTGAATTCGTTAATAAAATGAACTTGTAAAAGTAGAAAGTAAATATCAGGAACCTCTCATTTTCACTTGAAATCGTTTCCTTTAGCAAAAGTACCCTTTACCCTCACATTAAAATCCACATAAAACTAAAGTATTTACATATATACTAACGGATGTATTTACTTTCTGTTTTGAAATTTATTGAGAAAAACAAACAATTGTATACGATCATTACAAAGCAGTTACGCAATTGGGTAAGACTATATGTACAATCCATACCGTTTTCAACATATTGCCATGGAGAACAGAAACAACTATGTGTAGTCAGCAGCAGGTTGACCCTATTTCCGTAGATGTTATGATAAGATCTTTGTATAAAATGAATTAGTTTCGGGAATACCAACTTCCTATCGACCACCAATCGAGGACAATTTTACTTATTATACTTTATCATTTATAATAAAATAGCTATAAATTATAAATTTTCGAAATCCACTGATTTTATATAATGTACTTTTAGTTTATAGGTAGTATTTAAATTTCTAGTTTTAATATATTACTTACTAATTTCTGGTATTTGCTTAATGAGGTACTAAATATGTCTGTGCTACTGAGCTTATCATTGTATAACTGGAACAGACACTTTAAAGGCACCCACAAACAAGCGTTAGTACGGCAGAGACTAGTGTCAAACATGGTATGTGGGTGCACCTCACGTTACCCTCTTGTTACTAGGTATTTTATGTCAACAACAAGATCGACGCAGTCGAACTTGTGGTTATATATGTTATGGAGAGTCATAGCGCCTAGAAGTTTACATCTAGAAGCAAGACACAGCAAACCGTACCTGTCGAGCGATCGAGTATATGACGCACGCGAACGACAACATCTATAATATAGTGCAAGTAGGAATCTGCGTTGCACATGTTCAATTTGTTCAATGTGTTCATTTTAAATGGGATCCCATAAATATAGGGGAAACATATTTCAAATGTGGGCGCGTGAGACTTTTTTATTTATTTTTATTGGATAAAGTGATAAAACGAGCAAAACGTTCACCTGATAATGCATTTGTCATTTCTATTCTTCCCAAGAAAATTTCTGTGTGACACCACACTGTGCCCATCACCCTGAGACATAAGTTCTTAAGTTTCATACGCCCAGTGATTACGTTAGCTCACAGTGCCCTACAAATCAAAACACAGTAATGTTTGCACACTACTGCTTCACGGTAGAATAACTGGTCCTGGGGTGGTACCTACCTAGACGGATTCGTGCATAGGTGAGATATATGGATGATTTTTTAAAATCCTTACTAGATCTCATAACAAATCCGTACATTTTAAAAGCATTGTTGACTATTGTATCAATATGTATATTAAGATGAAGTTGTGAGTAAAGAAAAACACCCAGATAGCAAATCATCAATAGTTTAGTTAACTGAACTACCCCCAGTGCGATTCCGGATGCGAAGCTGAAATCATGCGTTTTTTTTAGTAAAAGTGATAGTGTTACATTTAGAAAGGTTTAGCTGTAGTTTATTGTTGGTAAGTAAAATGTAAAAAGTAAGTAAAAAGTCTATTAAGGTTTTGTTGTAAATTAAGACAGTCTTGTAGACTATGAATTCCAAAGTATATTTAAAGGTCATACGCGTGAAATAGACCCCTGTGGAACGCCAGAAAAAGCTAGAAGTGTGTCAGATTCATAGCCATAGAGCACAACTCTTTGCATCCTATTGGTAACGTACGAAGCAAACCAGCGCAGGAGACTGCCCTTGATGCCATTATAGGCAATTTTGCGAAGAGGGATTTCATGATCTACCTTGTCGAAAGTCTTACGGAAATCAGTGTATACTGAATCGACTTGAACTCGATCATCCATTTGTTTAAATAAATATTATGTATAGAGTAACAAGTAGGTGACAGTTGATCTTCGCTGTACGAATCCATGTTGTTCTTGTATGATTAGAGTATGAACATGTATCAACATGGGATAAAGATGTACATGTACTAGTTTCTCGAAAAGTTTTGACGAGGCAGACAGAATGGATATTGGACGGTAATTTTCCACATCAGATTTGCGTCCACTTTTGTAGATAGGTGTAATGTTGGCTTATTCCCATATATCCTTGCTGAATACGTTTATTAAAAATGAGGCGAGGAGGAATGCAAATAAAACATGCAGTACGTTTTTAGAAAGAAGGGGGGTATTGTATCAGGGCCCGGGCCTTTATTCGCGGAAAGAGATTTTAATTTTTTTCAAACGTTTTCAACTAAGCATGATATAGTGTGAATGCTAGTGTTAATTTGTGAATAGTCTTCGGGTGGTTCACACGAACCACGTCTTTCAATCTCATGTCTTTGTCAAGAGTTGAAGTATCATAAACAGATCGGAAAAAAAATTAAAACATGTTACAAATCGTCTTAAGTGCACAAGAAGACTTATCCTTATAATTTTGGCTTTTTCACACTACCTGCAACTTGGCGACACAACATGTGTTGCGGGTGTGCATTTACGTGTGGGCACGTAAATACGACATATCTATAGCAACATATGTACATATGTGGTAGTATTTTAGGGTGTATCAAAAGTAAATGGTATGTCAAATATGAGCTATCAAAAAACAACGTTACTCAATTTTGTTTTCATAAACAAAAATATTTAGTAGCATGTTTAGTGTTTAATTATGGTAGAAACTGCTTACAATTGTAAACGACTAAGTACTGTGGTGTTCTTATCTTTTTTTATTAATTAAAGTTACGTAAACCTGAGACATCAGGTGCAGGATTTACACTAGCTCTAAGTGCCCTTCAGACCGAAATATAGTAATGTGAGCTGCACCCCAGTGCCAGTTATTCTGCCGTGAAGCAGTAGTGTGCAAACATTACTGTGTTTCGGTTTGAAGGGCACTGCTAGCTAGCTTAATCACAGGGTATATGAGACTTAAGAACTGATGTGTCAGGGTGATGGGCACAATGACGTTACACACAGAAATGTTCTCGGTGACACAGCATTTGTTATGGGCAGACGTTGCACTTACCATCACGTGAACTTTTTTCTCGTTTCATCACTTTATACAAGAAAAAAAAAACTCAAGTAGTGGGATATTTAAGTACTGACATAAGCAATATTGTTAATTGTAATTTAAATATTAGGTTTTACTAAGGATATACTGAAAGATGCTTTAATGCGCTCTTAAAATCGCGGTTCCATGGCTCAGTACGTATCTACCCTGATGGATGATAAATAAAACGAAAAACGGTGTTCATATTTTCGCCCAAAAGAATATAGCAGTCAATATTAATCAGTGTTAAAAATATTGAACATTGGACACTTTGGATAATAGGCGTTCACGCCTGCCAAATTTTATCGCTGTCAGAATTGAAATGTTACTAGAAATTTTGTATTTTTACACTGTGTGATGTATTATTTTTATAGAATAGAATAGAATAGAAATATTTTTTATTCAGTATAGATCATTTACATAATACTTATTGAACGTATTTTTTAAGCTACTCTGGTTCGCAAAGAAATGCCTCTGTCCTGGAAAGAACCAGTAAGAAACCCAGCAGGATTATTTTTTCAGTTATTTTAAAAATACTATACAATTACAGCAGTTATTGTTATTAACTTACAATATCAACATTTACATATTTTTTTGCCACTAACTGCATGGCACTGCATTTTTGGGAATTGTAGTTTGGAGCGATGAATTTATCTTTATTCATAATGTTTTGCAAGGTACATAAGTTATTTTTTGTCGGTCATTCACGGCATTCGCATTGTTAGAATTTTACGCTACCGTGGCACTTTAGTTAGTACTTAACGTTACAGTCTGCGTATCAAGTTCATTAATATAACAGATGAGCACTATTTAAAAAAAATGTATCTCGTACCTAATAAGCTTGTACTTGTAATACAATGTATGTAAACTGTGTTCGGTTCTGAACGACAATCAGCCTATGAATCTGAACGCTGCAAGGCGGAATATTATTTAATTTGTTTGCTGCTTTCTTTGATAATTATTTTATATTATTTGTATTAATTTTTACAAACATGCTTATGCGAATTTAAGTGTTTCATAAGTTTCTCTTGGATGCCATCATCCGTACTTGTTCAAATTTATACGGTACACCTAATTACTCGCGTTAAAATCGTTAAAATTGGTTTATAAACAAAGAAATGATGCCTGAACAGACAAAAAAAATATATACAGACGAATTGAGAACCTCTTCCTTTTTTTAAGTCGGTTAAATATATGTGCTATAGACGCCAGCAGGATTTTCTATAAAAGTTTCAGCCTATAAATGTCCCACTGCTGAGCACAGGCCTCCTCTCATTTCTGAGAGGGTTTAGGAGCTAGGAAGAATCCGTCACGCTGCTCCAATGCGGGTTGGCGGACTTCACATGTCTTCGAAATATTTCTATTCCTCGGACATGCAGGTTTCCTCACGATGTTTTCCTTCACCGCCAAGCACGTGGTAAATCAGCACTTAAAATTGTAGAACAATTTTAGAGGTGCTGGCACCAGGGATCGAACCTAGGTTACTCGCTTACTATGAAATTAAAAGCGAGCACCAGGCCCCTGAGCTACTTTCTATAGCATGTTTTAAATTACATTGTAACATTAACTGTTCAGCTTTGCTCATTAGACCGAGTGTGTCTTTAGCGAGATTGGAACTATTGCATCTAGAACAGTGCAAGTTTCGGATCAGTGACATGTTTCATTTGGAACATTTGGAACACCGTATCAGAATACCTTATTAGTATTAATGATCCAATCACAGACAACAAATGCCTTGGATTTCGTTCATAGTTCACGAACATCAGTGACCGCCTCACAGTCGAAATGATCGAGTTTCAAATGAAACATTTGTATTGACTCAAGTGTTTCGGAACATTCGGATCACATTGATGTTTCGGAACAGTAAACCGGTTCACTAAAGAGCTACACACGCCTACTTCTCATGCCTGGGCGGTTCTCACCGCCCAGAGTTACCGACACACAAGTCGACAGTCCGAATGGACGCGCGCAGCCTCCTTCGGACGGTCAGTAGACGACTTAAAATGTTTAAGATTTTCGAAATCGCGAAAGCACGCAGCGAACGCGACACAGTCCGAACTTCGAGGGTTTTGTAGGAGTTTTTATTTATTTATTTATTTATGTTTGGGTCAAACCAAACCTGGCACACGGCCCCTGGCCCGCGAGCACAGTATCCGATGAAGCTGTAAAAGCCGAGACGGCTAACAGCAATTACATCACCGAAAATATATATATCTCATGCCTATTTCGTCTCACCTACTTACGCCTCTGTTTTAACGTAACGTAGTTATATAATGATTGCTAATATTTACGCGATTCTTACACATTTAATAAAACAAATTTTACGGAATTTATCGCGTTTGAAATTTAAACAATTTATTACCTGCTGTTTTGAGTGCTTTACATCACCCATGGTCACGAGGGGACTGAGGTGACAGATGTCGCGAAGTCATAGTTAATCCGGGATATCTTCAGCTTTTAATTATTATTTTTGGTCTGATCTACGCAAAATGAGCTTACAGTGTCTTGAAGTCTTACAGTCGTATGCTTGTTTTTTAATTTAATCTTATTAATTATAGGATCCCAAGCCGGTGGTAGTACCCTACCATCTTCTCTATTAAAATTATGTTCACACATAGCTAGACTAGCTCGACGTGAAGCATCGACGCTCAAGGAAGTTTGCAGTACGTGACCATGTTCTAGATAACCCCAACCATTACATCAGATTTGACAGACCACAAATGAAACACCGAAACCTACTAAGGATAATTCGCGAGGCTATTGAAATTAAAAAAAAACATCCTAATTTCAATGGAAAAGATGGTATGTAGGACTTCCAGACAGTGTAAGCTCGTTTTGCGCAGAACGGACTAAAAATAATAATAAAAAGCTGAAGGATTAACTATAACATCGCGATATCTGTCACCTCAGTTCCCCCGTGACCATGGGTGCTGTAAAGCACTAGAAACGTCGGGTTATAAATATTTTAAAAATTAACCGCGATGAAATCCGTAAAATTAGTTTTATTAACGTAAAAAAGAACAGAAGAACCGCTCGACATAATGTTAATTAAAGCACTTTCACCACCTAGGAACGGCGGGGAAATCCAATTACGTCACGATTACATTTCGACGAATATTTCTTATGAAACATGTAAATCAATGGAAAATAAAATAAGGTCGTGTTACTTATTAACCACGTGGCAGTACATTTATCTTAGAAATGAAACTTATCTCTATTCGTCCGGTAACAAATAACAAACGTATCTATTACAAATGGACGCTACAGGGGACTGCTTGGTGACCGAGAGGCGCCAAAAGCGGCGCCAATTTTACCGCACTAGTTGTATTATTATTCATGGGCGTGTAAGTATTTCCCCGTCAATAGGTATGGCATCATTACTATTTCCCCGATCTCCCCAATTTTAAACCAGTTTTCAGCAAAGTTCTAGTTTTTTTTTTAATTTGGAAAATATTTCGGAAGGCTACATTTGCCTCAACTAAATGTGATATTACGGAGATATTTTGTAAACATTATGTCGGGATAGTAAGTATAATACTATCTTGCCTTCAAAATATTCCGGGGACATGCGGTCCAAAACTATCAATCACAAAGATAAATGGTTTCCGGTTTCATTGGTTTTTCACATATATTTTAATCAATCTTATACAACAGTACTATTTGTATTATTAGGAAAATATGCTTTACGTAATTTATTACATTTGGATGAAGACTTTACCGTTTACTGTCGTCATATTTCATTTACAACTTATAATGACCGAAACACTGAAGCATTAATTAACGCTTTCTTCGTGTTTCATTTAGATTTATTCTGTTGTTTTTTTATGTAATTTTAAGTGAGAGTAAACAAGCACACCGTTCATCTTATGGTAAGTGGTCACTGAGGCACAAAGAAAACTTAATGAAACAAACTACAATTTGTTACTCCTGAGGACTATGATGTTTGATAGATAAGATGTCCTCTGGGAGCGTAATCCGCACTTGCTTTTTAACTAAACAATTTAGGATCGGAAATAATTGCTTGTAAATTTTAACAATCAAAGTAATTGCAAAATGGCTTAGCCCTAGGCTTAGTTGTTTGTAATAATTTAAAAAATCGTTCGTAATTCTTATTTTAAAATTTTCTAGCTCTATCGTGTGGAACGATGAATGTCATAACTAGGTTTTTAAAAGTCGGAGGTTTTCAAGTTGACCCGAATATTTTTTTAGTATGATTATACATAACTTTTATTTATGAACCTATCTTAATGGTTCTTTTTTTATTAGGGGGTACCGTAAGGGTATATTTTGGTCAAGTTCTGGTGATGGGAGCCATGAGAAATCATCAATCTCTTAAATTCGCATTAGTATGTTTGGAGCTGCTGCGTTAAAATCGATTTTTTAATAAAATAATTACATTTCATATTTTTGGTGGATATTACATGGATGTGGATACGAAATATTCAGTATTTACAGGCAATCACTTTTATTAAACATCAATGAGACGTACTTGTATATAAATTATGAAGTTTACATATATACAGTTACGCTTTTTTCTCATATAAGGGGTAGGCAGAGACCAGACAAGCAGCCAAAAATATTTACTGAAATATACAAAACCAACCACAATGAAAACCTGCTTGGTTTTTATTTTTCTTCGCCAAATTTTTTCATATATTATGTGAATAAGTTCATTCATGTATAAGCTTCGTCTTAATACTTATATATATATGTATATATATATATATGCTATCTGCAGAAGACCAGTATGGGTGAGGTTAACGCTGTTAGCCTTCTTGACTTTTACAGCTTTCGGAGGACCAGCGTCGAGGTCCTCTGGCATTACCACGACATTAAGCTGAACGTTTACCTAAAAATATATTACTGAATAATTTTCTTTATTTCAATTTTACAAAATATTTTAGGTTAATTTTAGAAATGTCCATAATTTATCTGTATCAAAATAAACATCAACAAATTGTGGTAACGAGGCAACACGAAATAATTTTGCTTTTGTTGTTGGTTAAATAGGATTCTGTTATTTACTTGTCCGTTAAGACTTTTTTAATTATCACATTATTCATAATTACATTTTGTAAAATATAATGTAAAATGTTATTATACAAATGATTAAAACGCGCTAATCATTTAGAAGTAACAAACGGCTACGGTTTTTTCGTTTATTTTTTTGTCCTAATTACTTACTTTTTACACTTTGTGATAAAAGATTATTTTAACTAGTATTTCTCCGATATTGGGTTTTCGTTAACAAATATAATTAATGCATTCAAACACTCAAACTCGGATCACCTATGTATCGTAGGTTCCTACTCGTATGTCATGATTGTCGCGATTACGGCAAATACTCCATTGCGCAGCCGTGGATTATTAACAGGCTGAATATGATCACGACGATGACAATGACGACGATGGTTAATATATTCTGTAATCATAATTTGGATATATGTATACAACACCTGGTGCTGTTAAATATATTTCATCTATAAATGTTTTAAAATGTGACTTACTAGCCCTTAACCTTTTAGAAACTTAAGTGATCGCTGCCGCACATGAACATCCGCAATACCAAGGTAGTTGCCAGCCTTATACAAAGGAATAAGCTCTTTTCTTGAAAGTCCCTAATACGTATCGGTCTGGAAATATCGCTGACGTCAAAATCTCCACAAAGCGACTGTGAGTAGCAGAAACTTTTTTTATTGGATAAAGTCACGAAACGAGCATAGCGCTCACCTGATGGAAAGTGCAACATCTGCCCATAACAAATGCTGTGTCGTTGACGATTGGAGCGGCTCTTCGTCGAGATGAGAACAGTACTCCATGTGGGGCCGAACTTTCGCGTTGTAAAGCTGCAAGCGATGGGACGGCATGAAATACTGTTGCACTCTACTGAGTATGCCAACCTTTTTAGGCGCCATTTTTGACTACCTCTCCAAGTGACCGCGGAACTGAACGTCACTCGATATGTCAGCGCCAAGGCAAATACTGGCAAAAGCAACAAAAGGAGTAAATGAATTTCTTTTAGCCGTAAATGCACTAGGCGTCTGGAACTACGGTGGTCAATTTGCTTATGTGTTTTTACCGGTGACGGGAACCACCGCAGTGCCACATATTCTGCTGTTAAGCAGTAATGTGCATACATTACTGTGTTTTGGTATGACGGGCACTGTAAACTAGAGTAATTAGATGGCATATGAGAATTTTGGCATATGAAAATTAAATTGATTACCACGCGTGGCCATTACGGAAAATCCTTAGAACTCTACTAATTTGCAACATATCATTGATATGCAGAAGAAACAGGATTCACAAGCTTGGAGACCGAGCATGTACCATCAACTACGACTTTGACTCTATGGTCTGTGAGAAAACTGGTATTTTAATACTAAGTATATTATTATATATACTTTTAAGATCAAACCTATTACCTATGTATATTATCTGCTATTAACGGGGACTAATATACTCACTCTGTTTTATATTTATTTATAGATAGATGAAATCTTATTAGATTTTATACAATCAAAAATCAAAATCATTACGGAATGTCTGGAAAAGATAGATCTATATTAATTTTGTTATTAGAGCATGAATTATGTTAAAAGCCGATGAAACTCGTGATTTGTATTACTTAACGCCCACTATTGATACCGAAAAGGGCTTGGCAGATATAAATATCAATGATAGGAACTTTACTTTCAGTAAATTACGAAACGGACAAACACATATCAATCCAAACTGATTACATTTTCAGTAGTTATTTCGCACAATAACTGACCCTGCTTCACGGCATAATAACTGATCCTGAGGTGGTACCTACCTGGACGGATTCCTACATAGGATTCCTACCACCAAACATGCTACGCGGTCGGTGCGTAGCATGTTTGGTGGTAGGTGCCGTGTGGTAGCGGCTTAAGAGAATTTACCACCCCATCTCATCCCGTGGGTGTCGTAAAAGTCGAGAGAAGGAAAATTTAAACCAGATGATGGACAGCAGCATCTTCCTGGGTATCAGAATAAATAAACTACGGTTGTCAACTCGTCTGCCAAGCGTGGCACCTATGGCAAAATTCCCCTCACCAACCAATGTTCAGCAGTGGACTAGTGATAGGCTGAAATGATGATGATGAATCCTACCACCCGCTTCCACTGTTTCCGACAACTCAATTGATACGAGATATTAAATCACGAAATATATTATTAAAAGTTATGGTTTCAAACATATGAAATACTAAAATTTCTTAAAACTATCTTATTTATCCCTGTAGCTAAGCTGTTAGTTTCAACAGCTTCAATTCCCACAAGAGACAATATTCTACAGATAGTTGTACTGGGTCAAGATGTTTGAAAATATGTTATTTACATCCATCGGCGACGCGTGTCCTAGTGGTTAGAGTGCCTGACTACCACGCCGCAGTTCCTGGGTCTGATTGTGTTGGATTGTATTTTGTGATACTGGATTCTAGCCTGCGTCGGATATTATTGAATGAGTTTTACATCGGGCACGAATAAGTTCGAACCAGTGAGTGTTTGCGCGTACAATGTAAATTGTGGCACTATAATATCTCCTCCGCAGTTGATAACTTCCGACAGAAGCCTGTAATTGTCACCGTGGTTGTAAATCGGCCTGAAGGACATAACTTATGCCTGTTAACCGTCCATGATACAATGGAAATCCCAGTTCGGAGCAGTGTTTTTAAAATAAAAAATTTGAGGACTCATGGTTTTAAACGTTATTTTAACAGTTGGCTCTTTTTCCTCATTAACTCTAATTTCTTAATAATCCTACCAGCTGTATACATTGTAGGCTCTCCTTCCGTTCAGCCTATCACAAGTCCACCGCTGAACATAGGCCTCTCCCATCGATTGCCACAAAACACGTAAGTTTGTAGCATTTTGTGAGGAAGGCCATAGTTGCCACGCGTGGCAGGTAGGTTGGCATTCGCAGTTTAATTGTTCACATATTTCAGGAAGATGCTGCTGCCCATCTCCTGGTTCTCATTTTCCCTCTGTCGACTTTTACGACCACGGAACGAGATGAGGTGGTAGATTCTCTTAAGCCGCCACATTGTAGGCCACATACGCTTAAATTCAGACTGAAGTTGAACTAAAAACTGTAAAATTTTGATATTCTACTGACAACGGTTATCTCATCAGGACTTAACGTTTATCAATGGATTATCAGCTTTACCATCGTTGAAAAAGCTAAGGATAAAATATTATGCAGATAATACAGGTCTGAGTCCAATTAACATCTATATATAGAAATGCTTCGTGTAGTCGCACAACGACTCGCTCACTCGTACGGCTGTGTGTGGTAGAGTCACACAATCACTTGATAATATCGTTTTGTCGAGCGTAACACGCGCCGTGTTATCGACTTTGATGTGTTTTGCCTATTGTTAGTGCTGTAGTAGTGTAGGACATTTGATGGTGGCGGATTCTTCCTAGCTACAAAACCCTCTCAGAAATGAGAGGACGCCTGTGCTTAGCAGTGGGACATTTATAGGCTAAAACGTTGTTTCTCTCCAATACCGTAACAGATTTCCGCAAAGTTACAATAATGAGCTATCTTAATACGTTACACAAAAACTTACAGGTTGAAAATTACTGCCACCGTCAATAAACAATACAATAAAATATATAATAAAAATTCTTCAATATTTGCTTAAAAAGACGACATATACATTATATTCGTAGTAAGAGGAAGATGTTGGCGTGAATTATATCTTTGTTGAGCGGACCTCATGTGTAAGAGCAATAGCCATATTGTTTAGGGTACGAGTACTATATTGTAGCCGTTGGACTATAGTCCTAATCCAAGCATTTCAGCACAGTTAAGAGGAATAGTTATTAGTATTGTTAATAGCATTATTGTTATTCTTTTTAAATTGAAATTGTAAAGTATATAATTTATGGACAACATCACAATTAACATCAATGTCCATTAAATGACTGATGAATACGAAATTTACTTAAATATAACTTAATATACTCGTAGCTTCACAATGACGGATTTTTAACTAAAAATATAGCTGCTAACGTAACTGAAAGTCAACACATATACGGAACACACAATAAAGCAGTATAATCCATATGTTATTTTCTACAAACAAATCTTTTTGTCAAATGTTATAAGAAATTTTAGTCAACACGCACTGCCTTTACGCACTTCCAATTTATTTAAAATGTCCGTGGAGAGACATTCTCGAGTTATGCGGCTCGTCTTCATGTTCGTCTTAATCCATTCGTCTATTTTGAAAACCATCTCACTAGATTGCTTTAGTAACATATATGTTGCGTAAAAATACATTAAATGATATAATTACAATAAATGTTACAGAGAGGTGTTGCGAGAAACAGAAAGAGAGAGACAGAGAGAGTATTGGGATAATCTTTTTGTGCGAGAGTATGTAGTGAATTCTACAAAAAATATTTCTGTACGTATATTTATTTTCAGAAATATCTCGCCGTGTCCGCTACACGTCTCGCCCTTTGGGTCATGAATATGTGAATTATGGGAATTTGAATAAAAATATCTCATGATATCTATCCTTCGTATGTCTTTACATACAGTATCATATGCAATGACTGGTATCAGCGTTAGGTGCTAGGCGTCTGGAACTATGGTGGTCACTTTGCTTATGTGTTTTACCGATGACGCAGTGCCACTTACTCTGCCGTCAAGCAGCAATGTGCATACATAACTGTGTTTTGGTCTGCCGAGAATTAAGAACCTATGTATCAGGGTACGGAACTGTACAGTTGAATGTTCTGGGTGTCACAGCAACTGTGCGGATATAACTCTTACTCTGCACTTGCATACCCACAGGTTATTAAATGTATGATGTAATTATAAATGACATTATGTAATATGGCAATGAAAAAAAGAAAGACCCCTAGTTTCTTGCTGGTTCTTCTCTGCGAATGTCTTATTTTTTTGAACCGGTGTAGATTTTGACGTTCATAAGAGCTTTATACAAGCCTAAACTGAATAAAGAAATTTTGACTTGACTTGACTTGTTATTGTTTTGTCACTTTCTTGTATAATAAAATGAATTCCAAGCGTGGCCATTACGGAAAATCTTTAGAGCTCGGGAGAGGCAGTATCCAACAGTGAATTGTTTACAAATTGACAATGATGACAACTAATATTTCCTTTTAAACTGAATACCTATGCTTTGTATCTACGAAAAGTACGTAACTGTACTTTTCGTACATTCAAAGTCACGCCTGTTTCCATAGGGGTAGGTAGAGGCCACATCTTTTCACTTGCTACGATCCTGACAAACATCTTTCGCTTTTTCTTCTATCATGTGCGGACAAGCAGTGTGTTGTATCTACAACTATATAACATATAAAGTCAAATTTAGAAAGGGTTTTGAAATATTTAATTTCCTTTCATTAGCGCTATTCAAATAGTAATCAATCGTTTGAAGAAATTTGCTATATATAGGCTGCATGTTTGCTTTAAACTTTGTGGGACGTGCATACAACAACCTTTCACATTTGTCCCTTAACTATTTGTAAATATAAAAGTTTACGTAGTAGATCCAAGCTATAGCTGTGTAAAGCTGCAGACGTTGTATTTTTTTCTTCGGTGTTAGTAATTACATACTCAAGATACACAAGAAATAATTTATGGTCCTAAGTTCTTTCGTTCATTTTTATAAATATCTTTAAATTTTTATATTATTACTAAATATTATTTAATCCAAAAAACCGACTTCAACGCAACACAGAAAAACAGTTTCATGATTTTCTCGTAGATCTTATCATCAGAACTTGACCAAATTTGTATGGTACCAACCTCGATTATAACCAATTCAACTAAAAAATCATTGAAATCGGTTCACACATTGGCGAAGATATCGCGCACAAAAATAAATATTCAGTCGAATTGAAAACCTCCTTCTTTTTTTGAAATCGGTTAAAATGCGTGGTTAATGGTGACAAACGAGCCTGGTTCATCTAATGATAGGTGGTTTCTGACGAAGTTACACATTAAATCTAACATTGGTGAAGAAACTAGGTAGGTAAGAAAGTGTTTTTGTGTAAGAAAGTGTTCTTGTGTAGGTAAGAAAATGCAGTGGCATTGGATTAAGATATCCATCTTAATTCGTCGCTAACTTGTGCGTTATGGCGCAGCTTTACATTGCTAAGCTGTGAGAGTGTGGTTCATCCCTGATCGAGCAATAGTGGAACCGTAACAGCGTGTAGTTATTATTTATGTATGTGTTATGATATTATTTATGTGTTATTTATAACCTAAGCAGTAACTTAGTACTAACTAACTTCATCTTTATCACTTACGGCTTCATATTGTTGTAATCGATATTTTGTTGAACAAGTTTTATGTTTACGTGTGATAGATAGATTCTCCGATTTTGTTATAGACCAATAATAATAGTAATAACTAATATAAGGAAAACCCATATCGTGCTAGGAGGAAATGTATAAATAAGTTCGAAACGATTACTTATTAATTATTACAAATAAATTAATTACTTTATGCTTTTAAATCAAATTAATAATTAATTAATAAACCTGTTTATTTAATTATCGTAAACTGAAATTTATATAGGTGCTATAAATGTAACGGATGGATAGAATTCTTAACAAATAAATCATTATTCTAAGTCTGTTTATGTACTTTGACATTTAACTCACTTGTGAAATTGCAAAAGCCCAAGTAATCCGTCAACCTTCAGAATTATAAACAAAGATAGCTTCGGCATAAATAATCTACGAGCGAATAGTAAGTGACAAATATAATATAATTAAATCTGAGAGAAATTAAGAGTTGTAGGCTGAAGATATAATACGATTACTAGTAACACTGAGTGTTATTTGGTTGATTCAGATTAAAATTCACACATGAATCACTTTAAACGCATGACATTGGCGCAATGAGCACCATTATGAGAATAAATTATAAGCAAAAATTAAAACAGAAAAATGTTTCCGTGTAGGACAAGATATTACTATTCTCGCATAAGCAAAAATTATATTGCGTGCTTGCTTTGTGGTTATAAAAATACTAAAAGGAAAATACTAATATTTACTAACGTATTATTTTCGAAAGTAAACATTAATCTTTTAATGGGCCTTAGTCGTTCATCCGTATGTTATGTTATGATGTTCTTAGTTTTTAATTTTAGACTTTGTTAGTGTTAGAATATAACAGAAAAATTTATTCAGAATTTTATCGTTGCAAACATACATCTCGACGGTTGGTAGATTGGCGTGTACTTGTTTTTATCCAGAAAGTAACTCTTTCTGTCCCTCTGTCTGTTTATTACCTTTTCACGGCTCAACCGTTGAACCGATCTTGATGAAATTCGGCATAGATATAACTTGCATCCTGGGAACGGAGATAGGATACTTTTTATCCCGAAATATCAAATAGTTTCTACGGGATTTAAAAAAAAAGCTTTATCGACGCGGACGTAGTCGCGGGCTTCAGCTGGTGTTATAAGAATATGAGTACTATCTTTGCGTCAATTTTATTTTTAGTTAACTTTGTGTAGTAATAGAAGAAGTCACCTTACTTTAACGCTAATATTAGCGTGCAGCCGCACCAGAGTGTAAAAGTAGTTTTATGAACATATTGGTTAATGAATGTCTGTTTTGTGTACTTTTTCATTGTTATAATCTTATTTCTTTATACTTTTAAAGAATTTCTGTGTTATTGTGTATGAGTATATGTGTTAATTTCTAATGTGTTTAGTTGCGTAAAAGCAATTGAGGTTTATTCTTAAAATCTTTTGGAATGTCGTATATTAAACTTTAGCAGAAATTAAAGGATTTATTTTCGGCAAGTGGACATATTTATTAAAGAAAGTAGCACTTTTCGGAATGAGTGTGGAACTTCTGAGGTGCAAGGCTTTCGGTACTGCAATCGTCAATCACCAAATATATCAGTTCCACTACTGGGTCGTTCATCTCTCAAATTCCATGAGTGTTGTTTTCTCAAATATTGATTTTCTTTCGATGTCATTCTTTACTACCGAAGACGTGATGGTGACGGGGTAGATAGTGGCGTTTAGATGCGATTATTTAATTTTATAAGAATACATTTTTTGTGTATTTTCATCATCATTTCATTAATACCCAGAAGTTAGGTTCTGCAAGGACTTTAAGGCATAAATAAAAATGCATTTATTCCATATGAATATGCTTTTTATTAAAAGTAATAAAGCATATTTTTTATCAAATTAGTTAAATTTTGTGATGTTTTGAAGAAATTACCATTTGTTGAAAGTTTCGCTTCTTTTGTCTAGTTACCTTTTATTTGATAGCAGCGGTCCTTCAGTTTTAAAATCTTTGATTTAACCTCCATTGTAATTGTCATTTAGATTACGAAGTAAAAATTAAAGTTCAATAATTTCAAACAAATAATTAACAAAATCTTTCTAGATGCAAAAAAACAATAACACGTTCTGATCGTCCTTTGTCCGATAACGTACTACAGAATATTTAGGTCCCCCTATACTTACTTTAGTATGGATGTGGCTCTTGGACAGCTACCGCGAGCGAGGGGATCCCCGCTCACTGTCTCTGGCCACCTACGTTAACCGCGTGACAAGTGAATAACCCCGTGGACGGAAATCGAAACAATTGACGTATATTTGAGGAATAGTGTCAAAAAATTGTTTGACGTAACTCGAAACAACCTAAGTCGAAACGACGTAACTCGAGGGCTACCAGTACATGTTTTAGGCAGTACAGTTACGTTAGGTAAATGAAAATATAGAGTCATAATAAAATACATTTTACTAACCTATTGTATGGTATAAGGCATACTGCTCGTTCTTGTGTTATACATAAGCGACTATTACTAAATTCAGGCCTCCTCTCATTTTTGAAAATTGGAATTGGAGAGAGACATACCACGCTGCTCCAGTGCAGGCTTAGTTTAGTTTTGTTTTGCAGTTTAGTTTTACTGGTGGTAGGATTCCTATGCAGGAATCCGTCTAGGTAGGTACCATCCCAGGGCCAGTTATTCTGAAGTGAAGCAGTAGTGTGCAAACATTACTGTGTTTCGGTTTGTAAGGCACTGTGAGCTAGCGTAATCACTGGGCATTTGAGACTTAAGTACTGATGTCTCAGGGTGACGGGCGTAGTGTGGTGTCACACAGAAATATTCTGGGTGACACAGCATTTGTTGTGGGCGGACGTTGCACTTGCGTTTTGCTCGTTTCGTTACTTTTTTCAATAAAAAAAAGGCCAGCAGACTTTACATTTTTAATTTTTAAGAGCTTTACCTTTACTGCTGGGTAGGTCAATCTACATTTTAGTGACGGACCAATCGTCTCGAGCCCTTTTAGTGAACTTATTATTTAACATTTTGTCATTAAAAATTGTTACTACATCATCGGAGACCGAACAGTGTCCGAATAAACTCTAATAACACTGACGAAACGATATCGTTTTACAAACGGTTTGGTACAAACGTCCTAGCAATTTGGCTTATTCTCGTGTTTATTGGTATAATTCGACCCAACCAACCGTGAAGCTAAACCTATATGGAACCTACACTGCGCTAACTTGACCTACAATCTAATTTTTTTAAAGAATATTGTCATTCTCGCAAAGTCACACCTTTTTCCCATATAAAATGTAGACAGAGGTCACTCACACACACTTGCCGTGTGGTGTCGGCTTAAGAGAATCTACCACCCCATTTCATCCCGTGGGTGTCGTATATATCGACAGAAGGAAACTTAAAACCAGAAGATAGGCATCTTCCTGGAACATCTGAATAAATAAACTGCGGTTGCCAACCCATCATTGCATATTATGGTGTTGTTCTGCACAAAGAAAGTCTGTCCTTACTACGTACAATGCCTTAGTCGCCTCTTACGACACCTCGGCAGTAAATAGGTAGATAGAATTCACTATAGTATTGCGATCATCAATCCGCCGGCCAAGCGTGGAGATAACGACAAATCCTTCTTTCTTGGCATATGCCCAGACGTGGACTATAAACGGACTGAATAACGGAAGAAGAATAGCTGGTTGTACTCCTAGTTTTCTAAAATCAATTTTTAGGAAATTTTAAATATCTTAAACAGTTTTAAACTTAGTTATTATACTAAACTCCGATAAAACTTTATACATAATATAAGAAGACACGGAATTATTTTTATTTTTGATCAATAGTTTATAAGATGTGTTTGTAACTTTAAACTGTAAGCTTTTAGTAACTTTACACTAACAAAGAAAAAACGAAAATAAAATGCGTTCCTGTAACTCGAGGAGGTGAAACGACAGGTGTCTTTCCCAGATTAATGGTGGTGTAAGAATTGAAAGCATTGTGATAAAAATAACCACAATGCTGGATTTTCGAGTTTTTTTTTTTATTTTGTATTTGGGAGACATTCGATATTTATAGTACAGATATAACAAATTTATAATCATAAAACATACATCAATAAAGTTTTCAATCAATACGTTAGTTATACATAAATAAGTAGAGCAATTTAAACTAATCCGAGCACGCTACACAATGCACGTGAACACAGTTTAAGAAAGAAAGCGTAAAAATAATAAGAAAAAAAAAAGATAAAAGCACATTATTATTTAAGGATAAAAACAAGTCAAACAATCAACTAAATAATGTGTCGTAGAGCCCGTTTGACGTTCCGCTTATATGCATTGATTAGGCATCTAAATATTTTTAGTTTTTGTAGAAATTTCAAGAACGATTAAGAAAGATGTGGCTGGCGGATTTTCTTTTGGTAAGCGGAACGTAGAACAGTGACCTGCTGCGGGAATTAATATGAGGGCAACTAAAATTTACTTTACTAAGTAAGAAGGGTGAACTAATTTAGCTATTTAGTAGCTTAAATAAAAACATTTGGTCTTTTTCAATGCGTTTGTATTTAAGAGGAGTCGTAACAGATATGAGGTTGTATCTATATTTAATATGCCTCAGATATAAATTATGAATACTTTCAAGTTTTTTTGGAGAGTCTTATATTGCGGGTACTAATCGACCGATCCATATTAAATAATCGATCTGACGTATGGGAAATCTCTGCTAGCTCTGATAAGGCATTGGATATAATGTAATTTAAGCGATGGTTAATTTGCTGTCCAATATCAAGGTCTCTTGTCTCAGTTACACGTGTGATAAGTAATTGTCAAATTTTTAATTCTAATTTTATACACTTGGGGCTCTTATAAAAGACATAATGTTTCTGTGATTAGAAAAATATACACGGTGCTAATAAATTGGGTCATTTGCTAGCGTCTCAGAAACTAAATAAAACAGTGATTGAGTACATAGTTTCAAATATATGGAAAGTGTGGTAATATCTGGGCGCAATTTTGTTACTTTTCCATCATCGTCATCAGTAGTTAAAAGTCCTCTGATGTACCCGTAGACCTATTTCCACAAGATATAAAAAGTACCTGAGTAAAGATAATTTTATCTTTAACTTTACACGAATCAGAGTTACCAATGTAACTTAATAAGCAAAACTGTGTCATAGAATTACATATTAAATAGTGATTGGTTTATAAATTAAGCGGAATTATATATTATACATTATTGTGGTTAAGATATACGTAGAAATAGTTTAAAAGACTATGAGTTGTACATGTGTTGCTTATTCAAATATATATTATTAATATTAATCACCAAATTTCTAATAATTTAAAAACATAACATTGTTTAAGCACTATTATATACTGCTATTGTTCTATATTAGTATCGATAAGAATAATCTATTGTTATAGGAATAAAAACTATATGCATAAAGAGAGAAAGAAAGGCATTCATTGACAGATCACAAAGAGACAACACACACAAATTACTACACATACGAATAAAAGAGACTAAATTTATAAAAAACAAATAAATTCAAAAATATGAGAACTTGAAAATATAAATAGATGATGAATATAAATGAAGAATTGCTGCGCATCGTTCGGGAACTGCGTCACTATCTTCTTGTCGAGTATACCTCAATGCCTCAAGTTTTCAACCAGTGCGTGTTGCCAGTGATGACTTGCGTGCGACCTAGATGACCTACGTGGTTTTTCACTGCAGGCCGCACGAGGAAGCTCAGAGTCACTCAGCGAGCTATGGAAATGGCTATGCTCGGAGTTTCTCTGCGAGATAGAATCCTTAACGAGGATATCCGTAGCAAAACCAGAGTAACGGGCCGTAGCCCTAAGGATTATCAAGCTGTGGCAATGGGCTGGCCATATAGCTCGTAGAACCGATAACCGTTTGGGAAGAAAGGTTCTGGAGTGCCAACCTGCGCGGTTTTGCGGGAAGTCAATGGATGCAGGTGGTCCAGAACCGTTTTTTGTGACAATCTATAGGGGAGACCTATGCTAAACAGCGGACTAAGATAGACCATTATTATGATAGTTATTATTATAAATACTTATTTTCAACAATCAACAATTTAATTTTCGTTTCAAAAATTACAATCAAATTGTTGAAAATAATTGACTAACTTTTGACTTTTTTTCAGTCGAGTCCATGTCCTATTATTTGTTATCTGGTTGAAATTTTAATTAAATTGATTCAATGAAGAATGTAACTAGTAGTAGAATTCCTATGCAGGAATCCATCTGGGTATTACCATACCATACCACCATACCATACAGTGTCAACTGACACACACTTTTGCACAACGACTGCGTAGCTATTCTGCCGAGGAGCAGAAAGAAGTGTGTGTACATATACAAAAATTACTATTTTTCGGCTAGATCTGAGTGCCCTTAAAACCGAACGACAGTAATGTTGCAAACACACTACTGCTTCATGGCAGAATAACTTGCGCAGGGATAGTACCCACGATATCCCTTCAATGAAACCTACCTGACTGTCCTACCTGAAAGTCTTACCTAACTTTTAGGCCACGGGAATTGAATTAGAATTCCAGTCGGAGTCAACCTTTGTGTAAAAACACATATTTTTGGTTTTCGAACAATTACAACATAAAAATTTAAAAATTGTTTTTCTTTTGTGTTGTGAATCTCTCCGTGACTCTAAAACTGCATCATAGCCTACCTCCAATGTTCTAAATCGCATGAGCGTTACATTGGGACCAGTGTAGGTTAGGGCCAATGAGTGTCTCTGTGATGGCGCGTACGATTGTGGCACTATGTATCTCCTGAGAGTTGACAATTTCCGATTGCATTGGAAAGTCAAACATCGTCATCGTCTTCATTAATGGATTGATTACTGTTTGCTAATTGCATACCGAAAACGTGACCATAAACAAAATAACATAAAAAAGTACAAGAACAGTAGTACAATGGCGGTTTCATTGTTAAAAGCAATTTCTTCCAATCTTTTTATGGACAGGACTGGAAGGATAAAAAAATGTGTGACGCGAATATATTGTTAAATATTTGATATTTATTTATAAAAATATCAAAAATACAATAAAAATAAATAATATTACGCAGCGTTGTGCGTGGGGCTACCACGGTCATGACAGACAAGTTGTTGTTGTTATGTTCACAACTTTGATGTGCCAAGCACGTTATTACTCACAAAAAGTACGTATCGTAAATTGACGTATTGACAAGTTGACCTTGTGTGACGCAACGGTAAATTCGATGAATAAAATTCACAATAGCTTTTAGAAGCAAAAGGGTGCCCCAATTTCATTGGTTGCATCAATTTTATTATGGTTCGCATTAATACACTCATTTCAGGTAGGTCGGGTCAAGAACATGTCATCGAAGAAGACGAATTCAAAGTAACAAATCTGGGTCAGTACTCTCGAATTTTGTTGATTATTGGCACTTCTTTATTACAATGTAAAGTTGATTGTTTAAATATACTTAATAATAAATATTATGAATGAACTAAAAATATGAATACTTTAGAAATCCCTGTTTAAGCTTACTGCCACCTACCTAGGACAGTTAATTATACTTGAGCAAAATTATTTAATCAGGAAACCAATTTTTTAGAAGAAAAAAAGAATAATGCAAATCTGTTCAGACATGCTAAAAATACAAAGTAACAAATAAAAAAAAAATATAGCCGAATCGAGACCTTCCTCCTTTTTTTAAAACCACCTTAAAATTAGTAAAAATGGAACGCCACAAAAAAATTAAAAAGATAAGTCGTAATTACTTTCATGCTACGACATCGACAAATCAATTTACTACGATTCGACATTAAATTCAATGGTTTATTGGATGTTTGATGTTTCATTACTTATGCGCATCATACCTACATCGTAGATTGTCATCATATCATTCAAATATCACGGTCAATTTTCTTTACTTTGACTCTTTACTGGCATTGAAATACAGGACAAAGAAAAGACGGCGTATCGACGTTTCAGTCTTCAAATATCCAATGCAAAAAGTTCTTTGACAATTTACAAATTGTTGACTTTTAGGTTTTGATGTGCTCTTTTTTATGGAAATAAGTGTCAATATGAGTAAATCATTTACTTGATGGTAAATGCTATATAGACCTTGCTATAACAGCGCGGTGTCACCTAGAATTTCGTATTCTAAATTCTATATATAAAAAAAAAGTTTCAGCCTATAAATGTCCCACTGCTGAGCACAGGCCTTCTATGTAGCATCACATTATATTCGTCACCATGAGACATCAGTTCTTAAGGCTCATATGCCCTTTAATTACACTAGCTTCAAAGTCCTCCAAAACAAAACACAATGGTGATTGCACACCATTGCAAACTTTGTCGGCAGAATAACTGGCACTGCGGTGGATGATGCGAGATTATCGTGCATAGCAACCTTACTATCAGTACTTGTACACTGTTGTGTATGACACTGTCCTAGTTTCTTATACTACTTCCGAACATTACTCCGATTTTATTCGCATGACTTACTTCGGATACTAGAAGGTTAAGGGGACGACGTGTCTTTGTCTTAGGGATAATACTGCATTGGGAATTGATCAGTTTAGCTATGCTTGACATCCGTCTAGGTAGGTACCACCCCAGGGCCAGTTATTCTGCCGTAAAGCAGTGTGTGTGCAAACATTACTGCGTTTCGGTCTGAAGGGCACTGAGAGCTAGCGTAATCACTGGGCATATGAGACTTAAGAACTTACGTTTCCAGGTGACGGGCGCAGCTACACAGAATTATTCTAAGTAGCAAAACATCTGTTATGGGCAGACATTGCACTTACTATCAGGTGAACGATTTGCTCGTCTCGTCACTTTATGAAATAAAAAAAATGAAAAAAAAAATCTGTTGCTTTCCTTATCTCTTCTACAAAAATATTTCTTTTGTTATCTACAAAGTTATTATAACATAGTTAGTTTAGGAATTTCTGCGTATTTATGAGAAAGGTAATGTTTATATAACCAATCAAATGTTTTGTGAATAATTTTCAAATATATGTTTATTTAGCAAACGGAGCGTGCAACTTCGGTTCCACACGATTTGCAATGAAAGCTAGCTTTTTTAGCTAATAAAAGAAAACAGGATTAAAAAAATGTTATACGGTCATATTTGCTTGCAAACCTGTTGTGTAGCACAACGTTAAGTCATAAATTAAAAAAATATTTACGTTCATAAATATTAAGTACAATTTCCATGATCCATGTTTTGTTTCGTTGATTAATGGCTAAAAGCCACTTACTATAAAAACGAATGAATTTTAGGAAATTAAAATTGGTAACATAAAATGTATTTTCAAATATACGTATGTACGTAGAACCAAAAAATAATTACAAATATTGAAACACAAATCTCTTCACAATAATATTGAAAGAAAAAAAAAATCTATTAAGTTGTGTAACTTGATCTTCCCTGAGGGTAACACGATCCATTAAAATGAGAATCATGTTTAAGCAATTCTCTATGAAACCAAAAAAAAGAGTTTTTTACGAATAAGTAACATTTAATTGCAATTCTATTTCTTTTAAACCGGCGGTGAAGTTTAAAATTTACCATTCAACAAGTTGTCTAAAAATTGTCTAGAAAATGAAAGTCAAATAAAATATTGCTCTGCAACTAGTCACCCTAGACCTGAACACGACTAAAGTCATTTGGTGCCATGTCTTTACCTAGTTGGTAGTTACTATCCTTTAACCCAGAGAGAGCTGTGTGCGAATGTTCACTGGTGATAGGTTTCAACAGGGCTAGTTATTCTGGCGTGAAGCAACGTATACAAATTTACTAATTATTTTAAATACAAAACGTATATAACAATATTAGGTTGTTTGTTGAGTGTGATTATATATACCCATTATTATTTAACTAAGAATAACTTTGTCGGTGTAAACTACTACAACAATAAAGTTAATTAGCGGTTAGATACGCGTAAGTACTACGAGATTTACGAACCGTAAACATTTAGGAGAAGGCCTAATGCTTACAATAACGATACAAGAAGGCAATGTTTCATGGTTTTTGTTGTCGTCTCCTAATTAATTGGAGAAAATACAGCGATAATAATTACGAAGACATTTTTAAATTTAATTTAAGTTTGTGTTGTAGTGTGAAACATTCACCGGAGTCGTTCAGTTTAGTGACGTCGGTCGTTCGGGCTGCCGCGCTTTCCACACTGGCACAGTAAGAAGTTCAAAGTTAATTTACAAATCATTAGTTGTTCTTTAGAGTACTGAATACATATTTATTTGTGCTACGCGGCAATAGTAAGTGTTTTTTTTTTATATAAAATTTTAAAAGTATTTATATGATTTTATACGGCATCTATCCATAACATGAATGATTAATTGAATTAATAATTTGAAAATAAATAACACCTACTAATTTTAAAAAATGTCGTATAAATTTTTTTGTAATAGTTTATTTTGGTATTTAACCATTCAATCAATCAATCCAACCAATATTTTGTTCCTTACGAATGATTGGATTATTAGATAAATGCCGTCGTAGTTATATCAGGTTATCCACAAATGCCGTGTTTTTTACTTTAAAAAATATTTTATTAACGTAAATTCCTTAAAAAACTGATATAGCTTGACTTATTTGGTCATACATTACATATATATATTATACACACTATATGCTATACTAGCAGTCGATTTTAGCTTGAACCCACGTTTCGCAGTATGGTGTTAGCCTAAGACATATGAATTACCTGAGGAAAAAATATGTATTAGCTTATGTCGGCACGATTGGCGTACAACCAGCATCTGTGCTATTCGTAGTTGGTTGATTCACCCGCAATATTTGTATATATGTGTTGGGTGTTGTGCATGTAGATTTTGTCTGTAAAGTCACGATATAGAAGATGTGTGTGTGTGTAAAAAATTAATAGATGTGTGTTAAACATGTATTGACTTAGGCTAGGGCTCAAACCAACGACTCTTGTGTATAAACTTTTACGAAATTGTAAAGATAATGCGCTGTTAATTCATTTACCAACTTTTTTTCAAAATTATTTATTTTATAGTAATAATTAGTTTAAATGCTATTAAGCAAAAGAAAAAATAACCCCAACAATCCCAACATTTTGAAATTTCTTTCGTTGTTGAATTGGCTATTGAAGAAAATCTTCTCGTAGTCTAGACATCTTGCGTACTGCAATACTTAGTTCACTTACATACGAGTGTTTATAAAAGAGAAACGTATCAGTAAAAATACAATTAACGCTTTCGGGAAAAATAAACGTCGGCACACGATATGGTTACCTGTTTCAGAGACACAAGCACAATTACAACACAATTAGACCCGAAAACCAACAATTAATTTTTGCAGAAAAGTTGTCTCTGGCTGGGATTCAAATCCAGCACCTGCGGCGTGGTCAAATAAGTCAGGTACTCTAATCGCCACATCCACCATCGTCGATAAGCCATACGGTCATCAAAACGTATAAAGGAGGGCTGACACAATGTACCAGGTGCTCATCCTGGCCCGATCACTGTTGTAATAAGTCATGTGAGTACCTGACTTCCAGACGGTCTTGGGTTCGAAATTGAATTAGAGCTATCATTTGTGCAAAAACATAAATTGTTGGTCTTAGGGTCTCGTCATATCCCTCCGATCTTATCGCACGGTATTAAATCGGACGCGGTTAGGTGAGGGCTGTTGTGTGTCCCTATATTTGTATGGTATTTCTGTATTTGAAAGTTATCGCCATTGTCGAAAATCGGCCAGGTGGATATCATATCGGTGAAAACTAGTGAGCCACTTTAAATTTTTTGTACAGATGACAACTTCTGATTGATAGCCGTAAGATGTCACATTTTATAACTTTATTTTTTACAACCGATGAGGTTGCAAACATAAAAGTACCAGTTATTCTGCCACCAAGCAGTAGTATCCAAACATTACTCTGTTCCGGTTTGAATTTTGCTGGGGAATTTATTGTGATTATGAGAATTAATAACTGTCGTGTTTTTTTATAGGAGACCTGTTCACCTGATCGTAAGTGCAGCATCTACCCATAACAAATCCTGTGTCACTCAGAACATTTACGTGAAGCTCCACACTGCGTTCGTCCCCTGAGACATCACTTCTTAAGTCTCAAATGTAATTAATTACACTAGCTCTCATTGCCCTTCAGACCGAAACACAGTAATGTTTGCACACTACTGCTTCACGGCTCTGCGGTGGTACCTACCTAGACGGATTCCTGCAGAGGAATCCTACCCATAGTAAAGGTAGTCACACCATTTAATATCATACATAAATAAATAATGAAACAACTAACAGATTTTATACTAATACTAACTGAAATTCCCGTCCACATCCACGTGTATTTAGAGTTTTAAAAATACCGTGGGAACTCTTTGATTTTTCGGATTAAAAAGTATATTTTGTTTATCTCCAAGACACAAGCTATCTCTGTACCGAATTTCATCAACTTCACAAACAGACAGAAGGAACAACGAGAGTTACTATCGCATTTAGAATATTTCTAGCTGATACCCGCGACTTCGTTAGCGTGGATTTTAAAAAATACTGTGGAAACTCTTTGATTTCGTGGAATAAAAGTATCTCATCTCGATCTTCAGGATGCAAGCTATCTCTGTGTTGAATTTCTAGTTTTTCTGTTTAGTTCGGTTCAGTGGCTGAGCCTTAAAACGGTAATAAACAGTTAGGGGGGCAGGAAGAGTTACTTTCGCATTAATAATATTTAATTAAAGTGTGGAAGTGTTTTGAAATCCAATCACATAACTTTGTTCAAGAGCAACCGAGTTCCACTGTATATTGACTGGATATTGAATAAGTATGTATCAACATATATTTATATTATTTTTTATTAATTTAATATGAAAATATAATCCGATATGGTCTTGCTCGGGCACGAGTATTCATTATTTCATTAAGACATTTATTTTGATTGAAAACATGAATAGATACTTTGTTATTGTCCAATAGCCAAAGTTATTTATAGTTACGTACTTTCACATTTATTTAATAATTTTTTCTCAGATCAAACTTTAATGATTCAAAATTTTACTTAAGCAATATAGCCAAATTAAAGGATTTTTTATTAGTGCAACGTCATAACAATTTCGAAATATCAAAAAAAAGCATTGAAATTAATTCTGCCTTTAACTGTATGATTGAAATTTCACGATATACTCATGTCTCTTAAGCAATTCCAAAATTGGGAGTGAATACCTATTTTATCAAATACGGGAGACAAACTACAAAGAAAATGAAATCCGAATAATGTCGCAGGCAGAGATATATTCCTGATCGAAATATGATTTCTTTGAAATCACAATCACAATTTTGAATCAAATAAATTGATTTCAGTCAAATAATGGTTAAATCATAATATTCTTTTCAATAAACAAATTACACATTAATCCTTTGGTGATATCTTTATAACTAAATGTATGTACAATTAGCGATTTTCCCTTATACTTTTATATAACATATTTATATTAAAACATGTTTTCAGAATTACACAAAATCATTTTTAATGATTTTATGACATGTAACACGTACTCGTAATAGTTTAAAAGTTTAATACGAATACGTTGCTATTATTTTCTTAACTCCGTACCTTATTTTGACTTAAGATACTTTACCAATAATACGGCTTGTGTGCGACCTAGCGCTATTAGTTAGCTGATTAACTTTTGTAATAAATAATTGAACTGTGCAGTCCTTATCAATAAATGGGAAGTTTGTACTGAAAATACAGGCTATCGGTAAAATTTATGTTGTCCTTTATGGAATAACGAGATAATTCATTTCTGATTATGTGGTTATTTGTTAGTGTTAACGAAATGTTATTTAGGTGAATTATGATATTATTTATTTTATTTTTCATATATCCATACTAATATTAGAAATGCGAAAGTAACTCTTTCGGTCCCTCTGTCTGTTTGTTCCTTTTTCACGGTTGAACTGATATTGACGAAATTTTGCACAGAGATAGCTTGCATCCTGGGGAAAGACATAAGATACTTTTCATTTCGGAAAAGCAATAAGTTCCCACGGAATATTTAAACGGGGCGGGTCGCTAGTATTTAATAATTTTCACTCCGCCGCTCGCTCGTACACTTTTGTCTAATTGTCTGCTGCTCTCCGTTTCTACACTAATAGGATCCGTTGCTTGGTAGCAACGAGATGTATAGAGTCTTGCAGTGTTAATTAAAAAACGTAATAAATCTGAAAATAAAATTAATAATAAAAACATGCTAGTAAACATGCTACCAACTAATATAGTCGTGTATGATAATTGATGACTCATCAAATCTGACTGAATCGTGCATTACACACAATTTGAAATTTAGTTGTATAGTGTGTAGTGTAGTGTGTATGTAAATCAAAAAATATTGTTTTTAAATAACATGTATATACATATATTAAATGCGTGAAATTTCAACCATTAAGAGAGCAGCGACTGCCTATTCTTCCTAATATGTCTGTTGTTATCATACATTAACTCGAATTATGTTTTCCAAGAATAAAACAGCGCTATATTTTATGTATTTTTTTCAATTTAAGTTACTTTAAAACTATTGTTAAGTTTAAAATCTTCACCGAAAAATAATATATTGAGTGTAGGAAAAGATAATAATTTGAAATAACAAATATAAATAAAGTTTAATCTTAAGTTTATTTAGTAAGATAAGATAGCTGAAAAAATATTTGCCATCGTCATTGTCTGTGTTATTTTTTATTATTTTTAATTAAAACGGGAGTAAGAATTTTAATCTGAAACATTTATTACTCTACGAAGTCTTACAAAGTTTATATCTTCATCTTTAAAATTATCCTATCTTTTAGAATTAATTTATTTCAAGATAAATCAAAAATCATATTTTATTTTGTTTCTAATTTCGATTCCAATTTCAAACTATTCTAAATAAAATATTGGTAGCGAGCTTATTAAATTTTCCTACATATAGACTTTGTTGTCATTGTACTTTTTCGGTTATTTGGTCGTAAGCAAACGAATAGAAATAGATCTGGAAAATAGTTAATAGAATCATGCGTTAAATTAATAGTTGAAAGTTTTATAGTTGCTGCAATTCGACACTAAAAATATACTTTAACCATTAACATAATGTAGGACTGCAGCAACCAAAAAGCACCAGCACCCGACTCTGCATTGGGCTGCAGTGGCATAACTGCAGCGATGTTATTCTGTCGATGCTGTTAACAAAAAACTCATGAGGAGAATCAAGAAAATCAAACATATTAATTATATATTTTTTCTATTTAATATTATTGAAAAAGGTATATTTAGTGTATCTGATAACCGTGGACAAAAGTTATGTGTCAGCTAGGATATGAACCAAGGACCGTCACATTAGAAGGTAAGCCGCAATGTCGTCAAGTTTTCATGATATGACCATGCAATCAGTAAACCTAGAATTACGGAAACGGACAGAAAAATATTTTGGCCACCTAGTATCTAGTAATTTAAAATAGCCAAATTAATGTAGGCAGTAGTGTTGAAAAGCTTCTGTCCATCTCTAAACAATCCTGATTCTCTAAGTGAACTACGACATCACTTGATTTTTACGGAAGTAAGCAAAGTATTTGTTGTGAGTTATGCATACATTTTCGTATTCCAATATTTATGTATTGTCATTGATATACGAGTACATAGTCTTCCTCGTGATTCAATCAATCGTTTTCAGCTTACTGTACCGTGCGTTTATAAAAGTGAGACATTGCATAATTCGACTTGTCAAAATACCCGTTAGATTATGACCACGACAACTGTTGTAAAATTATCCAGGTTATAGAATGTAAGTTTTATAAAAAATATTTTGACTCATAACTGCAGGTTTTTTGTGTCTTTTCCCTTTATGAAATAGAGCCAAGTCTTTATTTTATTTGAAATTGATCCATACAATATGAGAATATAAGTGGATTGCGTAGATAAACTTATAGAATCAGTGCAGGTAATTGTCTAGATATGTATGTTTTAGACGGGCAGACAGCGCGCGGCAGCAGCAGCCTTGTACATTTTTTTAATGAGATTTTATTGCAATTGGTTTTCATGTATTCCACTTAAGTTTGGGTTAACAAAATCAAAATAGTATACAGACACGAAAAAAGTATTTAGTATTTTTGACACCAAATCATGAGCCCTTCTTTTTTGCTTCTTACCTTTTTCCAGGGGACGCCTAATCATGTGTAAGATGAAAATTTAAATTTTTAGTTTCATATCTTCAGATTATTTATGTTCAGTTTCCATACACGTCATTTTAAAGACATGACCTAAGCGTTTAGAGCGTAGCATTAACAATATATTAAAATTGACGTCATTATGCAAAAACTAATTAACGTTAAAATATTAGCCACATACAACCCCCTCGCGATACACCAAAACTCGACCCGCGGAAAAAGGAGACCGAGGCACGTCCTCGAGGACCCTGACGACGCGACCACTAGGGCCCAAGCGCTCTACTCATCATTACGCAAACACACAACATCACCATCATACCGCCCCCGCCGTCGGCGAGGGCGTATCAGACAAAGTTATTCGCGATACCGCCGCATTCTCAGGTCGGTTCTCCCCTAGCAGTAGTATCATAAACAGAAGCGTCGCTGGAGTTTCTTGCGCCATTTCTTCTCCAGCGGAAACGCATTCCGAATTGGTGGTAAACTTATCTAATAATAGTCATGATAATAGTAATAATAGTAGTAGTAATATTGCCATCCCGATTGCAGTAACTGACCGAGCCGAGGCCGGCCCCCTTGGGCACCCTCGAGTCGGTTACTCACGCGAACAGGATGACGGTCCAAGCCGAGGTCCCCTCTTGGGCTTATGGATGACTGGCGCAATAAATAAAGGTTTCGGCTAAGCGCCCTCGGCGCTATGCCACCTTTCAATCCGGGGAAGCTGTCAAAGCCTTCGGGCTAACATTTTTAAAAAAAACATTAAAATGATTTCTAAATGAAAAATGATTGCTCACGGGATAGCCAAAACTATATCTTTGAGACTGCCGTGCCTAGTCTTTAAAAGAAATAGATTGTAGTCTTAAATCAGCTAAAATCAGTCTTAAATTACCGGGAAGACTTGAAATCTTAACTATTAGAGTCATCATCATCATCATCATCATATCAGCCTATCACTAGACCGCTGCGGAACATAGGCCTGCCTAATAGATTGCTACCAAACTTACTACTGCTTACCTCTGTCGACTTTTATGACACCCATGAGATGAGATGGGGTGGTAGATTCTCTTAAGGTGCCACCATACGGCAAACTAACTATTAGATTAGTTGGTATTAATGTATAATTAATACAAGTGTTAGCAATTTATGCAATAAAATTCTAAACAATAGTTTGGATGTGACCTTCATTGCTGAGACAAGGCAGGCCGGGCAAACATTCTGTCCAACGAAATAGTTCCACTGGAAACTAATCAATAAAAAGAGTGGAACATTCCGTTGGTAAAGAAAAATTCAAAATTTTAAGTTTGTTTGCGCTAGCCTTCTGCGTAGTTTCTGCGAATCGGATCTGGGGAACTAAAGTCGGCTCGGTTGGCGCAGTGGCTAAGCCCTTGGCTTCTGCGCCGTGGGTCGCGGGTTCGATTCCCGCACGAGACAAATATTTGTATGACCTACAAATAGTTGTTCCGGGTTGGGTGTTTGTGCATGTGGAATTTATGTCTGTAAAACGCACCCACGACACAGGAGAAATCCTACTGTGAGGCATCGGCATTTTTTAAGAAAACTACGGGTTACATGCAATAACCCTTTACCTTTACGTAATCTAGGTACGTTACTCTACGGTGAAATAGCTGTAGCTGTTAAGCATCCAATTATCTTCTGGTTCACAAAGAGATATTGTCTTCAAGAAATAATTGTTTATTTAGGGAGAGATGAATGCAGCATAGGTGTGTAGTCAGCACGGTACAGACACTTTTCAGTCTATATGATTTACAAGTTCTCGTGCTAGCACAGGTTACTTCCACAAATTGCTTTTGATTTAGTGTAGGTATTTAGCTTGTACCGTGAGGTGATAATGACGAGTCGAATAAGGGAACGCCCTCGAAAATTACATGTTGTCTTGCAACTGGTAAATATGATTTGTGAAAATGCCAGACCAAAAATTCACGAACTGGTGACACTAAATCATGGAGCACAATGGAGCAGCATTTAAAGTACCGAGGTGTCGTGCTGTGATCGCCATTCTGTTTTTTGAGGGTGGTGATTACAGCTAATCCTCCCAACTTAGTAGGGGCAGTGCAGCTTATGTCCAACAGTGGACTATTAACAGTTATTCCAATTGCTGAGTCTACGTAGTCTATTCCTGCTTCCTAAGTTTTCTTAAATTCTATGCCGAGTCGGAATTTTATTAAAAACATATAATTTAATTTTCAATTTAAAATTTCAGTCTGATATCGGTGCCATATTGCTCTAAAACATATATTCCAGGTACTTGATATATGTGATAATTCAATATATTGTACTGGGCAAGACTCGCAATGTCGCTGTGAAATGTAATATATTTAACAATTTCTTCATTACCTAAATAATTTAGTTAAAACTATTATTGTAATGTTGTGTTGCCATCAGTATATTATTACTTTTTTACTAAATCCTTCGTATTATAAAGAATGCACAAAAAATGGATACACAAAAAAATTAATCATCATCACCATTTAATAGGCAACATAGGCGACCAACATAGGCGTCCAACATAGGCCTCTTATAGAATGCTACAAAACAACTAAGTTTGTAGCTCTCATTTGGGGAGATTTCGCCATAGTTGCCACGCTTGGCCGGTGGGTTGGCAACCGCAGTGTATTCAGATTCAGATGTTCCAGAAAGATGCTGCTGCCCATCTTCTGGTTTTAATTTTACCTCTGTCCGCTTTTACAACTCCCAGAGGATGAGATGGGGTGGCAGATTCTCTTAACTCTTAAGCACACAGCATCGGTAAAAAGTTAAAAGGTATACATAAAGAGTATAATTTATTTGAATTTGAAAATACTTAAACTATGATTTGAGTGCATACGACGACTGACAAATGACTTTCTTTCAATGCGTAGAACTTTCATTTAGCAAAAATAATATTTTCGTAGGGCCCTCAATGATATGAATTTTAAATTAGCTGTATTAATTTAAGTACAACATGTGAGAACTCTTAAGAATTTTCTGTGATATAATATTTGATAATATTTAAAGTTCTGTAAGAGGCATATGATAGTTTACTAACTTATTTTATTATAGTTCATAATAAAACTGTAACTATTCTGAGCCTTATGTCTAAATAATCAACTAATCAAATGGATGATTGGTTCATAAACAAATCAATTATTTGATACTGAGTAATACTTCATGTGTAGTGTTTCTTATCAAATGGCAATTTGTCTAACAGCGAACTGTGAAACAACGAGTTATCAAATTATTGTTCTTTCAGTACCCACACTCTACCTTTTGACGAGTACCTCTTCCTCTTCACCTGAACACCAGAACATTTACAGTTCGGCCCTTCTCGGTAACGTTCCGTTCTCATCGTGCGGCACCTATAGATAGCTATAGAATGAAATTTTAAAGCATATAATATTCCTTAATAAATAAATATTATTAATAAATATTATTTTAGCATAAGATAACCCGTTTGGGTTATCTTATGCTAAAATAATATTTGAAATTAAATAAGTATTTCGTGATATTAGCGCAAACATACAACCAGCTTTATTTTAGAGAAAAAGATTAAGGTAAAGACATAAAAAAAAACTATTAACTTATCCTAAACATTTCCGGAATATGAACTTTTCAGAGAGTAATCTAAGCTGCTTCTGGTTTAAATTACTCTCTGAAAAGTCCTCTACCTACGTATCAAGGCAAGTCCCGTCAAAATCGACTCAGCCGTTTCGGAGATTAGCCCTGACAAACAGACAGATAAAAAAACATTTTGATAACTCGTGTTTAAGTATTGATATCCTGCAAATTATTTATTTTTTACTTATCGTAATCTTTTTCTTAATCTCATATTAAGAAAAAGCCTTTATTGCGAAATCACAGACAGACACTTCAAGCTTATTTATTTGTATTTATACAAAGATAGGAATATACATAACAAATAAATATTTAAATTTTGTATGTAACTGACACACTGTAGCTATATTAAACTATCCTTTTTTGCAGAGTTAAGAATGTGGACACTTCCTTAAAGTAAATGACCTTATACGCGAACAATTTCAAGAGAAGTTAATATCCAAACAAGAGCAATAGCTACACATACAGTTGTTAGCGTTAAGTGATGAACAAGAGACCGCACCGCGATCACGATGCTAGCAGACGACGATGTCCGTCATAAATACGACGTAGGAAATAGTACCAGTTTAAACGATAGTTTTAACCTCTTCGATGATACGAGTTTGATATATATCTTAAAGCAAGGAGGCAACAATCACAGTACGAAAATTGGAGAAATTCTAAGAGCATTAGAAGACTGGAGGAACAGATATAACATATCAGTGATTAAGGAGTGCGATCGTTCGGATTATTGTTCTGGGGAATTCCGGGATGTAGTTGTCGGGTATAATGGTATCCACGCTTACATCAGTTTATTGGTAAGTCCTTTAATATATTACCATAGGACACAGTGTAGTAATTGTCTCTAAATATTCTTGTAGGGGAATACAACAATACAATGTGTGTATATTTACTGTAAAGTAGTATGATAACTTTACTTCCTTTTTGTACTTTGGTCAATTTTTTATGTTGTAACTTATTAACTAATTATTATATCAGTTTTTTTGTAACAACCTATTGCTTACAATTTAAGTGTAAGTAGTGTTTAGGATTCTACATATATAAAGAAGATGAATACAGAACACCGTGAAAAGTAGTTACAAAAACATTATTTATCTATAACATTAGTGTATCTAAAATATTTTCGCTTAGTATATTTTATCTTTTTATGTGTAGTAATTGAAATTCAAGGTTTTGATAAAACTGATAGGACGTAATAATTTGAAAGTTAAGTTACGTTCAACTTATAATGTGCAAAAATTATAAAATTTTAATTTTGTTAGTTGTTATTATATTGGTCATATTTATTTACTAAATGTATAAATTTAGTTAGAAGCTTAAACTACCAGGCATTAATGTGTTCGCCAGGAGGCGAAATTGGGCTGCGGGTTAGGTCTCGGCCTACCTCTTAAAGAGATTTTTAATTTTTGACTTTCTCTCTCCTTCTTATTTTGTAAACATTTTATTGAAATTTAAATCAAGGGTGTGTTTGAATTTATTTTAATAAGATTTATATTACCTTTTTATACGGTACAAATAATAGTCAATCGTAAATATTGGCAAGTTTTTATCTTTATCTTTCTGTGTGTATGACATGGTGGTAGTATCTCATCATCGCTTCTTCGTTTACAGATCTGTTTATTCGGTAGTTTAGCAAACGCTTTAAATGTAGCGGTACTGACACGGCGCGATTTAGCCACGGCACCGATCAACCGATTGCTCAAGTGGCTCGCAGTTGCCGATGTCTTCGTTATGATGGAGTATGTACCTTTCTCCATTTATAGGTATATGGTAAGTTATCAAATAAATTATAGCTTGCGGCATTGATGTAAGTGGCGGTTTTGATGTAACTTGTAAAAAACTAATATTTATCAAAGAAGTATTGGAAATACAATAATTTTCATTTAGGTTTTCGGTTAGTCATTACTCTTTTCAATTTATCGAAAAGAATAATTGGAATCAGAAAATACATTCATAAAGCTATTTGTTGAAAAAATTAATATGAAATAAAAATATGAAATAATCTTAGTTTTTTTTTTTATTGGAGATAGTGGCGAAACTTGCAAAACGTCCACCTGATGGTATGTGCAAAGTCTACCCATAACGATTCTGTGTGACATCACACTGCGCCCGTCACCCAGAGACATCGGTTCTAAGTTTCATATGCCCAGTGATTACACCAGCTCACAGTGCCCTTCAAGCCAAAACACAGTAATGTTTGCACACTACCGCTTCACTGCAGAAGAACTGGCCCTGCGGTGATACCTACGTAGACGGATTCCTGCATAGAAATCCTACCACTTAGTGGCGGCGACGTGGTTCACAACCTTTATTCGTGCAGAATAACACCATAATATGCAGTGCTGTCACTATACTGCTCGTGGGAACGCAATGGTGCGTCAGAAATTTTTTTTACTCTCACCAAAATGGCGGCGTCGTGGTTCGCCACCCTTCACATCTCGTTTCCCGCGAGGGAGAAAATTGGCTACGTGAGTGGCCTATGCTTACTCCTTTCCTATATGGGAAAAATGCGTGACTGTATGTATAATCTTAGTAATAACACAAAAAAAGTCATGTAAAATTAGAAGTTAAAAAACCTATTGTTTATGGAAAGAAGCGTTTTTTTGAGAAAATTTATGACAGTGCAGGAGAGAAAAAAAGATTATTATTTTATTAATTTAAATACGAAAAAGGTGTATATTAACTACTTTTGAAGAGCACCTCTTCCTCTCGCATTACCATGAACAACTAATCTACCACCGAAAACTGCGGCCAAATTCCCAAACCACTACAGCACCACTTCTAGACAACATACACCACCAAAGTGAGAGAACACGACTCATGTCCACCTCAGTGCGATTTGCACTAAGGTGGAGGTGAAGTTCAAAAGTACGAGTAATAGACTCTACCCTGCAACACAGTAGCTGGTTGCCGTTTATCTGTTGCACTGACATTGATTCCGGGAGGATTTGAAACCGAGAACCCATAACTCAACGGACTGGTATACTTGCCGCTGATTGACGTGGTTGTCAAATGTGAACACGTTGTAGTAGTATTTAAAATGTAATATAATTTAAAAGTCGACTAACGTTAATATAAGATGTTTTTGCAGTTGCTTCCACGACAAGAAGAACTTCCGTATTCATGGGCTGTTTACATGCTCTTTCACATGCACTTTACTCAGATTCTGCACACCGCATCTATACTTCTCACGCTGTCTCTCGCTATATGGCGATATATAGCGATCAAGTAAGCATACACGTAGTTTAATTTTATTTTATTGAAATGAAAGAAATAAGAAAGAGATAAAGAAATATTAATTTGTTGCATGCTCGCACAGATGACAGATACAAGATAAAATAAGAAAAAAGTAATAAAAACTTAAAATCTAGATAAAATCCAATAACTTTAATAAATAATTTAAAATCCACCATTTTGTAGTGCCATGCTCCACAAAGGTTTGCCACTTTTTCAGTACGATTTTCAGTGGCAACCTGTTAATAAATACGATATTATATTTTATTTAAAGAAGTATAGAGGAGCCACCACTGGGATTTATCCTCCATCTTTTTGTCTATAAAATACAGATATATAAACCCCCACCTACATGACTGATTGATAATTGTACGCTTAGTTATTTTGAGAACTTTTAAACAAAATTCGTATAAATAAAGCTTACAACGATCGGCTGTGGTTTTTTCTTTTAATTAATTTAATTTATTATCGTGCTTAAAATAATTTCTATCAAGCCTCTTTTATTCATACGACGTTTGTAGACTTGTCTCCTATTTTCTTTTCATCGTTTTTATTTCCTATAGACAGAAGTCAATTCCATTTTATTAAAATGAGGAAAAGCGTGTATTACATAAAGCGTCTTAAAATAAACACGCCAAGTCCAGACATAAACGTTAATAAATTTATTATAATGTACGGTTATTTTCTTCGAAACTTTTGTTTATATACATAACAAAAATAATTTTATTTAAAATTATATTTCTATCTCTTGTGTGTTTGGCATTGCATAAAAGGTTTATTCATCTGGACATAAGAAATATTTAGGAAAACTATGAAATCAAAATGATATATAACTATGTAACATTTCATGTTACAAGTCTGATTGTTAATTTTTTTCATTTTCCCCTTATTTTTCCTTGTATTGCAATATACCTTTTATAATACGATTTCAGGTATCCTTCACATGGTACATCGCTATGTACAGATCGACGTTGCTCAATAGCTATCTTAATAAGTTTTCTTTTGCCGCCGGTTCTCTGCATACCGTCTTACTTTGTAAGTATTCTTAATATTTTTTCATTTGCTATTGGCAACGGTGACATACATAGTCTACTTGATTGTTAATGGTCACTGTTGTCTTATTGTGTGGCACTGTTGTTGTTACCGTTTGTAAGACTTTTACTTGTGGTAGGATTCCTATGCAGGTATCCGTCTAGGTAGGTACCACCCCAGGGCCAGTTATTCTGCCGTGAAGCAGTAGTGTGCAAGCATTACTGTGTTTCGGTTTAAAGGGCACTGTGAGCTAGCGTAATCACTGAGAATTTGAGACTAAAGAACTGATGTCTCAAGGTGACGAGCGCAGTGTGGTTTCACACAGAAATATTCAGGGTGCATAGCATTTGTTGTGGGCGGACGTTGCACTTACCATCAGGTGAACGTTTTGCTCGTTTCGTCACTTTATACAATAAAAAAAAGAGTCCGTCTAGGTAGGTACTAGCACAGTGGTAGTTATTCTGCTCACAAGCAGTGGTGTGCGATCATCACTGTGTTCCGGTTCTATCGGACTACAGCTAGGCAAATTGGGGGCAAATGACGGCAGTGCATCACAGCACATTGCAATTATAAGATCAGGGTAACATTGCTTCTTTCAAGTGCAAGCGTGCTACTTACCCTAAAGCACAAAAGGCTTCTTCACTTTGTTATTCTGAGGAGACGCGAGTACTGTGGTCCCGTGTTTTTTTGACGACCTACACCCAATAATACACTCAGCGTCACAAAAATCGCACCTCTCTGAGTTTGCGCGAAAAATGGCTGTAATGGCTAGAAACGAATTATATTTATATAAATATTGGTATGTTTGAAATGGGTATTTGAATAGCTTTACATTATTAATAAAAAATCATGAAATCATTAAAACATTTATCATTATAGAGCGTCAAAAATAAACACTGTCAAATGCTCGTTAGTAAGGACGCTAGTTACACCACCTAAAAAGGGTATAAAAGGGTCGATCTGGATGAAATATGGGCCAGTCGTAATTTAGACTTTGCAGTGAACACACGTGAACAAGTAACCCAAGTAAGAACAAGTAAAGATGGACACCAGCTCTGAAGAAGCCGCTCAAGTGATTGCCTTATTGCAGTCGGGGATGCGGCAGTGTGACGTTGCATCGACACTTGAACCTGTCCCGTTTTTCAATTCGACGGGTGTTCCAACGTTTTTAGCAGACTAGTGGTTATGTTAGAAAATCGGGATCTGGAAGACAACGGTGCACATCAGAAAGAGGATGACCGTTTCATCGTTACGACATCTTTACGAAACCGTTTTACAAATGCTGTTGAGTTGCAACAGCTTCGATCAACTCGGAGAACATCTGTGAGTGTTTCTACGATAAGAAGAAGGTTACACGAAAAGAGTTTAACAGCCGATAGACCTGCTAAAGGTCCAAAACTTACTGCACAGCATCGCAGAGATCGCCTGAGTTTGCTCGCAATCATTGCGAGTGGACTCTAGAACAGTGGCGAACCGTACTCTTCTCTGATGAGACGAGGGTCTGTCTCTTCTGCAATGACAGACGTAGAAGGGTCTACAGAAGACAGGGGGAGAGGTTCACACAATCCTGCTTCGAAGAATCCGTCGAATACGGGGGTGGCTCGTGTATGTTTTGGGGCGGCATTTCCATCGACGGGAAAACGGAACTTGTGTGCGTTTCCCGGACTCGGGGTGGCCGTGGGCAAGGGTCATTAAATGCTGGTCGGTACATTACTGAAATCCTGGAGGAACATGTGGTCCCGTATGCTGGTTATGTCGGTGATGGATTCATGTTAATGCATGATAATGCTCGTTGCCACATCGCGGCTATTGTACGGGATTATTTACAGGAGGTCGATATCCCTGTTATGCATTGGCCAGCACGAAGTCCAGACCTTTACCCAATAGAACATCTCTGGGATGACCTAAAACGGCGCGTGCGAGCTCGAGATCCAGCTCCAGACACTCTTCAAGAGCTCCAAGATGCGGTACTTGAAGAGTGCGAACAAATACCCCAAGAGGCTGTTGCGATCCTTGTAAGGTCCATGAAAGATCGCATGGAAGCCGTTATCAAGGCAAGGGGGGGTAACACTAGGTTTTAAGAACTTTTTTGTATTTATTAAGTTTTTTTTTAAATTATTAATTTGCAAATTTGTACATACCCTGTCTTTTTCTTTAATTTCTCTTTCGTCTCGTTAGAAAAGTAAAATTCAATTAAAATTCCTGAAAGCTAATGAAATTACCTTTCGAATGATACCCTCAAACCACAACATTGCCATTGGCCTGTTGTGTTAAAATACGAGTAGTATTTAAATTATTTTTTTCGGATGTGCGATTTTTTGACGCCGAGTGTATAATCCAAAAACAATAACATTAGCTTTACGGTTCCCTATAAATATCATAATGCCATACAAATACATACATACATATAGTCACGCCTTTACCATTTAAGGGGTAGGCAGAGGTCAAACACGTAACCCACTTTTCGCCCCCGTGTCAAACGAGACGTGACGGGTGGCTAACCACCGATTATATATATATCGTTAAAATTATTTAAATAAGTAATTTAATAATTCATAAATGAAATTATCAAAAAAATACGAAACACACTCCAAAGTTCACACACTTTAAAATCAATAGAATTCACGGTTTCCAGTACCGCAAAAAGTTAAAAAAAAGTTCCTTCGTTAGAAAACGCATGTTATTTTCTTATATTTCAACTTTAGCTACGAGTATTATAACAAGAATAAAGGCTATCCAAACTTTTTTAAGACTATGCCAATATTATACTTTTACTATTCTTCTTGAATTTATTTACTTTTATTCGCCTTTTAGTTCGCCAGTTTTAAAGGTAAAACGATCATTAATACTAATAAAATACGAAAATATTCATGTAATTAAACGAGTATATAGTTTGGTAAGGTTTTGGATATTATCAGAATTTTATAAGATAACATTATCAAATATACATACAAATGTGTCGCACGTACTCGAATCTGTACCGACAGAATTGTCAATCCAGTTCTTGTATATTAGTGTATCACACTATTCTGTGTGGCGTTTAGAAGTATTACTGCTAAGATTCCTATGCAAGTATCTATCTAGTTTGCCAAGCAGTAGTGTGCAATTATTTGCTGTTCCTTCTGCTAGTGTAATTACTCGGCATATAGGACTTAAGAACTGATCTCTCCGGATGACAAGCGCTCTGTGGTGCACACAGAAATGTTCTGGCTGACACACTGTGAATATTTGCTCTTCTTGTCATTTTCTTCTATAAAAAAATACTGAACACTTCAGTGTAACGGCATCTGACTTAACGTGCCCTAGCTATCAACATAAAATGTCATCTGTAACTTAAGTTGGAGCGCTAAGTATTTATAATTATAATTGCAACTTCAATTTATATATTGCATTCCCGAAAATAATTGCAATTTGTATTATTGTGTTATTTTTTATTTTTATACCAAGAATAATGGAAACTTGGCCATGGCCTTTACACCCCACACCCAAAACGAATCGATTGGAGTTCGCGCGAATTGATTCGTAGTTAATGGTCACGACATTTAGCGATAAAATGTAGAGTAATGATATAAAAGAATAAAGATTTCGCCAAAGCCATGTTCTATTAAAATATTTTGTTAGTTAATAAAATATTAGTAATTTTCACACGATCATATTATTCTATTCATTATTGGGAATACATAGCTTATATGAGGCATAGACAATTGTCGCTTCTTATACCATGAATGTTACACTGTGATATACTATTCTTATTTTAATATCTTTTACAGGTATTTACAATACACAAAGAGTACTCATTCGACAGGATGGCAAGTAAAGTTTATTATTACGTTGACTCGAATTACGAAGGCAGCCTTTATCAATTGAATTTTTGGGTTCACGCTGTATTTATAAAACTGTTACCATGCGTTATTTTAACCATAATTAGCGCATGGTTGATACGTGTGTTATATCGAGCGAATAGCAGAAAGAAAGCACTCAAGGGATATAATTCGTATCCGACAAATACTGTTGTTAATGGAAACGGGAACGTTTTTACTAGAAAATTTACAAAACGTTCGAAAGCTGAGCGTAGAACCGACCGTACTACAAGGATGCTTGTCGCTGTTCTGCTTCTTTTCCTTTTGACTGAATTTCCTCAAGGTATCCTTGGTGAGTATTTATTTATATTGACCCTATTTTTATTTATGTATTTTTTAGGAAACACGTCCAATTACAAAGTAAGATGAAGGCGATATTAAATGTCGAAAAACAATTGCGACAGCTGTCTGTGCAGGAATTCGATTAGTAAAAGTATTTAATGAACTAGGGTTGGCAAGAACTCGTTACACTATAAATTAAATAACCTGTTTCTTTGAAATTATTGTTGGTTACTACCTTTTATCAGTATTTTAAAATTTCTATCATCATTCATCATCATTATCATTTCAGCCTACCACTAGTCCTGTGCTTTACATAGGCCTACTCCATAGATTGCCACAAAAGTTTGTCGCTCTCTTTTTGTGTGGATTTTGCCATAGTTGCCACGCTTTCAGATATTCGAGGAAGACGCTGCTGCACATCTTCTGGTTTTAATTTTCCCTCTGTCGACTTTTACGACACCCACGGGTTCTGATGGAGTGGTGGTTTCTCTTAAGCTGCTACCACACGGCACCCGCTACCACACGGCAATCATATACTATTTTGAAGTATTCTCTTTTGTTTTGTCAGCGATTATCGTTGCGTTCCAGTCCTTAGTAGTTTAAAATTCCATTTCATTATTGTGTTATACATGATTTTTGTATAAGACATGATATTCCTGTTACACATAATGTTTGTGTTATTGTGGAGTATGGACAAACGGGCGCTCAGTCCATTGATGGTAAGTAGACACTGTCACCCAAAGAGACGTGTCCTCTGACGTGCTTTAACACCCCTGAGGAATACGATGGAATGCCTCATTGTCTGTAATTAGGTCACCTATTGTGACTAACTAACCATACGATATTTTATACCACACAAGAATTTCTCCTGTATAGTGAGTTCGTTTTACACGCATAAATTTAACATAGAAACAAGCGACGTCGCTCAAGCGACGGGTACTCAGATTAATAAATAACAAACAGTGCTGAGCAAAATACATGTTTTGCTTTAATTAAAATACTAATTACAAAACACTTTTTCGCACGTATTTAAAATACGAACTACAAAACATCGTATAAAGTCGTGTATTTGAAATATGAAATATATTCTTTAATACTTCAAAATGATAATTACAAAATACTGTTGAGTGCAATAAATTGTCGTTAGTGCCCTAATGTAAGAACGACTTTAACTTCCACTCTTGATATGATATTTTGTTTGATATTGCTTATGTTAATTTGGAATAGGGTCGTGTACCCTAAACCAAATTTACAAAAGCAATTTTTTTATTTATTTATTCTTTATTGTTGACACCTTAAAATAAGGGCTACTATAACTTAAATAAATAACATACACAAAAATATACAAGTGAAAGAAACAAATCTGACAAATGCCAGAGTAATATAGATTGTAAAGTAAAAGAAGAAGTAAAGAGAATAAAAGAGAGAAAAAAAGAGATTAATAAATACACGGAAGTAAATAAGCTTACACTATGCGCTATCTCAACAGTAGACTGTACTTACATGGCAGCAATACTTACAAATAAATGATGTTATTTAATTATCTTAAAATGAAACAAAATTGTCTTTTTTTTTTAAAGCATCGATGTGGGAAAAAATGTTGAATTAAACTTCGGAAGGAAACCACCACTATTCATTTACGTAGACAATAATTTAATTAAGGTATTTAAAATAGTTTAATTATAAAACAGTCAGATTAGAAAATGAGATAAATGAATAAATAAATGACATAGAAAATATGTAAAGAAAATTATGTTTTCAAAATGCCCGACGAAGCTTTTGAACGTAATTCAACTGTGTGATATAATATTATTAAGCGTCAATGTCAAATTGAACTTGACATTGATATTAATATTAAATAAACATAACTGTAGCTTGTTTTATAATAAATACTATAAGAATTGTGTCAATATAAAAAATATAATAAATTTGTAAAGTTTTAAAAAAATACTACATTGCAAGCAATACCACAAGTACTAGTATTACAATTTGAAAAAATTTACAACTTTTTCTATGAAGAATTGTACAATGTAGATATACAAATTGTTATTTATATTTCAATTACTAGACTGCTACAAAGAGTTTAAAATCGATTTCTTCATAAAGACACTGAAGCCTTGTGTTTCCTTGTTGGCTCTGGCTGGAATTTGACCACAGGATCCGCGAGCGATCAAGTCTACTACACTACTGGTATGTACTTGGCCACGTGGTCATCTTGGTGGGTCGTCACCTGTGCGGTAGAGTTAGAGTCTCTACCGCCCCAATTTATCCCGTGGGTACCGTAAAAGTCGATGTTTGACAAATGGAAGAAATCTGCACTCCGGTTGCTGGAGGAATAATATTCGCAGGCCAGACCTTAATTATCCATACTGCTGACGGGCAGTAGTGTCAAACTGTTACAGACAATTCGCATGCCAAGTGTAGTGATTACGGCAAATCCTCCCAACTAGGGAGTGGCCAGGAGGCTCTTTATAGGCTAAAAATAGGAAGAAGATAAAAATATCACGACTCTAGTAAAAGCCTCATTGTAATACATCTAGGCAATAATGTAATACATCTACGACCGTGTGGTGGCGGCTTAAGATAATCCATCCACCCCATGTCATCCCGTTGGTGTTGTAAAAGTCGACAGAGGGAAAATTAAAACCAGAAAGAAGTCTTTCTGGAACATCTGAATAAATAAACTGCGGTTGCCAATCCGCCCGCCAAGTGTGGCAACTATGGCAAAATCCCCTCCAAAATGAAAACTTTTGCGGCAATCTATGGGGGAGGTCTATGTTCAGCAGTGGACTAGTGATAGGCTGAAATGATGATGGATCATCTTGGAGTATAATTTTGCGGACAGAGACTGACCAGCGTTATATTTTATAAGAAATATAAAATGCGTAATTTTCAATTGGAAAATAAATTTGTAACTTTAAATACATAACTGTAAAAATATAGGCTTAATAAGTAAAACTGTTTTTTTTTTATTGGATAAAGTGACGAGACGAGCAAAACGTTCACCTGATGGTAAGTGCAAAGTCTGCCCATAACAAATGCTGTGACATCCAGAAAATTTCTGTGTGGCATCATACTGCGCCCGTCACCTTGAGACATCAGTTCTTAAGTCTCATACGCCCAGTAATTACACTAGCTCTCAGTGCCCTTCAGACCGCAACACGTGTTTGCGCACTACGGTTTTACGGCATAATAACTAGTCTGGGGTGGTACCTGCCTAGACGGATCCCTGCATAGGAATCCTACCATCTGCGATTGCGAATGTGAACGTTTTCTTTATAAATAGATCAAATGCAAAAGAAACAACACTGTAAATATCAAGTCCCGGTTTTATTAATTTACCAACTAGATGCCATATGCAGATAAATAAACAGTCGTTGTCACAACTCTTGTTGTGTTGATTGGGTTCAAAGCCCTTAAGATGTTTATTCACTTTGTGTTAATAAGCACATAGTGTTTCTAATGTTGTACTTACTCGTATTTATAAGCCGACGTTACGAGCGCTTGAATCGGATTAAAAATAATAATTAAAAGCTGAAGGTACTCCGGGTTAACTATGACATCAGGACATCTGTCACCTCAGTCCCCCCGTGACCATGGGTGCTGTAAAGCGCTCGTAACGTCGGGTTACCGTGTTCCAGGGCGGTTCTCACCGCCCAGAGTTACCGACACACAAGTCGACAGTCCGAATGGACGCGCGCAGCCTCCTTCGGACGGTCATTAGACGACTTAAAATATTTAAGAGTTTCGAAATCGCGAAAGCACACAGCGAACGCGACACAGTTCCGAACTTCGAGGTTCTTGTAGGAGTTTTTATTTATTTATTTATGTTTGGGACATAACCAAACCTGGCACGCGGGCCCCTGGCCCGCGAGCACAGTATTCGATGAAGCTGTAAAAGCCGAGAAGGCTAACAGCAATTCATCACTGAATATATATATATATATAAATATATATATATATATAACGTGGGGTTATAAATAGTACAAAATTAAACGTGATAAAATCCGTAACAATAGTTTTATTTAAATGTGTTGTATTCGCGTAAATATAAGAAATCTTTACATCGTTTTTCTGTCGATATTTTATGTTAATTCTTGAAAATCATTATCTTGCTTTTCCTGAACCTTGTGTTCGGTTTCTTAAAAGGTACGCGACAGAACACACTATTATTTTTATGATTATTACAAGTGGGTGTTCCCACTCTTACAAATTATTGTATAACTATCTTATTGTAGTATATAAATTATTAATCTGATTGTCTAATTATCCTTAGTTAATATGCCATAAATGACATTTACGAATTTCGTCAGGTCTGATGAGCGGAGTGCTGGGTCAGTGTTTCTTTAAACGCTGTTATAACTTATTTGGAGAGTTAATGGATGCTTTAGCGTTATTGAATGGCGCCATTAATTTCATTCTATACTGCTCCATGTCTCGCCAATTCCGGACCACTTTCGGTCAGCTTATAAGAAATCGTTGTACAACAACCTTACGTGCCAGTTCGCACACCGAACTTCAAACAACATACGTCTGAATGACGATAAAAGAAGATAAAGTGAAGCAGCTTTTCAAATAATTAAAATGATATTAATAACGTAAAGGAACCTTGACTTAGTGACTGTGTATTTCATTTTGTCGATAGTATAGACAATATATGTAATAAAAATTAAAGAGTAGGATAGTGTAGCGAGAGTTTGATATTGGCGGATTGTGGATATGTGTTAATATATAAATGTTATGTTATAAAAGTAAATAACATTAAGGCAGGTGTGAAAAAAAGTTTAAAATTTTAGATAATATTAACCAACTACAAAATCAAATCAGCAAGGCAATGTACCGTAGAATATAGTTATCAGTAAAACAATACAATTATTTGTTCTGTTCTAAAATTCTAGACTGTGACTAGATTGCGTTGACAATGTAGATAAGACTGTGGCAAGGCTTATGAGAAATAAGTAAATATCTTACACGGTTGAAATATAAACAATAATAAAAAATGGAAATACACAAATTTATTTTCCTGATTTAATATATGTTCGTATTATATTAATAAAATATAATACCATTATTGTTATATCTCCGCTCGAAATATTTTTTTACAACCCAGTAACTACGAGTATAATGAAGCTTAATATTATCGAAGTGAAGATCATAATGTGTGTAGTCATGAAAAAAGTATACATATAATATTTTTTATTTACTTTATACTGAAATATAAAATTTTATAAACATGGGAGTTATATTGGAAGAGCTTTAATTTACATTATTTAGCATTACATTACAATTATAGTGGCTTTAAGTGTTAATAAATATACTGAAATAATAGACCTGACTTTTCATTTTCTTTTTAAATAAACTTATGATGCAACAGAATTTTAATTTCAAGATTACCATTCCCCTCAGTTCCATACATATCGCAATATGTTCTGGAATCTTGTTGGTATAGACTTTATGTAAGTGTTGGTTGTTTGGAAAAGCTTGTGTGTGGGTGAGTTCTGCTCCTTTCTCACCATCAGTGTATGAGATAAGTCACTGAATATAAGAAAACAAATTATTTGAGGCTAGAAAACATTAGGCTTGATTCTGTTGGATTTAGGTGAATCTTCGTCTGTGACTGTTTATCTGATATACGAAACTGAATACGTTTAAAATATGGAAATAAAAGACACATAAATCTTTATTTAAAAAAAAGGTGCATTTCCACCATAGACATCCGGAACAGGATTAACGAACTAACTTTCTAACTTGTGGTATGATTCCTATGCAGGAATCTGTCATGGTACCACCGCAGGGCCAGTTATTACTGCTTTCAAGCAATAGTAAAGTAAAAGTAAAGTTTCAGCCTATAAATGTCCCACTGCTGAGATCGGGCCTCTTCTCATTTCTGAGAGGGTTTCGGAGCCAGGAAGAATCCGCCACGCTGCTCCAATGCGGGATGGCCGACTGCACATGTCTTCGAAATATTGTTTATTTCTCAAACATGCAGGTTTCCTCACGATGTTTTCGTTCAACCGCCGATCACGTGGTAAATCAGCACTTAAAATGTCAATTAATAATTTTAGTGGTGCCGGCACCGGAAGTCGAACCCAGGTCACTCGCGTACTATGAAATTTAAAGCGAGCACCTAGCCCCTGAGCAAGCAATAGTGTGCAAACATTACTGTGTTTCAGTGTGAAGGGCACCAAGAGGTAGTGTAATTAATGGGCATTTGAGACTTGAGCCGATAGCCGATAGGTGTCCGGCAGAGTAGAATAGCACCTACCACTTTCCTACCGAGGTGTCGTAAGACGCGACTAAGGTATTGTACGGACAGCCTTTATTCGTGTAGTATAACATCAGGCGAGCCGCTTGCTCGTTTGCCCCCTCTTCTATAAAAAAAATAATAATACCATAATATGCAATGCTGTCACTATACTGCTCGTGGGAGCGCAAGTGGGGAGTAACATTTTTTTGACTCGTACCAAAATGGCGGCGACGTGGACGCCACCCTTCATTTCTCGTTTCCCACGGGGGCAAAAATGAGCTATGTGTATGGCCTCTGCCTACCCCTTATATGGGAAAAGGCGTGATTTTATGTAAGTATGTATGAGATTCAAGACGTGCAGAGATTGAACATGTGATCCATAAAGCAGAAACCAATCGCTCGATACTGTGCCAGTTGTGCTCGTCGTTCGTCGTTTCAGCCTATCAATAGTCCACTGCTGGACATAGACCTCCCCCATAGATTGCCACAAAAGTTTGTAGCTCTCGTTTTGGGGGGATTTTGCCATAGTTGCCACGCTTGGCAGACGGGTTGGCAGACGAGTTGTGCTCATTCGGTCTTTATTATATGAAAATGTTATGTTTACACAGTACAAAACTGTGTAAGTTCATTAGGGTGTATTTACGAATAAAATAAGTTTTATTTGAAATCCTCTCTGAGGGTGACTTTGCTTCCACGGGAATCCATTAAGGGACTTTTGGGTAAGTATGTAGGTCTTAGTTATTTTATTAAGGTTGCATGGCAACCGTTTCGCGTTTTATTTAGTCAACAAAGCTTTGATTCAAAGTAATCTGCGAAGTCTACTAAAGTCTCAAAAAAATTAAAGTAAAATGAAAATAGTGAAAAGTCGCGATAATGTTGCAATTGATAGAAGAAATCGTCGTATCTTACCTTAGTCGTTAGCGAAAAAATATTAAGTCGTTACTTTGAGGCAACTAAGTTATTGTAAGGACAATTTTCTTTATTCGTGTTTTATTCGTGCAGAATAACACCATAATATGCTATGCTGTCACTATACTGCTCGTGAGAACACAATGGCGGCAGCGCGGTTCACCGTCACGTCTCGCTGTCCATGGGGGCGAAAGTGGACTACGTGTGTGGCCTCTGCCTACCCATTACATGAAAAAAGGCATATGTATGTTAATAGGAGAATTTGTGACCACTCGGTAGACTTGACTTCCGTGTTATAACTTCTCATATTATAATTTATAGAGATGATAGTGGGTGAGTGAGTATTGATACTAAACATATGCAAGTTGTTATTAGCGAAAGTCTGCTTGCTTGGTGAACAGGCTGCGTCCGAGTCCTGGGTCCGAGTTGTTTGTATTTTAGTGTAGAGTTTGGTTGTATTTTAGAAGTCAGGTATCTTCGACATTGCATCTGAACCTCCCTCCGACATTCTCATATAAGCTTAAAATCGGTCACGAAAAGTTGCAGATGATCGAATGCCTGTTAACTACTACGTTACTACTAATTCATCTTACGCGGATGAAATTATTTGCTTATTAAGTGAACTTGTTTTTAATTTAAAATAATCATTAAAGATTATTTTAATTATATTGTTTGTTGTTCCCTTTTGGAAGCAACGTCCCATAATGTCGACTATTACATATTTAAATAACTAGGATAAAAGATAGATAGAATAAAAGACTAGGATAAAGTCTATGTTATTTGATTTGCTACAAGAAAGCCTAAAATGGCTTGCATATTAAACATAATGCCCTCAGACCCTTTTGGGATGCTTCGCCTACTGTAGTGCGTTAGGCAACTTGCCTACGCGAGCACGGAAGGCTTTTGCGTAATTAGCGAAAAAAGATTAAGTCGTTACTACGACGCGTGCTTGAAACTCCAAACAGAGTACATACTGTACTGTGTACTAAACAGAGTACAGTATGTACTCTGCTTGGACATTGTCTGTTCATTGAACATTATACCAGATCGAGATCCAAGAAAAGAAGAAAGCTTTCGTTTCAGTCAGTGAGATTGCTAAAAAGGGGAGGCTTTCGGCTTTTCTTTGTATTCTTGAGTTTTAATTTACGTGTGATATTAACATAGTTTCTAAGCAAATTTGTTCTTACACCCATTAGCCTGATTTATAGAAATTAAATTAAATGTTATTATATTTATTTTATTTTTAGCAGAACTCTTATTCTTTTTAAGTACCCTAACGCTAACGTGGATATAAATTAGGTAAGCATTGTGATTTGTATGCAGATTTAGCGACATAATACAGGAAGATTTTTTTAGATACCTAACCTAATATTATTTAAAAATCTTCCTATAATGAACGTTTTACGTGATTGGAGTTAATTACAAAAAAAAATAATGTGAAGTGCTTTTTTTCACAATAATCGATAAGATTTTTCCAGAATCGCGAGTGCATCTTACTGTCATTATATGCACAAACACACAGACCCGGAATAACTATTTGTAGGGCATTCAAAAATCCCGTGCGAAATTCGCATCCGCGACAAATTGAGCAGAACCCAATCGCTTTACCTTAAATGTAAATGTGCTTAAATTCATAAATCCTGGTAAATTACACAGAAGTCGCTATAGAATATATTTTTTTGAAGAAAGTGATGAGAAGAGCAAATTGTTCATCTGATGGTAAGTGCAACGTCTGCCCATAAGATATCTAGAAAGAGAAAACGATTATTTGTAAATTTATAGTACACATTAAAAATAACAGGTAATGTATTTTAAATATTTGCTACAAATACAGTACAGATGTATGCATGCAGTAACAATGCGCTACAGGGAAAAACACTGGTTTTCGGCTACCGCCCGAAGTCGCCAGTAGAACGGTTGTGAGCTTACTAGTACCTACATATTACTTTTTTTTAATTAAGTTATGAAGAAGTAATTTTTTCTGAAATGTTTCTACTGTAGCCACGACGAACAGCGAAGTGCTAAAGCAAAGTTTGTTTTTCTAAAATTAAAGATAAGGTATTTTTCAAAACGGCGTATTTTATTTATTTTAGGTAAAAGAGGTGAAATGTCGTTCCAGTACTTTGTTATCCCGTCAAATGCTGTTACACATTTCTGTGTGCACCACACTGCGACATCAGTTCCTAACTCCCGTATGCTGAGTAATTACCCTAGGTATCAGTGCCCTCAAACCCGAATTACAGTAATAGTTATATACCGAAATACAATACTTCTTGACTGCTGTGATAGACTGCCTGCATTGCCGCAAATGAAAGTTACTACCTACCAGTAGATCTGCAGTTTATTTTATGGCTATTAGAATGCATAACAGGCGAGTTTAAAAATATTTCTTGTGAGCTTTTTTTAAATTAGCTAAATTGAGTCACTGAGATAAAACAACAACAACGTCAATTACGTTAGAAGCAAGAAAGCGATGAATAAGTAAAGGCTCTGTGATAAATATTATTTACCATGAATAGTTTTTTTTTAAGAAAAATTCGTATATCAACAACGTACTATCTCTTATTATTTTATTCAAGTTCATCATCATCATTTTAGCCTATCACTAGTCCACTGGTGAACATAGGCCTCCGCCCTAGATTGCCACAAAAGTTTTTAGCTCTATTTTTGGGGGGATTTCGCCATAGTTGCCACACTTGGCTGAGAAGGTCAAAATGAAGTTTTGAAGCTTGCGTCGGTACAATATTAACATCGTAAGAACATCGACAGCGAATTTGTAGGAACGGCGTGTGTCAAAATTAAACTTTACATTAAGTAATGCAATATACTATAAGGTCGCTATGCGACACACTCGGGAGAGAACACAATAACTAGAAAAACTGTACAGAGTAAAGTACACTGAAACAAAATAATTTGTATTAAATTATTATTAAATAAATTATACAAAATATAGCTCTAAATACAAAGTACTTAATACAAAATGCACTTCTACTGACACGATTTAAAATAATAAAACAAATGTTTTATTTAACTAAGATATAAAAACGATAACATTGAAAATGTTTTCTTACCCGGTGAAGTATTGAACCTCGGTCGACTGTGATAGGTAATTATACTTTCCACTATACATCACATCAAGATATTTACGAAAACAAGTTTGAAAGTTTAAATATGACTGTACGATTTTTTTTTGTAATCTTTACTCATATATGACTTATATATTAACTAAAACGTGACCAAAATGTTATAAAGAGTTAAATAAAAAAAAAACACTTATTACTGTGAACTCGTAGATGCATTCTGTACACGCAGCAAAACGTTCACCTGAGAAAGTGCAACGTCTGCCCATAACAAATGCTGTGTCACCCAGAAGATTTCTGTGTGACACCACACTGCGCCCGTCTCCCTGAGACATGAGTTCTGTAAGTCGCACATGCCCTAGCTCTCAGTGCCGTTCAAACGAAACACAGTAATGTTTGCACACTACTGCTCTCCAAAGAATAACTGGCCCTCAGGTGGTACCTACCTAGACGGATTTCTGCGTAGGAATCCTACCACCAGTAAAACGCTTTCATGTTTTTTTTTATTGTATAAAGTGATGAAACGAGCAAATAGTTCACCTGATGGTAAGTGCAACGTCTGCCCATAACAAATGCTGTGTCACCCAGAACATTTCTGTGTGTCATCAGTGAGACATCAGTTCTTAAGTCTCATATGCCCAGTGTATACGCTAGCTCACAGTGTCCTTCAAACCGAAACACAGTAATGTTTGCACTCTACTGCTTCACGGCAGAATAACTGGCCCTGGGGTGGTACCTACCTAGACGGATTCCTGCATAGGAATCCTATCACCAGTAAATCTTTCATGTACTCTGATAGTGCTTCAAATATTGGTTCATAATTACAATTGCGTTGGTAGTTACTTAAATACGTCATGATACTTATTTAATTTGAATTGAACACTTTCTATAAAACCAAAACATTCGCTTTATAACTATGCAGTAAGTGCCGTACGGAAACAGTGAAAAGATGTAAGTGACCAAAATTCCTAGTCCCTTATAAATCAGGCGACATTAAGGGATAAAGGGGACCTAAGTGAATGAAGTTACGGTGGGTTTGCTATTGTGTTTGTATGGGTATTTCTTTCTTAAGAGATAATGTACTCTAATATTTACATGTTATTATGAGAAAGATGCACAGATATGAATCATATGTGTTTTGTCAAGAATATTGAAAATGATGACACACTAATACTTTATCGTTTTTTTTTTGATAAAGTGTTGAGACAAATGGAAAATGTTCAACGGTGTTACTCAGAATATTTCTGTGTAGCACCACACTGCGCCCATCACCCAGAGACATAAGTTTTTAAGTCTCATATGCCTCATAAATAGTTTCACACACTACTGCTTCACAACAGAACAACTGGCCCTGGGGTGGTACCTACCTATACGGATTCCTGCATAGGAATCATACCACCAGTTAAAAAATCACATTACGTAACGCTTTGATTCAAAGTCAAAGTTATCTATAGTAAAACGTTTTTGGACGTCTTTTTGCGAGAGGGGCATCCTGCCCGGGGATGTAATTATCGATTGCTGCCACCAACGGGTTAGGGTGATCTTTTAATCTGTTGAAATATCTTGTCGACAATTCTTTGAGATAAGTTGCAATCGTAGGTAATTTAAGGTCGCGGTGTAAGTCTACACCATGCATGTAGGGTGGCGCGCCTGTAATACGGCGCATGAAACGGTTTTGAACCGTTTGGAACTTTTTAAGTAGGCCACGAGAGACGTGCGGGATTACTACGCCCACGTAAGTCATCATAGGACGCACGCGGGTCGTATATAATTGCTACTTGTGTTTTAGTGACATTTTGCTATTTTATTCGTAAGGCTATAAAGTCGGCCGCATATGAAAGCCGCTTTATTCCTTACGTTCTTAATATGTTGAGCGAAAGACATTCTAGTGTCTAAAGTTACACCTAGGTACTTTATATTCGATACCCTTGAAAACGGTTGATCGAATATGGTGATTTTTGCCTGTTTTAAACGCGGAAGTATCACAGGGACGTTTTTATAAGTAAAAAAATGGCTTTAATTTTGTCAGGATTAATTTCGATTCTCTATTCCTTAAACTTAAAGAGTCGAATGAAGGTTCGTGATATGCTAATATCAGTCGTGAAGAGGGTGAGAAATTGAGAACTTATACCACTTTCTCTTATATAGTCAGAGGTAGTAAAAGCCTGTTAAGTTAAATGCCTGAACATGTAATTGTATCTGTCAAATGATGGAATTACTTACTTGGGAAAGACCCATGTATGTTCAGACCCCCCCAAAGAGTCAGTGCCGTGTCGGAGTTGCTTAGTAGTCAAAGATTGGTAACTTATTGAAAAACTAATAGGAACCTACTGATGCGGAAGAGGTGGGGCCGCGGGAGGGGGGTGGGGAGAATGATGGCACTACAATGCGGCCGAATTATGTTCGACGGCGGAGATACAGTCCAGATTCTCCTGAAGAGGTCGAGGAAAGCTACTCCTATGCAGGAATCCGCCTAGGTGAGTCCCTCCGCACCGCTAGTATTTGTGCTATCAATCAGTGTGCACTTACCCTCAGGTGAACGATTTACCACTGTGATCACTTACTTTCATAAAAAAAAAGATTTTCTGAATACAAAATTTAGTAAAAATTTTATTTACGTGTTAAAGCCACGTTGAGCTCAATACAAGGTGTTTCTTGTTACAGATCCTTTGTGCTCTCTGAAACAAAGATTTTCTCACTGTAGCTAACTGTGATGGATGGTGTTTGTTAGTATAGGTCTTTTCTGTGACAAAAAACACCGGGCCACCGAGCTTCAGCATGTCAAGGAAGTTTTGCACGACAACAAGCCTCGGGTTCCGCGCGTACGTCACAGGAACCCAGTGAAACTAGCCACAGTCGAGCGTACCTGCTGTTCTATCATATGTCAGAGGAGTCATGGCCAAGATTGGCTGTATCTTGAAGCGGGCTTCCATAAAAACATTTTTCAAGTCGCCAAAGAAAATAAGTCGGTTTTTACCATCTGCCAACTGTAATGTCGAATAATACAAGATGCAAGAGTATACAAGCTGAATTGTGAGTCTGGTGTCTCTTACATAGGGCACGCAAAACGATCAGTAAAAACCCGCGTAAACGAATACAGAACCAACGTAAAACATCGACGCTCTAGGAATTCTGCAGTCTGTAGCCATGTTCAGGATCATCCCAACCATCAGATTTGATAAATTACAAATCCTTGCAAAAGAACACCGATTCCTACCAAGGATAATTCGCGAGGCTATTCAAATTTAAAAACATATTAATTTCAATAGAGAACATGGTTGGGTACTATCACCGGTTTGGTATCCAATAATTAATAAAATTAAATCAAAAATCAAGCAGGCCACTATAAGACTTCAAGACACTGTAAGCTCAATTTGTGTAGATCTGATCAAAAATAATAATTAAAAGCTGAAGGTACCCAAGTACTATGACATCGGGATATCTGTCACCTCAGACCCCCCATGGTGCTGTAAAACTCTCGAAACGTCAGGTTATAAATAATTTAAAAATTAAACGCCTGTAAATTTAGTTTTATTTAAGGTGATATTTGCGTAAATATAAGAAATCATTATTAAAAAAACATCCTAATTTCAATACAGAAGATGGTTGGGTACTACCGTTGGCTTGGAATCCTATTATTAATAAAATGAAGTCTTCTGAAATCTGCAGGATTTCAAGACACAATAAGCTCATTCTGCGTAGATCGGACCAAATAAATTATTAAATGCTGAAGGTACCCCAGATTAACTGTGACATCAGGATATCTGTCACTTCATTCCTTCCGTGAACATGGTGATGTAAAGCGATCGCAACGTCGGGCAATAAATAGTAAATATAAACGCGATGTAATCCCTTATAAGGAAACTACATCATTACGGTAGAAGAAATTTTGCACTTCAACTTCTAACTTCATATTTGTGTAATAGAACGCAGAAAGTATCAATCGTGTATCTATGGGTGTCCCGCAGGGTTCGATTCTCGGTCCATTTCAATTTCTTATTTACGTTAATGACTTACCTTACCTAGTAGTGGACAACCATGATATAGTGTTATTTGCTGATGATACATTCTAGATTTTGAAGATAAAACGTCAACTTTTATTATATGATGAGGTGAATAATGCTATTTCAAAATTAGTACCAATGTACCAACCAACCAATGTTTAACGTTAACCAATTGCTTATAAACGGAAATAAAACAAAATGTATTAAATTCACTTGTGAATGGGGAATGTTGAGCCTTATGGATACCACTGTCTTTCTTTTGAATAACTCTTGACGCAAAACTTCAACGGAGCCCCCATATATCTAAACTAGCAAGTAGACTTAGCGCTGCAACTTATGCTGTAAAAAAAATAGGAATTTGACTAATTTTGAAACTGGTGATCAGTTTATTTTAATTATTTTCATAGTTTAATATCTTATGGTATTTTGCTATGGGGAATTGCGACTGATGTATAAGTGTTTTTTGTTTTGCAACAGAGGGCCGTAAGAGCTATTTATAATCTTGGCTCTAAGGTGTCTCTTAGAGATAAATTTAAAGAAATTAATATTTTTACTTTACTTTTTTATTGAATAAAAATTTATTCTATTCTATTCTAATCAGTAAAATCTAGTTACATTTAAAAAACCGCAGCATTTTTTATCTATAAGTTTAAAATGAAGTAATTTTTAATAATAAAAGGGTCTGGTAACGAAATAAAACAAATTAGAAATTCTCAGTATGGCCACCGCTCCCTTTTGCGTAATGGGAAAAGTAGTGAGCACAGATTATTTGTAACAAAAGTTATTATATACACGAACATTTCGATGTTACATGAAACTAGAAAAGTAACATTAATTAAAATTAAAAAAACTAAAAACTAAAACTAAAATTTATAGAAAAAAAATTGAACGCGTGTACGAAGGAATATAATACCGCAAAGAAAAAGGGTCGGTTAGAAAATCTTCAATATCTTCAAAAGCACCTGACCTAGCTTTATGAAATAAAGACTAAATTAAAGAATATTTATTGCCACATAAAACAATATATGAAATATTTTTATTTATTTTTGATTACTTGAAAACTGAAAGTGTAAAATAATAGTCGTTTTTGAATTTAGTACCAAAAACTTCAAATCAATTGTTTCAAACAAACGTTTAGTTATGCAATGAAAAAGTTATAAATATGGTGTCTCCGCCTTATAAATTTTATTATTATGAAGTCATGTCGTTAACCCCTGAAGAATGTACTAGGATCCTGACAATGCTTGAAGATGGGCACAGTCAGTGAAATACAGCGAGAACTGTTGGTGTGACCATGAAACTGGATCCAATCTTCGAATACCGGGAACAGACCGAACAAGGTGCACGACGGCGCGGGAGGAGCGCTATATATGGTGTCAATAATTTTGAGAAATCGCTTTCTTACGGCTGTTGAAGTAAAAAAATCATCATTTACGAGCTGGAGGAAACAATCTGAGTACGGATACAGTAAGACGGCGTCTGGCTGAAGCAAATTTAAAAATTATTGTTATTTATATATTTTTTTATTTACCTGCAAATGGCCCAAAACTACAAAGACACCACGAGAATTGGACTCGATTTGATTGACTGGTCAAGAGTTTTGTTTTCAGACGAGTCTAGATTCTGTTTATACGAGCACGACGGGAGGAAAAGAGTGTACAGAAGACCGGGAGAGCGTTATAACCAAGCCTGTAATAAAGAAAAAGTATCATACGGTGGAGGCTGGAGGTGTTCACGTGTGAGCTGGGTTTTCTTCCGAAAGCCGCACTGATCTGTGGTGATAGAAAATAAAACTTTAACTGCAGAAAGATAAGTCACTGAAATTTTTAATGACTACGTTAGTCCATTTTTAGTGGACATGGGCGAGAATGCCGTTTTTATGCAAGACAATGCCCGCCCGCATACAGCTCAGATAGTGTTTGCCTATTTTCAAGAAGTCACACGCATGGAGTGGCCAGCACGCAGCTCCGATTTAAACCCCATTGGGCATGCATGGGACGAACTGGGACAACGTGTACGTCAGCGGAATCCGCTGCCAATCAATTAAGAAGAGAAGGCGCACAATTTGGAAAATAATGTGTAGCAGATAAGGGGAGTAGGTTTAAATTTGCCGCCTCAATAATAGATTTAAGTTGGGTGGATCTGGAATTATTTTTCAACAAGCAAATATTAAAGTCACCCATAATTACAGAATGGCAATAAATAGGAGTAAGATGTTCAAGGAGATTTTCCAAGGAGGAGAAGTAATCAATTGTGAGAGAAGGGCTATAAAAGACTCCAAGAAGTAACTTCGTGTGGGAAAGAAGAACCTCAATAAAAAGAAATTCTACTTCACTTCCAGACTGCGATGCCGATGATGCCTGAATTACTGAAAAAGGTATATGAGATTTAAGGTAAATAGCAACACCACCACCGCCCCGTTCGGTTCGGTCATTTCGGATTAGATGGAAGCCTGGAAGCGAGTAAGAAGTAGATGGAATACATGGCTTTAGCCATGATTCTGAAACAAGAATGGCATGAATGTTTTTGCTATCAAAACTTGACAACATGTCGGGGTAATGAGCTGGAATACTTTGGGCATTTATGTGAACCACGTTGAAATTTTTAGGAACGTCTGAAAAATAGGACTCTAAAGTAATATTTAAGGGAGGTATGCTTTCGAAACTATCGTCGCTGCTCGATCCGTCAGTAGTGGAGGAGAAAGAAATGGAGCCACTATTGCAAATGCCAACATCTAAATAATCCATAAGAAAAAAAAAAATTATATAAAAAAAATAAAAGAAATTAAAAGTCTACATAAAACTACAACTATAAAAAAAATTAAAATACTATCATTATACTACCTGCCAGCAGTCTGAACAGAATTGTTTTGACAATAACAATTATACTCTCATGAAATGGAACGTAATAAATTTTAAAAAAGAATTATGCTGACAACACCAGATTAGTGTCAATACAGTTAGACAGAATCAAAACTGTCATAACAAACATTTTAATAAACTACCGTATACTGTCCAAATCAATACAGAACAACAACAAATACTAAAAAGAGTGTAAACACAATACAAAATATTTCCCACAATCAATAAAAACATTACAAAAAAATTTGCGAACATAATACATTAACAATCAGTGAGAGCTTATAACTTAACAGAAAATTACTAAAAATTGCAGTAAAAGGCAAAATAAACTGTGATTTTGGAAAGTAATCATTAAAACATACGAATCAGAGTTGAATAAAAATAACTATGAAGATAATTGATAAGAAACAGTTATTTTTTACCCGTTCTTTTACCACGCGGAGCACTTTTATCATCGGTGGATTTGCAGGCCACTGCAGACTGAGGTGGCGATGCAGGAGTCGACACGCTTTTAATAGCATCAAGCTCCGACAGACTTTCCAGCTGATGTCGCGTCCCATCAGGTGTGAGAATGTGGATAATGCCATCCCGGGTCCAACATTTGGTGACGCCGTATCTTCGTCTAGCTTCCACAAATACAATATGGCGACTTCTAGTGAGGAACTCTGACTGCGTGATTCCAGAACCTTTGAGTTTGGTTTTAGAGAACCAAACCTTATCACGCATCGATGTTTCAAGGAACTTGACCACCACAGGCCTGGGTCCTTTATCGGAGGAACGCCAGAGGCGATGACAGCGGCTGAAAATTGCACCAGTAATGCCAGGCACTTGCATCTTATCAGTAATGAGTGTACTGACTACAGCAGATGTGTCTTCCGCTTTGTTTTCTGGGATACCATGCAAGAGGATCATGTTTCTACGACGTCTCATCTCATTTCGATCCAGCTCCCTCCCCAACAGATCCACCTGACTATGCAAGGTTGTTAAAGCTGCCAGGATAAATTTCTTAAAATTACTGAATTCTGCTGCAAGGGAGGATGTACTTGATCCAGCTGGATTGCCTTTGTGTAGTTCCCGCCGAAACTCCTCCATTTGGGAATGAAACTGCTCAGACATCTCCATCAGCGATCCTTTTAGAGCTTCCATAATTATGAATATTTATATAATGCAGTAAAGTTTGAATTTATATATGGAAATAAGTGCTGGTAGGTAGATTTAAGTTAGTTGTAAATATTATTCATATGAATAAACTATTAACTATTTTTAAATTAAATTTAAATGCGAGAGTTAAAAATGTGTGTGTTTTTAATACGCCTACCCTCAGAAAGTAACTCCTCTGTTATTGCGGCGGTGATCATTTACCATCAGGTGAGCCGCTTGCACGTTTGCCCCCTCTCTTATAAAAAACTCCACCATTAAACCATGTGAAGAACGTAGAAAATTATTTTTAAAGTATGTTTCGTTGGTGTTTTTTAAGAACAGAAATAAAAGGAGCATTCTTATTCATACAACTTTATTTAAATAATTTGCTGATCCCTTATTCCGTTAATTCATAAAACCGCACAAGGCAGCTTTATGGATTCCAACCTAGAACGCCCGACTCGGCAAGCAAATACACTAATCGGTAAACCACGTGATTGTCAAAACCATATGGTCTACGACTTCCGCCCTTATAATATAAAAGCCACACATCGTCATAGCTATAAAAAATAACTGATTTATTTTTCCATTTTTGAATAAATCATGAACGTTAACATAAATTGTTTTTTAATAATAATATTTTGGAAATTAAACGATGAATACATAGCGTTACTAAGAGGTTAAAAGTTAATGAACGAAACGAAAAATCTAATAACGTGACCTACATCATTATGACTACTTATATGTATAAGACTACCGCCTATTGAATACCGGACTTCGACGCCGCGGGTACTGGGTGCGAATCCCTGCCGGAGCCGTTTTTATCAATTCACACGCACTTCTGTGTGACAAATTACTGTGCTGGTCACCTTAAAACATCAGTTATAATAAAAAGTCATTAAAAATGTATGTAAACTAATTAAATAAATTATGATATCAAGAAAGTTAAATTTTTTTCAGTAGTTATATAAACTTAATCTTATCTTGTACTTAACTTAATTTGACATGTACTGTGTGGATCTGAATTGTTCTTGGGACTGTAAACTTATCTTGACTAAATAGACAATCGACGAAAAATTCTATCACTTATTTTAAGCTTTATCGAGTCACTATTCGAAATGAGTTAAGAGAAGGAATAACAAATACATAAACTTTGACGTTATATTTTAAACAAAGTTTAAGAACAAAGGTACAGACTTATATACAGTCACCTCTCTTCACCATTGTGGTGGGCCGTTTTTCATTTAATCAAGACAAATACGACAACGAGGGCCGAGAGACTAGCCTAGCTACAATTTAAAGTTGGCAATGAAAGCGGAAAAGTCTCAATATGTATAGGAAAGACATTTGCGACGCCCATAATGTGTCGAAGACTTATGTAGGTCAATCTAAGCTTCCACTGAAAGTTGTCTAGTTTAACTTCCGTCACCGATAAAAAATTATCAAAACTCTTCCATGGTGTCCTTTTCTGAGTGTCCCGATGTTAAAATTGGTTTTAATATTAGATCTAAATCAATAAAGTTTCGAAATTAGCAATTTAAATTTTTTCACGTTAGAACTTCCCTTTTAACTGATTATATCCGATGAAATATTCAAAGCGTCACTTTTCTCATTTTGAGAGTAAAGAAAGAAAATCTTTTTAATTTTAAAACTTGCTCTTTTTAATTTTAAAACGTGAAGATACTTTCAGTATCTTCATTTGGTTTGCTTATGAATTATTTTTTTAATGGATAATCGTGATGAGACGAACAAATCGTTCAGCTGATGGCAAGTACAACGTCTGCCTATGAAAAATGCTGTGTCCAGTGCCAATGTCCAGAATATTTCTGTGTGGCACCAGACTGCGTTCGTCACGCTTTAGACATTAGTTTTTAAGTAGCATATCCTTTTAAATGAAATTAATTTTACGGATTTTATCTCGTTTAATTTTACTATTCATAAAACGACGTTTCTAGTGCTTTACAACACCCATGGTCACGGGAGGACTGAAGTGACAGATGTCCTGATGTCATAGTTAGCCCGGAGTACCTTCAGCTTTAAATTATTATTTTTGGTTCGATCTACGCAGAAAGAGCTCACTGTGTCTTGAAAGTCTTGTACCAGCTTGGGATCCTATAATTAATAAAATTAAATCAAAAACCAAGCATACCACTGCAAGACTTCAAGATACAGTTTTGTGTTTTGTGGCAATCTATGGAGGAGCCATAGATTGCCACAAAACATGGCCTTGAGCCACCTGCATCCATCGACTTCCCACAAAACCGAGCAGGTCGTCGTTCCATCTAGTGGGGGATTTTGGTTGCCACTCCAGAACCTTTATCCAACGGTTCAACGGTTCTAGCTATATGGCCGGTCCATTGCCACTTCAGCTTGCTAATCCTTATGCTAGGTATATCGACAGGAAAAGGATGGAAACCCGCTGTGTCCGATGATTGAAAAGGGAATGGGGAATTAAGTCGTGTAATCTCTTCGGATACCCTCTAAAATATAACCTGTAGAACACCGCGACTGGCCACCCTACGCTTGTATTCGAGGCTAGTCAGATTGGTAGTAGTTATTAGTTAAACCAGGGTAGTAAATAACTCAAATATGCCTGACTCAAAATACTAAAATGGGGACCGGCGCTTAAGTTATGAGGAGGCACGTAGCGCGATCGCCAAAACGCCTGCTAAGCATAAACATTACAAAAGTTATCAAATGATAGAAATTATAGATATACAAACTTTTCTCATATTACTTCACACCACATTTTTGCACGCACAAATCGCTAATTTACAATTTTTTTACCAATTGCAATCTAACTTGATACTTATTGACTTGAAAATCAAAATTCAGTATATGTATTTGGGATTATATTTTGTATCCTAATAATGTAAAGAACTGTGATTCGATGCTAAACGTCCAATCGTCTGGGGAATAAGAACCGTAGTCCAGGACTAAGCTCGTTGTTCCCGTGTATTCAATTTGTTAAGTAATGGAACAAACTTTTCAATAAAATAGACTTTACTTAACCAATAATTTTAACAAAATTAGTATTTTACAGAATTGAAATTTTATAAGGTTCTGTAATCTTGACATTCTATTGTTTACAGCGAGGATGTTTTGTCATGGATGCAGGTGTCTCTGGAACGTGTTCGATCAAAATCTCCGGTGGAGGCCTATGTTCAGCAGTGGAGTTGTGATGGGCTGAAATGATGATGATGATAATGCGTAAAAGAAAGTGTAAATAAAAAACAAAACCGATTACTAACTTTTATCATTATCGTTTTGTTTATAGTCTACTGTTGGTCATGACCGTCACCCCAGTATGAAGGATTTGCCGTAATCATCGCACTTGTCAGGCGAACTAGCGACTGCTGCTACTATCAAGCGCTGTACCTTATTGCATTTGTATTTGTCGTACTAATTATTTCGCCACCTTTCGGTAGCCATGGGCTTTTCTTGGCATTTTATCTAGTCCACTATTATGGAGATGGATGTTATGGCGTAATTCAAAATTAATTAAATATCACAAATGAGAAATAAACCACAAACTTGTGCATGTTCAGAGGTTATATGTTTATTTACTTTAAAATAGTCTTACACTTACAACAACATACGTTAATAAATTTTGCTCAAAGGACGTGTATTTAAAAAACGATTATTTTGTGTTAGTTTTCAGAGTCTGCAAATCGAATAATAAATGAGAGTTTCATAATTTTTCAATTTACTTTTAAGTACCAGTATTTAACATACGTACTTATTAAATGTTGCCTAAATCGAGGCAGCTCATGGATTTCTCAGCTCCATTCATTATAAAACAAATTTTATTAAAAATAAAATAGCACAGTTCAAAAATTGTTACAAAATTACATTCCATAACCCAACATTTATCATTTGATTTGTACATTTTGAAGTAGAAAGATTGGATATTGCTGCTTCACCGAGTATTTTAATAAAGCACTCTCAGTTCTGTTTGAATAAGAAATTTAAAATACAGACCTGATATACCTAACTTGTATTTTCATAACCTAAAAAAAAACCAATTCATTTTGTAGAAATGCATGTCGAAAAGTTTTATGACACACACTATGAATATTTGTTAAAGTACAGGTTTTCTTTATCAACATAAAAAAACCTATACTTTAACAAATATTCTCAGTGGATTTACTACGAAATTTTAAATACATAATTTGTTTAGGTAGACTACATTAGGCAGTGGTTCTGCTAAAAGAGTTATTTTTTCAGGGAAAAACAAATAAAAAAGAAAATCTTGTTCCTTCCAAAAAGAACATAACACTAAAAATAACATAAAAAGTGCTTAGTGTAACTTTTATACAATATTCGTTTACAAACGATGCCTAGTAAGAACGGAAAAGTTTACTGCAGTCTTTGTAGAAAATTACTTGTTAATCAAATTAAAAGAACAACGGCAGTTTCTTGTTGGCTTAAGATTAACGATGCCGATTAAACCATGACCTTCAATGTAAGACGCTTTCGCTTAAGACTGTTTTTGCCATTTTAGAAAAAGTTACGGTGAAACATCCAAAAGCTGACATTTATTCAGAAAATATTATAGACCCGTAAATATAACTGCGACCGTAAAAATAACAATTAACCCGTACTGCAAACTAATTCTACTTAACTAATATTTGTGTTACTTACACAAATATTTAGTTAAGTAGTCACTCCTGATTTTAAATAAAAATATGTTCAGTACACATGGATGGAATGATACTCGTAGATCAATGGATATACCGTGTGTGTATGGTGTGGATCAATGACAAACAGTTCCCCATTATATTACTAACGTAATGATAAAAAAACTTTAGTTATATATTGAAATTAAAAGTTAAGATACAAGTAGTGAAATATTTATCCATTGACTATTGAATTCCGTTAGTAAATGTTTCCGTGTGGGGTCACTGTACGGGCCGAATAATGTTACATATTTCATAATGTAAATGCTTGACTGTTAAAAGATAATCGGTAATTATCAAAGTAAGCCATAGGCAAACAAAGACGGTTGCGACTGTTTAAAATAAAAAGTACATTTATGACGACCGCGTGGTCTGTTGGTCAAAGCATCTGACTACTACGCCGCGGATCTTGCGGTTTGAATCCCAGCCGGAAGCCAACATTTGTGCAAAAACACAAATTGTTGATTTTCGAGTCTGTTGATGTGGTGCATGTGAAATTTTTGTAATCCTATCGTCTTTTATAAAAATGAAGAAAAAGAAATTATTTAGAGAAACAAAGTTGCAGTAGTTTAGTGGTAAATGCTAACTCAACTTTCTGACTAAAATATCGAATCACGTCTAAACGCGGAAGAAAATTCCGCTCCTAAGTTTAGAATCTGTTATTGATTTTAAAAATAAATCTCCTATTTTCGTGTGAAACATCTTTTACTGCACCAACCACAGCAGCTGTTTCAACCGGTATTACTAATATTATTAATTGCAATTTTAAGTTCTGATTTACCACGTGTTTGGCGGCAAAAAAAAAACATTGTGAGGAAACCAGGATGACTGGTAAAGATGTTTCGACAACATGTAAGATCTACCAATAGGAGCAGCGTGGCGGACTCTTCCCGCCTCCAAAACGAGATGAAAGGAGGCTGTGCTCAGAAGTCAGTCATTAAAAGCCCGTTTCTTTTGTAAGGCCTTTTTAAAATCTTTGAGCCGATAGGTGTCGACTCGAGGTGTCGTAAGAGGCGACTAAGGTGTTGTAACAGACAGCCTTTATTCGTGCAGAACAACGCCAAAATATGTATTTTGTTATTTGACTCTTACCATATTAGGCTGATTCTTTCCTTATGTTCTACATATGATATTTGCATACGAGAGGTAAACGAAGTTCACAACAACAATTGTTGCGACTATGCAGCATGGGTGAACATTTTTTTTATAGCTGTGATAACTAATAGTGGATGGGTAGCAAGGAAACGTTTATTTATTTCGTCTGCCATGAGCATATTGCGTAAATTAATTAATTGGAACTTATGTGCTTAAACAATCAATTCATGATGAAGGATTTCTGCTTGCGTCAAGATAAATTAATGAGAGAAGGGTTAAAATGACCGAGCAGTTCTTTTCGTATGTTTGACTGGCATACGAGTACTATGAAATCTTGTATAACCTTACGCTCTGAACCCCTTCGTGAAACTGATTTGCACTGTCTATACAATTACGTCAAATATATTCAAAGGTCCGGTCTGTACAATGGCAAAGCGATTGGTTTTTACGCTAAAGGTCGTGTTTGATTCCTGCGCGGAGCCTATATTTGTATAGTCATAAGATATTTGTTCTGGGTCTGGTTGGTAGAATAATGTTTGTGAAACTCACTCTGACACAAGAAAAATCATAGTGTGTGGTTTTAAAAACCGAAAAAATTAGGTGTAATTTTAGTGATTTTTATTATTTGTTTACGTTTTTGCGACTTACATTTTTTAATTTTATCTAAGGAAGACTTCATTTTATATTCATATATGTTGATAATATTGATATGTAGTTGACAAAATACGACAGGGCAAACTTGTTTTTTTTTTGTTTTTTTTTTTTAATTATTGTATAAAGTGACGAAACGAGCAAAACGTTCACCTGATGGTAAGTGCAACGTCCGCCCACAACAAATGCTGTGTCACCCAGAATATGTCTGTGTGACACCACACTGCGCCCGTCACCTCACACTCACCCTGAGACATCGGTTCTTAAGTCTCAAATGCCCAGTGATTACGCTAGCTCACAGTGCCCTTCAAACCGAAACACAGTAATGCTTGCACACTACTGCTTCACGGCAGAATAACTGGCCCTGGGGTGGTACCTACCTAGACGGATTCCTGCATAGGAATCCTACCACCAGTTTAAAAATTTTGAGAACATTCAAGACGTCACCACTCGATACAGAAAGGATTTCTATGCCGAAATTTTAATTGACTGGTGTATTGAACCCCTGTAAACGTATTGTGAATGTATTGAACGTCCAATGCCCTATGGGTAATCAGCGAGTACCTGACTCACCGATCGGGTAATATACCATAATAGCAATTTCTTTAGATATTTTATTGGCAAGCAAAGAAGAAAGTTTATTAAGATTATTGAGTTGTCTCTTTCTTTTTTATAACCTTATTAAACACCTTTATGTACTTTATCAGTTAATATAGCCTTAACGTTATAAGTTTAAAAGATAACTGATTTTTGCAGTTAATAAAAAGGCGTTCTTGCAGTGTCATAAGTATTGTCGCACATACTCACTCATCTTTTACTCTTTTCTGTATCTACGTTATAAAATATTCATTACTAATATCAATATGGGCTCCGATACGAATTGAAATTCGGGATCGAAGGCTTATAAAAATGTAAATACCCCTGGATAATTGTTATTGTGCCGCGCGATTTCAACAACGTAAAATAACCCGACCACTTGATTGCATCGAACTGCGTACTTCGCTGACTAGAGCATTTACAGTTCAGTCCTTCTCTCGGTTACGTTCGATTAACAGCGGGAGGCTTCTTAAGGCCGTACTTCATAGTTTTATAGCCTAGAACCTACTATATTTAATGTTAAAATAGTTTCTAAGTCGAATTAGTGTTTCCTGAGATCATCGCGTTCAAGCATTCAAACTCTCCAGATTAATTACAATAGTAAGATACTCAAGGTGTCTCAATAGCTCCGTTTGTTTTGGAAGTAGCTTTTGGAATTTTCCCAAAGATGAGACGTAATAGAGTCGTCTAATAAGTTTTTTCCAAACTATAAAGCTTTTGGTATTTTTCCATGAATGTTAACAATGCTCCTGCATTATGGAATTCTCCATAGTAAATAACAATAACAATTTCACTGAAACCTCTCATTCATTATCGGATAGGTACCAGTTCAATGCTGGATATAGGTATCTACCAAGAAGGAGTTGCCGTAATCACGACACTTGGCAGACGGCAGCAATCCGTATCGCAGTATGAAACGTCTCTGTGTATTTTCTGTCTGGTATTTTCCGAAATGTGTTTTCCGCCTCATGTGAGAGGCCATGAGACGTTCTAGTCTCATCTCACTGATTCTTAGGTCACCAATAGGATAATATGGGATGATTTTCGTACGACGCCACCGCACGGCCAGTTATAAGACGGTGGCATAACTAAAATATTAATCGCTTATTATTTTTGCTAACATCAAATTGTCAAATTCGCTGTTTTTATTCTCGATTTTAACGATAATACTCGTATGTTAGGAATTCTTTATCACGTCATAATCTATTAAGTTTGATATGAAGTGAAATGTTAAGGTCTATACAGTATTGTGTTTGAAGTAGTTTATTAGTAAGGAATTGGCCTGTTCTCATAGATCTAGTCTATAGTACTAGACGTCTGCGCCGCGGGTTTTGGAATTCAGCCTAAGCCAACATTTGTGCAAAAACACAATTTGTTGTGTTCGGGTTTGGCTGCGTTGTGATTGTCCCCGTGTCTCTGACACTGCATTCTAACCTACCTCTGAACTGTCGGCAGCTGTCAACTGCGCAGCAGATATTATAGTGCAGTGCCACAAGTGTACGCGCAAACACAGGCGGCGGACACTCGTCCCAACGTAACCGCGCCCGATGTAACGCTCATTTGATAAGTTCGGAGGCAGGTTAGGATGCAGTGTTAGAGACAAGGGGACAATCACAACACAACCAAACTCGAAAACCAACATTATCTGTTTTTGCGTAAATGATGCCTTCAGCTGGGAATCAAACCTAGGACCTGCGTCGTAGAAGTCAGGTACCCTAACCATTAGGCCACGCGGTCATCATAGTACTGTCTGTGTACACGGTTATTGTTAAATTGATATATGTATACTCAATCGTAGGTACTATATATTTACCACAAATATATTTTTTTATTGGAAAAAGAGCGAGACGATTAAACGTTCACCTGATGATAAGTGCAGCAGTCCGCCAATAGCAATGCTGTGTCACCCAAAATACCGTCCCGGGCGCAGTGTGGTGCCATATAGAAACGTGATTACACTAGCTCTCAGTCCCTTCAGACCGAAACAATAATGTTTGCACACCACTGCTTCGCGGTAGAATAAATAACTAAAATTAGATTAAACAATAAAATTAAATTAAAAATAAGAAAAATTAAATTAATATTTATAAGTAAGTTAAAACACCGTTGAGTGTTTTAATTTATTTTTTCGTTTAAAATAGCAGCGCTCCAGCCTAAGTGGACTAAATGAGGGGCAGCACTGAACAAGTTTAATTTTTCACCTATCACATTATCCTCGCTTGCTCTGTAAAATGTTCAAACAGACATTTGCGGAGTCATTTAATAGGACAGAATATCTACTCGTATATAATCTATACAAATAAATGATAAGGGTCTGTTTGTAATAACAAAATAGCAGCTTTTTACTGAATGCTTATTAAAGCATTGAGTAAAAATACGGTACTTATAAGAAAAAACCTATTTATAAATATTTTGTGTCTCTCTGTCTGTCTGTCTGATTGTTCCGGCTAATCTCCGAAACAGCTGGATCCGAACTTAGCAACGGGACTCTCACTGACAGATACCTGATATTATAGCGGTAACTTCAAAATCCGATTCAAAAAGGAAAGTATACAAATGTACAAGTATATCATCGATGGGAGTCTGCTTTTTAACGCGGGTGAAATCGCGGGAAACAGGTAGTTCTTAATTCTAAATAGTAAACGAAAATTCATATTTAATTTTATTATTCCTGTGAACTCATATTGGAATATGACTCAGACACAGTACGCATAATTGAATTTAGTACAGCTCAAGTTTATGTAAGTCATGTCGTAATAATAGAAACATTTTCATTTGTACTTTTGTCATGAAACGGGAAGGCATTTCAGAGTAAAGGTACCCTTTCTAATAACAACCGGTGTTGTTACAAATAACAACCTACGTTGTTACAGTCCTACCTACCACTATAATCCACTTGACGATAGTAACGGTCGTTGGGCGTCGCATTTCCACTTGTTCGCATTATACTACGACCATTTGTAACCACTCAAAACCTTTTGTAGTTTGTTCGAATTTCTTAATTAGAATGGTGTTGAAAGTATAATCGTAAGTAGAATTTATTTGTCTATAAATATTCTCGTTTATTGTACCTATTGTGTTGAGTCTTAAATAAAGACGGAGGAGGAAAGTTTTCCAGTGGCAACCTCGTACCGGAAAATGCGGTGTGGTGTGCGACCCGGTTTTCCGGGAAGTCGATGGATGCAGTCCACCTGATCCATCGACCTCCCGGGCAGGTCCGGGCAGAGAAAGGAGCGTGATTTGTTCTAGTCTGCGGGAGAGGCTCATGTTCAGCAGTGGACTTGTGATGGATTTAAAAGATGATGATGATTATGATGAATTAAAGTTTGTAGTTCGATCGATCCGTGAGCTATTTGCGTGATGAAGTTTTTAAAGGAACTGTATACGCGTTGCTGTTGTTGACAACAGAGCTTGTTCTTCTTAGAGATTAAAAAGAAACCATTCAGTGAGAATACGCAGACTGCATTTTTGGTACTATATTATAGAAATCATTATTATTTCACAAATAACACAGTGCCAGCCTTTTATTTATTTATGTATTCTTTATTGAGTGATGGAATTGAGTTCGCCCATTATAACCAAATAAAGGTAACAATGGGCGAACTTGATGCCATACATAATTATCTGACAGTCAACTCTGGCTGGTGATGAAAAATCTGTGGTACCTGTGTGTCATCATCTATAACTTATTATGTATGATAAAGTGACTAGATGAGTAAAACACCCGAGTTACACATATCGTTCTAACTTACATATTTCTTTGCTATCCGGAGTTAGCTCCAGGATTCTAGTTATTTTGGCAAGTCGTGGAGTCGACGGTCTTCCGCGAGTGAATACGTGTGGAAACTAATTTTCCTAGCACGTAAATGGCGGGTAACAGTCCTAAAATCGCTGACGGTGCTTTCGGGCATTTAATTTTCTGATTTGTCAACCAGATTGACAGATCGTTCCACTGCGCCTTGTCCTGTAATTGGCGGCGGTGGCTTAGAGTCGCGTGCGGCGGGATGCGCGGGCAGCGATTTTGCGATCGGCTTGCGTGTGTTTGACACGCCTTTCTTTGCGTGAGTTCCGTGAGGCGGACGGCGATGTGGTTTCCGAGTTAGGCTCGGTATCCCTTTTCGCGACGCGTTTCTTTGCTTTTCTCACGACGACGCTGAAACCGTCGTCTTGACTGGCTTCCTCACAAAAAGGGCCGCGGGCCCAACAATAGATTGCGATTCTCGGAAAGAAGGGACAGGTCCGTTAGTCGCTGAGAGGATTGCTTTATTGCACTCATTATCAGCGGGCTTATTACCCGCAGCTGCAGATGGCACGGGAAAGTATATTTTGGTAGCCGGTTGTCGTGCAAGTACGGTTTAGCACATAGCGAGGGTTAAATCAAGCTTTATGTTATGTTATGTACTAAGTTGAAATTCTTTGATACGGCTTTGGGAGTCTTTAGACGGTCCAAGAAGACTATTTTGATGTGTTACGTAAACGTAGAACGTAGAATATAGTCGAAAATAGCAAATTTACGTAAAATAGAACGATTGTGTGGAAATTATGTAGAAAAATGTTAATAAAGTTATGTTTCTCTTACTGCACTTAAAAGTTAAGTGTTTTCTGTAGTAAATCATGTTTAGAACATAGAAATATATTATATTTGATATATTTATGTTTAAAGAATAACGTAAAAAAGAAAATAGTAGAACTTTGTGTTTAAAAATGTCCGGAAGTTTCAAAGTTTATTTAAGATATAAACTTCGTAAAGATAGCTTATATGATGAATGTTATGTAAGTAGAATACATGTAACGTTCTTTAAATATGTAAACTTCACTACTGTATGGGTTTCATAAATAAAGAGAATATAATGGGAGTGCGATAGTAAAAAATGTAGGAAAAATAAGGTCAAGTTCGAGCCGGTGGGTGGCCCTCTGTTAGGTATAATCTGAGTTCTATACCCCCAGTGTAGAAAAAACGTATATTCATAACATCAGACAGGAAGATACAAGCAGTCATCAAGAAACCAAGACGGTAAAAAGTAATAGTGCCTACTCTGTGAAATGGGATGAATATAAGAAAAATATGAAGAAATATGTATGAAATTATGAAGAGATAGGAAGTTAGAAAAAGAACTTTTGAGTTCTATGTAGGGAATCGCACGTCCATGTATGTTAAGTGAAATACGTCTTTCATTTATACATAAACCCTAACACTTAACTACAACCTCACTTGCAAATCAGGTATTTGTTCTCGTAATTATCAAAGGCACAAACTTGGAAACAATACACAAGAAGTTTTCAAGTTTTTTATTGTTTTAATAACATACAGTCCACTCGCTTTACATTGCAAAAATTTTGGTGCACCCGCGTCATACCACCTCACCCCACCCCTGAGACGGTCGTGAGGTGTGCCAATAATATTAATAACTAACGATCCGCCCCGGCTTCGCACGGGTAGATAGATATTAGAAAGATAAATTAGTACTTTATTTGGACAAACAGAACAACTACCACTAACATTTTTTGTAGCGACTATTCTCATCGGCGGCTCTGCAGCTGGTCAGATAAGATTATGTTATTTTAACAAAATAATGTTTTATTTATTGGAAGCCATGAAATACAGAGACACCTCGGCCGTTGTATTTTTAAAGAGCGTTTTAATATTTTAAATAAAAGAAAATATGTAATTAAAATTACTAACCACTATTCAATTGTTTCTAGTTTACAAAAAATAATATGAGTAGGTAAGTAATTAATAGATCTTAGTATATTCGTGAGTAGCGCGGGCGAGCGTAGGGCTGTTACTTACACACCGCGGCATTTTTATTACTTTTAGCTTTTTTATACCTGTCGTAACTTCTTAACGATAGGTCCGATTTGAATAATTTAAAAAGGACTTTACATGTACATAATCAACCTTAACTATGAAACTATTTTGTAGGGTAAGGATTAATATCATTATACGGATGTCATCATCTTTCGATTCGACGGGGAGCTGTGTTTTGATAGACTATTTTGAACAAAAAGCGATTATTGTGACTTAACCATAATAGTTAGACATAGCCTCGCGGACTTTTTTGTGATGATGAGTACCATGAAAATGTAGTACATTATTTTCTTTATCATTAATAGTTTTTGCAGCGCACGCCAAATAATGACTTTTATCTGTAAATTTTTGATACCTTGAGTTACATCATAGCGATTTTCATAAGGATATCGGTTTTTTTAAAATTAAATACTACTCATGTTACTCGGTGATAATGTAGTTGTATATAGGTGTAAAATCGGTTCAGTAGTTTTTGAGTTAAATAATTACAACCAAACATACAAAAAATCAAATCTTATCTCTTTATAATATTAGTTTATATAAACTATTTCCGATAAATATGGAGGAGTGGAAATTCAATTATTTCGTATGTATATAAGGATTTGGGTCTCCAAGATTAAATTATAAAAATTTATTCAGCTATGTGTGTCTGATACAGTTTTTGTTATCAGCACTACAGAAAACATCAACATAGGAGACATTTAAACCTATTTTGGCAATTAACTTGATTTCTTTCTTTTTAGTTTTTATTGACATTGCTTGTTGACGACGCTGTACTTCAATGGACTAATAATTATTGATGAGTCAGCATGGTTACTGGCCAAATACGTAACAAAACAAATGGTTGTTATAAATTATATAATAAACGTCAAGTTTCTTGTAATAATAATGTAATGAATTAGGAATGTCTTTTCAAAAGAGGAGTTATGACATGTTATTGGCATACAGGAATACTTTTTGTATAAGTGTGAATTTCAGTAAATATTTTAGAAGAAGATCTTAACGTGAAACTTTTGCAGTAAGATATTATGCATACATTATGGATTACTTACTTGACACATATTTTAACCTGTTAAGTAAAGCTTTTGTCAGACTGACTACATGATCACAGGAGATGATGTGAAACGAATTAACGTATCGGGTTGTTTGAAGGGATTTATATTTGAAAGTTTAAAATTAAGAAATTATTTTTAATTAAATATATTTCCAGAATAAATTTCTAGATTTTCAAAAGGACGTCTTGTATCTAATAGCTGTGAAATGATGTTAAGCACTTTTTATCGTTATACATACATACATACATAAGATCACGACTGTATCCCATAAGGGGTAGTCAGAGACTGTGCACTCACTGCAAAAACAGATGACTGCCACAATCCACGTTTCACCAAAACAGTATAATGCACTTGGTGTGATAGGTGGTGAGCCCATCGCCACCATGCGCTGTTGGGTTCACAGTGCAGTTTAATTTCTTACTCGCCTTTTACGAGATCCAATGGATGAGATGGAGTAGTAGTATTCTTTTAACGAGCCGCCACCACACGGCTATCGTTTTATCGTTATACCTAAAAAGATTATCTTTTCACGCAATGTTGTTATACAATTTTTCACCATAACCTTCAAGTTGGGAAGCTTTACTCGCTGTAATTTTTTTAGCACCGAGAAAGATAATTATCAGAAACTAGAATAATGTCACCTGTCCCAAAAGTAAGAGAAGGTGGGACTCGGAAATCGTAACGTTTATTGACTGTTACATTATTACTTTTTCAGTAGACGTTTAAAACATGAATTAATATCGGCTCCTACAGACGTACACCAGCTTTCTCTTAGTGTTAAAATCATGTTCGAAAAATATATTTTTAAGACTTGAGCAAGACTTGACTTCTTAGAGCAAGCTAAAACTTCAGACTCATAATATACTCTTTTGTGAGAGAACCGCAGGAGGGTCGAAATACTTTTATCGCCCCTGAAGTGTTGATTACAAAAAAATTATGTACAAAAAATAATGTAGAGTATTTCGACATGTTGTTGTTTATATATGGTTTGTATGTTTGTAATCCAAATATATGTAATCATATAACCTTTGGAATTAATTTAACATTTGTTTCATTGTACCATCTCAAATACTTTTGGAGTTAAATTAATTTTAGCCGATAGGTGCCCGGCAAAGTAGAATAGCACCTACGTCTTTCCTACCCAGGTGTCGTAAGAGGCGACTGAGGTATTGTACAGACAGCCTTTATTCGTGCAGACTAACACCATAATATGCAATGTTGTCACTATACTGCCCGTGGGAACGCAATGAGGAGTATGACTTTTTGACTTGAACCAAAATGGCGGTCTCGTTTCCCACGAGGGCGGAAAGAGGGCTACGTGATTGGCCTCATCCCCTTGTATAAAAAGGTAATCCTCTGTTCAGCAATGGACTGTCTGATCTTTTTTACACATAAATTGACATTTTCTATTAAATAGTTTACTTGATAATTGAAACTTAACTTACTTGATTTTTTGGCCTGTCCTCTTGTCCGATCAGAATTTACTTAAAAATTGAAGTAAATGAAATTGTAATTCTACGAGTAGCTTTGGAATCCATTTAACATTGGTTTCATTGTACCATCTCAAATACTTCTGAAGTTAAATTAATTCTAAAGTCCTTGCGAACTAAGTTCATTCATCTTATCTAAAATGAAAGGATTGTTGCAAAACGAGAATGATATAATTTTACTAAAAGATGACTGCACTACGTTGCACTTTTAGTACACCTAAATATAAACTTTCTTGTCAAATAAGGAATGATAAGAACGATAGTGATCAAAATGCTTTGACATGTCATGTCCACTATAACATTACATTCAAAGACAATGGATAAGTTATAACATTGAAATAGAGCCTCTGTTTTTGCGCGAACACTTAAGGCTCTTAAATATATCCTACGCAGTTGACAGCTTCCGACAGTATTAGGAAGCGGTTGCTTAGATCAAATATCAGCCAGGAGGACATCGACAGTGATCATGAGTTGATGGTGAATTGAAATAAATAAATTGAAACATCTGTCTTAAATCTCTTCTAAGTTATCTTCTACTTTTACATAAAATCAGTTGAAAAGTTACTTGATAACTTTTCAACTGATTTCAACTCTAACATTTTCGATAGAGTAACTTAGGCCATATTTAAAAAAAGAAGAATTAATTATGTAAATATGTTTTACAGACATAAATTTCATATGTACATCACAGCCAGAACCGATAAGTAACAAAATTGTGTTTTGGCACAATGTTTTTGATCAAGCTAGAATTCGAATTCAGAACCCGCGGCGTAGAAGTCAGTTACCTTGACTACTAGGTCACTAGGTCACGCGACCAAATAAACACTTTTAATTTTTTTTATGAATTTATTATTATTCAAAGAAAATAACCTTTTTACCGCAACAAATCTTGTTGTTAAACATAACACAAAAAAGCTTTGATGTTAAAATTTATAAAAATGTTAGTCACCATTGATTGCGAATTCGGACAGTCGTATATATATAGTCGTATAGTAAACCTCAGGTTTACAATTAATATCGGTGTACGGGCTTAGGTAGCTAATAATTCGCTTGTTTTAAATTTGTAGTCTTACGGTTCATCTAAATTTATCTACAAGAGGGGTTGTATAAAATTTACAACCCAATTAATTGTGGAAAATGTTTCTTCATAACGTTGAGTAAATTACGTCAGAGGCTCCGATTATAAACAATTATTCCTCCGAGACTCTTAAAAGTCCTGTGATTATTTATCTTTCCGCGAGCACAAAGAGAGTCGTATGAATTAGAGTCGAATGTCGAGAAAACAAACTAAGTCCTTGTGATGAGATTAAAGAACTTTAAATATCTTTTAACATTAAGAAAATTAAGAAAATCCTCGACAGGTCACTCACTTTCCGTAAAAACTGCGAAAACACCAAGCAGAAAGTCCACGCTCGAAACAGTCTTCTACGTAAACTGGTTTCTACAAAGTGGGGTGCTTCGCCTGGCGTTATGCGAACCTCTGGGTTGGCGCTATGTTTCTCCGCAGGCGAATATGCGTGCCCCGTATGGAGCCGCTCAACCCATGCAAAGTTGGTGAATACAGCTTTAAACGAAACATGCCGGATAATCACTGGCTGTTTAAAGCCGACCCCGGTCCCAAAGCTGTATCCCCTGGCAGGAATTGCTCCACCAGAGGTCCGCAGAGCGGTAGCATGCTCCAGTGAAAGAGCCAAAATGGAGAACGATTCGCGGCATCCCATGTACAACCACTCCCCGGTGCCGCAAAGGTTAAAAAGCCGCAACAGTTTTGCCGAACGCGTTCTCCCTCTATCAGAAGATCGATCCCAGGCTAAAATTAGACTGTGGCGGGACAGTATTTCGCTCCCCACGCCATTTGTTCCGCCATCCGAGAATCTCCCACCTGGACACGAGCTGCCGTGGCCAACCTGGAAGTGCTTGAATAGATTTCGAACTCAGGGCGGCCGGAGCAAGGACAACTGTGTCCGGTGGGGATTCACAAACCCCTCTAAAGCAGAGTGCATTTGCGGTGCCGTTCCACAAACAATGAACCACCTCATGTCGTGTCCTGCGTGCCCCTCCACCTGCACGTTACAAGACTTAATGGAGGCTACTGACAAGGCAATACTCGTAGCTGAGTTCTGGGCGGACAAAATTTAGGTGGCCATCGACACGCTAAGAAGAAGAAGAAGAAGAACATTAAGAAATTAAAACGTAATATATTTTTGCGTTCTGTGGCAGCTTAACATAATCGTCCACCCAATCTCATCCCGTGGGTGTCGTAAAAGTCGACAGAGGGAATATAAAAACCAGAAGATGGCAGCAGCATCTTCCTGGGACATCTGAATAAATAATCTGCTGTTGGCAAATCTCCCTAAAATAAGAGCTACAAACTTTTGTGGCAATCTATGGACGAGGCCTATGTTCAACAGCGGAGTAGTGATAGGCTGAAATGAAGATGGATGATATTTTGATCAAACGTTATAATTTGTGTTATTTTAATGTCATATTTTATAGTATTCTAATTTCGACAAGCTACAATTGTGGGGAAAAACAGGTGGCTCAGGGACAGTGTCTTGTAGCATTCTATGGGGGAGACCGATGTTCAGCAGTCGAGTTGTGATGGGCTGAAATGTTAATGATGATGATATATAATGTTAAAAATATTATGTATAATTGCCTTCGCTTTGAAAATACTCCCCTTGTAGCTTCGGCTATTATAGGAATCCTTAGCGTTGACATATCGAGTAGAAGTTCTGTTCGGCGATCACCTAGGAAAGGAAGGCCTCCAAAAAGCTTGGCGAGATCATTAAAGCGGGACAGTATTTCATGCCGGTCCATTCGCTTGCAACTTTACAATACACAAGTTCGGCCTCAAGTGGAATAATGTTCTCATCTCTGGGCGGGTGCACCCAATTGCCAGCTCACCATTAATCGAATCCAACAAAGCGCGATTTGAATCGTCAACGACTGAGTTCTTTCCGATCAGCTCGATTCACATGTTTTGCGAAGAGACGTTGCGTCTTTTTTGCATTTTCTACCGTGTTTATCATGAGTAGTGTTTCGATGAGTTGTTCTCATTAATTCATTCCTGGCATTGGAATGGCGTTCCACCACTGTGAGCTTTGCTAGAGATTTTTGGGCACCCCCAACCACTTTGTGGAATCTTTTGCCGCCAGCGGTTTTTCGGACCGATACGACTTAAGGACCTTCAATAAAATACTCCTTTCAAGAAAGCCGGCGACGCAACCGAATTTCCAGTGGTAATGCGGATGTTCATGGGTGGCGGTGATCACTTACAATTAGGGAGCCGCCTGCTCGCTTACCGTGGGGGTTCTATAAAAAAAATTGTATTAAAAAAAATATTGTCATATGTAAATGTGTCTGCTTTGTATATATGCACCTTTTTCAAACAAATTACAAAAGAAATTAAAGATCTATTGCATCGCATGCCAGGCATAAGCGGGTATGTTATAAATTTTTTTGATAAAAATTACCCTCATTTAAATATTCCTTATTTCAAAATCTTTAAGTATATCGCAAAGAGGTTCGAATACAGTGTTAAATTTTTTTTAAGACTGAGGGTCACTGTTAGCCCTTAGGCTTTCACAGCTTCGCCGGATTGACGAGGAGGGACGGGTCTAAAACCCAAGGCCAGTAGTTATAGCAACAGACGGTTGTACAAATACACGCTTCTTCAGATTATTACTAGCAACTGTTAAAGCAGTTGTCAAAGATCCATCATAGATGAATGATAATAACATGCATGTTATCAAACGCAAGTGTGAAGATATTTGTAATTGAATTCTATTTGACAATTTTTTTTACCTAATAAAACCGAATAAAGACATTAGACTTTGTGAATTATTTTTACAGAGTAAAACTGACATTGTCGCTAGTCGCAGCCATACGACAGTTGCAGTTTTCGGTACAACTTTTAAAAACAAAAAAAATCTATATAAAATATTTATTGCTTCTCCTTAAAAAATACCACACAAAAATACACATGCTGCTAGTCAATAGTCAGTCAACTCATGGAGTGGTGACAGTTTGACTTAGGTGTAGCAAAATGAATACTATACTAATTCTCTCTATCTCAATATATTTTCAATGACTTTTGTGCATTTACTAATTGTTATAAAAAACAGGCGTTACCTTTGCAGAAATTTATTACAGTATGAAAAAATTAAAAGAAAGATGAAGAGAAAAAGAAAAATTAACACTGTTGTTAATTTTATAACATAAAAGAATAACATAACATTTGATAGCATGAAAGATTAATTTAAAAGAGCTTCGGTTTCTCATTATGTACTCGACTTTGTTGATTAAATTGTCTGGTGTGAGTTTTGGGGATACGTTAAGTTTTGGGTAGATCATTCTTGAAAAAGTTGGTGAAAATTAATATGCACGCGGGTCTTAGCCAATTAACTTTTTATCTGCCTCAAGATTGATAATGTTTAATATATACGTTTTAGTGTAATGGTTCACAAAAGGGAAATAAATGACGGCGCATGAAGTAGTAATTTTAACGAAATAATAAGTAAAAACTCGAGATATTCGATTCGAATACTAGGGCCTAGGTATAAATAATCGATTCTTATCTGGGCCCTAGTCATGTTTTTGTCTAAAGTCAAAAATAATTTTTAGCTCCATCTTACAAGATGGAAGAACTTCCGAGGTGTTGATTCACACATTGCATTAGAGTCCTGTTTTATAAAAAAGGAGACAGGATACTACTTAAGAATTATCGGCCCATCTCGCTCCTGATCCATGTCTGTGTATAAGTTATTTTCGAGAGTCGTCGTGGTCATCAAAAGCTTGACGATTTCCAACTTACCATACACTAAGGTAGATTATACAGAAGACAGGTGAGTGTAGTCCGTCTCTGTTTCTTGCATTTGTAGACTATTAGAAAGTCTTTGAGTCCATCGAAACTTGGGATGTTCTGGATTCTTTTCAGACATGTTGAAATATCTCTATAATGCCAGTATGATGCTCGTCCAAGTACAGGGCAGTCAGACAAAACCTATCAAGATGCGTCGAGGAGTAAGTCAGGGGGATTTATATCCCCGAAACTCTTTATCAATGCACTGGAAGAGGTTTTAAAGACGATAGGTTGGAAAGGAAGGGGCTTCAATGTCGTACCAGCTCCAATAACTGTCGTTGGCGAAATTCAGGTTTTCTCATCGCCTATACCGCAAAGCCTGAAGACGAAAGTCTTAAACAGTGTATTCTGCCTGTACACTCCTATGGTGCCGAATGATAGACACTGACGGCACAGTGGCTCCACAAGCTCGAAGTCACTCAGAGAGTAATGGTAAGTAATGAAATGGTGACGGTTCCTGGTGGCGGTGTTAGTTTGCTTGTGCACGCTATGGAGCGAATGCGAGCTGTGCTCTTCAAAAAACTAGGTAATATACACCATTTTATATTTGCATGCGGATCTAAGCAAATTAACTCACTTTCGTTCATTACATCTGTTTGAGCCATCACGCGAACTAGTATGTTTCCAAAATAACTTTAGATTATAATTAAAGTCTATGTCACGCTTATAAAGATTTGATGTGTTCTTCGCTGTTAGTTATCGATGAGCATGTAAAATGTTCTACGGGACAAGTCCCAAATGTAACCAAGTGATCAACTAACAAATCGACCTTTGCTAGATAATATTCGGTAAGCTGCGTCACATCTTTCCTTCCAGTATAATTTAAATACATTTTCATCAGTATAGGTTGCCAGAAAACCGCGAAGTGGTCTTTAACTACCATAAACAGTTTAAAATTGTTCAGAGAGCTATAGAGAGGTCTATACTCGTAATTTCCATACGTGATAGAATCCAAAACAAGTAAGTTTTAGACAATAGATGATTAAGCTCATTTCAGTATAACGAGTATATTTATAATTATAAGATTCTCTTAAAAATATGTACTATTGTTACTAAAAGTGAAATTATACTTCAACTAAATTAATTTGGGCCTTGTAATTTTTCAATAACTGTTATCGAAGCTCAGCCCCGTACCTCTGTTAGATATTCGGGGTGCGGTTTGATTGATGAGTTATACACAATATGCCGAAGTTGTGTTGGGATATAATACTCTATGTACATACACCATTAAGTGTAGTAATTATTGGTTTCTATGTGATTAATACGCGCTTTTCATCTTGTTTACTATCCAAATAAATTAAACTGTACTATTAGATTTAAAAAACGACCTCAATAATTATAAATATCTTATAATCTTTATAGAAACCGTTTGGTGCCCATCTCATCCCGTGGATGTCGCAAAGGCGGCAGAGGGAAAATTAAACCAAGAGATGGGCAGCAGCATCTTCCTGGAACAACTGAATAAATAAACTGCGGTTGCCAACCCGCCTGCCAAGCTTGGTAACTATGGCAAAATCCCCCCAAAACGAGAGCTACAAATTTTTGTGGCAATCTATGGAGGATGCCTTTGTTCAGCAGTGGACTAGTGTTGGGCTGTAACGACGACGACGACGAAGTAAGTAGATTTGTAAAATATGATATGTTATACTTAGGTAAGGTTAGCATACACTACGGTTTTTTTGTTTGATTTTCTGCGTTGGTATAGTATTTTGTTTAGGAAGAGAACTCATGTCTGTCAATACAGGTGTAAATGTTGAAAATTAACGAAGCCTAGGTTTGTTTATAAAGTATTGTATTTATTTGTATCTTCAAATAAGTTTGAAGATACAAATAAATTAAAATTATAAATTAACAGTTTTAATTTATTTTGTAGCGTCGTTAAATGTAATGTTAAGGGGTAAATCCACCAAATTGTGTCAACAACCAGGTTCCGTGTAAAAAAAGCTATAAGTCAAAGCAGGCGAATAGTGAAGTCACTGGTATTACAATATGATATTTACGAAATCGATTCTAACCCATGTGACTCAACTCATAAATCGAATCAATAAGATGGAAGACGGGGCAAACGAGCAATCGGCTTACCTGATGGTAATTGGTCACCGCCGCCCATGAACATCTACAATACCAGAGGAATAGCAGATGCGTTGCCGGCCTTTGAGAAAGGAATAGGCTCTTTTCTTGAAGGTCCCTAAGTCGTATCGGTCCGGAAAAACCGCTGGCGGTAGCAGATTCCATAAAGTGCTTGTACGTGGCAGAAAATTGCGCGTAAAACGCACTGTGCTGGAATGCCAACCTTCAAGGTGGTGACGATGGAATTTTGCGCTGTGCCGCAATGTGCGATGGTGAAATATTAATCCTATACAGATTATATTAGTAGTAGATAGATTAATACTAACAATTCCTCGGAACGGGGAGTGTTGGATGGTAGATCCTATATAGTCAAATCCTTTTCAAGATGCGTAAAATTTAGTATTAGGAAACATCACTAGTAGTGATATTGGTCTAAAGACAGATCCGCCATGATCTAATCAGATAGAGAAATATTTCAAAAGAAAATCAGAAAACAAATTTTAGCGATAATTGACACCAAGAGCAAAAAGACAAAAAACCTATATAATATAATATTATAAATGCAAAAGTAATTCCTTAAAAATATTTTTTACTTACTACTCAGGGACTAGGCGCTCGCTTTAAATTTCATAGTACGCGAGTGACCTGGGTTCGATTGTAATTATACAAAAAAAAATATAAACAGTGGTAAGGTTGATCAGATAACGCATACTTATATGACACAATTTCATTTCACCAACACATTTCTTAATAATTATAAAAAAAGATTTGTTAGAGTTTATATAAATAATTTAGATTGTTTCAATTTTTGAGACGGCATTTTTAAAGTGCCTACCTTCTCACAAAAATCACACCTTCAGCCTTCAATTTGGATTTTAACACGTTTTGTATACCCAAAAATGAGTCAAGCATTTTAAGTAATATTAAATATGTTATAATGTTTATTTCATAATAACTCATATAGGTTCAGGCAAAGAATCAGGGAAACGAGTAATTTCACAATACATTTGTATTTAAAAATCAATAATTTGCGCATTATAACTATGGTGGCTATTTCAACCCCTAAGTGTAAAAGTACATATACTGGTGATAGTTGAGTCACACGGCCCTTTTCATGAAACATAAATGGGTGCTGATAACAAAATTATATTATGTAATTGATGTAGACCTCCTTACAAATAATAACTCACATATCTAAATTTTATCATAAAATCTGTTTCTTGAGAGTACGCGAACAAAATCCCAACTTTTATTGACGATATTTTCTACTGCATAGGTTTACATACTTGTTTTAGTTTTTTTTATTGGATAAAGTGACGAAACGAGCAAAACGTTCACCTGATGGTAAGTGAAACGTCTGCCGATAACAAATGCAGTGTCACCCAGAACATTTCTGTGTGACGCCACACTGCGCCCGTCACCTTGAGACATCAGTTCTTAAGTATCATATGCCCAGTGATTTACGTTCGCTCTTTTTAGCCCTGGGGTGGTACCTACCTAGACGGATTCCTGCATAGAAATCCTATCTCCAGTAATCGTTGTTTAGTACTCTGTCAGTTTCTGGAACAACGAATTAGTCAGTCAAAACTTTCATTTTTAGAGATTAAAATTTATTGGAAATACAGGCTTTTTTAAATTAGAGTGGAATCGAACAACAAACTTAAATTATTCTCCATCAGGTCTCCACTAATTTTATAAGCGTTATTGGGTCGGTAATAGTATGCCTACTCTTCTAGTGCTGGTCGGCGGACTTCCAATATCTAACTAGTATTTATTCTCTAACAGGCGAGGCCTCGCAAAGTTTTTCCTTCATCGCAGAGCTATAAATAAAATAAAAAAAACGATCGTTGGTGCCGGCACAGGGAATCGAACTTGGGTTCCTCGTGTATAAATTTTAAAGCGAGCGCCTTGCCTTTGTGCAACTTTGGCTCACGTGGCACTACACCGGGCAATTATGTGTTATCTCACGAGCTTATGGGCCATGTAACTAGACTCGTACAAGCGTATCTATCAGATATTTTATGTGAGATATAAAAGGATTTCGAGGAAAAAAACGATTAATAAAATTTTATGGTCAAATAACCATCATTGTAGTGTCACTGTACTGTAATCGTTATAAAAATGATAAACATCAGCTTCATTTATAATGTACATAATAAGCAGATTAATGTACGAACAAAACCATTACAATTTATTATTTGAAAATTAAATGGTAAAGTACAGCTAAGTTAGGTAAATTTTAACTGTTTCGTACATTAAACAAGACCATTGTATTTATTTTTAGAAATTTCAATGGTAAAATACGAGTATATCAGGTAAATTTTAACCGTCTCCTTTATTTGTACTTCGCTTCCTTTTATTAGAAGTGATAGAACTGGTAGTGCGTCGAGGCCTTTAAAATCTGCTGGTCCTATTTCAGTTGCGAGCGTGGTCCCGCAATAGTAGGCCGCATCTGGTGCGCTGTTTTATGATCGCGGTTCTGAAAATCCATGTTAAACTTTTAGTAAAAATCTCATGTCTAAGTTTCATAATCTATTTCTTAAAACCTTACACAAGTTTTTTTAACATTTTTAAACTATACATTATATATTTGCAAGGTATGTAACACTTTTATTAAATTTTCTTGCGGTTTATTGTTTCATTTTTAACTAAATATATATGGATTTTGTCAGTTAAATTATTTAACAGTGTGCATTTAATATGCACGTGTGTGTTTACGCAGTTAATAAATGAAATAAAAATTACCATTGAACAAAGATAAATTCTTAAATATCAGGTGACTAAAGTTTCAATTATTAGTTATCGTTACTTAATTAAAAAATACCATAATTCGATGCTCCCACTACCCTTCTAATACCTCATCAATGAAAGTAAATGTTTTCATATTTGTATATTTTTTAATTTTTTCAACTTTACTTTCATGTGAATATAAACTATAATTCAAGTCACGTACAAATAAAGGACATTTTTTGTCAATGAATTTACTATGGTTAATATATGTACATTTTATTTATATTTTACTAAATTAATTTTATCGTTCTACGTGTTCATTAAAGAGGAATTCGTTTAGTATATACCAAGTATTCTTATCATGTATTGGCTTGTTTTTTACAGTCAGCGTTTGAATGCTAAGTTTTCATATAACCAGAAAGACATCGATAGTCTTTCTCCTCATTAGCAATACAAACAAAATTCAACTATTAAACTAATATTTTTAAAATTATGGGATTGACAAGTAACAAAAAAAGGAGGCGTATATTTCAAGAACTACAAAAGAACTTGAGTAAGAAGGTAGCTAGTAGGAATTTTATAAATATTCTTTATGTATGGGAATTATTTACCGTAACTCAAAGTATCTTAATAGATAACATAGATAAGAAAATTTTCGGAGTAGGAGAGAAAATTTTCTAAATGTTTTAGAATCCATAGGTTTTTTTAACGGTGATAAGTCGGGCAGACTCGCCTGATACCTAGCCCCCGCCCTATCCTTTACTTGTCAAATTTCAAGCGACCGGCAATTATTTAAGAAAGGCTCAAAACCTGTAGTAATTTGTATTTTAAATATATATAATTTAGGGAGAAAAACAAGATAATGAATTTTAAATGAAATTAATTTATTATTATTGAAACGTTGATAATTTCTTTATAGTAAGTACATGATCAGCCATATAGCTCGTAGAACCGATAACCTCGTACCGGCAAATGATCCAGGGCGACCCCCACTAGATGGGGCGACGATCTGCACGTTTTTGCTGGAAGTCGATAGATGCTGGTGACTTAGGACCGTGTTTTGTGACAATCTTTTGAAGATATGTTCAATAGTGAACTAGTGATACGCTGAAATGATAATGATGATGAAGAATTAAATTATCTACCAATAATATTATGTTATGTACATAATACGTTTAATAGCAACAAATATTAGAAAAATATTTTTTACCTAGTTCCCCGAATATAACAATAAATGAGATAATGGTTTTAGCTCCCAACGGCATCGTGATAGTACTTTTTGTGTTTTTATTCATAATTGCACGAATGAGTGGTGTAAGTGTTCTAATCGACGTAATTTGTCTGGAAATATTCTACCAATTAATTTCTTCAACTAGATAGGTTTCGAACCTAAGAGCATTAGGTATGTCTTCTGATCAATGATCCACACGGCCATTATGCTAAGTAGTGATTTTATAAAATATTTTACAAAAATTCGACTGTTTTACAAATCGGCTTCATCGACCGTGTGGCGTAGTGGTTAGCGTACCTGACTTCTGCGCCACCGGTCCTGGGTTCGATTCCCAGCCGGAGGCAACATTTCTGCAAAAACACAAATTGTTGCTTTTCGGGTCTGGTTGTGTTGTGCATGTGAAATGTATGTTTGTAAAACGCACCCACGGTACAGGAGAAAATCCTACTGAGGGGCTTCGTTTTTTAAAAGAAATAAAGAAATAAATAAATTAGATTTTCATTATCAGAGATTTACATTGAAACCATTATTTAATCACAATGATCACGTAGCTTAATGTGAATGGGTTTCATGTAATTGTTTGGTTATCAGAGGTCGAGTTGCTGATTGTTTGGATAATTAACATTTCCCTTAAGCTCAGATATAAGGGAAGTCTACATTGATCCGAAGACTTCTTTGTTACTGATAGTGAATGCATACCGGATCTTATTTATATACGTAGTTATATAGTGTAATAAATACTACAGTAATTATCGTAAATTAGTGTACGTTTAAGATAAAGTTGAAAACGTCTCCTGGATGTAAGGTTTTGATTCTTTCAAGCCAATTTTCTTTATGTTATTCTTACTATTGGAGCATGTAATTTGTGTGCTTATTTTCTACTAATATATAAGTTCCTTTTTCAGATAAAAAAATAACGGTCCCTTATTTCCAAAGATAGAATGAAAATATGAGAAAAGGTTCAATGACTTTCAAATTTCGAATTGGACGTGAAATGTCAAATCAACACGTGGTCGCTTTAGGAATACATGATAATTTACTTATTTTAATCGAGCAGAGCATTAATATTCTTGTGTTAGTCACTTTTAGAAACGTTGCACTGTTAGAACACTTATACAACTTATGTGTCTTAGGAAAATGTATGTTGTAGATATTTCTTTTTAACTTTTTGGGTCGTCAAATTTAGGCCCCCAGTAGTCGCCCCACAGTAGGATTTCTCCCGTGTCGTGGGTACGTTTTACAGACATAAATTCCACATGCACAAACCACCCAGACCCGGAACAACTATCTGTAGGCCATACAAATATTTGTCTCGTGCGGGAATCGAACCCGCGACCCGCGGCGCAGAAGCCAAGGGTTTAGCGACTGCGCCAACTCAGAAATATATATAGTTCGCATCTCAGAAACTTTCATAGCGCGAGTATAGACGTATTTCTTGTGCTCCTCATGTGGCAACATAGATGTCGCTTCAAATATGTAATCATCCTGCCATCAAAACCCAATAATGATGTAACTATTGTCACATTTTTAAAATCCCATTTTGCGTAATGATGGCACCCAATAAGAAATAAATAGAATTTAGACAACAACTCGGTAAACCTTTGCTAGGTTACAATAAATACATAAATTTCTGACATTATTGTTGGACACTGTTGAGTCGTGATCAAAGTTATTCTTCACTTAAAAATTGCGCGTTACATTCCAAATAAAGAAACAAAATTTTATGGTTGAAGTCAGAAATGTAGTAAGAAAAGTATTACTTATTAACAGGTTAAAGAAACACACGATACCACTCCAGTAACGTTTTTTAAAGGCCGAAAATGCTTAAATACTTCAATAACTTGGTTCAGCACTCAGCATTTATATCATTATGTTTTAGTATATACCAATAGACATAGAAATAAATACACAAACTAAGAATTAAAATAGCTTGTAACTAATCTGTTTAAAAAAAATGTAAAAATTTTAACAATAATGAGTAAGAAACAAAGTAAATATGCTAAGAATCGCATCTAACATTAAAACGTAGTTGTTTTTTAAAGAACTCAACCTGCCCTTCTGCAACAAGTACTACCAATTGTCTGTGAATGTAGTACATTACCTTAGTGTCTTATACATTTTAAAAGAAAAACATGTAATATATACCCCTGTTGAAACCCTTAGAGATTCTACCTGCATTCCTAATCTACAGTTACGTGATGATAATGTGCTTATTTCAGGTACCACTAGTAAAAATGAAGTAAAATTTCTTCATGGTCATAATATAATGGAATTATTGTGATGTGTATTTAATCAGATTATAGAATATTGAAGAAAAATGACTAATAAGTCCCAAATACTTTATAATATATTCCAAGAGATTTTGGCCGCATCTGGCAACTCTTCTGATAGCCATGGTATCAATGAAACGAAAATATTGTCGGTGCTCCGTGAACAGGCATCACGAGGGACGGGCAATAACTTTGGATCAGTGTTAGTGAAGGTGGTGAGCGACGCACAGAGCAAACTCAATCTTACTATTAAGCCCGATTCATGTGGGTACTGCGATGGAGATTTCAGAAATGTCATTGAAACTTACAACGGTATACACGGATATGTCAGCGTATTGGTGAGTTTCTTGTTTATTGATAACTAGATTTCGAATTCGGACAGTATCAAATATAAATCATCATCATCATAATAAAAAGGTTCACGTAACGGATTTTTCTGCTCGCATTACGGAATATTTTCAACTGCTACATTAGCAAAATATTCATATTCCTTTAATGATTTCTTATATTTACGCGAACACTACACATTTAAATGAAACTAATTTTACGGATTTTATCGCGTTTATTTTTATTATTTATAACCCGTATTACCACCAGCTTGGGATCCTATAATTAATAAAATTAAGTCAAAAACCAAGCATACCACTGCAAGACTTCAAGACACAGTTAGCTCTTTCTGCGTAGATCGGACCACAAATAATAATTAAAAGCTGAAGGTACTCCGGGTTGACTATGACATCAGGACATCTGTCACCTCAGTCCCCCCGTGACCATGGGTGCTGTAAAGCACTCGAAACGTCGGGTTATAAATAATAAAAATAAATGCGATAAAATCCGTAAAATTAGTTTCATTTAAATTCATATTCCTTATCAGTTTCTCTCTGTCTTAAACAGAATCAATAAAAATATCATATATACAATTACGTTTTCCCGTATAAGGGGTAGGCAGAGGCCACTCATGTAGCCCACTTTTAGCCCTCGCGGGAAATGAAACGTGAGGGGTGGCGAATCACGTCGCTGCCATTTTGGTACGAGTCAAAAAATTCTTACTCCCTATAGCGTTCCCAGGAGCAGTATAGTGACAGCATTGTAAATTATGGTGTTATATGTGTTATAGGTGTTATATGCACAAATAATGGATGTCCGTACACTACCTTAGTCGCCTCTTACGACGACTCGGTAGGAAAGAGGTAGGTGCAATTCTACTCTACCGGACACCTATCGGCTAATGAAATGAAAATATACAAAACACAAAAATCTTTTTTTCCGTACAAATTCTGTAACAAATATTGTGATGGAATCCCTGCCATGAAAGTGAAAACTTAAGTAACAGTTAAGTTTTCACTGTATTACAGACGGCAATGTCTTTGCCAACATTATGTAATACGTAACAAAAAGTGACCGCGATATATAAATAGCGATATACTAAAATTCTTTAGTACGAAATATAGATGTAAACAAATAATTTCGAGGTTGTCTTCTTATATCATCCTTATCTATTTATTTAGTATTTTTGTATAAAACACACATGCCACTGTATTGAATATTTTTCTAATAAAGTCAAATAGGAATAGGCTTTTTCACGACCGATCAGTCTGTGTTTATAAATTTACGTCGGCGCAATGTTTTGCCAGAGCCTTATATTAAATTATCATGGCTCTTTTTGTCACGCATATACACTAGTGCTAAATAACTGACGGTATCAACAAAATTCATACATATGGCTTAAATCGTAAAGTTCAGTTTAGATTGAGCTTTATACGAGTACGAGAAATACAGTTTGATAAGGTTACTTAATTTTATTGACTATCCACTGTTTCGTAAAGAATTTGAGTTGACATGGAGATTAAAGTGTGTGTTTAACTACTATGTACTGCCGACCTTATTTAGATATCGTTATATGTAAAGTATACGGTGACGTACAATGACGTATACAGTGCGTGGCCTAGTGGTTACTGACTACTGCGCTTCGGGTCTTGGGTTCGAATACTAAAACATTATGTAATAATATATAAAATATTAAGATTTATAGACATATATTTCTTTTCGGAAAAAGCCTAAAAAAATATTATATGAGTATATCTAGAATATAATTGTCCTTCTTTTATTTAGTTGGTTATGTTATTTTACTCAATATATATAAACTTTACGATTTCGTTAATTTTTATCATTAATGTCAGCCTCAAAGTCACCGCTACAAATTTTATATTTCTGAATGTCTTGGCGTAATCGCCACGTATAGTAGACGGACTGGCATTTATTATACAAGACACCTCGTAACTTAGAGGGGGGATCTATAATATTTTAGGTGTGGCCATTACAGAATTTATTTGAATAAGATTGTAGAAATGGGCAAAATGGAAAAAATATCGAACAAATAATAAACGTGTACAATGTCTGAGTTAATTCTAAATTGTGAATCACGATTTCACACATCATATTTAATTATTTTTATACTTTGAATTTTCTTATTTCATGCAAAGTACACAATACGATTAGAGTTTATTTTTACTTAATATGGAAGGTGTTAATATTCTACATTTTACAACATTGATACATTTATTTAATGGAAACAAGTGACTAGCCTAGCAAGTCATTCACCTAATGGTAAGAGCTCCGTCTGCCAATAACAGTGTAACCCAGAACTTTGCGTTGGGAAGTTCTGCGTCGCTTGTTACCATGTACTTGTCTTACTTTTTCACCTTTCTTCGGAGCTCACAACTGAGTCTCCCGCTTCCACACTTCGAAACAAAAACAAATAGCATTGCAATCCTATTTTCAATTATTAATTTTCTCCGTAATTTATTAACTTGAAGATTTTAGAGAACTGCTCATTATTTTTAAAAATACACATAGTGTTATTACCGCTTTCACTTTCGTGCCAGATCTTTTTAATTTAATCATGAAGAGTTTCAAAATAAAGGAAATGTCTCGTCTGACCCAAAGGTCCAGTGGTGGATCAAGTTAACATAGGGCCCTAACCTGCAAAGAAATCCGGGTAATTAAACTCAGTTAGATGTCAGTTTTAGAAAAACTGTCATCAAGTTAATTACAAAGAAAGAAAAGTAATGAAAATGCAAATAAATAAATAATTGATTAAAATGTTATGATATATATATATATACATAAATCTGTAGATAAATTATTTATTTATTAAAATTCTGCGTTGACTTTTTTTTTTAATTTTTTTGTAACCAGTAGGTTCATTTTCAAATAAGCAATTTCATTTTTAAACACATACTTAATATTTAACAAAAACAATCTAAATTCCGAAATGTGCAAATACTTTTCTCAAGTGGAAGATTATAAACTGTCTCGGTTTTCTATTCGAATTGTATAGTATATGAAATACGAAATTTTTCATATTTTTTTACTAAATATTCAAAATTCGCCAATTCTAGCTAGGCCTTTTTTAAATCACAAATTGAATATATAATAGATGTAGTATAATAGATGTATAATAGATCATGACATATAACTAGTCTGGCCATAAATACTGTTACATAAAAACTTTTCTTTTTTAAACTTTTTAATTATTTTGAATTTGGAACACGTATATTATTTTTAAAACTTCTTTCGATTTTGCGCCATTTCACATATTTTTTCGTGTTCATTATCAAATAAAAATATGGAATGGGCTGTTAAAGAAAATAAGATTGCAGTGTTCGCCTTGCACAAAGTGGGTAAGGAGCCGTCGGTCATATTCCAGACACTTCAAAAGCTTGGTATCAGCCATATGTTAGTATATCGTACTATCAACAGATACAACAACACTTCATCTGTCGAAGACCAGAAAAGATCGGGGCGGCCGCCTGCTGTTAGAACTACAAAGGCTGTTAATGCTGTTAAAGCCAGAATTCGTCGAAACCCCATTAGGAAGCAAAAAATCTTATCGCGAGAAATGAAGATTCCCGCTAGGACTCTGTCGCGTATTATAAAACAAGACCTGAAGCTCGGTGCTTATCGTCGATATACAGGACATTCCCAAAATCAATCTTTACAATTAAACAGAGTGGATCGATCAAAACGCCTTCTGTCGCGATACGCAGGTGAAAGGCACAGAAATATCCTTTTTACCGATGAAAAAAATTTCACGATTGAAGAACACCACAATAAGCAAAATGATAAAGTGTACGCTCACAGTTCTAAAGAAGCTGCTCAAGTGGTCGGTTAAGGTACAACGTGGTCATCATCCTGCGTCAGTGATGGTTTGGTGGGGCGTGTCTTATCAAGGAGGCACAAAACTACATTTTTGTGAAAAAGGAGTGAAAACTTCAGCCAAAGTGTATCAAGATACAATCTTGGACCATGTTGTGAAACCTCTCAGCAATAACCTTTTCAAAATATACCGTGGACTTTCCAGCAGGACTCTGCACCTGGTCACAAGGCACGAACTACCTATGCCTGGCTTAAAACCAACGTTCCGGACTTTATAAGAGCTGAAGACTGGCCCTCATCTAGCCCAGTCCTCAACCCTTTAGACTTCAAATTATGGTCAGTTTTAGAGGACATGGCCTGCTCTAAACGACACGGCGACATTGAGTCTCTTAAAAAATCTTTGGAGCAAGCAGTGGCGAAATTTCCCCTCGAAACAGTGCGTCAATCCATAGAGTCGTGGCCAAACAGATTAAAGGCCTGTATAAAAGCCAAAGGTGGCCATTTCGAATAAAATATTTTTTTAATTTTTTGCTGAGACTAATAAATATGTAGGTATAAATTTTAATAGTATTACATTACTTCATTTAAATAAATGCATTTTCTTTTGTAACAGAACTTATGACCGGACTAGGTAGAGTATCGTCAGTTTCATATTTTTATTTCAAATAAATTATATATTGAGTTAAATCTAGTAATTGAAATTTTGCCCCCTACCGATTGATCTGATATTTGGTTCACCTTTAGTTTTGATCATAATACAATTATGTATATTCAATATCATTTTTGATGGAAGATGGCCGCCGCCACAAATTGGCGGATTACATAAGATTAAGCCCCTCAATATGAGTATCAATTAAAGTGCTTGACAAGTAGAGCATAATACACGTTAGAAAAGAAATCCTTATCTAAAATAGCATCCGAAACAAAATGGCGGATCATAGAGTTTAGACACTCAATACAATCCAATGAAAACTGACATCTAGGTTTCAAGAAGATTCAGAACAAAGGACTTCAGGAAAGAAACCTGAAAAATATTAAGTACCTAAAAAACTTGGCAATAAAATCAGTATTTTTTTAAGTTAAATGGTTTTATTGTAAAGAAACATAATAATGATGCAGATAATATACTAAAGGCTAACAAACAATTAGGTAGGTACCAGTTACCAGTCATCACATCACTCTCCTCATCAATCTAAAGCATTGATCATACTAAAATAAAATCGTGGCGCGTAACGTAACCTGAGTAAATATGGAAATGATCGTTCTGTGATATCGCACGTTGATATTGACGTATTTACTTTACACACATTTTGCATAACTTGTCTATTGAGAAGATGCATCCAAAGCATACCTATAATGACATGAGCAGTTTATAATAGAAGTTTATAATATAAAAGAAAGATGTGTAATAATAATAATAATAATAATTTATTTATTTCTTCCCACAATATACTAATAACTATGAACATTTTATAAAAGTATTAGACATTCGATAGAATTTCGACTTGCCCCACGGTTTTATTTTAATCTGATCAATGCTTTACATTGATGAAGAGAGTGGTGTGATGACTGTACCTGATACCTATGTAATTATTTATTGATTGAACAGGACCATCATACTTCTGGCGTAATCTCGCCATAGATGTTGAAATGAACCAATATTTGCAAATAAAATGATTTGTGTTTGTAATATGTAAACTATACGTTATTATATTATATTAATATTTGGATTTCCACACAAAATCAGAGGTTTTCATTGTATCATCGCTCAGTGCCTTGCTATTTTTAACTTGCTTTATGCCCGTACATAATTTGCACTTGTTTAGTAAAAAAGGCCTGATAAACGATACTTTTGAGATTGAATGAATTTGCTTTCCTGCGTGAGCTAGACTAATTAAATAATATCTTTTGAATATAATATTTTTTTTAAACTAATAACTAACACCTTTTTATATTCAGGGTACGAGACTGTAAGATTTGATTGAACGTTAATATTATTATAATATTATATTAATATCATGTTTTATATATTTTTACCGATATTACACATCTCACTTATTTGTTAGTTGTGATAAGTAGTCTTTAAAATAATTAAATATAATTTATAGTGAATCTACCTTAAAACTTATGGGTATCATCTGTCGATAATCCTATTCGTATTGATGTACTAGTAAGCTATTTCAAACAAAACACGTTCACAAATGCAGGGCGTATATGTGACCCGGTCCCATAAAAAGCCTTATTTTTATAACTCTATTTTTTACTCATTAAGTCTATGAACAATGTCACTTACATGAGCTTCTTACATTAACACACTTTAAAAGTCAGTCACACAGAACAGAACAAAATAATAAACGGTAAGTCGATAATCAACCGCCGCCTTAGATCCAACCAACAAAAACATGCAAAGTTATTATAACTAAAATTAAAATCATGATTTTTTAATTGAAGAATGTGACGAGACGAACAAATCGTCCACCTGATGGTCTGCCTATTACAATGTCGTATAAGACTGAACATTTCTGTGTTGGCATCATAATGCGCTCGTCACTCTGAGACCTCAGATCTTAAATCTTATAAGCCCTATCTACTCGTACAAACCGAAACACAGTACCTCATGTTTGCACAGAGAAGAAGAACAAATTAGAAATTAAGTCCGCCCAATGTACTCCTTTTTTTAAGAGTAAGGTGTTTCAATAAAGATTAAATAAATCAATAAATTATTAAAAATATTAATTTCAAATTAAACAAATCCTTATTATAATATTTGTTTCGTTAAGAAAACTTAAGGGATTCTTATTTCAGCTATCATTACAGAAGTTTTAATCAAATTAGTTCTATGTAAATAACCAAAAATATTTGAACTACTAAAATTTTAAATAAGCTAATTTAGAAACTCATTATACGAGGGTGGATTGAAAAGTACTCGGCCTAACCAAGAAAATAAACACATACTAAATCAGTTATATTTTTATTTTTCTACATAATCACCATCAAGTTCAATACACTTTTTGCCACCTCCCCTTCCAAGCATTTAGACCGTTAAAAAAAATTATTCTTCCTTAGAGTCAAAATATGCGTCTACAGCTGCTTTGACCTCGTCGTTTGTCCAAAATCTTTGACCTCCCAAGTGCTTTTTTAGGTTAGGGAACAGAAAGAAGTCTGATGGTGCCAGATCAGGTGAATACGGCGGATGCGGTAACAGTTCAAAGCCACAGTTGTGAATTCCAGCCATTGACTGTACTGACGTGTGAACACGGGCGTTATCTTGATGAAACAGGACTTTTCTTCTGAGCATTCCTCGACGTTTTTCTTTTATTTCCTCTTGTAAACGACGTAGTAAGGTGCAGTCGTAATCAGAGTTTATAGTCTGACCCCTTTCAAGATAATCAATCATAATCACACCTTTCGAGTCCCAGAATACTGAAGCCATCACCTTATTTGCCGACAAAATCGACTTAGCCTTTTTAGGGGGTGGTGAACCAGGTCTTCTCCACTGTTTTGATTGTTGTTTTGTTTCCGGTGTACAGTAATGAACCCATGTTTCGTCCATAGTAACAAAACGATTCAAAAAAATCATCTGCATCGGCTTCAAATAACTCCAAACAGTCGCGTGAAATAGTCAACCGCGTCCTTTTTTGTTCAACTGAAAGCAGTCGCGGAACCCACCTCGCAGACACCTTGTGGAAACCCAACTCGTTGACAATGATGTTTTGAGTTCGTTCATCAGAGATGCCTATAATCTCGGCTATCTCTGTAATTTTTAATCTGCGGTCTCCCATTATTAAATCAAGTACTTTTTTAATATTTTCGTCAGTAGTTGACGTCGAAGGCCTTCCAGAGCGGGGTGAGAATTTCCCTAAACTCGAATGTTTCTGTCATGTTCTTAAATTATTCTTAATTATTGTTTTATATACCATTATAATTTTAATTATTAAGTTTACGTCAATGAATATATGCGCCTATTCAGGATTGGTAAAGATAAATTATCATTGTGATTATGTATTAACTGTTTTACTTAATCCGAAAATAAAAAACCGGTCAGCGTCAGACTTCCTATCTGCCTCACTTGACAGAAATCTAAACGTAACAGCGTTTGCCATAGCACTAGTTAGTTCTTAAGTCCTATGTGCTCAGTAATTACTCTACCTTACTGCGCCATTTACACAAACACAGTAATGCTCACACACTTTCGCTAGACGTCAGAATAGCTGGCGTTTCGGTTGTGCCTACCTAGTCGGATTCCTGCATAGGATCTATCACCAGCATTTTTATTTAAGTTCTTATTTTTTGTACGGATGTGAATTAAAAAAAATACTGAAGATATTAAACAAAAAATCAGTTTGCGTATCCAGGTTCTGAATTTTAAAGTTCAGGCAAAGCACCGGAACAGCTTGTAAGCAATTTAAATTATCTTTATTGGTATCTTGTAATTTGTTTTTGTTACAGGTGTGTACGATTGGAGTTATAGCGAATTCGATGAATGTAGCTGTTCTCACAAGAAAAGATATGGCCGCAGCACCTATCAACCGCCTTCTTAAATGGCTAGCCGTTGCCGACGTATTTGTAATGCTTGAATATGTACCATTTGCAATCTACAAATACTTGGTAAAACTTGTTTAAATGTTAACCATTTAGCTGGACTTCAATGTAATAGCGTAAACATCCTTAAATATTTACTAAATAATAATCCTGGCGATATTTTTAAAGAAGTCACATTATTTAGATCCCGTTAATGGGGACGAGAGAAGGGAAAATAATCACAACCTGATTAAAAGATTTAGATCATAATTTTAAGTTGAATTCTTACACCATATTTTGGTGGTAGGGGGATTATTAGGGATACATCTATAACATAAATGTGCGATTTACAAACAACAATAACCTAATTTTCGTTTCGACACTCGTTAAATATTCCTTCTATTTTATGTTCATTCTGTACTGTCCGCTGAAGTATTCTGCATATATTAATAGTAGTATATGTTGTAGTACCAGTATTTTTACACATTTACACATTCTAAATTTCACATTACATTATACATAGAATTTCTAGCATCATAAAATACTGCAAAGTAAAAATTGTTGGTTAGAAAATATCAAAACTAATTATATTTCCAACTTATGCCTATTCCTATTTTACCTAGTTTCACATGTATGTACATACATCAACAAAAAGTTGTTGATATTAGAATATTTTATCGAGTCTCTTATTAGCTCTTCATATTAAAAACATACGCACAATTAATTTTGCATAAGTCGCTGAATATTTTTTTCTGATGTGTGGAATTTTATTTATTCTTTTATAATTTTGCTTATGAAATGTTTCCCGTATAAGTTATAATAAATATTATTATTTTTAGGTCCTGCCTAAAAAATTAGACTTCCCTTATTCCTGGGCAATGTATTTATTATTCCATATGCACTTCGCACAAACGCTGCATACGGCGTCAATATGTCTAACTCTTTCACTAGCTATATGGAGGTATATAGCAATAAAGTAAGTCATCGTTTATTTATTATTTTTGCATGTTTTTAGTACATACTAACTTAGTTTGTAATTGGAAATTAATTAGGATTATTTTTGATATAGACCATTAAAACAAACATTTAGCACATTGTAAATTTTAATAAGTCGGCGAGCTCCTGTCTTTTTATACGCTTTATATTAGCTTCATTAAACTATCACATAGTTTAAAAAGACATGAGCTCGCCGTAAATAACACAGTACGAAAGTGACCTGGATTCGAACCTTAGTGTCGGCGGTGATGTGAGAAAACTCGCATGTCTGGGAAATAAAAAATCGAGAACACGTAAAGTCCGTCAAGCCGCATTGCAACAGCACACCTATAGGACATTACTGATGCCCGCAACTTCATATATAGGTTTGTAAAATATTCCATGAACTACTAGATTTTCCGGGATAAAAATATCCTATATCCGTCTTCTGGATGCAAGCTACCTCTGTGCCAAAATTCGTCAGCGGTTGAATCGTGAAAAGGTAACAAACAGACAGAGAGACGTAAGGAGTTAATTTCGCATTTATAATATTAGGAAGGTTAGAAAGCAACAGCTTTAAATTAATTTAAAAAAGTTATTGTAATCGACGGTAAATATTTTTCTATAGCTTTTTAAGGTAGTTTAGAAATATTTTACAGATACTCTGACAGAAGTCATATTTTATGTACGGAGCGTAGATGCAGTACTGCTATTCTGGCCAGCTTCATTCTTCCACCAATATTGTGTATACCAACCTTCATGGTAAGTCAAAACCCCATTAGTAATATACATAACATATTTACCGCGACCGCGTGGCCTAGTGGTCAGAGTACCTGACTTCTAAGCCGCGGGTCCTGGGTTCGAATCCCAGCCGGAGCCAACATTTGTGCTAAAACATAAATTGTTGGTTTTCGGGTCTGGTTGTCTGGTGATTGTCCCCATGTTTCTGACACTGCATCCTTAGCCTACCGCCGATCTTATCGCATCAGCGTTACATCGGGCGCGGGTAGGTTGGGGACGAGTGAGTGCCTCTGTGTTTGCGCGTACACTTGTGGCACTATAATATCTCCTGCGCAGTTGATGGCTCTCGACAGTAGTCGGCAGTTGTCGCCGGGGTCGAAATCGGCTAGGAGAACAACATCATCATCATCATCACCACCATATTTAGTAAACCGTTTAATTACTAGTCCTTTGTTATTATTATTAAATTAAGGTATTCTTTAAAACTACTGATTTAATTATCATCATCGTCTGTTTGTTCTGTTCTGTTATGTATCATCGGTGTGTAAATAAAGGAAAGCTGTCTGCTGGAAGCGGCCTAAGGAAGAAAGATTTTCGGTAATCGCCACCCTTGGCAGGCAGACACACACCAAAGTCGCTGCTGCCCGTAACGTGGCTGTGCATTTTCGATTTGCTATTTTTTGTGCCAGTTATTTCGCCGTCTATTGCAAGGCATGTGATTTTCTAGACATTTTCCTTAGTCGACTCTGACGACACAGCGGGATAGCAATTTTATTATATCTTCACGTCGTTATTTAACTAATTTTTTGTCGGCGAAAGTGACGCGACGACTAACACCGTCACCTCATGTTAAGTACAACGTCTGTCCATAACAAATGCTTTGTCACAAAGAACATTTCTGTGGGATGGGATTGTGAGGGCCGGCCACAATGTGGCGGACATTGAAATATCAGTTTTTATGTCTTAAATTCCCAGTAATGAAACTAGCTTTCAGTGCCTTTCAGACAGAAACACAGTAATATTCGCATATTATTGCTTCACGGCGGAATAACGACAGGAGTACCTAAAAATCCTGCAAAAGAATCATACCATCAGTAAATGTCATCTCAAATATAATTGCATTAATTGAATCTTCTTTGGTTCAGATACGAACTTCGAGTGTATTATTGTGCTATTCGGTAAATGTAAAGGTGATATTTTCGTTGCAAACGTCGCATGAATATATTCCAATTAGTAACAATGCACATTACCATTGAATGTATTTTGGTATAATTTATTTCTTTTATTTGAAAGGTATTTGATATTCATACAAAGAACGTCAGCGACGTACATGGCAATCCTGACATCGCATACCACGTCGATTCAGATAGTCAAGGCAGACTGTATCAGATCAACTTTTGGGTTCACGCGGTCCTTATTAAGCTGCTACCATGCTCCATTCTAACGATTATTAGTTTATGGCTTATTAAAGCACTGTACAGTGCAAATCAGCATCAGAAAAATTTGAGAAACTACAGTGCATGTCCTGCGGCAGAGAAAATGGTCAAAAGGCAACACAAAGCAGATAAGAGAACCGATAGAACGACAAAGATGTTATTAGCTGTGCTGCTGCTATTCCTCGTAACAGAGCTCCCGCAAGGAATCTTAGGACTAATGAGCGGATTGCTGGGACTGTGCTTCTTTAAACGATGTTACAATTTGTTTGGAGAAATTATGGACTTTTTAGCACTCGTTAATGGTGCCATCAACTTCATACTGTACTGTTCAATGTCACGTCAATTTCGTCAGACATTTCGTCAATTGTTATTGCAAAGACCTCTTGCACGCTTTCTGCCTCCAACCGCTTCGCACTCCGAATCTCATAACCAAAACACGTAAGTTCATGATTATTTAATTAGGTATTTAATAATCACATCGTATATAAGAAAATGAACATTTTACAGCATGTAGATTGCGGGAACCAATATGAAATAGTTTATTACTATTTTTAAAAGTGTTTATGTAGTGTTTAAATACATTTAACGATTACTTAAGCAATTTATTAGCATTGATTTAATATAAAAAATCAATAAGGAATTGCCAAAGTAAGCGTTAAACACCTCTGAGTTTAGTAGTTAATTCATTATAGCCTATCACTAGTTTCACAGCTGATTTCTTAAAATTAACTATGTTACGCATAGGCGTAACATGAACATAGGTTCAGCAGTGGATTACTCGTAACATTCAAACTTATAATTAGCTTGCTTACAAGCACACACATCTATCAAGTTTGCAAATGAACTGACTTGTATTTATTAATATGAAAATGACTTGTATTTAATAATTATCAATAAATTATTTAGCTCATTTTAATTAAAATATTATTTTTATTTTATTCATTGATCATACTTCTACAGGTTCACGGATAAGATAAAAAGATAAAATTCTGGAAGCTCTTCACATAAATTCAGAATAATTATGTAAGTAAGTAATAACATATGCATGGGAACATTTTTTTTGCATAACGTTGACTAAGCGAACAACAGGGAATAAGCAAAAAACACAACATAGTTCATAGTGAAAGAAATACGAAAACAAGTATTACTACTACTGTGAATTTACTTACAAGTACAGTTCATTGACTGACTGATGTTTTTCACACATTTCACATGAAATATTGCATATTGCACAGTATATATGTATTGTCTTGTTATTCTAAGCTATCCAGTTGAATTACCTTTATTTATCAAAGAAGACTGCTTACGACCGAATATATCCTTTTATATCAGACATTCACCCTTAGTCTGCCCGCAGGACGTCCCAAACTTAACTAAAAAGCACACTACGATATCCACTACATTAAGATTTCTAGAACTGCGTTTAAGTTTTGATGGAGTGTATCTAACACGATATTTACAAAATTTAAGCCCTGTATTTTTCTATTCATTTTTATTTTGTTTCAGGGCAAAAACATGTGTACCGTGAGGTCGGATTCTACAAACGAATGCCCCGGTTGTGTGCGAACATTTCTTGTAATAAAGGTATATCATTAAAAATAAAGCCAAAAAAAAATATGTGTAGAAATGAACTATTACGTTATTAATGTGTGTTATTGAGTGAAAGTGAACTTTGAGTATACGAAGGGCTTTTTTCATTTTTAGAAGCTGTCGCACGGCGTATCGCTGAATATAATATACATTAATATAGTTTCTAAGAAAAGCGTATTGACCGTCACGAAGCGTAAAATTATACTGAATTTTAATTTTGAAATACATTTAGCTATTAGTGAGTTACTAAATGTTATTTTACGTGTGATACTTACGGTATTTGGCCTCATAATATATGTTACCTATAATAAAACTTGCTTATAAATACCTTTGTAAGATCATAATGTTATACGAGTAGATGTAGTATCATAATGTTATGATGTAATGATAAGTACTCGTAAATTTATATTAATTTATTGTACTAAAAAGTATATAAATCAATCGAATATTAAGTAATTTTATATTTTTATAATTAAATTATAATTTAATTTCAAATATCTATAAATATTAGAATAATGTTCGTGCCGTTTCATCAACAACACCATTTTCACTGTTCAACAATGATTATTCCGTAGACAATGGCCATTGTTGCTACTCTTGGCAGAGTGGTAGGCTTATGTTTTCGTTTGTTCTGGAGCTGTTATTGCCTATAACCTGATTTTGTCGTTCATTTAGTTGCCTTCTGTCCTCAACATCAACGAGATGAAATGAAGTGGTTCAACTCATTATGCCGTCAAACGCCATGGAGTATTTCCACATAAAACATAATATGCCATACAACAAAATTATTTGAATTAAATATTTCAAGCAAGTTGTTACATTCTTCATCAACGTAATCATCATCATCCTTTCAGCCTGTCTTAGTCCACTGTTGAACATAGGCCTCTCCCAAATATTGCCACAAAACACGGTCCTGCGCCACCAACATCCATTGACGTCCCGCAAAACCGTACAGGTCATCGCTCCATCTCCTGGGGGGTCATCCTACACTGCACTTACCGGTTGCCACTCGAGTACCTTTTTTCCCAATAGTTATCGGATCTGTGCGCTATATGGCCGGCCTATTGCCACTTCAGCTTGCTTATCGATAGGACTATGTCGGTTATTCCAGTTTTGCTGCGGATATCCTCGTTAAGGATTTTATCTCTCAGAGAAACTTGGAGCATATCCCTTTTCATAGCTCGCTGAGCGACTCTGAGCTTCCTCATGCGACTTGCGGTGAAGGACCACGCCTCGGTTCCGTATGTCATCACTACACAAACTGGTTGAAGAACGTAATTTCCCGAACGCTGCCCAACCGAATTGGTTGATTGTTGTGTTGAATCTGTTGATTGACCTCTTAGTCGAAGTTGGATCTACCTATTCGGAAAGTCTATCCTAGATACACACCACAGAACGCCTCCAATAGAAACAGCAAACAGAGCCCCTCGTTTTCGCAAACAGAGCATGAATTATCCCTGATGTGAAAAAAATAGTATTTATCGTTTCTTTTTCTTTCTTTAACGAATATTAATATAAACTTATGTTTGTTTCTTTTTAGCGGACTCAAACTTTATAGACTATTATTCTCAAGATTTCATTCAAAACATACATTTAAATTATTCTTTCATTAATTTCGTGTTAAATATGACTATACTAAGTATGAGATTCACGTTCTTATACATAATGGTACATAATGGAGATTTATGAATACATATACGAGTACTAATATAAAATTCGATAAAATGTATATTAAACATATTACTGTAAAATTAATTATTATTATTAATTTCTGTCATATTTTTTGTTATATATTTTGATATTGCGATGTCCAAATCCTTTGCCTTTTACATAAACTAAATTAGTAAAATGTACAATGTTTGAAACATGGAGTTTAATGAAATGACATCAATCGCAAGTGTTAACAATGTTTGCTTTAAGATTTTTGACAATTGGATAATATGTGTTTGAAACTGTTAACGCGTTCAGGATCGTCGAAAATTCAAGGGCTCGGTTATTGCAGTGGGTAACGGGTTCAATTCCCTCACGCTACTAAAATTTGTATTGCCTTCTAATAGTTCGTGTTTGAGACATTTATTCTTGTAAAACCAACGATCCTGGAGGAATCATAGGGTTGAGTATTGTTTTTTTATGGTAACTGTGATACAGGCGTATTTTTCAATTTGATGAATATTGTTGTTTGTTTATTTCTACCGGTGGTAGGATTCCTATACAGGAATCCGTCTAGCTAGGGCCACCCCAGGGCCAGTTATTCTTCCGTGAAGCAGTACTGTGCAAACATTACTGTGTTTCGGTCTGAAGGGCATTGTGAGCTAGTGTAATCACTATCACATATGAGACTTAAGAACTGATGTCTCAGGGTGATGGGCGCAGTGTAGTGTCACACAGAAATGTTCTGGGGGAAACAGCATTTGCTATGGGCAGACGTGGCACTTACCATCAGGTGAATGTTTTGCTCGTTTCATCAGTTGATCCAATAAAAAAAGGTCTATGTCTACACACAGTAGGCGATAATATATGGACACCAAAGATGTTTAGAAATTTAAGGTAAAAAAAAATTAAGTTAAATATTGTTCTAGTCATAAAAAGCAAACCGCGTAGCTTATGGTTAGAGTACCTGACTACTATACCACGGGTCCTGGGTTCGATTCCCAGTCGGAGCCAACGTTTGTGCAACAACGTAAATTGTTTGTGTGGTTGTTGTGTCCGTCCTCGTGTTTCTAACACTGCATCCTAGCCTACCTCCGATCTTATCGCATGAGCAATGGGTGCGAGTAGGTTAGAACGAGCGAGTTTGCGTGTACACATGGGAAGCTAACAATTGCGCAGGAGATTGTCGTCGGGGTCGAAAATGGGCTAGGAGGACATGATCATCATCTAGTCAAAGAAAATGACTTTACCGTAATAATATGTGAATGTTTCTTTCATAAAATGATTTTAACATGTTAGTGTTTTAGATCAGATCAGTGTTTGTACTTTTAATATTAATATAAGTAATATACTAAATAAGCGTTAAACATTTGTTTTATACAATATTTATACAATCACATAAAGAAAATGATTTCTTATATTTACGCTAATATTACACATTTAATAAACCGAATTTTACGGATTTTATCGCGTTTAATTTTTAAAGTATTTATAACCCTCTAAACTATTTATACCCCGTTTCAAGGGCTTATTATTATAAAATATATGAATGAAATTTCTAATATTTATGTTAAACAATCAAAATAACAATCAAATAATTACTTACTACATTGATGCACATTCTGTAATATTCAAAAATAGACATTTAGGTCAAAATCTAGTTAATAGTCCAAGATGCGTTTATTTTTAAATAGAAATTTATATACATTATAAATATATTATTTACAATCCAGTATTAGATTGAAGTCCTAGAATTTCATTTCATTACACTTAAATGAATATAAAGGTAGTTGGCAGGTATATCTCATCTATAAGCAGTACCTGGGCGCCCGAGCTCCGGCATTTTATATACTTTTCCGAGAAATCAATTGTATACAAGAGTTGATCGTCTAATAACCGTTCAGTGACACTACTTGCTGCCATGTTAATGTCATGTAGTGACCAAGGGCGTCGCCAAGGGGGAGCACGAAGGGGTAGTTGCTTCCCCCCTCCCCCGCCCTAAATACACGTGCCAAATCATTTATTGTCCGACTAGCTGTAGCCCGCGGTTTCACCCGCACAAAATAAGCCTATGTGGCCGACTGCGCCTTAAAGCATGCTGCGTGGCTGATCTGTGCATTCACAGTTCGGCCCTCTATAAGACTTGCATAAAACCCTTAATGGACTATGCTTGCGTCGCTTTCGCTCACGCGACGGGCAATCAATTAAAGAAGTTACAGAGCGTTCAAAATCGATTCTTGCGAACTGCCACCGGAGCCGGTTGGTATCAACGCAATGTAGACTGTGAAATGCCCTTAATCTCTCAACACGCTAGAGAATTGTCACGGCGGTTTTTCGAAAAAGCCGCGTTTCATTCAAACCCGCTGGTGGTTAAAGCAAAATTACCGACCAAACAGAAACGCGACCGAACGCAAACGTCGCCCGCGAAACATGCAAACACGGACGTCTTAGCTCTTCCTGACTACGATACTGTCAGTCACGATCCAGGCCACCCTGTACACACAGTCAATAGCTTTAATATAACACGCACCACGACGCGCGACCGCCGTAGAGAGCGGCGCGCAATAGTCAATAATCACACCGCGTACACACGATTCACCCGTGTTCCAGGGCGGTTCTCACCGCCCAGAGTTACCGGCACACAAGTCGACAGTCCGAATGGACGCCCGCAGCCCTCGGACGGTCATCAGATGACTTCAAATATTTAAGATTTTCGAAATCGCGAAGGCACGCAGCGAACACGACACAGTCCGAATTTCGAGGTTTTCGTAGTTTTTATTTATTTATTTATGTTTGGGTCAAACCATACCTGGCACGCGGGCCCCTGGCCCGCGATCACAGTATCCGATGCAGCTGTAAAAGCCGGGAAGGCTAACAACAATTACATCACCGAATATATATATATATATATATATATATCACAGTTGGGCCCTTCTCGGTAATGTTTGGTTCTCAGCGTGCGGCTCCTATGGGCTATAGCATCGTATTAGCAGATAGAAGTACCTTCCTTATTAAATGAGTAATCTAACGCAAAAAAAATCAATTCGGTTAAGTATTTCCTGAGAGTATCGCATTCAAACAGACAAACTTCAGCTTTAAAAACAAAATTGTATACAAATCTCAAAAAAGTGTCCGAACCGATGAAACCGAGAAATTAATTACATATATGTAAGTACATATCTACAATTGTTCCCTTAAAAGATTTATGGCCATTGAAAATGCTCATTTCCTTTGAAGTATTCGTTTGAAATAATCATTTGAAGTACTACAATTACTTTGAAGAAATCCACATCATTTTATATAGGAGATTTTGTTTTAAAGCGATGTATTTAGAATAAGTAATACTTACCTTTTCTTTTTTTTCAATTTATTGAGACTTCCGTCCAACTCGTAGTTCAGTGGCCAGATTACCTATTGCTGAGTCAAAGGGTTTTAATTCCAGCCAAAGCCAATATTCGTGCAACATACACAATAATACCGTCGTTTCTCCTGTCTTATCGCATGAAATCGGTGTCTGAATGAAGATTGGCTTATAGAAATGAAGGTTGGTTAAGGACTGTGTCATTTGCGCTGAGTACTAAAACTTTTGGTCGCTAACGACTGTATGTATTCGTGGTCGAAACAGACCCGACATCATTTTTAGGACTTTTGTTAATTGGCAAGTAACATATATTCAAGCATTTTAAAATTGTGTGTATGTATGAGGAATATTCTGCCCTGTAAGGTGTGATACATTGTGGCAGGTCTTAAAAAGTTAAATAAAGAACTTACTTATATAAATACAAAAACACTAAGACTTGAAGCACCTACCTATAAAGTTATTTAAATCGTATTTTTTGTTGTTGTAGAAGGCATAAACGCCGATAAGTATCCGACAGATTAGAATAGCACTTACCTCTTTCCTACCGCGGCATAATATGCAATGCTGTCACTCTATACTGATCGTGGGAACGCAATGGGGAGTAAGAACTTTTTAACTCGTATTAAAATGGCAGCGACGTGGATCACCACCCGTCACATCTCGTTTCCGCGGAGGTGAAAAGTGGGCTATGGGTGTGATCTCTGCCTACCCATTATATGGGAAAACGATGTAACTGTATGTGTACACACATTTAAAAGCAAGCAGTTTACCACATTGCAGGTAAATAATCTACTGTACCAGATGCATTTGCCTTGTCCTGCTTGCCTTTTAGGCAGACGTAGGCTCTTTTCTGGAAGATTGTCGTTTTTGGTTTCGTTCGCGGTATGAAATAATGCATAAACAATACTAATACAGAGGAGAAGAGTATTATATATTATGGTATGAAAGTGAACATTAAGCGAGTAATAAGCGCCGAAGAACTTCTCCGAGCATTCTCCATAGTAAAAGCGGTAGTAAGGAAAGAAGAGCGGTTTCAAAGAACCGAGCTTTTTATTGTACATTATAAATGGACAAGAAAGTGAGGATAGTTGATTGTTCGTTGAGGTGCTTCTGATGGTGGAACTAAATTTATAGACGAAGGTCTTGCTTGAAGTACCGTTCTATCGAGAGTAACGCTTTTTTGAGGTCAACTAGGCTTTTTCTAATATGTAATTATTTAATAATATAAACTACATATTATTGTCCTCTTTTGACGTTTGTACGCCAGTCAAATTCCATTTAGTATTGAGTGATGTATGTAAAACAGTGTAATATTTAATAAAAGCAAATGTTCTGTAAGGTATCTAAATCTCAGAATATAAGCAACGATGTAACATGTAAAATAATTCATAAGTCATCATCATCATCTTCATTTCAGCCTATCACAGTCCACTGTTAAACATAGGCCTCCTCCATTGATTGCCACAAAACACGATCCTGAGCCACCTGCATCCAAAATTAAAGTATCAACCAATAAATGTCCCACTACTGAGCAAAGGTCTCCTCTCATTTTTAAGAAGGTTTAGGTTTAGGAACTGGGACATCAGAACGCCTGTCACCCTAGTAATCTCGTGACCACGGGTGTTGTAAAGCGCTCGAAACATAGGGTTATAAATACATAGTTACATATTAGCGATAAAAAACGTAAAATTATTTTTATTAAATTGAGTCGTCGTATGACATTGACTATGTGGTAACTGTATGGTTGCTTAATGACATCAGATCCTTTATACGTGTGACGAGCATGTAGGCTTTTACCATAACGAAGATCTGTACTCGGCGGTAATGCCAAAAACTATCACGTACGGTTCCGTATTTGAACTTATGACGGACGCCGTATTGTATTCGCACATTTTGGAGATGTATGGAGATAGCCGTATGAGAAGATATTTTGATGATGATTCTGGGAACCTAGTGAAACGTTTACCGTGCACCACGTATTGTCAAGAGTGACAGGTCTGGATGAATGGCATCTATTGAACATTGACTTAGGCAGTATCAATGCTGAGGGGTTTACAATAGCTAAATATAATCGATCAATAAGCATTTACCGCCCAGCATTGTCGAAGCCGTGGTAGCTCAGGGGCTAGGCGCTCGCTTTAAATTTCATAGTAAGCGAGTGACCTGTGTTCGATTCACGGTGCCGGCACCACTAAAATTGTTGATTGCAATTTTAACTGCATGTCTGAGAAAAAAAAATCGAAGACATGTGCAGTCCGCCATTGGAGCAGCGTGGCGGATTCTTCCTAGCTCCAAAAACCCTCTCAGAAATGAAAGGAGGCCCGTGCTCAGCAGTGGGACATTTATAGGCTGAAACTTTACTTTTACTTTTTTATTGTCGAAGAATGTTACACCAAAACCGTTAAAAAACAACAGAGATAGGAAGTGGATTTAAGAAAATCCGTACCCGACGTGTAAGAAGCAATACCAGAAAAGGAAAAATAGGAAGTCCACCTACAAAAACAAGTGAGATCCCAACAAAACCATTAAAATGTAAAAATACTCGCATATGCCAAGCCTCGCATCGCAACCGTAATACCGTTAAAAGTTGTGAGATGCCATGTAGAGTCAAGTCAGTAATTTTATTATCATGGAATCGGCAATTCAACAATTTTGTTATAAATTAAGTTCATTTCTTAATAACAAATGTACTGCAAATTAAGTACATTTGTTATTAAGAAATGTACTTAATTTATAAAAAAAATTGGTCCAATATTTGGACGTCTCATTTTTACGCATCTTTCTTTATATAAAAATATGGTGACTTTAAATTGGTTGATGGTGGTGATGAGCTGAAATGATGATGATGATGAATTAAATTACCTTTTAATAAAAAGGTCAGACCCAAAAGCTCTCCATAAATTTTATATGTCCCAAGTTATCGTTCATTTTAAGTATATATATTTATCAAAAGAGATTGTAGAGAGACCCGACTTACAAATAAAATATTATTAAGCTACTAAGCTACTAGCCATTGTACAACGTCTCTTCATTTCATTTTTATTATCAAAAAGTGATTGTTTTTATTTATAGGACTGCAGACTAGACGCCTTCCTGCCTCCCGAACAAGTCGGATTCCGAAAATACTTTACTACCATAGACCACATACGTACCCTTCGCCAGATGGTAAAAAGGCCGATAAGTACAATCTCCCGCTGTGTCTGGCGTATGTGGACTATGAAAAAGCCTTTGATTCCGTCGAATTTTGGGCAGTTCTACAGTCGCTTCAGCGGTGCCAAATCGATGTGCTTGTATACCAATGCTACGATGGCTATCCAAGTACAGAACCAAAGTACGAAATCGAACCAATTGCAAAAAGGTGTAAGACAGTGATGTAATATCCCCGAAACTCTTCACCGCGGCATTCGAAGATGTTTTCAAGCTAGTGGACTGGAAAGAATACGGTATCAACATCAATGGCGAATACATCACTCACCTTCGATTTGCCGACGACAAAGTCTTAATAGCAGAATCGCTGGAGGACCTTAGCGCTATGCTCAATGACCTCAATAGTGTCTCCCAAGAGGTAGGTCTTAAGATGAACATGGGCAAGACAAAGATCATGTCTAACGACCATATCACACCTATACCGGTTGTTGTTGAGAACTCTACGATCTAAGTTGTCGACGAATATTTATACTTAGGACAGATTGTCCGACTAGGTAGTTCCAACTTCGACCAAGAGGTCAATCGACGGATCCAACTCGGCTGGGCAGCGTTCGGGAAACTGCGTCACATCTTATCGTCGAGTATACCTCAATCCCTCAAAACAAAAGTGTACAACCAGTGCGTGTTGCCAGTGATGACATATAGAACCGAGACGTGGTCCTTCACTGCAGGCCGCATGAGGAAGCTGAGAATCGCGCAGCGAGCTATGGAAAGCGCTATGCTCGGAGTTTCTCTGCGAGATAAAATCCGTAACGATGTTATCCGCAGCAGAACTAGAATAACCGACATAGCCCTAAGGATAAGCAAGTTGAAATGGCAAGGGGCCGGCCATATATCTCGTAGAACCGATAACCGTTGGGGAAGAAAGGTTCTCGAGTGGCAACCTCGTACCGGCAAACGCAGTGCTACCCTCCACTAGATGGAGCGACGACCGGCACGGTTTTGTGGGAAGTCGATGGATGCAGGTGGCTCAGGACCGTGTTTTGTGGCAATCTATGGGGGAGGCCTATGTTCAACAGTGGACTATGATCGGCTGAAATGATGATGATGATGATAATGGGAGTTTCAGTGTGTCAGTTCATTTATTAAGAATCAAAGGCCCTTTTAGTACCTGTTTTAATAAAATATCTTTTTTTTGTACATACGGAATGTCAAATCAAAACGAATATAAAGTATGGAATACAAAATAAATATTATATTTCAAATTCAAACCCGAGAGACAAAAATAAAAATATTTGTACGGGTACGTCAATCGGGAATACACTTATTTTAATGCTTAACCCATGAACATCTCCCAGGTGACCTGTAGCTTCACCGCAAACAGCAAATCAACCTATATTTATCAGTTTGTCCACCAGCAAACACTTCATATGAATTAAACCGAACGCGTTTGTGGGTAAGGCATATGAAATTATAATAACATTCATACTAGTACTACATATTACATAACACAAAGCCTAGATTTAGACATAGCCTAGAACTAGACTAGAACAATTACCAACAAAAGTTTATTGTATATGTATATTATTTAAACGAAATCAGCTTAATGTTATTAAATTAATTAATTATACGATTATATTCATTTTACGCTACAACTCGTTCCTGCATGAATATAACAATAATAATATATTTTTTTAGAAATAATAAATTAATCGTAAGTAAGAGATTAGAAACATAAAAAAGTTTGTACCTACTAACTACCTAGCATGTAATAAAATCAAAACTTAGATAATGACTGAGAACAAACGCGTGAGAAACTAAAAACCATTAACCTTTTATTTTTAATTTAGTTTATTTGATTTTTTGTAAAGGAAAACGATGCGCCACACTTGGATTTCTCCTTATCGCTGGGGCATTTTACAGACAAATTACACAATACAACATTTGATGGCTCCGGCTGAAATTCAGGAACTTTGACTATTAGGCCACGGGATTACTGTAGCGGATACACTTTATCTCATGACAATTGAAATATCTGAGGGGTTCGGATAGTACGTTCCACCTGTTAGCAATTGTACATTTCTTTATTTAAACTATTGAAACTATTTATTTATTTATTTATTTAAACTTTATTTGCACAAAAGTGTACAAAAAGGCAGACTTAATGCCTAGAGGCATTCTCTACCAGTCTACCTTTGGGTTGAGCAGAGAACATATTAGGGTGCTTAGTAAAACAACAATCTGAAACACAACATTAAGTCTTTACTGAAAAACAGAGGACCATCGAATACAAAGTTCAAAATAAAGGACAATTTATTCGACCCGAAATAATCGCCCGAAAACCAATAAATTGTGGGTAGTGCTTCGATCGGTATTCGAAACCACAACTAACGACTCAGTAAGCACGAAGGTACACTTACTGAGTCGTTAGTTGTAAGTTAAGTGTTAAGTGGTTTAGACGGGGAATCCACAATTTTGTCTTAGATTCATATTAATATTGCCTTTAATACATGATTTTTTTTTTATTTCGTAAGGTTATCAGGAAATCCGATATATAGACCGGACAGCATACAATAAGGACACACGTACAAACATTCCCGTGGCAACGAAATCTCAAGCGGCATTATTTCCTTAGCAACGTTCCATAATTAAGAAGTAGGCATAAACTGGCTATAGGTACTTTATTCGAAATTGTAGATAAAACAAGGTGGGATTAATACCCATGTAATTTAATCACATTAGCGGAATAAATGTGGATGTATGTGATGTATTTTTTATTATATGTATAAGTATGTGTGATGTATTTTTTATTATTTTCAGTTGGATTATAAGGAAGTTATGTTTATTTAATAGAACTACTATCAACATTACACTATCCACTAGTACTATTAAATACATTTTACAGACGATTTTTATTTTTTAATATACGATTAATACATTTCCAAAGTTGTTTATTTCGAGATATAATCACTAAAGTTTGGTCTGGTCCCTTTTAAATATCAAAACCGGAAAATTAAAAAAAAACATATATTAATACGTGAAGAAAAAACTTTGTATTCTATCCTCTCTATGCATATTGCGCAAACGCAGGAGAGTGAGTGAGTTTGCCATAGATACAGTTTACGTAGAGAAGGAGGGCAGAAAGCTAAAATATGTGTATAATATGTGTTACAAATATTAAATCCAATAAAAAAGTTATGAATTACTGTCGAATTTCGGCCATTGGGCGAACACTAGATACTAATAATTGGCACTTATCGTATTTTATGTTTTATAGTATTATCTATATATGGTGGTAGGATGCCTATGCCTAATTCGTCTAGTTAGCCCACTCCAGGGCCAGTTATTCAGTGTAGTGACGTCGCACGGCGATAGATGTCGCTATGCCGTTTAAATTCGAGATATCAAGTTGTTCGTCAAGTATTATATAGGGTGAATATTATAAAAATAAATTATGTACCTCTCTGATACTTATTTTACTTATATCCCCAAGTGACTAGAGTAATTCAGAGTACATCAAACTCCAACTCTACTCTCGAAGGTGCGGTAGTTGTCCGCGTTTACAGATTTACGCAAGTGCGGTAAACATTGGTCCTTCGATCCGGGTGAGCGGCAAGAAAGAGTGGTGACGGTGCATTATCAGCAGGGTGGGGGAACCCTGTTACACTTCATACCCTTGGCAGTGGATTGCTGTATCGGGACGTGTAACCAAGCCTACACTGGCGGGCGCCAGTGTGTGGCGGCGTGCGGCGAACCAAGGAACTACGTACGAAGTGGAGGCAGTGTGACGTCAGCGGTTTGGACATTCTTCTGTGGGATAACTGTGAGTCCGTCCCAATTTGAACTTTATAATGTATAGTGTGTGATAGTGACAGTATTAGGTATAGTGATTTGCTAACTTGAACTTTCATTGTAGGAATAAATTAACTTTGAAAATTGCAAGTAGTGTTAGACAATTTATTAACATAGTTGAGACTTTTAAGTGAGATTAAGTGAGAATTTTAAGTGTTAAGTGGTTTAGACGGGGAATCCATGCTGGATTTCATCGCAAGTACAGTGATTCAAAAAGACTTGTAAAAATTTGTGAAATTGTGTTAAGGGAACTTAGAATAATATGTACTGGCATTGGGACTTGTAAAATTTTAAAGAATTCAGTGGACTTAGAAATTTTTATTTTTAAAATTGTTAAAAAACACTTGCAAGTTTTGAAGAAGTTATTTAAAGGACTTAGAAAAATCTGTATCTATCAACATGGAAGGTCTTTTAAAATATCAAGACGATATTTCAGACAGAATTTCTAAGGCTAAAAGGAATTTAAAGAAATCGCCAAAGGAGAGATTAACGCGTTCTTACATACAAATTAGGTTAACTAATCTGGAGGAATTATGGCAACAATTTAACAAAACTCATGAAACCGAAGAATGTTTCATGGATTATAAGGCGGAATTATATACCTTTCAATAAAAATACAAAAAAAAAAAAAAAAAAAATAATAAGTTTATTACGTCCCTTCTAGTGAAGCTTATCTTTGTGTCTACGTAAGTGTTTTGCTTCGAATAGACCGCATATCTCTTTGTGATGCAAAATATTTTCTACGACTACCTTAATTATGTTTGTAATATTCTGTTTTTGTGTATTTTACGTTTCGTTATCCATGTATTAATGTAAAACACATTTGCATGTAATTTCTCATGTAAGTGAATTAATTTCTTATGGGAAATAAATAAATTCTTAACCTCAATTATTAACGTTACTTGATAGTTTCATATTGGAAGGAAGCTGTCAGAAGACGTCGGAAAGTTCAAGTTCAGGGCGAGTCAAATTACCAAAAATAAGAATACCAACTTTTTCTGGAAATTACCTGGAGTGGGTAACATTTCGCGATTTGTTTACGTCGTTGGTACATAACAGTGAATCACTGGACAACGTACAAAATATGCATTACCTAAAGGGTTATTTGACCGGTGAAGCAGAGCAATTACTAAGACAAATTCCGATATCTGCAGATAGCTACGAAACAGCGTGGAATACCATCAAGTCACGTTATGAAAACAAGAAATATTTAACAAAGAACCTTCTCAAAAGACTATTTAGTTTACGTAACGCTACATGTGTTTATTTTATTTTAGTTATTTTCATAGCATAATGTCTTATGGTATTTTGCTATGGGGAAATGCAACTGATGTTGAAGTGATTTTTGTTTTGCAAAAGAGGGCCGTAAGAGCTATTTATAATCTTGGCTCTAAAGTGTCTCTTAGGGATAAATTTAAAGAAATTAATATCTTAACCTTGGCCTCTCAATATATATTTAAAAACGTTTTGTATGTACACAAGAACATAAACCAGTTCACTAAAAAAAGTGATGTTCATAATGTGAATACCAGGAACAAGCACAAATTAATTATGCCAGTTACCCGACTTCACAGAGTCAGTAACTCTTTTATGGGGCAATGTATACGTTTTTACAACAAAATCCCAGAAAGTGCTAAAAGTCTTTCAATCAAAAAGTTTAAATTTTATATTAAACAAAGACTTCATAAAAAGGGTTATTATAATATTAAAGAATACATAGATGATGATAACCCCTGGGAATGAGGTGATCGCCGTCAAGCCATTTCTACATCTTTATAATACAGCTATTGTAACACAGTTATTGTACATTATTTTAAAAATGACTAAAAAAAAAAAAGCCCGCTGGGTTTCTTACTGGTTCTTCCCAGGACAGAGGCATTTTTGCGAACCAGTGTAGCTTAAAAAAAAATGACTTTAAATAAGTACTATGTAAATAGTCTATATTGAATAAAAATTTATTCTATTCTATTCTATTCTATTCTGTGAATCATCTCAATATTTAAAAAATTTAATTGATACTACTTGTGATTGTTTAAATGGTTTAAGTAATATCGGTGTAAATGTATCCAATTGGGATGTAATGTTAATTTATATGTTATCACTGAAACTTGATCAAGAGTCAAGACGGCAATGGGAGTTCTTTAGTAATAACAATAGTTCTTCAGATGTTTTGTCAACCTTTGAAGAGTTTAAAAACTTTTTACTGGATAGGGCACGAGGTTTAGAAGCCTTGGAATCGAATGTATTAGATGTGTCAAAACACCAGCCTAGGCCTAGAACTTTACGTATTGTCAATTTTAAGTGTCCATATTGCTCTGAAGAACATAAGCTAAGTTCGTGTAAACATTTTATTAGTAAACCTAGTGATTCACGGCGTGATTTTGTCCGAGATAATCAGTTATGTTTTAATTGTTTAGGTAGCACCCATTCGGCAAGGTATTGTAAAATTTTAGTCAAGTGTCATAAATGTAAAAAGCGTCACCACACTTTACTGCATCCCGAGAGTAGTACGATCCCGACCACTGTAGCCAATAGTCATGAAACTAGTGGGTCAGGTGCGGGACCGTCCAGTGCGACTAGTTCGCAAGGTCAGATTGTGTCATGTTTCTCAGTGGGTAGAACATACGACCAGGTTTTGCTGGCAACGGCGTTAGTACAAGCTAAGTCAAGAAATGGCAGGAATTATACATTGCGCGCCTTGTTCGACCAAGGTTCGCAAGCGTCTTTCGTGACTGAAGCAACGGTACAATATTTAAATCTCAAAAGGTTTCCCGTAAGGGGCGATATTGTGGGAATAGGTGGAAGCCATAAGGCGGTTTCCAAGGCAACGGTCACTTTAGAGATTCGTTCTCGAGTTGATACAGATTTTGTGATTTCGGTTAAGGCTTATGTTTTAAACTGTATCACGGCTCTCTTACCTAGTAAAGAGATTCCATAGATGGAATGGCTGGAACTTGAGGAAATGGTATTAGCAGATCCGGGATATAAGACTCCAAATAAAATAGACCTTCTGCTAGGTGCTGAAGTCTACTCCCAAGTGTTACGGGAAGGATTAAAGAAGGGTCCGAATGGTTTGATAGCCCAATCCACGACTATGGGTTGGGTACTGTCAGGTGGTATAATTGATTCAGCCAGATCCAGGTCAAACATAGTAGCGTTCCACTCACGCATTGATGATGATGCGTTACTCAAGAAATTTTGGGAACTTGAGTCTGACACAGAACTTACTAAATCCTTGTTAACGGATGAAAAATAAAATGTGAAGATTATTATGCAAGGACTACTTACCGGGAGGACGATGGTAGATTTGTTGTTCGCTTACCTTTCAAAACCGAAGATCCGAGTTGTAAGTACGGTAGTTCGAGAGAAATTGCTATAAGGAGATTTTATTCATTAGAAGCAAAATTAGAAAAAAATATAGAACTTAAAACGAAATAAAACGAAGTAATGAATGAATACTTACAGTTGAAGCATATGGAAAGGGTGACCGAACCAGATGAATACCTAGATACTGCTGTTTACTTGCCTCATCACGCTGTAGTGCGAAGTGACAAGGATACTACCAAGGTGAGAGTAGTTTTCGACGCGTCCTGTAAGGGAAGGAATGGGGTTTCATTAAATGATACATTGTTGACGGGACCACATTTACAAGCTGATCTGAGACATATTGTCCTACGCTTTAGAATATCGCCTATTTGTTTGGCAGCGGATGTCATTAAAATGTATCGGCAGGTTAAGGTTAACCCTTCAGACGTGAACTATCAAAGATTGGTGTGGCGAAATGATCCATCTTCGGAATTGGTTGATTACCGTCTTCTTCGAGTGACATTTGGTACAGCATGCGCGCCATATCTGGCCGTGAGGTCGTTGCAGCAGGCAGCTCACGATGCGACTGATGACCAAAAACAACTTGCCTGTAATAAAATTCTAAACGACTTCTACATGGACGATCTGATGACGGGATGTGAAAGCGTACAGGAGGGTGTAAAAATATACAAGGAAACTAGTGAAATATTAAAGGAGGCTGGTTTTAAAATGCAAAAATGGACTAGCAATAATAATGAGTTGCTGCAGGAAATTGAGAAATCGGAAGGAAAGGAAATAGGAACAGAAAAGAAAGAAGGAAGTAGTGGATTACAAATAAAAATAGATGAAGTCATAAAATTGTTAGGACTTACCTGGAAACGTTGCACCGATGTTTTCCAATACGTCGTAAATTTACCGGAACTCAAGAAACCTATAACAAAAAGAAATATTATTTCGGACATTAGTCGCCTGTTTGATCCATTAGGTTGGGTAGCACCTAGTGTAGTTATAGCAAAGATAATGATACAAAGACTTTGGTTAGCAGGAATAGACTGGGATCAGGAAGTGCCAGAAAAAATTAAGCTAGAATGGAGCAACTATAAAAGGGATCTTAAATACTTATCTGATTTTAATATACCAAGATGGTTGGGCTCGACTTCAAGCGATTCATAACATCAATTACATGGTTTCTGTGACGCCTCTCAATCAGCATACGCAGCTGCAGTATATCTTCGCGTGGTCGACTCTTCAGACTGCGTTAAGGTATCACTCCTTGCAGCAAAAACAAAGGTAGCACCCGTTAAACAGGTATCCATACCGAGATTAGAATTGTGCGGCGCTGTGCTCCTTAGCAAGTTAATGGTGGATGTCGGACAGGCGATGAACATTAATAAATCCAACTGGCATGCATGGACTGACTCAACTGTGGTTCTTGCGTGGCTCAGCAGTCACCCAAGTCGCTGGAAGGTGTTCGTCGCCAATAGAGTCTCTGAAATCTTAACAGTAACTGAATCTAGGCAATGGTGTCACGTGCGATCTGCTCAGAATCCTGCTGACATTGCATCACGAGGACTGAGCCCCCCGGAGTTGCTGAAAAATAACCTATGGTTAAATGGCCCAGATTTCCTTCGCACTAAAGAGGTTGTATATAAAAAACCACAGAATATTAGCACGGAATTAGAACAAGTGCTTGTTCATTGTGTGTCAGTCCAAGAGCGTATATGGGATAGATATTCTTCTTTAACCAGAATGTTAAGAGTATTAGCACGTTGTAGACGTTTTCTCGGTTTAAGGAGAGCGACAGTATACGGATTATCTTATGGGTAAAGAGTTAGGAGAAGCATTAGAAGGACTGATAAGAGTGTGTCAAAGGGAACATTTCCAGAAAGATATAGAGAATTTGGAAAAACAAGGCAACGTGAACAAAAACAGTAGGTTACGGGTACTAACATCGTTCTTAGATGATCAGCATATCCTCAGGGTGGGCGGTCGGCTGGGTGAATCACACCTACCAAGTGCACAGAAACATCCGATTATATTGCCCAAAGACTGTAATCTCACTAAGTTAATTGTATCAGCTACTCACATCAAAACGTTGCATGGTGGTCCGCAGCTAATGTGGACGGTTTTAAACGCTAGCTATTGGATATTTGGCCTGAAACAATTAATCAAGGCCTGTGTTCACAAATGTGTAACCTGTGTCAAGAATAGGGCCACTAGAGCGGTTCACTTGGAGGTAGTATCCGACCTTACCAGTGAAGGTTTCCTACAGGCTTTCAAACGGTTTGTGGCTCGCAGATGTCACTGTCAGGAGATTTGGAGTGACAACGGGACAAACTTCGTGGGCGCAGCGAAGGAACTTTCACATTTGTTTCGGTCGGAAAAGTGTAATATGTTGGCAGAGATAGCCGAGTCCTTAGCTAACAACGGTACCAACTGGCATTTCATTCCGTCTCATGCACCAAATTTCGGAGGGTTGTGGGAAGCCGGAGTTAGGTCAGTTAAGTACCACCTTAGACGTGTTATTGGAAATTCGACGCTGACCTTTGAGGAGATGGCGACAGTGTTGGCGCAAATAGAAGCATGCCTGAATTCACGGCCGTTATCTAGATTGCGTGATAATTGTGATGATTCGGGAGAAATATTGACACCGGGACACTTTTTGATAGGTGAATCTCCGCTGGTAGCACCTGATCGAAACTTTGAGTCTTCTAATGTTAGTTCTTTGCGTAGATGGCAGTACACGCAAAAAATGGTTCAGGACTTTTGGCGAAGGTGGTCGGGTGAATATTTAAGGCGTTTCTTCCAAACCGAAAGGCGTTTCTCCCCAACGTCCGAACCAAATTTAGGCGATGTTGTTATCATTAGAGAAGATAATCTACCACCTTGTCGGTGGATGTATGGCAGAGTAGTTGCGAAACACCCAGGTCCGGACAAAATTACTCGTGTCGTTTCAATTAAGACAAAATATTCGTTACTTAAACGGCCAACGAACAAAATTTGTATTTTACCGTTAACACAATGATGCTTTTTTTAGTATTATTATTATGTATAGTTTCGAGATATTTGTAAGGTTTAGAACAAAATGTTCTAGGTGGGCGGTATGTTGAGTGCAATGTGTAGTGACGTCGCACGGCGATAGATGTCGCTATGCCGTTTAAATTCGAGATATCAAGTTGTTCGTCAAGTATTATATAGGGTGAATATTATAAAAATAAATTATGTACCTAACTGATACTTTTTTTACTTATAGCCCCAAGTGACTAGAGTAATTCAGAGTACATCAAACTCCAACCCTACTCTCGAAGGTGCGGTAGTTGTCCGCGTTTACAGATTTACGCAAGTGCGTAAACATGCAGTATTATGTACAAACATTACTGTTTTTCATTTTGAAGGACACTAAAAGCTAGTATAATCACTGGGCAAAACATATGAGACTTAAATAAGATCAGTTTAGTTATTACTTTTAATTATTGTTAATATTTTTTTAGTTGTTAATAAGTACAATCAAATGTTTATTAATCAGTAATAATCATATGTTTCCTGACTGTGATGCTACTCAATGAACATGACTGAAGATGTGTTCATTAATTAACGCGAATTAGTTTATTTTTCACTTAAAGTTTGGTATTTATTAGCGGGCATTGAAAACACGCATAAGTAAGTAGACTACAGGACAGACATCGGTTTATCTCTTTTTCTAATATTATTTAATTATCCTCTAACAATCTTAGAATAGCGCAGCAAGCCATGGAAAGGACCGCATATCCGCAGCAAAACTAAAGTAACCGATATAGCCCTAAGGATTAGCAAGCTGAAGTGCACCTCGTGCCGGCAAACGCAGTGTATGGCGTCACCCCACTAGATTGTGCGACGACCTGCTCGGTTTTGCGGTATTTTAGTTTTATATATGTATAGTATATATGTAAGTATTTTGTACATACACATTCACTTATTTAAAATCTACGTTTATTACATTGTTATTTATTTTTCATTTAATTATGTACTTCTGACATGCAGAATGAAGGCACCTAACCTAAGATCGTAAATTAATTATAATCGTATAAAAGTAATATCTATTGTAGCAACAAATGGAGTTCATAATGTAGCGGATATATTAGGTTTAATGTCCTATTAGCACTATTAGAGTGTACTATGTAGTACACAGACTAAATTGCTCTCCAAGCAGGCTTAAGCCTAGCAGCGGGCAAAATGAGATTTTTTACAGTTGCTTAGGGGTTACTGCCTTACTCTATTGATGCGGTCTCAAACCCACCGCTTAGTTTGTTAATAGAAGATTGTTAATTATTAATTATATCGATTGATCGATTAAAGACGAGTCTGTTTTGTTAACTGCTGTATGAATTAATAGCTACATGCTCCCTGAGGGCAGAACGTGATCGCTAAGCAAACCTAGCTACTTTTTGTCTGTTGAAATACATTGATAATTATGTATTGTAATATAAAAAAATATGGGTCATATCTGCTAAGTTGTAAAATTCAGTAATTAAAATTCTATAATCACTTTAAACAGTTACATTTTCTTATCAGGTAATTTTACTTTATTTAGGTAAAAAAACAGTGTTATAATACATATTAATCTAAAAATTACAATAATGATATAAGTACTGGAAATTGCACACCAACACCGTTCTTTTACCGTTTACCATGACCTGCACATAAAAGCTGTTTTAAAAATATGCAGCTGGCACTTTTTTTTATTTTAAAGTTAACTAGACTGTTTTTCTTATAACATTCTTAATACTAGTTCGTGTTTCCATTAAATTTATTCTATTAAAATTTAATGTGTTAACTCAATGTTCTTGTGTAGGGGACCTTTTATCAGCATTTGTACTGGTAGTCATCCGTTGCGTCACAAATCGTAAAGTAACATTCACTTATTTGATGGCGTCTATGCTTATTGCTCAAGCTTTATGACATTATATTTTTAGGTACCGTCTCATACGGCATCGTACTGCGGAAAAATTTGAATGGAACACAGCGTTCATCTTTTTTGTATACATACATCATTTCATTTTATTTTATACCTTAGTCGCCTCTTACGACACCTCGGTAGGAAAGAGGTAGGTGCTATTCTACACCTATTGGCTACACAGTCTCAGCGGTGCCGAATTGTTTGCAGTGCTTATACAGTAAATCTACGATGGCTATCCGAAAACAAAACAAGAATACGAAACCGATCCAATTGCAGAAAGCGTAAGACAGGGCAATGTAATATCCCAGAAACTGTTCACCGCTGGAAGATGTCTTCAAGCTACTGGACTGGAAATCTCAATGACCTCAACAGTGTATCCCGAAGTGTAGGTCTTAAGATGAACATAGACAAGACGAAGATCATGTCTTACATTCATGTGACACTTATACAAGTTCTTGTTAAAGACAACGATCAAAGTTGGCGACGAATACGTATACCTAGGACAGATTGTCTAGGTAGGTCCATCTTCGACGATTGATTGATTGACCAAGAGGTCAGATCGAAATCGGCTGGGCAGCGTTCGGAAAACGGCGTTACATACTCTCGTCAAGTATACTTAAATGTCTCAAAACAAAAGTATACAACCAGTGAGTGTTGCCAGGAATGACACACAGAACCGAGACGTGCTTCTTCACTGCAGGCCCCAAGTTTCGCTAAAACTTAGAGTCGCTCAGCGAGCTATTGAAAGGGCTATGCTCGGAGTTTCTCTGCAAAATAAAATCCGTAATGGTGATATCCGCAGCAGAACTAGAGTATCCGACATAGCCCTAAGGGTTAGCAAGCTGAAGTGGCAATGGGCCGGCCATATAACCGGATCGTTGGGGAAGAAAGGTTCGACGACCTGCACGGTTTTGCGGAAAGTCGATGGATGCAAGTGGCTCAGTACCGTGTCTTGTAGCAATCTATGGGGGAGATCTATGTTCAACAGTGGACTATGATAGCCTAAAATGATGATGATGATGATCTGAGTGGGTGTTTTTCACGTGACTAATTTCGCGAATTGAAAGCGACTAAACAAAAACCGAACAATGCGTTCGTAAGCCGCAGTTGTCCCAAATGCATTGAAGTTAAGTGCCGTTGCGTCATAACGTTTTTAAAAGTTGTTAGTATATTTAGGACTGATGGTCACTGTTAGCCCGAAGGCTTTCACAGCTTCGCCGGATTCAAGATTTTTTGATGTTTCCGTGGCTCCGTATAGCCGACCACATAATTGCTTTACTACTTCTGCCAACAACTTCCAGTAAATTAAAATTTGACTTTGTTTCAGACTTTTATTCGTGTATTAAATGAACGCAATTAGTTGACTGTAAGCCAATCAAAGCATTGGTTAAAAGTGCGTCTTGTTTTAATAATTCTTCCAAAGAAACTACGGAATTTTAATGTTAGAACCTTCAGAGAAACCATTTTAAAATAAATTCCTTTTCATTTCTGACAGTAGGTAACTTGACATTAATTAAAATGTTAAAACGTCACGCAATTTAAATATATCCGAAAGACCAGAAATAATTTCATTACACAGATCGGGATACATAACATAAGTAAAATTTCGAGAGATTTAATTTCAGAACAATTTGAAGTCAATGCTAAAAAAATATTCGCCGCCATTTGCACAGAACGGGGTTGCACTACTGGCATAACGCTAAAAAGTTTATTTGAGTGATGCCCTTAGAGCAGCTCGGTTAAATTTTGCCAGGGAGTTCTTAAATTTCTATTGGTCAACCATATTAACACAAATTACTTAGTCCAGCCATCGTCTTAATTAAAATTGCATAGTTCTGGCCCTTATTCCATGTCTATAAAAATATATAATAAATTACCGATTAACATAAAAAACGAAAAAACTACAGAACATTTCAGAAAAAATTAAGAGCGTTCATAATAGAAAAAGTTATTATAATATTGAAGAATATTTTGAAAAACGATTCAGATAGATGTCTGCCTCTCACATACATTCATTGCCACGCCCGACAGAGTACATGTATTTCATAATTTCATTTGATGTAAAGCAATCTAAATAAATAAAAAAATATTGTTTACAGACGAAAAGAGTTTCAAATCCAGTCAACATGGTCGATAAATTCTCTGGCGTTATGACAATACAAGATGGAGCACAAGCCGCAATGAGAGCTATCACCAGATGCCAATAAGCACATCTCAATTTGTCATAAATTTGGTTTTTCCTCGTATATTATTACTACTGTTATTTATATTTAGACACAGTATTAAAGGAAAAGCCGTTTTTCTTGTTTCCGAAAACATGTAATTAACTATATTTTGTTTTCGTTACTCTGCTTTTATAACTAGGTCAAAATTAATTGACTTGTCATTTTGAATTATCTGCAAATACGGGAATTGAGATAAGTACTCGTAACATCAAGTTTAAATTAGTGAAACTAATAAATAAGTAAAACTATGATTGTATTTTCTATTGTATGTGTTAAAATATAAAGTGAGAGCATCATTATGGGTTTGTAAATTTTTTAAACGGTTGCAATTAAAAAAAATATATTTGTCTCGAAAATCACTTAAACTAAATATTTGTACATTTTAGGAAATAAATAAATCATTTCAAAACAGTGTCAAGTGCTGTTTTCATGTCAAAATAAAATAATCGAAAGTTTGATTTTGATTGATGTGTCGATTTTCAGACAATCGATCTGCACGTTAACTTTTGTTTTATTTTGACCGAGGATTATAATACCCTAAACTTCGATGTATCGTTCACACGATTAGGTAGGCCAACTTTTTATGAATTTTTAGTATATAAAGAATATCTGATACATTTTTATGTACCGTGCCCGGTTATAAGTCTTTACTATGTACATTATTGAAAAAAAAACTTTTCGGTTAATTCCTTACGTTATTTTTAAACTCTAAACGTGATTTAATATGTAGATTTCTGTTGATTATATTAATGTATTTAATTATGTCTCGCAGAAAAGCGCATCTCTCTTTTATTCAACACTCTCTCTCTCTCTCTCTAATTTGTATATCGTGATTTAAATTTTTTAAAATCAAAAATGTAAAGTAAGTATTTAATTCATCAAATTTAATTTAATATTTAAGGAAATATATTCATTCATCATTGCGATTGTGCTCTGTCATATTCATCCGTCAAAAAATGGATAGCAGAATTTAAGCGTGGTAGAGAGAGTGTGAAAGATGAACCCCGCTCTGGAAGGCCTTCGACGTCAACTACTGACGAAAATATTAAAAAAGTACTTGATTTAATAATGGGAGACCGCAGATTAAAAATTAGTGAGATAGCCGAGATTATAGGCATCTCTTATGAACGAACTCAAAACATCATTGTCAACGAGTTGGGTTTCCACAAGGTGTCTGCGAGGTGGGTTCCGCGACTGCTTTCAGTGGAACAAAAAAGGACGCGATTGACTATTTCACGCGACTGTTTGGAGTTATTTGAAGCCGATTCAGATGATTTTTTGAATCGTTTTGTTACTATGGACGAAACATGGGTTCATTACTGTACACCGGAAACAAAACAACAATCAAAACAGCGGAGAAGACCTGGTTCACCACCCCCTAAAAAGGCGAAGTCGATTTTGTCGGCAAATAAGGTGATGGCTTCAGTATTCTGGGACTCGAAAGGTGTGATTATGATTGATTATCTTGAAAGGGGTCAGACTATAAACTCTGATTACTATTGCACCTTACTACGTCGTTTACGAGAGGAAATAAAAGAAAAACGTCGAGGAATGCTCAGAAGAAAAGTCCTGTTTCATCAAGATAACGCCCGTGTTCACACGTCAGTACAGTCAATGGCTGGAATTCACAACTGTGGCTTTGAACTGTTACCGCATCCGCCGTATTCACCTGATCTGGCACCATCAGACTTCTTTCTGTTCCCTAACCTAAAAAAGCACTTGGGAGGTCAAAGATTTTCGACAAACGACGAGGTCAAAGCAGCTGTAGACGCATATTTTGACTCTAAGGAAGAATCATTTTTTTTTAACGGTCTAAATGCTTGGAAGGGGAGGTGGCAAAAGTGTATTGAACTTGATGGTGATTATGTAGAAAAATAAAAATATAACTGATTTAGTATGTGTTTATTTTCTTGGTTAGGCCGAGTACTTTTCAATCCACCCTCGTATATTCAATCATCATTTATAAAAAAGTAATTTTAAATAATATGTATATAAGTTATTAATTACACGTGCTTAGAGTTGAGGTTATTCGCACAACACACAACAACACAACTGGTCTTTGCTAACGCCCCGTAAGGGGCGCTGGGAAACTGTTCGGGGTAAAGGCCTCCTTCAGTAGTTTCTATTCGCCGCATGGGAATACATGCGAAGAGTTGGGGTGCATACTGAATGCTACGGTAAGTGAATCACGTCGCCCTTCGGCGCGGACCGGCCAGCCAGGTGTAACCCCGTTCGGGGAAGCCCAGCTAGCCTACCTGCGAGCGGGCAACAGCTTATAATAGCTCTCTATGGTGTTGTAGAGGCACTCTGGTGATCACTTTAATCACTTGTTTCGGTAGTTCTCTCGGCTACGGCTTGGCATCTTGTTTCTTGAGAGGTCTGTCCCACTTGGACTGCTCCAAGTGTAGTGCAGTATAACTCTTAGGATAATTGGAATCGGGTTTTCACCCGATTTCAGTGCTTTCAGGACATCCTGCAGCATCTCGATGGTCGCCTCGATGTCGGCGAGTGATGTCGATGTGTGCGGGCGAGAGGGTGGAGGGGACTTTTGCTAGGGGCCATGAGCGTATGTTGCTCGGCTGCTGCTTCGACGTGGCGTTCGAAGTTGCGATTGCGGTTGCGGTTGCGGCTTTGTCTTGCTAGCGACGGAAAGAGCCACCCGTTCCTGCGCGCCGGTTTCGCACCGCCCGGATGTAGATAGGGCAGGTTTTGTTGTTTGCCGTATGTGTCCTTCCATAGTTCGCGCATGTCGGCGGCTCTTTCCTCGATCTTGGACAGTCTCTTGCTGGGTGTTGTCCACCACAGCAGACTCAGGCTTGTTTGCGATGGCATTGAAAAGAGGAGTGTCTAAAGGTTTGATACCTGTAACACTGCGTCGGGCCTCTCTTTCCTCTCCAGGCTTCAATATTAATTCCCGGCATATAAAGTAGCATTTCTGTGATACTATATATGCGCGGGATAGTTACGGGTGTGCGCACTTCAATTGCGCGAAATAAAGCGCTCTGTGTGCTCGCGTCTCTATGATATTCGCACGCAAATCATGTGCGTATATCATGTGTATATGATAGAAAGAGTCCATATAGAAATAGAAAGACAGGGCAAGGTCGAATGGAGGGCGCATAATTCTTTTTCCTTACGTGACGATTTCTGCCAGTTCACTCTACTGTAAGCCGGGTAAAAGCACTTCGTTTCAATAAAACACACGCAGAACATATTGTTGAAACCGCAAACAAGCTACCACAATTTACTACGAGTACCATTAACAACTAATGAGTTACTTTCTTAAAAGATACGTTTAGATAATTGTCATAGTTTTCATGAACTACGATATCTTATTCAGCCAAACTAAAACAGTTCATACAGCTTCTTCGGATCTCAAACCTGACTTATTTAAGATATAGAGAAACTCCTCAAACGCGAACATGTTGTATGTTTGTTTTTTTTTGGATAAAGTGATGAGACGAGCAAAACGTTCACCTAATGGTAAGTGCAACGTCTGCCCATAACAAATGCTGTGTCACCCAGAAAATTTCTGTGTGACACCACACTGTGCCCATCACCCTGAGACAAAAGTTCTTAAGTCTCCTATGCCCAGTGATTACGCTAGCTCACAGTGCCCTTCAAACCGAAAAACAGTAATGTTTGCACACAAACGGCAGAATAACTGGCTCATGGGTAGTACCTACCTAGACGGATTCCTGCATAGGAATCCTACCACCAATTAATATATACCTTTAACCTTTAATATCACTAAGAGCTCGTTAAGGGAGCTGCGGGGCGTTGCGCGGCGCGGTAATCAACGCGTCGGGCGGCGCGTTGCGCGTTTTCATAGAAACGGTGCGTATAGAGCAGCGGACGGGGCCCGCGGCGTCGCACGCACAATATCAAACATAATAATATGTCAATGTATGGTTACGTTTATGAAGACGTGGGGCGTTGTGCGGCACGTGATACGGTACGTGGGAAATAACGTTGTTCTCCGCGGCAGACTCGCAGCTACCGCTTATAGCAGTCTTCTTCAGATATCTCACATGCAGACGTGTTTTTGCAATGGAGTAGGATTTACACGATATATTGTACGATAGACATATTACTAGAAGATAATTGTTACTTAAAAAATATATTTAATTTACGGGTGCGAGCGCGGCAAAATCAAACTCTTCTAGTTAGTATGAAATCGCGCAAACACATTTCCTAGCGAACGAGGGGGGGCGGTGTGACAGTCCTATAGTTTCATTTTGCCGCTCCGCGCCCGCACCTTCATTGTGGGAAAGGCTAATCGTCTTAACGTCCTAAAATATCCTAGCTTACATTGAAGTTGTATCAGAATTTTTTAAATACATACAATTCCCCGTTGTAATTATTTTTATTGCAAGACTAGAAAGTATATTTTAGTCGCAAAATTGAAAATATTCATGTTTAGTTATCTAATAAATCTTTTATGGCATTGATATTGTATATCTTACATTTATGTGTTTACTAATCCTCCAAACAGAATGCGAGAAATATGCAATTCCGCGAAATTTCAAACATAACATTTATGTTTAAAATTCTAGGTTTTTTATAATTAAGTGGAAAAATTATAAAAAAAGTAGATTGGAAATACAAGTGTTCAAACTATTTATCTATTATTTACATTTATATATATATATATACACAAAAAATTAAGTTTTTTATAAGTAGTACAAAAAGTATAAACATTTATAAATAATATTAATATTGTTACGCGCTGGTTCTGGATTTGGACCAATAAAACGATACTCCGAAAAAGATGTATATATTTCGCACAAATATACAAGATCTGATTAATCAACTTGTCACTATCTCTTGATTCGCCCTGTAGCTCGTCTAAACTCAAACTCCGACGCTGGGTCTTCTCTAGTGCCCCGTAAATGGTGCCGGGCAACTGTCCGAGGCGTAGGCCCCCCTCAGTAGTTTCTATTCGGCATATGTGACAACATAAGGGGCGTTGGGGCGCATTATTATTTGCATGATTTATTCACGCCGCCCTCGGCGCGGACCGGTCAGCCAGCTTACCTGCGAGCGGGCGGCCACTGGGTGTTTCAGTGCTCTTGTGATCAATTTGATTATTCCTATTCGTCTTGTTTACGGCTTGGCTTCTAGAATCATGAGAGGTCCGATCCGTTTGCAGCAAGTTCTTGACAAAAATCCTCAACAGAACTAGCGCAACCGACATAGCCTTAAGGATAAGTAAGCTTAATTTGCAATGGGCCAGCCATACGGCTCTTAGAACCGATAAACGTTGGGGAAGAAAGGTTCTCGAGTGCCAACCTCTTACCGCCAAATTCAGTATAGGGCGACCCCCCACTAGATCTTACTACTTATATATATATAGATACTTCTTGTAGCACTTCGATGGCCACCTTAGTGCTCGTAGCTGAGTTTGTGGTTTTCTTATACTTTGGACGTCTTTAGTATTCATTTTGGCTTCTATTTTTTTGTAATTTATTTATTCTTGACCGACCGGGCGCAGTCGCGGAGGTTTGCTTGGGCCATGAGGTTACTTTGTCCCGAAGTCGTCTCAACGTAACGCTCAGGTTGAGGTTGTGGCTGCAATATTGGCTCTTTGACGGTGACGGTGAGAGCCGTTGATCCTGCGCACCGGTTTCGCACCTCCCGTACAGATGGGGCACGATTTGTTGTTCGCCGTATGTGCCCATCCGCAGTTTCGCGCATATTGGTGGCTCTTCACCCGGTCTGGGGCAATCCTTTCCTGGGTGCTGGTCGCCATGTCATCGGAAGGAGGAATGTCCTCCTTCCGATGACATCGCAAACAGCTCTAGCACCTGCTCTAGCACCATATGACATTGCGTAGGGTCATTCCTTCCTCTACAGGCTTTAATAACGATTCCCGTATATAACATCTCCCTTACTTCATATCGCGCGGGATCATGTCAGGAGTGCGCTTTACTTGCGCGAAATATATCGTTCTAATCGAAATGCGCGCACGTGCTCGGGTTTGAACAGGCGTTGTATTGTCTACGGTTGTTTGCTCTGGTTGAGTTCTCATTGGAAGGCCTTATAATTAATTGCGATCTTGAAGCTTTTCTCGGCCGGCAGCGAGTACGTGAACCAAGAAAGTTGCGAGGTTTTTTCGTAAGAGTGAGCATTCGGCGTCACTCCAAGTCCCTGGGGTAATTCTCTTGAGATTAGTTGCCCAGTCCTCTAATTTGCACCGGAGAGCAAATATAGGATGCCATCGATGATTCTAGAGCACCGATAGAGAAAATCGCGATATACAATGTTCGTGTTAAATCCAGAAACTTCGTTCTTGGCCTTAGCGAAATAACGAAAATAAATCATACTAGAAACTTCTCTATTTGTTAAGGGGAAAACATAACGTTCTAGAAACTTCTTTATTTATTAAAGGGAAAACAACGTTCTAGAATGTTCGAAACAAATTAAAACGTACATAAGTTTTAAAATGGCAAACTGGAAGCACTATTGTGTGTTGTGACGGCGTATGGGAATCTAATAGATCCTTATCCAGTCGTCTTAAGTAAATGCCAAAATATTGCATAACCTTAACCATAAAAAGAATTCTTTGATCATCATCAGAAACCTCAATTTTCCGGAACGATGACAGGTAGCAGTGTTTAATCTACATGATGGTGTCAGGTGCCGCAGTAGCCAATACGGCTGCAAAGAAATTACATGAAATCCCCCCAACTGTGACGAGGGGTGGACGTCGAAGAAAAAACTTTACTTTGTCAACATGAAACAAAGTTTATTTATGAAGAAAGAAGGTCGTGGATGTAACGCCTGTTCAATATTCGCTGTTAGGCAATATTTTAGCATTTACGACGTCGACTGGATGATATGTTCAACACTTACCCATTATGAGGTGAAGTATAATAAAACTTACTCCAAATAGATTCAAAATTATGACGGTTATAAAAATGTAAGTACAGCATATGGAAGTCCTAAGGAGACGTGTGTGTACTCAATCTGATTGATGCGCAAATACGCAGAATCATAGTCGCCCGCTCAGACGCAGTCAGTTCTATATATATCTTTAGTTGCAAAATGTGTATATATTAGGTGAATCTTCCTTCATTGTGGGCCCCATGATGAAGCTCAGAGATACTCAGTGAGCTATGAAAAGAGGGTCGGTGTTTCTCTGCGAGGTAAAATCCGGAACAATGATTTCCTCAACAGAACTAGCGCAATCGACATAGCCTTAAGGATAAGTAAGCTTAATTTGCAATGGGCCAGCCATACGGCTCTTAGAACCGATAAACGTTGGGGAAGAAAGGTTCTCGAGTGCCAACCTCTTACCGCCAAATTCAGGTGTAGGGCGACCCCCCACTAGATGAAGTGCATGGTTTTGTGGGAAGTCGATGGATGCATGTGGCTCAGGATCGTATTATGTGGAACTTTTATAAATAACATAAAATAAAACTAACAAAATTTTATACAGGTACTGAATGCAAGATTATTAATATTTTGACGCGCTGTTTTTTTACAAATTTAATAAATGCGGAATTTACTCCACAGTGACTAAGTTTGATACCTTAGTTGCAGGTATATTGAAATGTTTTACAAATGTTACGCGATGTTATGGGTATTTTAATGCGTACATATAAAAATATTTGAATTCGCGATATGATTTCTTAAATGATTTAAGAAATCAGATCGCGAATTCAAATAGTTAATTACATAATAAAGTTAATAGAAATAATTTATAATAATTAACAGGTTATTCATAGTGTCCATTTACCAATGATCGAAGTTCATTCATTAAAAGCGAAACAAAATCTGTAAAAACATTATCTTCTTATATAGGTTTATAGATAAATAAATGCGTTGTTTTAGAATGACCGAATTCATCATCTCTCCTAGGTTTCTCACTTTTTTATCGAATACTTCTAGATCTACTAATCCACTAGTCTTAATATCCTTGCAAATATCCTCTAAATTTTATCACTTTTACATAATATTAGTTGACTTGATACTATTGTGCCTACAAGTTTCGGACGAGCAAAATTTAGGCAAAGTTGAAAGTCTTTCTCGTAACCTACAAGCGTTGTTTAAGGTGCTCGGTTTTCAAAACCATCCACTGATAAGTGTAAATATGATGCACAGAGTAGTTTTGGAACATTGTTCATGTTCTGGATTTTAAAGTCTTCAAAATTAGCAGTGAGATTTGCCGTGTTCACCAAACTTAGTAAGCAGATTGGCGATCAAACCTTAGACACTGTTTCTCGTGTTCGGTCTGTGTATTTCCGGTCACTCGATTTTCGAGATGGTTCTTCCGCCGCATGTCGGAAGCCATTTTACGACACCCACGTGATGGGTAAGCATAGCAGATTTTCTTACTTCGTCACCAAACGAACAAAGCAGCAGTAGCTTATTAACAGGCTGATGAAGGTGTCAGTAAGAGTAGAACAAAGTTGCTTTAAGCGTTTTCAATCCGGGGATTTTGATATCCAAGATGCACCTCGCTCTGGTCGCCCTGATACGGATAAAATGGACGCCATTTTTGAAAATGTGGAGCGAGATCGGCATGTCAGTATTTAAAACATAGCTAAACAACCGGGAATTGACCACAAATCAGTTTTGACCCATTTGAAAAAAGCCGAGTACACAAAAACAGGTTGATATTTAGGTGCCACACGTGCTTACTGAAAGAAACCTAATGAATTGTGTACTCATTTGCGATTCTTTATTGCGACGTAATGAAACCGAACCGTTTTTGAAGAAAGTGCAAAAAAAGTTGTGGTCAAAGGCTGGTTAGGCTTCAAAACGTGCCAAAACCCGGGTTAACTCTACCTATCTATAAGGTGATGCTGTGTGTATGGTGATGAGCTTTTACCGCCGGGCAGAACCATGGATTCGGATCTCTACTGCCAACAACTGATGAGAATAAAGCAAGAAGTTAAGAGAAAGCGGCCGGAATTGATCAACAGAAAGGTTGTGGTCTGCCATCACGACAACGCTAGACCACACACATCTTTAGCCACTCAGCAAAAATTAAGAGTAATGATTTCTTATAGTTACACGAATATTACACATTTAATAAAATCCGTAAAAGTAGTGTTTGGCTGGGAGGTGTTAATGCATCCGCCATATATCCCTAACCTTACACCTCCAGATTTCCACCTGTTTCGGTCTCTTCAGAATTCTTTAGGTAGTGTCAGGTTAACATCAAGAGAGGACTGCCAAAACTACTTGTCGCTTTTTTGCCTAGAAGTCTAAAAATTTCTACAGCAATGGGATCATGTCACTACCTACAAGATGGCAAAAAGTCATCGAACAAAATTGCACATATCTTCTGTAATTAATGAAAAAAAATGTCTTGAGTTTTCATATAAAATGCGAAGAAACTTTTTCCCCAACCTTATATTAAACAAATAAAAAGTAATATTCGTTAAATACACTTTTATATAATTTAATGAAGTAAATAAATGAAAAAAACCTTTTTAAGAAGAATAATAAGTTTTATATAATAAGCTTAAATTTTTATAAAGGCAATGCAATGCCAAATGCTAAGTATATATTTACTTAAGTAGACAGACCTTAGTACATACCTATATAATTTGACATTAGTAGATCGTAATAAAAATAAATGTACTTGCTATGTTTGTCGCTGAAAATGATTATTATTGTAGACCTAGATAGGTCTATACTACTTGTCAAGGCAAATCTATCTACCCTAACACGACGCAGTTATGTTGAGAAGTTAAGAGGTTCCTATGGCAACCTCCCAGCTACATCATGGGACCACCTCCATGGTACCATATTATTGCATTGTCATCGAAGTTACATAGGTATACGAAATTTCAGCTCAAAAGTTTGGAGCGAACTTAACTAAAATCGAGTTGCCAGATTTGAACTTCACATACATTGCAAGGTAACAAAATGCCAGCAGAGTATGCATAATTGCTTAGACATTGCCTAACAACTGGCTATCTATTGCGGAAGGAACAATACTACAAGTAAGTAGATAATGTGGCGATGGGCTCTCCAGTATCTCTCATTGTCACCGGCACATTCATGAAAGACCTTGAGGAGAAAGCCCTTCTCCTGTAAATCCAGGATTCTACAAGCGGTACGTAGATGATACTTTCACAATTTTACCATCAGATAAAGTGACTGCATTTTTAGAACACCTTAACTGGTGACCAACTTACTGGTGGTAGGATTCCTATGCAGGAATCTGTCTAGGTAGGTACCACCCCAGGGCCATCATTATTCTGCCGTGAAGCAAAAGTTTACAAACGTTACCGTGTTTCGGTTTGAAAGGCACTGATACGAGTAGCTAGCGTGATCACTGGGCATATGAGACTTAAGAACTGATGTCTCAGGGTGACGGGCGCAGTGTGGTGTCATACATAAATGTTCTGGGTGACACAGCATTTATGGGCAGACGTTGCACTTACCATCAGGTGAACGTTTTCGTCACTTTTAACAAATAAAAAAAAAACTACAGGCTTCGGGTCAAGCACCTACGTCACAAGAATCAGGAATCGGAACCGGTGCTACTTGTCGAGGTTAGTCTGCTTGAGTTGCAATACACATATATACGTATCATTTTGTCACGAAGCGTCCTTCGGTTGTCTATGAGACTATTCTTGGTTTTTATGACTAAGTTAAAAAAGAATTAAAAAAAAAATATACCTGCGGAGCTTCTTTGGCCGTGTGGTCAAATCGACCCCATCTCATCTCGTAGGTGTTATAAAAGTCGGCAGAGGGAAAAAGAAAACCAGGAGATGGGTAGCAGCTTCCTGGAACATCTGAATAAATAAACTGCGGTGCCAACCCGCCTGCCAAGCTTGGCAACTATACTAAAAATCCCTGCAAAATGAGTTCTTGTTGAAACTGCAACTGTTAAAAACGGTCGTGGCACCAACTATCCCATTTGGTCGTTCTGTAACCATAAATGAGTTACGTTCTCGTTGCCGATTCGACCACGGCAACAAATTAAGACTACTATTGTAAATAGCTAACTAATGGCACATATATACACGGCAGCACAAAAGCATTCATTCATGCTTCTTGTCACCCCGTATCGGAAATAAAACTTCCGCGAAAGAACCTAGGAAGGATTGTAAACAATCAGATTCACAGGGACAGTCGCACTACTTCCCGGCATGGGTCATACCCAGACCATAGGCCCCTGCTCTGTACAAATTCTTTATCTTCGACTCAGCACTAAGTTACGCTGACCACTAATCAGTCAATCAGTTTGTTTGCGCACACTATTGTGGGCGGGCGAGTGGTTCTCTTCGAAACTAAGTAATATACACCATTTTACATTTTGGATGAGAATCTTAGCAAATTAACTTCCTATCCATATTATAATGGATTTCCGCCCAAGTAACACCTGATTCTATTAACTAAACTAATTAGTCAACAACATACACAGTAGCGTCTAACAAAACGTCATTACCTATTTTTAAACTCTTATTTGAGACTCTTACCATTACCATTAGTGACCGTGTGATCGCATGTCACAGTAACTAAAATAAAATAATACTTAATAGTTACATAATAATTTGTTGACAATATTTCACTAAATATGTTAAATGTAATGCGATTCTTGAACATTACTTCTCAAAGGTGAGTAAAAAATATATTTCAAGAAATGTTTTATAAATTCTGTCCGGTACGTGAAGTGATTTCTGATCGTAGTTCAATTTTTACCTTAATGTTTAGAGAAAAACTTTGACATTTTTCGAGGCAATTTCGATGGTGGCTAGATTTTTGTATCCGGGAAGTTTATTAAAATCTTGGGGAGCGCTTTAATATAACCGATATTGGTGTAGTGTTATTACGTTATGTGGTTGTGTTGTGATATAACAAAAAATATAATAAATGTTTGCATCTCTCATCTGCAGGTGACTCAGGACTGTGTATTGTAGCAATCTGTGAAGGAGGTCTATGTTCAGCAGTGGACAAGTGATGGCTGAAATGATGATGATGATGAAGATGTTTAAAATAGTTATATAATCATGAAAACATTTCTCAACGTTCAATTACAAATGCTAGGTTTATTAGGAAAAAGCTGGGTACCTGACACTGGAAAAGGACACGTACATATCGTAAAAGGAGTCATCATAAAAAGTTGTAATTACGATTATTTGGTTATATATAGCTATAAATAGACAAAGTTTGGATCACTGGTTTTAGTCTTGTTTTAGTCATCTTAAAGGGTCTCAGGGTAAGTAAAGATTTTTTTGCATTCAAAATGGCACCAATCAGAGACTTTTAGATAAAGAAAAAAAAAATCATACTTTTGTTACAAGCTTTCATTCGAGAGGCCTAACCAGCAGTAGACTTTAAATCTTACTGGGAATATAGTACACGTAAAAACAAATCAAACGAACCATGATGACATGACGGAGCTACCCGGCTTAGTTGAGGAGTTTCTATGGCCAACTTTCGGCTTCATCATCAGAACAGCTCTATGGTATCATATTATTGCATTGTCACGGAAGTATGCCAAATTTTAGAACAATTGAACATCGGAAAGTAGGTCAAAATGAACTTACAAGATATGAACCGGAAAGACATAAAGAAGAAAGCAAGTAAAATAAAAGCTTGAACATGGGCCAAGGCCTCCCAAGTAAAGAGGATTTGATGTAATCACCACTCTTGGTAAACAAATTAGTGATGGCAATACCAGATGTCTTGTTCCTGTTACACTGCTGCCCGTCACTGGTCAGAGGATTATTTTATTGATTTTATTATTTAAAGGGTTTTTCAGGAATTTTCGTTACTTAATTCTTACACCCAATATATTACACGGAGGGACAGATTTTCTAACGCCGCCACACGACGTCCGCAACGTAATTTTGTTAAAGTCAATGTTAGTCGTCGAAATAAGTTAATTTGCATATTAACCGATTTTCTTCTAGATTTATAAATAAATAAACACTTAAAAATATAAAAACATATCATGAAGAAAAGTTTTGTAGTGGCAACCTCGTACCGGCAAACGCAGTGTAGGGCGGTAGCGACGACCTGCACGGTTTTGCGGGAAGTCAATGAATGCAGGTGGCTCAGGACCGTGTTTTGTAGCAATCTATGGGAGAGGCCGTGTGGTGGCAACTTAAGAGAAACTACCACCTCATCTCATCCCGTGGGAATGATGTGAAATTAAAACCATAAGATGGGTAGTGGCTTCTTCCTGGAACATCTGTATAAATAAACTGCGGTTGCCAACCCACCTGCCAAGAGTGGCATCTATGGCAAAATCCCCCCAAAATGAGAGCTATTAACTTTTGTGGCAATCTATGGGGAAGGCCTATGTTCAGCAGTGAACTAGTGATAGGCTGAAATGATGATGATGATGATGATGGGGAGGCCTATGTTCAACAGTGGACTGAGATAGGCTGAAATGATGATGAATATGATCACTTCCTCATCCATGTCACACTCAACACATCCTTCACTGTGTGTCCACACTGGTTAGAGTTCATCACTTAGAAATTTAATTCTAATTAATTTAACACTTATATTTTTAATGTTTTAATCTTTTACCATAAATATGTCGCTTTTTCCATGAACTGCTATCATTTTTTGTTTTAATTTAATTAATATGGTTTAATGTACACCACCCTCTTTTCCTTCTTCATCATTGTTCTTCACCCCATTAAGTGATTAGGCTGCCTTTTGTACCTTAACTTAAATTTAATATACTATAATTATTATCAACTTTAAAAAAAATATTGAATACTTCGTATCTATTAATACATATTGAAAGTTACACTGATCTCCGCATATACACCAATACTCAATTCTTCTGACGAAACCAGAAACCAATTTTACAACCAGCACACAGAAACGGTTCGTAGGGTGAAACCCAGCGACTCTTATACATTTTGGGTGACTTTGACTTCGAAGCCCGATTGTATTGGTAACCATGGCATTAGAAAAGTAAACGAAAACGGACGTCGGTTATAGGAACTCTGCTCCGAATATCTGCTGTGTGTTTACCTACTTCAAAAGCAAATTATTGCGAAGAGTTTCCTGGAAACATCCCCGGTCTAGTCAATGGCATCAGTTGGACCTCATTCTCACCAGAAGAAAGGACCTCCGTGAAACTCTTCATACAAGATCTTTCTACACAAACCATCCATTGCTTCGCCTGATGCCATTGTCCACAAACGGATACAATCTTCCCGCATAACCGGTATGAAGAAAATTGACCTCCAGAGGACTGGTAACAATAAAATGGTCCAACGTTTTGTGGATATGGTACAAACTGAAACCGGTACTTGGGATGCGGACTCGCCCCTTTCTGATGAGTGGGAGAGAGCGAAGATACTTCTCACTGTTACGGCAGGGAATGCTTTCGGGTATCGGACGACCAAGCCTGGTTGGCCAAAGCTGGTGAAAAGAAGAAGATGGCATTCTCATAACTACTATCACTAACTCGAACGATGGGTAAAACACTACAAAGGTCTTTACTCAAAGCCGGTGGACATTAAACCTGAAGCCCTGCTAGGCCTATCTTCACTGGAAACCTGTAGTAAATTAGATAACCTGCCTATAATCGAAGAACTTCACCGTGCTGTTGGACAGCTTAGGCGGGGCACGACTCCCGTGACGGCACCCATGCGGAGATTATTAAAATCGCATGTTACCTATTCTGAATAATTTGTTGGGAAAAATCTGGGCCACAGGATACGTTCCACACGAAATGCAGCGATGCTAACATCATACCACTATACAAGGGAAAAAGTGACTACGGCTATTGCAATAGTTACCTCGGAATTTCCTACCGAATATTGTGGGAAAACTGTTTGGTCGTGTAGTTTTAGGCAAGTCTCAAAAACTTACTGATCGCGTATATCCAGAGTCCCAACAGCCCAAAGAGGTGATTAAGTTTCCGAAACTTTTTTGCCCCAATTGATTGCCACAAAGTTTGTATGTGGGGGGATTTTGCCATAGTTGCCAAGCTTGGTAGTCGGGTTTGCAACTGCAGTTTAGTTATTCATATGTTACAGGAAGATGCTGCTGCCCATCTCCTGGTTTTTGTTTGTTGGTTTCCCTCTGTCGACTTTTACGACACCCACGGGATGAAATGGGGTGGTAGATTCTCTTAGGCCAATAAATGAAAAAGGTGTCGGAATAAGCGACTAAAGTATTGCACGGACAACTTTTATTCGTGGAGAATAATAACATGCAATGTTATCACTATACTGCTCGTGGGAACGCAGTGGGAAGTAAGAATTTATCGATTCGTACCAAAATGGCGGCGATGCGGTTCGCCACCCGTCACGTCTCGTTTCCCGCGGAAGTGAAAGCTACGAAAGCTATGAAAACACGGCGCTCCAATGCGGGTTCAATTGGGATGGCTTCACATATCCTCGTAATATTTTTATTTCTCTGACATGCAGGTTTCCTCATGATGATGTACTTCACCGCCCAGCAAATGGTAAATCAGCATTTAAAATTGAAGAACAATTATAGAGGTACCTGCACCGAGGATCGAACAGAGGTCACTCGCTTACTATGAAATTTTTAAGGCCAGCGCCCGGCTCCTGAGCTACCATGGAGTGATATCATTTAATTAAGCTAATAAGCATCAGTTTGCAACGTGATCAGCGTATCATCAGTGGTTTCTATAAAAATTTTCTAAATAAAAAATATCAGACAAAATTGACTGTACCAGTGCAAACATCTAGGTTTCTCGCGACGGTGTACTCAAACGCCGAGCACGTGGTAAGTGGTATCATTTTCATTACTAGAGAGCCGTGGTAGGTCAGGGGCTATCCGAGTTCGATTCCCGGTGCCGGCACCACTAAAATTGTTAATTGCAATTTTAAGTGTCGATTTACCCCGTGCTCGGCGGTGAAGGAAAACATCGTGAGGAAACTTGCATGTCTGAGAAATAAAAAAATATTTCGGAATGTGAAGTCCGCCAACCCGCATTGAAGCGTCGCGGATTCTTCTTGGCTCAAAAACCCTCTCGGAAATGAGAAAAAGCCTGTACTCAGCAGTGGGACATTTATAGGCTGTTACTTTACTACTTTTTTACTTTCTTTCATTACTATTTTTGTGAGAGTATTGTTCTGTGACCTAAAAAAATCCAATGAAGTTTTTAATTACTGATTTACCACGTGTTTGGCGATGAAGGAAAATATCAACGATACAAGCAATTCATTCTCCTGATGGTAAGTACCACGCCTGCTTAATAACAGTTACGGTGTTAATCAGAACTTAGCGATGGAAAGTTCTGTGCACCGCACAGTGCTTGTCACTATAAGACATCAGTCCTTAAGTGTCATGCGCCTCGTAATAACACTAGCTTCAGTGTTCTTCAAACCTAAACACAGAGGTGTTCGCACGCCACTGCTTGACGGCGGAATAACTGGCTCTGATACATACCTAGGCGAATTACTGCATAGAAGTCCTACCACCTATAAAAAATCTTATAAATGTCCGTGAAATATTTTTGTACTGAACAGCGTGGCTTTCTCGCGGGCCTCCTGCTCGTGAGTCTCTTCCGACGAAGCTGTAAAAGCCGACAGGTTAACAGCATACCACATTAAAAAAATCAGCATGGAGGACTCTTTTCGGCTCCAAAGCTCTAGTAATAAAATAGAGGAGGCCCATGCCCAGTAGTGGACACTTATTGACTGTTACTTGACTTTCATTTAATTTAGTATTCTTTGAGTACATTTGATGTGATAGATAGAAATGTAGAGAAGATGTAGTGTGTGTGTTTTAGTGTACATTACGAAACCGGTGTTTAAATAATGTATGTAAATGATAAACAGATTTTAAGGTGTTCGTTGTATATAAATAGGTTGGGAAAAAAGTTTCTTCGCATTTTATATGCAAACTCAAGACAATTTTATTCAAAGTTTATTTTCATTAATTACAGTAGATACGTGCAATTTTATTTGATGACTTTTTGCCATCTTGGAGGTAGTGACATCATCCCGTTGCTGTAGAATTGTTTTGACAGATCAGATCTGATGGTGCAAGGTCAGGGCTATATAGCGGATGCATCAACACCTCCCAGTTAAAGTTTTTGCTAAGTGGCTAGAGTGGTAGATGTGATGTGTATGTGGAAGACTTCTATTAATCAATTCCGGCCGCGTCGATGGTTCTGCCGGGCGGTAAAAGCTCATAGTGAACTACGCCCTTCCCATCCCACCTCACGCACAGCATCAACTTATTGCGAATTAACCCGGGTTTTGGCACAGTCTGTGAAGCCTGACCCACCCATGACCACGACCTTTTCGCACTTTCTTGTCTTACGTGATTCACTTTTCATCACCAGTTATCAATCTCTTCAAAAACGGTTCGGTTTCATGACGTCTCAATAAAGAATCGCTAGTGTGGGATCCGAATTTCAAATGGGTCAAAATTGTTTTGTGGGCAATTCCCAGTTCTTCTGCTATTGTAAATACTGATATGCAGATCTTGCTCCACTTTTTCAAAAATGGCGTATATTTTATCCGTAACTGGGCGACCAGAGCGAGGTGCATCTTTGACATCAAAATTCCCGGATTGAAAACGCTTAGACCAACTTTGTGCTACTCTAACTGACACTGCATTGGGTCCACAAACGTCACATTTTTTTTCGCGGCGTGCGTAATAGTATTACATTTTGAAATGTGTCGAATTTCTTCATCAGATTCACTCTTTTTGACGGAAAAAAAACAAATGAAAAATGGCTGGAAACAACATTTTACTAATTTGTTTCTTTTTTTTTAATGACATCAAAATCAGCAAATTACAAATAGTAAAGCCATAGAGATTTTATTACAAGTTTATCCATATGCGAAAAGACTTTTTCCCCGACCTAATAGTTTATAATTTCTTAATTACATTTATATAGTTAACGTTAGCGCCCCTTTCAATGCTATGCGTACGCATACCAAAGAGTCCCTTGAGTATTGTTTATGAAATGAATGGCTTGCCATACTGAACGCACTGAGAAACATCTTACTTATCGTAGCGTTGCTCCTATACTTACGCAAGTAATTTTTGTGAATACGAACCTAAAATATTGTACGGACAGCCTCTATTTGTGCAGAATAATACCATACAATTCTGTGACTATACTGCTTGTGCGTACGCAATTTTGAGTAAGAATATCTTGAGTCGTACCAAAATGATGTTGACGTGGTTCACCACCCGTCACTTCTCGTTTCTCACTAGGAAGAAAAGAGGGCTACGGGCGTGATCTGCCTTATGGGAAAAAAGCGTGACTGTCTATATGTATGTACATGGCTGCGGAGAAAGGTAAACGGTACACTGACACCTGTTAATCTAAATCACCAGGGAAAGTATTTGCCTAAATAATACGGTTAGATCTTTTTTGTGGGCACTTTCATTCGCTAAAGAACATTTCCTTCCCTTGTACGTGATTGCAAATGTACATACATGAGTATTTAACTCGGAGAAGGTAACAAATAACATTCTCATCACGATCGAGTTTTTGCACTCCAAGCACGGAGCAATTTACATTTAATTCAATTTAGTCAATACCGACTAGAATTTTTTATCGAGTTTTCTGGAAAGTGAAGCAATATCCATCTAAACAAGTTCTGCATGTAGCTGGAAACACCTGGTAAAAGTGCTTAAGATGTTATATTTTAGTTATTGAATTAACAAAAGTTGTAATGCAATTAATCATTATTGCTAATAATAAAGAATAATCTTTTGATGTAAAATTATTAGTTCTTATAACACACTAAATTAAAAAAGTGTCTTATATTTATTTAGTTTCTGAGAAACGTCCATGCAATGCGCTTTTTTATATAAATTCAGACTCATTATCTTAGAGCATTGTTTTTATATTGAAGCGTAAATACCCGGTCCCGAAAGCATAATTATCGTATATAATGGAGTAGTGTGGAGCAACACAGAAGTTTAATTCACATTGCCAACCGGTTTAACTAATTAATATAATTGCTTTATCACTTGTGACAAAAATTTCCAGTAATTTAAAATTTCACTAAGGCTTAGAACTTGAGACTAGAATGAACGCAATTGGTTGACTCTAAGCCAATCAAAGCAATGGCTAAAAGTTTATCTAGTTTTAATCTTTATTCCAAAGAAAAAGATGTTACTATTTCTACCAATAAAATATAAATGTCACTAGAAACTATGGAGTTTTAATGTCAGAACTTTGAGAGAACTATTAAAAAAAAATCTTTTTCATTTCAGACAGTAGGTAATATATCCGTAAGGTCAGAAATAGATGGGGCACTGATCGGTATATACATAAACATAAGAAGTAAAATTTTGACAAAATTAAATATATCATGTTTCACCGTGCAAATTTGCAATGCAAAACACAAAGAATGCAATCTCCAAGATCACAGGCGACGTGGTCGACGTCCTAAAGTAACGAGCACGCAAAGGAATAGGTGTGCGTTAAGAAAACGGTTTTACACCTAAGGCACATTTTGCATAATAATTGGTCCTCAATGCTGAAACTATTCGCCGCCATTTTTACAGGCGTAACGCTAAAAAAGTTTATTTGACTGATGCCCATAACGTACCTTGGTTGAATTTTCAAAGAGTTCTTAAATTTCGATTGGTCAACCATAATACTTGCAGACGAAAAGTCGTTCAAATTCAGCCAAGCTGGTCGATTAATCACAGGCGTTACAAGATACGATGAAGATCAAGATAGTCTGCCTACCACTGAGTCCGGTAGACTTAGTGCAAACATTAGGGGCTGGATGCAGGGTAATGGAGTGGGTGATCTATGCGGATTACCTCCAAAAACAACAGCTCTGAATTATGTTACTACTTTAGAAAACGTCATGTTGCCGACCGTCTGGAACGTTTACCCAGAAAATAAGTTTCAATAATTTTATTATTTACGAGACAACTATTACATACAGCTAGGATTACCCGAGACTGGTTCCAAAGACACTAATACATTCGGTTGATACTGTGGCGATACGTTTTACTAATTCAATATTCTATTATCGTTCATCAGAAAATGTTTAAACTTTTATGCTGATAATTATTATAAACCTGAAGCCATAGGAATGATAGGTTTTTTGTTTCTTATTGTATAATTTTTTTACCTTATAAATATTATAAGTAAGTAAATATTATTTTAATAAAATAATTATTATTAACTGTAGGTAACATCGTATTTTGCAGGCGATGATACGATAGTTTTTACGAACACGACAATTTAATTACGAATGTTAATAATTATATTTCTAAAATTAAATTTATGTATAATTTTTTTTAATCACAGCTAATTTACTGAAGCAAGGTTTAGGGATTTTATCACATTTAATTTACTATTTATTCCTGACGTTTCGAGCACTTTGCTGCCCATAGTAACGGGAACACCGAGATGTTTCAATAATTATGACTGTACCGACATCGTGAATGTGAGCTACCTTCTGCTTTTAATTACTGATTTTGGTATGTTTTGCAGTGGTATCGCATTGCTTTATGTTTAATTTTATTAATTACAGGATCTTAACACTGTGGTTGTACCCAGCCATCTTCCCTATTGATATTAGAACGTTTTTTTTTTATTTCAACAGCCTCGCAAATCATCCTTGTTAAGAATCAAATCATTAAATCATTGGTAGCAGACATATTTTTAATATCTTAGATTTTAACAACTTGTCACCTCTAATCTATGAGACTGTTTCTATACCATATACTAACTCAGAAAACTTGGGACTACACTAAGATAATACAATGTCATAGTCCCCACATATAGACGAGATAAGCAAAAAATGTTATACTCATTTCAATCGCTTAAACGACTCCAAAAATATATGCCCTTTGATGCCAAGTTAATGTTGGTACAAACTTTGCTTATTCCTCACCTCGATTATGCAGATGTTTGTTTTCTTGATGCTTCAGAGGAGCTTTGAAAATTAGAGCGTCTTCAAAATTTATGTATACGTTTCATATACGGTCTAAGGAAATTTTATAATGTCTCTGAATTTCGTCCTGAGTTGAAATGGCTTTCAATGCGTCGCCGACGGGATTTGCATGTTCTTTGTATGCTGTACAATATACTGCATAATCTTTCCTATCCTTTTTATCTTCTGGAACGTTTCGAGTTCCTTATTCCCAGAGGTAAGTCCTGCCGATCAACAACTTCGCTCCTATTGAAGATTCCTCAACATAGTACAAAAAGTTATGGTAGTTCGTTCACTGTGCATGCAGCTAAATTGTGGAATTCACTACCACGTGAAATGCGTGCGAGTCATTCGATTAGAATTTTTAAAAAACGTGTTTGTAACCACTTTCTCACAGTATAGCGTTTGATTTATACAATTATTTTAATACTGCTATAAAATATGTTCTGTTTTTACACTTGTTTAGCATGTTTGTATGTATATTTAATATGTAAGTATATTAGTAATCAATCAATCAATTCAGCCTATCACTAGTCCACTGCTGAACATAGGCCTCCCCATAGAGTGCTACAAAAGTTTGCAGCTCTCATTTTGGGGAGATTTTGCCATAGTTGCCATGCTTGGTAGGCGGGTTGGCAACCGCAGTTTATTTATCCAGGTGTTCCAGGAAGATGCTGCTGCCCATCTGCTGGTTTTAATTTTCCGTCTGTCGACTTTTACGACACCCACGGGATGAGATGGGATGGCAGATTCTCTTAAGCCGCACCACATGGCCATATTAGTATAAGTATGTATATATGTACTAATGAGTTTGTTTAGGTGTGTACCATATATATGTATATATGTTATCATTTATAAGTCATATATATTTATTGTTAAGTACAAAGACTTTTTTTTTTGTCTGTTTGTTCTACGTACACGTTTACCCGCATATCCTCGTCACTCCAAGGTTTGCTGGAAGAAAACTCTTGAGTTAAGCTCGCCTTTGTGCATTAACTACTTGTCACTAGATTTAATGCTAATAATATAGTATACATAAAGAACGTGTGTCGCGCCGTGTGGTGGCGGCTTAAGAGAATCTACCACCCCATCTCATCCCGTGGGTGTCGTAAAAGTCGACAGAGGGAAAATGAAAACCAAAAGATGGGCAGCAGCATCATTCTGGAACATCTGAAAAAATAAACTGCGGTTGCCAACCCGCCTGCCAAGCGTGGCAACTATGGAAAATCCCCCCCAAAATGAGAGCTACAAACTTTTGTGGCAATCTATGGGGGAGGCCTATGTTCAGCAGTGGACTAGTGATAGGCTGAAAAGAAGAAGAAGAAGAAGAAGACATAAAGAATAAATAAATAAAAAATAAAGGTCTATATATATATGTAACTGACGGGCGCAATGTTCTGGGTGACACAGCATTTGTTATGTCAGACTGCACGTACCATCAAGTAAATGCTTTGTTCATTTCGTCACTTTATCCAATAAACAAATTCGACATCCGAAGATTACTGGTTGTAGGAGACGTCCTCTACAGATCAGACCCCCAATCTGACAATATCATCTGCCAAATTTTATATTTCTTCTATCTATTAAACATATGTTAATAAAACTGAATTGAAATTAAATTAATCCCGAAAGACTAACCAGCCTTTGCTAGCATTCATTCAGTTAACTTTATTATCTAATCAATATAATGACTTATCTTTTGAAGTCTGTAGGCTACTGTGAAACTATATAATTATTGTACATATATTTTTGGTTATCGGAGCAATAAATTAATAAAACAATTGTTTAAAAAGTGTTGTTTTTTATTCGTTTGTCGTTTACCAAAATGGGGCGATGTGGTCTCTACCTACCCTTTATATGGGTAATTGTGTATGGGTGTGTATAATTAAAGACGATAAAAAAAGAATTGAAATTAAAAAAGTATTCATTAAAATCAGCCGACACCCAGCCCCAAGTGTACGTTGGGTGGATTTGAAGGTATTTTCGTCTGTAAAAATTTTGTTTGACCAGTCGAAATTTAAGAACTCCCTGGCAAAATTCAACCATGCAGCTTTATGGGCAGCACCCGATACTGTGCAAATGGCGGGGAACAGTCTCAGCGTTCACGTTAAATTGTTCTGTAAATCCATTTTAATGTAAGTGTAAAACTGTTTTCTTCATACACACGTCTCTTATTTCCCAGTTGCGTGCTCGTTATTTTAGGACGTCGACCACTTCGCCTGTGATCTTGTTGATTGACTTCTTCGCCTTCTCGTGTAATTCAAAAATTCAAATTCGAGGTGAAACGTGATATCTTGAAATTTGACTTATGTTATATCCCTATCTGTGTAATGAAATTGTTTCTGCCCTTTTGCATACATTTAAATTACGTGACATTTAAAATTTTAATAAATGACAAATGACCTACTGACAAAAATGAAAAGGAATTTGAAAACAATTTGGTTTATGAAGAGTTTCTAACAAGGTTTGAACTTAAACACTCCATAGTTTCTAGTGACCTTTAGATTATATTAGTAGAAAAATAACATCTATGTCTTTGGAAGAAATATGAGAAGGCTTACTTTTAATCATTGCTTTTATTTTTTTAATTACAGTCAACCAATTGCGGTCATTTAATACGTGAATAAAAGTCAGTCTAAGTGAACTTTTAATTTAGTGGAAGTTGTTTTTAAAAATGGTAAAGCAATTATTTGATACACTGTTCGTAATTTTATAAGTTTTAAGAATTATTGTAATATACGTGTAGTGTACGTGTTAGGATTAAATTAAACAAAATCTATACGTACGGTTTTATGTTTTATTTAAATAAATAAGATAAGTGAGCCACAGATAAGGGTAAGCCTAATTTTATTTATATTATGTTCATAACATGATTTTTTAAAATAAAATGTATGCTTCGAATTAAAATTAATTGTATTTGCTTGAAATGACCCCTCAATGTTGCCCTTGCATGTAATGCTTTTGACTCAATATTTCAATTCACTGATTACGCTTCAGATACTTTCTGATGTTCAATTAATTTATAATTTATGATGATCAGCCTTTAATTCCGAATGGTGTAAACAGATAACACTCGTTTAAAACTTAATTAATTGAGTTCTTCACAGTCCTTAATTAAATTGGAATTTTCGAAAACAGCAGTCTTTCCTATTAGAAATATTTATTGAAATTACACAATAAAACGGTTGAATAATGTCATCAAACTGAAATGAACATACTCGACATTTCGATAACATCGCACAATAATGATATCACTGATGTTGTTTAAATTTGGACTGTAGTTCGGCTTGTTTCACGTAACTCAATTAAATTAAGTATTAATAGATTTTTCTTTCGGTGGTCAGATACAATTAACGATGGAGATAAGTATTCTCCGACTTAATTATATTAAATAGACTTTACATAGTCGATGAACATAATATGCATAATACAATATGCATATGTGCTATGTGTATGTAACAGGATGATACCATATTTTTCGATACATAGAATGCTTTACACTTAAAAGGAACGAGAGTTAAGCTTCGTATAAAGCAGTCTTCCACCCGAGAGATGGTGGATGCCGAGTCAAGCGTAGCGATTACAGCAAATTGGGAAAAGCATATGTGCATCAGTAAAATTTTAAGAGGCTGTTAAATAAATTAACATTATAGTTCGATATACATGCGGATACGTTACTGGTGGTTATGTTTAGTGATTGTGGATTTTTATGCAGGAATCCGTAAATGCATGGGCTAGTTATTCTGCCGTGAAGCAGTAGTGTGCAAACATAACTGTGTTTCGGTTTAAAGGGCACTGAGAGCTATCGTAATAACTGGGCATATGAGACTTAAGAACTGATGTCTCAGGGTGACAGCCGCAGTGTGGTATCACACAGAAATGTTCTGGGTGACAGAGCATTTGTTATAGGCAGACGCTGCACTTTCCATCAGGTGAACGTTTTACTCGATTCGTCACTTTATCCAATAAAAAAACGTACAGTAAATAACTTTTTCAAATATAAATTTCGTTGCAATTCTATTGAAACCCAAACCATAGAGCGAGATGAAAAGCTATCATCCTCATACATGAAAGGTCGGCGATAAGTATTTTAGTAAATCCGTGCTTAACACTTCCCACACGGTATAGTAATCTCTGGGTATGTGAGACTTAGAACGTATGTCGTAAAAACATGGGTTTTTAAATCCGAATTAGACTAAACTTATGATTTTAAGTTCCAATAAGCAAACTGAATACATTAGCAAAAACGATCCACGAAAGTTTATAAAAGGAGAAAGGACAGGAAGAGTACTAGAATACCGAAACATACGTACAGTCACCATTTTATTTTTCCCATATAATGGGTAGGCAGAGACAACACATGGAGTCCACTTTTCACCCCCCGGGAAACGTGACGGATGGCGAATCATGTCGAGATATTTGTTTTCGTTTTTTTTTATGTATTTTGTTCAAAAATAGCGAAACGTAACTGTTACCACAGGCTTAAGTTGTTACATCTCAGCAAAGATTACATCAATACTTTTAGATTACATCAAAGCTTTGCAATTCACTAGTCATGTTTGTTTAGTATCCCAAACCAAAACCTTACCATAGCGTGCGAACGGAATGCATGTGGAAGATGCTGTTTTAACATTCCACCTCGTACACGTGTTACTTCTTATTTAATATAGCTCAAACCATGCCCGACCAATAATACCAGGGGACTTGTGTTAGAATAGTATCAAGAGTTAAAAGCTATCGACTCGAGTATCCTCGATCCCCTACTTAGAATACCAAACGTATTTTATAACCTTTTCTCATAATGTCTCTCAATATGTTTTCTTTGAGCCTTATTCATACTAATCATTTGTGCAATGGTTTTTTTGAACGATGATAATAATAAACGCGAACGACTTCCATGCTATTAAAATTATTTAATAAGTATAAAAAGAAAACCAAAACACCTCCAAAGATACGTTTTTAATTTGTTCTTTGAAGAAACTATCGTTTTTTTTTTGCTAGCGCTGACCTCGTTCTTTACTCGTTATTATATCCTTATAATTATTATTATTCTTAACTTATGTACGAATCAAGAAGGTCACGATAAACTGGTAAATAAAATATTTTAATAAAAGAATTACGAATTATTCTAAGCGTCGCACTTCTGCGTCTGCCAAAGACCTCCTTTTTTATCGCACTTGAGGATTTTACATTATTATCAATAATACTCGTATTTCGCAATGAAACAATGTCAAAACGCGACTCCATGACAATTGACATAGAGTCGCGTTTTGTGCACTTTAAATCTATCAGTCGACAACAGTTTGAGTAGTAGTTTTGAACTGTTGTAATAGCCTAATAGTGCCCCAACAACCAACAAATATTGATTTGTATTGATTGATTGTATTGATTTTAGAATTTATGTAAATCCAGAAGCATTTGTGTTTCTAACAAGAGATAAGACATACGAGTACCTAGTTCCGGGGTTTATGCATATACTAATTTGATGTCAAAAACTGTAGTATTTTTAAGCCTTAGCTTTTGAATTATCCAGCAACAGTTTAAACTAAAATCGATGTCTCGGCCGTTTGCTAGACTATTGAGAAGGTATCAAACGCCCGGGGGTGTTGGCCTATTGTAGCTGGAATCTTCCCTACCAAAACAAAGATAAGCAAAGCTCACTCACTTGTTCTATAGCGCCTGTGTGTCCTAGCAAGGGCAGGCAGCTCCGTCGGGATATCTTCACAGCATCCAGAAACATCCACCGGAGTCCGAAACGTATCACCCGTCAATAAAGCATGCGATTAAAATATTAACGCACACCGATTGCAGTCTAAACAATACCAACGGCACAAGGAATGCAGGAACAAACAGTCTATGAAGCACAATATTAAGTTATTTATAATAATAAAATAAATTATCGTAAAGTATTAGTATTAGTAATATTATATATTTATTTCTTTTTTTATTTTGTTTCATAGCGGTCAGTCTCATGTTATATTGCTACCCCTGCTAATAACGCGTGAGGTTAAGCGTAGTTATGCTTTTAATTAGAATTGAATTATCCAGCAACAGTTTTAACTGGCCAAGACATAGCCCCCGGGTTGAAAGGAACCTTTCAAAAGATCAAAATGAACAAAAGTAACAGTTTAAGCTACAGTATTTTTTTAAGTAATTTAAAAACTTAAATTAACTTGAATAAGCTAAATAAAAGTAAAAAGATTAAAAATAATAATATTAATTAGATTATTAAAATGACATTTAGTAAATGGAAATGGACATAAACGTAATAAATAGGTCGTATAAATGTACCAGTATTCATCCTTACTGCAACTACAAGAGTTCGTTTATATTTATCGGAATAGGTTTCATCTACGCCTAATTGCCAATATAGAAGCGACATATTGCTTTTTATAATAAACACAACAGTATTTTTCTTAATAGCACTTGTATTTGATAACCCCTTGCATCTTACCTGAAGGGTATACGAATATTCTTGGCTCCATCGGCTCTTATAATATCTTACGAGTTTATCAAGAATATCAGATATATATAATACCACTATCAAAAAATATCTACGCAAAAAATGGTCATTGATATTCTTTATACTCCTAGCTACTGAAGTTTTCCAGCGATGACGGCTGTAGTGAATCCAATGCGGAGTAATTTTAGAGTCTGAAAAGTCGTAAACCCGATCTATTTTATAAAGAGTTACGTCAGTTTCAAGAAATATTATAACATGTATGGATCGTAGTAGGGCTACACATAAGCCACGCCAAACTAAAACGACTGTTTTCAAAGGAACCACTCTTGATTCACATAACACACTATCGGATGTCTGCATGTATACGATGGCACCGCAAGTTCGTTCGCTGGCATCTGCAACGTGACATTGTATACATATGCGCATTGACAGCAACATTGCCGTTTGGAAAATAAGCCATCTACCGATGACAAATTGCGGCGGTGCCTTATCCCAACTTATGCTGAGCAACCAAGGCTCTTGAATAAATGGTTTTGCGTACAAACTAATCGACCCTACAAAACCTAGCACTTTACATTACCTACTAATAACAAATACTATATTGCACTTAGTACAGTTGCTTGTATATGCTTGTAAGTTATGACTGGTACACATGATTTGTCTGAGCGACAAACCCATATCAATATCAGCACTCGCATATACTGCTATTCGAAGTTTGGATATCACTTTGTCATTTCTAATAACGCTGTAAGGAATAACATAACCGTCATTCATAAGGCCATAAATAGGCGTCAAATTAATATTCTCTAAGTAATCATTTACTACATTATCGTAAGCGCTGCTGCGCAACTGAGAAGATATTCTAAATCTACGCGCTGATGCAAAAATTATCTTTTCTGCGACAGACAACAAACTACCTAACCCGACGTCAGATTTAAATGGTAGTGCAATGGCAAACCTACTCGTAGTATCAGGAGAAATAGTACGTGTATAGAACTCTTCATTATTTCGATTCGTACAGTTTAGTTGAGGAGCAACGCACGAAGAAACTTTCTCGAGCTTACAGAATCTTCTACCGATAGATAATTGTAACTGTAAATTTATAGTTGCACATAATGCGACACTTCGATTACGACCGGGTGTCGTAAATACTGGAGCTTCGCCCATTATCACAAACCCCAAAGTAGTTTGAACCGCATCCGGATGATCAGAAAGGACATGAATACGACCGGTAAGTAACAGACGTGAAAACAACTGGGTACCTAGTAACATGTCAACATCATGAGGCACATCGAACACATCATCTGCGAGTGGAATGGAATCTAAGTAAGTCAGGGGAGCTCTATCGATAGGGGCTGTAGGTAATTTATCTACAATACGATCGACTACTAATGAGCGAATCCTATATGAGCAATCAACATTAAAACGGGACATAAGCTCGATTTCGGTCTCACCCTTAACGGTATTCGAAACACAACCGAAACCATGCACCAATATAGAAAAAGCCGGCGTGTATATTGTCAAAGACAATCGCTTGCAACACTGCTCCGTAATTCCTCAAGTTTTATTTTCAAGGCCATTCTACAATCTTTAGACATTTTGAAAAATCAGAGATACAAGGTTAATAATATAAACTCAGAAAAATAAAATAATAATATTTTTCAATTTAAATTATAATTTCTTATGTATTTTCTGTGATAATATAAATTAAGCCGTAAGAAAAATTAATAAATATGTTCCGCCTTCTATTAATAAAGACGAAATCAAATTCTATCAATATAGGCACTTAAATCACTTTCTAGTTATATATAAACAGTCATGAATTTAACTATAACGCCCTCTAGTGACAAGCTGTCGAGCCACCAAAACTAATATAACCGAAGGAATTAGCCCGCCAAAATGACGGAATAAAAATGATAAGATAATAAAATATATCAAACAAAAATACAATTAGTAATTTGTATAATATTTTATTAACAGTGTAAATACTGGTAAATTTATGATTGTAATTATTTTATGTTAGTTTTTCAGTAAATATAACGATCATAAATATTACATAGCACTACAATAAAAAAAATATGTAAAAATCCAAGTTTAATCTTAAATCTTTTTTTTACATATAAAACCACTGGTTATTAAAGCATTAAGGCTCGAAGGACCAAAAATCGACCGTTTGCTAGACTATTGAGAAGGTATCAAACGCCCGGGGGTGTTGGCCTACTGTAGCTGGAATCTTCCCTACCAAAACAAAGATAAGCAAAGCTCACTCACTTGTTCTATAGAGCCTTTGTGTCCTAGCAAGAGCAGGCAGCTCCGTCGGGATATCTCCACAGCATCCAGAAACATTCACCGGAGTCCCAAACGTATCACCCGTCAATAAAGCGTGCGGTTAAAACATAAAAGCACACCGATTGCAGTCTAAACAATACCAACGGCACAAGGAATGCAGGAACAAACAGTCTATGAAGCACAATATTAAGTTATTTATAACTATAAAATAAATTATCGGCATTCACTCCGTAAAGCGCGGTCACTGTTCGGTTTTAATTATTGCATTGATTCTCGCCAAAAATGCTACTTTTTTAATTAGTCATATTATATATTTAATTCTTTTTTATTTTGTTTCATAGCGGCCAGTCTCATGTCATATTGCTACCCTTGCGTATGACGCGTGAGTTTAAGCGTAGTTATGCTTTGAATTAGAATTGAATTATCCAGCAACAGTTTTAACTGGCCAAGACAGCTTTAATATACATTTTCACATTACTCCAAGTATGGAAAATAATATGATGGTTTCCCTCTTGACTTCTATACCGCAGTTCAGTAAGCAGGGATGTACCGCCTCCTACAAGAGACGGACAAGAGCCTTATCAGAATCCATTTCTTCATCCTCTCGCCACTACTGGTGTCTCTGCTGCCTAACATCAGAAAAATGTTTATTCTGTGGTGGCATTTGCTATTCGTGACACGGGTCCCCTGACTGCTTTTTTTAGTATCAGAGTTAAGTGTAGTTTAGTAGCACGCAGATATTTACTACATATACGATACATCTCATAAATATTGAAATCACCTAAAAATGTTACTCAGGTCTAACAACTCATCAGCCAAGTACGCTGACTGTCATGAAGTGCGGTTATCATATATTCTAGTTGATGGTTCAAAACAAAGCGAAAATACAAAGAAGTAGACTGCTGACAACAACACTCTTTGATTTTATCGATTCGATTCGATTTGTGATGAAATGATCAAATCATGCCATTCGTTCATCTGGTGGTAAACGCAACGTCCACCCACAGCAAATGCTGTGTAGCACCATAATGCGCCCGTCCCATTGAGACAATAGTCCGTATCAGTGCCCTTCAGACCGAAACACAGTAATGTTTGCACACTGCTGCTTGATGGCAGAATAACTGGCACTGCGGTGGTACCTACCAAGACGGATTACTGGACAGGAATCCTACCACCAATAATTTTTTTTGAGAGTAAAGTCATAGTGATTTTTGAGAGTGTAAAGAAATGGTAGACAATCGGTCGATTGGTTAGATTAGTGTACTTTATATGTTTTCGAAATAAAAATTCTCAGATCTGGAACACAGTTCGCTTGCGTACTATGAAATTTAAGACGACACCGCCTTAAGCTATCTAGAATTTTAAGTAAAATAGTCACAATTCTATTTTTTCTTACATTCTAGACATGCAGATAGTCATTGTACTAGCCATCGTGGCAGCGGTCGCTGCGACACCCGAAGGGGAGTTCTACGACACTAAATATGGCAACTTAGACGCCAAATAATTTAGTTCTAATCCTCGACTACTTTAGGGGTATTCTTAGGTTTTTTGGGAATGGCAAATGCACGTCAGAAGGAAATGACTTTAAAAGCAAGTTACTTTATTTATTATTTTTAAAGTATTGGTGATCAAACATAATTTTTTTAAATATGTAAGAGTCAGTTATTTCATTGCAAGGCAGTTAGTTTAGTTAAATTTATAATACGAGTATGAGCTACTTTATTTTTATTTATGTTGATTTTTGCAACCGTTGGACTCCAGTTACCTTTTAACTTATATATTTATTTTAAATTTTAGCGTTGATCCCGGAAGCGGTGAAGTCCAGTTGTGCTAAATGTACAGAAAAACAGAAGCCACTCATTACAGAAGTTATTAAAGCTGTTATTGACAAACTTTTTGACGACCAGAAGGAACCCCAGTTATTCTGCCGTGAAGCAGTAGTGTGCAAACATTACTGTGTTTCGGTTTGAAGGGCACTGAGAGCTAGCGTAATCACTGGGCATATGAGACTTAAGAACTGATGTCTCAGGGTGACGGGCGCAGTGTGGTATCACATAGAAATTTTCGGGGTGACACAGCATTTGTTATGGGCAGACGTTGCACGTACCATCAGGTTTTGCTCGTTCCGTCAATTTTATGAAATAAAAAAAAAACAGATACTTTGAACCAGTTTCTGGAGAAATACGCATCAATATGATAAAAGAAAAGTTGCTTTTTTTGAAACTTAATACATAAACAACCATTTGTATTAAAAAAATTACCGTTTGTTAGTGCCAAACCATAAATAATTCACTATTTCTTTTCATTTCACAATTCATTATGTCTCTAAAATCAATTCGTTGAGAAATACCTTGTTAAACTATAATACAAATTGGTTCGCTCAATTTTATAAGAAATTTGGCATCATTTAAGAAAAAAGATAAAAAGTCACTATCTACGCTCCCCTTACACGTTAAACATAATTAGCCCAGTTAATTCTATTTTACCAAATTTATTTTGATATTAATATAATTTATTAGAAGTCACTATTAGCGTAGCGCATCATGAATATTCACTGAATATGTTTTAATTAAATGTTCAATGTTACGCAAATCAAACGTTACTGACCGTGGCAGCTTAGAGGCCGTGGCACTTACTTTAAATTTTATAGTACGTGAGGGACATAAGTTCGATCCCCGATGCCGCGTAATACGCGTTTAATACGCGTCAATTTATATTTTAAATGTCGATTTTACCACATGCTCGGAGTTGAGTTGCTGCATTTAGGTCGAATATTTAGAAGCGTGCCTCTGCCATACGCGGCACTCGCACTCGGACTGTTTTGAAACAACTTGAGGTTCCGTGTCTGTTTATGTGTCCGTTGCTAGAGCCCATACAAAAGCTTGCCTTCTGTTCTATCTCTACTTTGTGGCATCGGCCACAGTGTCGTAGAAAAAGTTATTTTGTTCCGCAATTATTCACCAGCTTATTTTAGCCCTATTTGCATGCGCTAAGCTTATTTTATTAGAATTAGTCAGCTATTGGTTTTTGATAGCTCTATATTTTAATCATTAAGCTTATAGCTCAACAGCTAGGCTTAAATAAGCTGTGATAATATTAAATGAAGGTGATATTACAACATTAAATTTTAAAATTAACCGTCGATGGCAAAGAATATACTTATATTAAAAATTACGTCGATGCATGATTATGTGGGCGAATGAAGTATTAAGATTACTGAATTGCAAGCAACCAACGTGGGTTGCACTCTTAATGCTAAACGTTTTACCCTTTCAGATAACTTTTCGTTGCGACAAAAACTCCTTAGGAACTTACTACACCTACATTTAATGGTCGCTCAGATAGTTGGATTAGTTTGTTGAAGAAATTTTTGATAGTGTTATCGATTCATACAAATAATAAAATATTTCAACACAAATCTTTATTACTTTCTAAGCACTTTGTCGGAGAAACCCCTCAAAGTCTCAGAAGAACGGCCGCAGTGTGGTGCCACACATAAATATACTGGGATAGTATCTGCTATGGGCAGACGTTTCACTTACCACCAGGTGAACGTTTTGCTCGTCTCGTCACTTTTTTCTATATAAAAATTTTAAATTATGGACAAAGCATTCTGTGTAACTGCAGTTCCTGCATTATAACTCTGATGTAAGATCCATTTGAGTTTTTGGTTAGAAAGAGAGAAAGAAAGAAACATTTATAACGATAATACGCCGCAGACAGAAGGTAACAAACAATTTTGTTTATTCAGACTAACAGCAATCATCATCATCATCATTTTAGCATATCATATGTCCACTGCTGAATATAGATTTCTACAAGAGTTTGCAGCTCTCATTTTTGGGGCGACATTCCTGGAATATCAGAATAATTGGCTTCTGTGCCGCGGGTCGCGGGTTCGATTCCCGCACGGGACAAATATTTGTATGGCCTACAGATAGTTGTTCCGGGTCTGGGTGGTTTGTGCATGTAGAATTTATGTCTGTAAAACGTACCCACGACACAGGAGAAATCCTATTGTGGGGCCATCGTTTAAAAAAAAAATACTGCGGTTGCCTGCTCAAAATAAAATCATATTTAAATATGATATTGTATTTGTTATGAATATAATTTATATTATTGATGCTCTCAAATATACTAAAATACAATAATGATAGTTGGTATTCACAGAAAAATATACTGTGAATTATATATAATGTATAAAAGTCCATTCAACATTATCATTATCATTATCATTTCAGCCTATCACTAGTCTACTGCTGAACATAGACCTCCGCCGAAGATTGCCACAAAAGACGTTCTTGTGCCACCTGCATCAATCGACTTCCCGAAAAACCACGCGACCTGCGTCGTTCCATCTAGTAGGGGGTCGCCCTTACACTGCTTTTGCCGGTACGAGGTTGCCACATGAGAACCTTCCTCCCCCATCGGTTCTACGAGCTATATGGCCGACCCATTGGCACTTTAGCTTACAAGTAAACCAAAAGTCCATAAATGGGCTTAATTCAATTTACTACACGGTTACTTTTATCACATTTTTTTGCTTTTGGGTTAAAGTATTCAATAAAATTATTCATTTAAGGATATGACCAAATAAAAACATGGTAAACTAATTGTTTTGATTTCATTGCGGAAATGATTATTAAGATATGTAATAAATTTTATAAAAAGCACAAGAATGATTTACAATAACAGAATATACAGACATTGAGTTGAAAAATCCTTAAATATTATTAATTTTTATTATGAAATGCAACTAAATGTTTTTTTTTTAAATTCTTATATTCTTTTCTTTAATTGATTATTTAATTCTTTTGTTATTCAAATGTTGATTAGCATCGGAGTCGTCGACCACGGATGGACTAAATGTAACAGTTAATTTGTGAGTTTTCAGTTTCACTTATATTCAGAATCAACTTACGTCGATGCGAGATAATATCTGCGAATTGTGTATTAAGATTACTGAATTGCAAGCACCCAACGAGGCTGGCTCTCCTAATGCTGAACCCATTACTAACTAACCTTTCTTTCTTTCGTCCTCCCTGCTAGTCCGCTACAGTAGAACCTGAGTTAGTGTTCCTTCTTACTGATTTAGTGGGTATAAAAACTTCATTTGGATATTTTGAAGAAGCCCAGACTCTTTGCGATACTGCCATTTAATGTGTAAAACCTGTCCGTAGGTAATATATATGTTACTATTATACAGTAGATTAATTAACTGCTTTTCACACTCAATCTGAATTGTCACGTTCTATTATCTCTCTAGCCGTGTGGTGGCGGCTCGTTAAAAGAATACTACCACTCCATCTCATCCAATGGATCTCGTAAAAGGCGAGTAAGGAATTAAACTGCACTGTGCACCCAACAGCGCATGGTGGCGATGGGCTCACCACCTATCACACCAAGTGCATTATATTGTTTTGGTGAAACGTGGACTGTGGCAGTCATCTGTTTTTGCAGAGAGTGCCCACTCTCTGACTACCCCTTATGGGATACAGTCGTGATCTTATTTATGTATGTATATATTATCTCTCTGACTTAAAATCTACCTCGAGCTAATCCTAACTCTAATAAACCTAATTACATCGATACATTTTTGGGCGCCGATAGCTTTGGGCTTACTGTTAACGTCTGGAATTATTACTTTGAAACTATCTAACCTCGTTGCAATTCCATAAATTTTTGATTAAATGCTTCTGGGCCAATTCCAAAATTCCTTTCTTTTTAATAGCCGATAGGTGTCCGGCAGAGTAGAATAGCACCTACCTCTTTCCAACTGAGGTGTCGTAAGAGCATACTAAGGAACAAGGAAGACCAAAGGCTCAATAGAACGGACAGCCTTTGGTCTTCCTTTATTAAATTTAGAGAAACGTTTTCGTAATGATCCTACTCTTAAGGAGCTGGAGTATATGATTATAAAGCGTATGTCTCGCTCAGTTTTAAATGATGATTTGGGTGAGCGTTATTTTATTCCTTATCATTTAGTGCTTAAGATTAATGAGAAAACCAAAACTGGAGTCGTAAGTCATTCGCTTTGCCATAATCGGGTAGTTATGAAACAATTAAAATATACAAATGAAGAATAATTATTTAGTTGGTAAGTTATTAATTATATTAAGGTTGTGTATTTACATAACATACCTAGTCGACACAAAAACTATAATTTAAACAGTTCTAGTTTGAATTATAAACATCCGATAACAAACTTGATCACTAGCTAAATAAAAAATAATCTAATGAGAGATGTTTCAATTACGTAACAAGTGATGATCAAATCATAAAAAATCCTATGTTTCTAGAAAGAAAAGTTTCACAGAGAAAAGGTATATTCTTAATTAAATATTGTACTATATTTATATTTATAAACTCAGAACTTTCTCCTCTTTCATTCGACACTCCACTCGATACGATAGCAAAAAAATCGCACTTTTTTGGATTTAATATCTGTCATATTGATTATTCATATGAAATGTAGCTTACGACACCCGGACCATAATAACGAAGCGATTGACACCTAATTTATCATAATCGGATAAGTACTTTAGGCGCTACAATGGAACATCCGTAACTACAAACATCCATAGACTGCTAAAAACATAACCCTTTCCTTTTGGCTTTGCCGAAGTTGGGTCAAAAAACATAACTCTTCCTCTTTTGGCTTTGGCGTAGACGGGTAAAAAATGGGTGATTGTCATAAATAGTGGATTTCTTTTTATATATATTTATCACAATCAATAAAAGGTTTAGCAATAAATATGGTGATAAATAATTCGTAAATTCTGCAGACTGATAAAGTGGAACACGTTCCACAATACAAAGCTTTAAAACAACGAGTACATATATGTTATTAGGCATAATGATGGACAGTGCTACATTTATAATAGTTATTATATTAATTGACGACCGAAATACTGTTAAATAATTAACGAAATAACTATCTCATGAAAATTTACCATTAAATTGCATTTTAATGAAATATGTGTTGTATAATTATATACAATTTTTTAATTATACAACACATATTTCGCAACGTCTTACTTCTTTCCCTTCGAGGTGTCATAAGAAGCGACTAAGGTTTTGTACGGACAACCTTTATTCGTGCAAAAAAATACCATAATATGCAATGCTGTCACTATACTGCTCGTGGAAACGCAATGGGGAGCAAGAATTTTTTGACTCGTACCAAAATGGCGGAGACGTGGTTCGCCACCCGTCACTTCTCGTTTCCCACGAGGTCGAAAAGTGGGCTATAGACCACTATTTTTATTTTTGAAACTGTTTTGAAACCGGAACGAAACAGCCACGCTGCCATCTGCGGATTATGAACGCCACATGTGGTTGAAATATTTTATATTTTTACATGCACATTGAGCCGTGGAAGCTAAGGGGCTAGGCGCTCGTTTTTAATTTCACAGTACGCGAATGACCTGGGTTCGATTCCCGGTGCCGGCACCACTTTAATTGTTAATTGCAATGTTTAGTGCTGATTTACCACGTTCACGGCGGTGAAGGAAAAAATCGTGAGGAAACCTGCATGTCTGAGAAATAAAAAATATTTCGAAGACATGTGCAGTCTGCCAACCCACATTGGAGCAGCGTGGCGGATTCTTCGTAGCTCCAAAAACCCTCTCAGAAATGAGAGGAGGTCTGTGCTCAGCAGTGGGACATTTATAGGCTGAAACTTCTTCACTTCTTCACATGCACATTTCCACGTGGTTGATCAGGACTTAAAACTGCAATTAATAATTTTAGTGGTCGCGACACCGGAATTCGAACCCAGATCATTCGCGTATTATGAAATACTACTAATATATACTGTGTCATGCCGTGTGTTGACGGCTTAAGAAAATCCGTCAAATGCCACCAATCCGTCTACTAAGGTACCTACTTGAAAAATTCGGCGGCGAAGTAAACATCTTATAAAATGACAGACCGAAAACACACCGGCAACAAAGTTTACGGTTCAAGGCGTCTGATACTGCGGTCGCCAATCCAACTTTCAAGCGTGGCGGTTACGAATTATCCTTACATGTTAGAGCCGTGTTAGGACACACGGCTCTACCAAGAAACAGCTGACTATAAGCATATGACAAATGACTCTTAACATATTTATGGCTTATGAAAAAGAATAAGAAGATAAAATGCGGTTGACTGTGGTATTTATGTACATAGAGCCACACTAAAGTATAATTAAAGATAAATTACAATTTATAAAATACTAGCTGATGCCCGCGACTTCATCCGCGTGGATATAAGATTTTTTTAAATATACCGTGGGAACTATTTGATTTTCTGGGATGTGTGCCAAATTTCGTCAAGACCGCTTCAGTGGTTGAGCCGACTTTCGAATTTGTAATATTAAATTGTATTTATGGATATGCAAATATGTTATTTATATTATATAACATAAATATGTGGATATGTATATATATATACCGAAGTGATAACCTAGTCAGTAACCGTGCCTTCGAACCTGATGGTCGTAGGTTTAATTATCGCCAGGGGCAAATATTTGTTTAATGAATATTAATATATAAATTTACTGGTGATAGGATTCATATGCAGGAATTCGTCTAGGTAGGTACCACCCCAGGGCCAGTTACTCTGCCGTGAAGCAGAAGTGTGCAAACATGTGTCATGTGAGCCTTAAGAACTGATGTCTCAGGGTGAGGCGCGCAGTGAAGGGTCACACAGAAATGTTCTGGGTGACATAGCATTTGCTATGGGAAGACGTTGCACTTACCACCAGGTGAACGTTTTGCTCGTTTCATCGCTTGATCCAATAAAAAAAGATGAATGTTTATTTATCATATCACCAGCCAGGGGCCAAGATAAACACCATAGTTTGGGAGTGAATGACGTAGAGGTGGTAAAAAATCTGAAAGGTTTTCTGAGTAGTACCAAATATGTACGTAGTAACCTTTACCGTTTTAACTTCGATTACAGAGGAACCTTTGTAAGTGATATTAAATTTATCTATTCTGTATGATCTATACGAGCTCAGCAACAAAATAGCAATTTTGAATAAATATGTTAATGTATCTTACATTAAGGATATATTCTTTTCTTTATTATTTAACAGCAGCAAAATGTTCTAACCCGCCGTCTAGGAATATGATTGTATATTTATAAAACAAACCTGAAAATAATATAATTACAAGCTTAGTTTTTCACACTGGTGCATTATCTTTTGTTCTTTAGTATTTCCTAGATTTATATTTTTACTTCTTTATTTTTTTTAAATAAACTTGCAACCTGCATGCTTTATTTTAACGTTAAATAATTATTTATTAACAGGCCTGTTGTATTTTTTAAATATTAATGAACATTAACAAATATTTAATGCTTTTTTTAATATAATATCAAGTAAAAAATCATACATACATTAAATGTTTACAACTTACTTTATAACTAAACTATATTCGAGACATTTGTATAAATACAATACAATAAAATACTTATTTATAATGACTTATGTACAAAAAAAATTAGTCAAAAAGGCCACCTCGAATCGTTCCCGGTTCAAAGGTGCCCATTAAACTAGCTGCATTGCCACGTTGTAGGGCCAGTAACAAGCGTTGAACCAAAAAAGATCCAGAGTGGGCGTCATAACCTCTCTCTCTTATGCGCCTATCAAGCTTCTCGACAAAACTTCAAGCCTCTGCTCCCCAAGCGCCCGCCGTTTCTACTGCAAAAGGCAGGAAGTGATACAGAGACGATAAATTAGCATATTTAACTTGCTTTGCCCTTGCGGTAGTTTCGGCAGCAGCTCCAGCAACGCGAATTATATGAGGTCCAGCAACGCGGATTATATGCGCCGCACCAAAAGTGTTCACGCACGTCGCATCCCTAACTAAACATTGTCCCTTTTCCCAAGGGATTAGTGGAAGACCATCAGGGCGCTTTCTGTCAATACGACTTGGACCCGGAGACCCGGTTATGAAGTAAAAAGCAATATTTAAAAGTAACATTTAAATAAAAAAGTTTGATTTAATTTTAATTTTCGCTTATTTTTCTTATTATAAATAATGTCATTACAAAGAAGTTCCTACATAAACAAATATTGTCTTCCTTTTTTATAATTAGCATTAGCATTTGTGTTTTATAGATTCACACACAACCTATTTTTCGTAATAATATTACAGATTATATTTATTTTCTTTTTAGCAAACAGAGCTTCAAGATTAGACCGAAATATCTAAGAGAGAGATCCAATATGCATAAGAATTGACTCATCCATCTCAAATTTGCATTTTATCATGAATATCAAAGAAACTGATTCAATCAATACTACATTGACATGAAGCGAGAATACACTTATGATGTATGATAAAATGTTCACTGTAACATCATTTTACTGGTGGTAAGATTCCTATGCAGGAATCCATCTAGGTAGGTACCACCCTAGGGCCAGTTATTCTGCCGTGAAGCAGTAGTGTGCAAACATTACTGTGTTTCGGTTTGAAGGGCACTGTGAGCTAGCGTAATCACTGGGCGTATGAGACTTAAGAACTGATGTCTCAGTGTGACGGGCGCAGTGTGGTGACACACAGTAATTATCTGGGTGACACAGCATTTGTTATGGGCAGACGTTGCACTTACCATCAGGTGAACGTTTTGCTCGTTCCGTCACTTTTATGAAATAAAAAAAAAATCCATAATATCTTATTAACGGGGTCAGTTAAAACTTACTACGTATGAAATATTTTAATTTGGAGAAGTCATTTATTAACATGGTTATTAACATTTGCTAGTAATGAATTCAGAATGTTTACATTTGAAATATTTGTAATCTTTCTTATCGTTAATAACCTACCACAAATAATAAGGCATGGAAGTCTACATAATAGAAAACCTACAGCCACGATTTATGGTAATAAATAAATAATTATTTATTAATACCGTAATGTTAAGGCGTACCAAGTAATACCAAAATTTCAATAGCTTTAAATCGTATTTTCCTGTTTTCCTTGAAACATCTTTAATCACATACTTGTAGTTCACTGCATGGGAATGTTAGCACACTTTTAGATACAGAACCAATCACTGGTTTTTAAACATTTTAAATTACAAGAGTTTCTACAATAGTTGAAGGATATCTTGACATGTAAAACATCGCCAACCAGTACGGTAGGGTCAGTCTAGGATTTTTAGTGGATCGCGGGGCCGACTTTTATAGGTTGCTATTCCACTACTTCGGACTCCAACCTTCTGCGATCAATTAGCACAGCACCGAGTTTTTGATCCTTTCTTGTATGGAAGAAAGTAACGAGACAAGCAAATTGTTCACCTAATGGTAAACGCAAAGTTCGCTCATAGCACATTTTGTGTCACCCAGAACATTTCTGTGCAACACTACAATGCGCTCGTCACCTTGAGACATCATTTCTTAAGTCTCATATATCCTATAATTTCACTAGCTACCAATGCCATTCAGACCGAAACACAGTAATGTTTGCAAACTACTGCTTGACGTCAGAGTAACTGCACGGCACTGCGGTGGTACATACCTAGACGCAAAGTAATCCTCCCTCCAGTACCATTCTGCTACCCTAATCGATTGCCCGCGCATAAGCAGCACGACAAACCTTTTTTTTATTTACATGGATAAATACATAAGGCTTACCAGCCCCGTGGGGGCAAGGTCGAATTTGCACCTACTAAAACCAAAGGAACTCTCATGCACATATCCGCGACCACACCGGCACCGGTCGCCTACTATAGGCGGCCTGTTCTCGAGAGACGACAAGTCTTTCCCCCTCTCCCTACAACCGGCGCTCGTATGCTTTGTAATAAATTTATAAAAATCTGGCTTAACTTTCCATTACGGCAGAACATTAGTTATATGGTGGCATGTCTTTACCAAGTGGGTGGTGACTAAACACGGAGGAAGCCTAACTATAGGGTGACATTGTTTATTGTGTTCCTCAAACCACACCAAACCAAACGAAACCACCAGGGGACGTTTGTAAGAAGGCTATCAAATGTGAAAACCTACGGACGCGAGCTGTATCATACTCTATATATGATACCAAATTGACTTTTATTACATTTTCTTTTGATGTTATATTTATATAAAAATGTCACAAAGAAAATATTTTATTGTCTTAAAAATTAACTGAAATTAAAATAATAAAAAGAAAGTTTAACGGTCAACATACGAAATTTTAATGCTTTTATTATGTTCTCTTTGACTCTTGTTCAGACTAATGTTTTTTGAACCATGATAATAGTAAAAGCAAACAAAGCTAATTGAGTATGTAAGTGGGGCCCCTGATATGGCCCATTATCGGTATCAGTAACCCCTCTGCGCAACTGGTCTTTCTGGGGGACTTTAATGCCTAGCATCAGGATTGGCTGTTCCCATACCTTACCACACCACACCACATGGCACAAGGCGAGTGTAGTGGTACAAGTCAGCAGATTGGGATGAAATGCGACACTTCCTTGGATCTTATCCTTGGTGGCAGGTTTGCTTCTCTTCTGGTGATCCGTTGAGTTGAGCAGATGCTATAACCGATGTGGCGTCTATAATCACCTGGAAGCAGAGTTTTTGGTCTCTTGCCAAAGTCGGTCGAGACAAACTTTTGTACGCCATGCGGCAAAAGGAAAGACAGATCTGTTTGCGAATCTCTCTGCCAGCAATTCATGACAAAAGCAACGCAGTTCCAACTTTTATACCTCCCTGTAGTACTTCAATCTCAGAGGTCCACATATCTTACAAAGAGGTCCTCGAAGTGTTTTTTTCTGCATATCAATGATATGGCTTTGCGAAGAGATGTACATCTATTTAAATAAAACTACTTTTTTACGGATTTTATCGCGTTTAATTTAAACTATTTTTAACCCGATGTTTCGGGCGCTTTACAGCACCCATGGTCACGGGGGGACTGAGGTGACAGTTGTCCCGATGTCATAGTTAACCCGGAGTACCTTCAGCTTTTAATTATTATTTGTAGTCCGATCTACGCAGAAAGAGCGACTTATTTATTTATTTATTTTTTTATCTTATTTTTTTATTATTTTTAACGCGACCGAAACGTCGCGTTAAAAATAGTTCAAATTAAACGCGATAAAATCCGTAAAAAAGTAGTTTTATTGAAATGTGTAATATTCGCGTAAATAAAAGAAAACAAGATGTACATCTATTTGCATTTTATATCTTTTTATGAGTTTCAAGACCTTACGACCTTCAAGAAAAGAGTCTATTCCTTTCTAAAAGGCCGGCATCTCAACCATAATTCCTCAGGTATTGCGGATGTTCATTAGCGGCGGTGATCACTTACCAAATATTAACTGGCAGCCTTGGACTCAGTGGGGAGAGACGAGCCTAGTGGCTAATCAGCGACCCTGGTTTGGTTTCCACAATCTGACGAGCTTCGAACATAGCCGTCGCTAGTCGCTCGATATTAAGAGGTGTCATTTTAAAGAGCGTGCATAGGAATTACACGAGTTAATTCCCTCTTTCCCTTTCCATAATCGAACAACAAGACTCACGGCGGGTTTCTATCCTTTAGCTGTGGATATACCTAACATTCAGACGAAGACGTTTTGTTTCGTGTTTCATAATGGGTACAGCAAAGGACTGGAATAATTTGCGTACATCAGTCTACCCGTCCGATTACAATGTGGTCTTCAAGAGAAGAGTAAATAGGCTTTTTTAAGTTAGTGGGATTGCAATCCAAACTACATCGCCATTTTCCATCAGTTGGGGTCTTAATTAAGCACTAGATTATAAATTTAAAAAATCCTATTAAAATTATATAATAAGTGGAAAAAATGGAATGTTTAGCTAATTAGAAAAATCTAAAGTAGTATAAAAATAGTACAAAAACAATGAATTTTTGTTTTGTTCTCTGCAGAAATTATCCGTTTTTTGCCAACGCTGACCTCATATTTTACGAGGCATTGATGCTATATAAAATCTAAGCCTTCTAGTCTTTCGTCAGTTTGGAGCAAGCACTACCAACATAGGTAAGTAGTGAATTGTGATTTTTAATAATATATTTGACTTATGAACGAATCAAAACGGTCGTAAAAAAACTGGTAAATAAAACTTTTTAATAATAGAATTACAAATTTTTTTTCGCTCTCTAGGATTTTGCTTTATTCACGATGGCATTTTGTAACGATTCAACAGTTGTCTCGTCGCGTTTTGTTAACTTTAAATCCATCAATCAACGACAGTTAGACTATAGTTTAAACTGTTGTGTAATAACCTAATAGTGTTGCAACAACAAACAAATTTTGATAGATTATTTTTTTCCGGTTGTATTGATTTTAGAATTTGTATCAATCCAGAAACATATGCGTACTAACAAAATTCCGGGGTTATACATAATATGTAAACTAATTTGAAGTCAATAGCTGGAATATTTTAAGCCGTATACGTTTGCACATTAACTACTCCAAATAGGGAAAATAGTAAAATGGTTTCCCTATTGAATTCTATACCTCAGTTCAATATGCTAGGATTTGCCGCGTCCCAAGTCAAGGACAAGAGCCTTATCAGAATCCCGGACAAGAGCCCAGCCCTTGAGCTACCTTGACGCTTAGTTCAAACAACCAAATCTATCTTTTCTTTCATTCTAGACATGCGGATAGTCATTGTGTTAGCCATCGTGGCAGCGGTCGCTGCGAGACCCGACGAGGGTTTCTACGCCACTAAATATGAGAACCTCAATGTCGATGAAGCAACTTCTAACATTCGACTGCTTAAGGCGTATGTGCTGTGTTTTGGTGAGAAAGGCGCATGCACACCAGAAGGAAATGACATTAAACGCAAGTTACCTTTATTTATTACTAGCTGATGCCTGCTACTTCGTCAGCGTGGATATAGGCTTTTTAAATATTCCGTGGAAACTATTTGATTTTCCGGGAATATTTTTTTTTAATTATATTTATTTTGTATTTTAGCGTTGATCCCCGAAGCGGTAAATTCCAGATGTGCTAAATGTACAGAAAAACAGAAGACAATTGTTGCAAAATTTATTAGAGCTGTAATTGACAAACTTGCCGACGACTGGAAGGAGTTATTGAAGAAATACGACCCTGAAGGAAAATACACAGAGAATTTGAACGAGTTCCTGGTGAAATACGCAAATTAGTTAATAAATATTTTTTTTTAAATAAATTAACATACTTTGTTACCACACCATAAATAATGAACTATCCTATTGGCTCCTATTGGTCCGCTTAAATAATCTTTAAAAAAAGTTTATGTTATTTAAATTCAGGTAATAATTACACGGCACGAGTATGTCAACCGTTAGACGTTTATTAACCGACTGGCGGCCGCACGACACATCTATACGGATTATCGCCCAATAAGTCTCCTCAACTCGATGGCTAAGATTTATGAGCGATTAATACTCAGTCGATTAAAATACTATGCTCATACAGATAACATTCTTCCCAAGGAGCAGTTCGGTTTTCGCCCCGAACACTCGTGTACTCATCAAGTGCACCGCTTAACGGAGCACATTTTAGAGAATTTCCACGACAGCCCTAAGCCTGTAGGCACTGGGGCCTTATTTATCGATGTCGCAAAGGCATTTGACAAAGTCTGGCACTACAACTTGTATTACAAATTGTACCACACTAAAGTGCCGGATAGACTCGTGAACATCATACGAGCCTTCTTATCTAACCGCCTATTTCGCTTCCGGTTAGAGAGAACGCGCTCTTCAAGCCACCCTCTCCGAACGGGTGTCCCTCAGGGTTCCTGCCTCTCGCCATTCCTTTACTCGCTATACTTATACTATTCCTAAAGACCCGAATATCAATCTTGGGCTTTTCGCAGATGACACGGACCTGTGCTATTCCGACAAGCACAAGGGTCTCATAACGATTCATCTCCAAACCGCAGCCGATCGCCTAGACGAATGGTTCCGGAAATGGAAAATAGAGTTAAACCCCGAGAAAAGTGTAGCGATATACTTCTCGGGGGGCACACTTAAGCCCGCTGGACGATGCCACACAATCGGCAACAATCAGCTAGGCACGATCACGCTTTTCGGACGCCCTGGTTTCTTGGGTAAAGAGCGTCAAATACCTCGGGGTCACTTTAGACGGAGCGATGTCGTTCGATGCACACATTAAAGACGTACGCAATAGAGCGACTTTTATCTCAAGCCGCTTATATTTTTTAACTTGCTCTTCAAGTAAAATGTGCTGATACAAACTTCGCCTCTACAACACTTACAATCAGTTAAGAAAGTTATAGAGCGTTCGAAACCGATTCTTGCGAAATGTCATCGGAGCCCGTTGGTATCAACGCAACGTAGACTATCACAGCGACTGTGAAATGCCTCTAATATCTGAACACTTCAGAGAATTATCACAGCGGTTTTTTGAAAAAGCCGCGGTTTATTCAAACCCGCTGGTGGTTAAAGCAGCAAATTACCGATCAAATATAAATGCGACCGAACGCAAACGTCGCCCGCGAAACGTGCTAGACGACACGGACGTCTCAGCACTCCCTGACCACGATACGGTCAGTCACGATCCAGGCTACACTGTATACACAGTTAATAGCTACACTAACACGCACCACGACGCGCGACCGCCGTAGAGAGCGGCGCGTAGCATGATACGGTCAGTCACGACACAGGCTACACTGTACAGACAGTTGACAGCTCTTCGCCTCTATAAGACTTGCATAAGACCCGTAATGGCCTATGCATGCGTCGCTTTCGCTAACGCGACGGGCAATCAACTAAAGAAGTTAAAGAGCGTTCAAAATCGATTCTTGCGAAATGTCATCGGAGCCCGTTGGTACCAACGCAACGTAAATCTTCACAGCGACTGTGAAATGCTCTTAATCGCTGAACACTTCAGAGAATTATCACGGCGGTTTTTCGAAAAAGCCGCGATTCATCCAAACCCGCTGGTGGTTAAAGCAACAAATTACCGACCAAAAAGAAACGCGACCGAACGCAAACGTCGCCCGCGAAACGTGCTAGACGACACGGACGTCTCAGCTCTCCCTGACCACGATACGGTCAGTCACGATCCAGGCTACACTGTATACACAGTTAATAGCTTTAATATAACACGCACCACGACGCGCGACCGCCGTAGAGAGCGGCGCGTAGCATTCGATAATCACACCGCGTACACAAGATACACCCGTGTTCCAGGGCGGTTCCACCGCCCAGAGTTACCGACACACAAGTCGACAGTCCCAATGGAGGCCCGCAGCCTCCCTCGGACAGTCATTAGACGACTTAAAATCATATTGAGATATTCTAAATCGCGCAAGCACGCAGCGAACGCGACACAGTCCGAATTTCGTAGTTTTTGTAGTAGTTTATTTATTTATTTATGGTTGGGTCAAACCAAACCTGGCACGCGGGCCCCTGGCCCGTGAGCACAGTATCCGATGAAACTGTAAAAGCCAAAAAAGGCTAACAGCAATTACATCACCGAAATTATATAGTTAACAGCTTCAATATAACTCGCACCACGACGCGCGACCGGCGGGAAAAAGGCTAACAGCAATTACATAACCGAAAATGTGTATCGCGTCCACTGTTAACACAATCGGTTTTGATAAATAATAATGCGGTAATAACTCCGTTCTAGTTAATAATTCTTTCACTTTATTGAATGATTGTATTTGCTCACTTCCCCAATACCACGTCTTGTTTTTTTTTAATAATTCATACCAGGCCTAAAAATAGCTTAGATTTTTAACGAATCTTCCATAAAATTTTACCATGCCTAGTGTCTCGGCCGTTTGCTAGACTATTCAGAATGTATCAAACGCCCGGGGGTGTTGGCCTACTGTAGCTGGAATCTTCCCTACAAAAACATAGATATGCAAAGCTAACTCACTTATTCTACAGCGCCTGTGTGTCCTAGCAAGAGCAGGCAGCTCCGTCGGGATATCTTCACAGCATCCAGAAACATTCACCGGAGTCCGAAACGTATCACCCGTCAATAAAGCATGCGATTAAAACTTAAACGCACACCGATTGCAGTCTTAACAATACCAACGGCACAAGGAATGCAGGAACAAACAGTCTATGAAGCACAATATTAAGTTATTTATAACAATAAAATAAATTATCGGCATTCACTCCGTAAAGCGCAGGCACTGTTCGGTTTCAATTCTTGCATTGATTCCCGCCAAAAATGCTACTTTTTTAATTAGTAATATTATATATTTATTATTTATTATATAGCCGTGTGGTAGCGGCCTAAGAGAATCTACCACCCCATCTCATCCCGTGGGTGTCGTAAAAGTCGACAGAGGGAAAATGAAAACCAGGAGATGGGCAGCAGCATCTTGCTGGAACATCTGAATAAATAAACTGCGGTTGCCAACCCGTCTGCCAAGCGTGGCAACTATGGCAAAATCCCCCCAAAACGAGAGCTACAAACTTTTGTGGCAATCTATGAGGGAGGCCTATGTTCAGCAGTGGACTATTGATAGGCTGAAACGACGACGACGACGACGATATATTTATTTCTTTTTTATTTTGTTTCATAGCGGCCAGTCTCATGTCATATTGCTACCCTTGCTTATGACGCGTGAGGTTAAGCGTACTTATGCTTTGTATTAGAATGGAATTATCCAGCAACAGTTTTTAACTGGCTAAGACATAGCCACCGGGTTGAAAGGATACCTTTCAAAATACTAGGATAATGTGATCTAAATGAACAGACGTGACAGTTTAATCTACAGTAATTTTTTTAAGTAATTTAAAAATTTAAAATAACTTGAATAAGCTAAATAAAAGTAAAAACATTAAAAATAATAATAATAAATAGATTATTGAAATTACGTTTAGTAAATGTAATAGGACATAAACGTAATAAATAGGTCGTATAAATGTACCAGTATTCATGGCAACTGCACAAGTTCGTCTATATTTATCTGGATAGGTTTCATCTACGCCTAATTGCCAATATAGAAGCGACATATTTGCTTTTTATTATAAACACAACAGTATTTTTCTTAATAGCACTTGTATTCGATAACCCCTTGCATCTTACCTGAAGGGTATACGAATATTCTTGGCTCCATCGGCTCTTATAATATCTTACGAGTTTATCAAGAATATCAGATATATTTAATACCACTATCATAAAATATCTACGCAAAAAATGGTCATTTATATTCTTTATACTCCTAGCTACTGAAGTTTTCCAGCGATGACGGCTGTAGTGAATCCAATGCGGAGTAATTTTAGAGTCTGAAAAGTCGTAAACCCGATCTATGTATTTTATAAAGAGTTACGTCAGTTTCAAGAAATATTATAACACGTATGGATCGTAGTAGGGCTACACATAAGCCACGCCAAACTAAAACGATAGATGTTTTCAAAGGAACCACTCTTGAACACATAACACACTATCGGATGTCTGCATGCGTAAATATACGATGGCACCGCAAGTTCGTTCGCTGGCATCTGCAACGTGACGTTGTATACCTATGCGCATTGACAGCGACATTGCCTTTTGGAAAGTAAGCCATCTATCGATGATAAATTTCGGTGGAGCCTTATCCCAACTTACGCTGAGCAACCAAGGCTCTTGAATAAATGGTTTTGCGTACAAACTAATCGACCCTACAAAACCTAGCACATTACATATCCTACTAATAACAAATACTATATTGCACTTAGTACAGTTGCTTGCATATGCTTGTAAGTTATGACTGGTGCACACGATTTGTCGGTGTGAAAAACCCATATCAATATCAGCACTCGCATATACTATTCGAAGTTTGGATATCACTTTGTCATTTCTAATAACGCCGTGATAAGGAATAACATAACCGCCATAAATAGGCGGCAAATTATTATTCTCTGAGTAATCATTTACCACATTATCGTAAGAGCTGCTGCGCAACTGAGAAGATATTTTGAATCTACGCACAGATGCAAAAATCTTTTCTGCAACAGACAACAAACTACCTAATCCGAGGTCAGATTTAAATGGTAGTGCAATGGTAAACCTACTCGTAGTATGAGGAGAAATAGTAATAGTATATAGAACCCTTCATTATCTCGATTGTTACGGTTGAGTAGAGGAGCAACGCACGAAAAAACTTTCTCGAGCTTACAGAAACTTCTACCGCTAGATAATTGTAACTGTAAATTTATAGTTGCACATAATGCGACACTTAGATTACGACCGGGTGTCGTAAATACTGGAGCTTCGCCCATTATCACAAAACCCAAAGTAGTTTGAACCGCATCCGGCTGATTAGGAAGGCCCTGAATACGACCGGTAAGTAATAGACGCGAAAACAACTGGGTACCTAGTAATATGTCAACATCATTAGGCACATCCAACGCATCATCAGCGAGTGGAATAGAATCTAAGTAAGTCAGGGGGGCTCTATCGATAGGGGCTGTAGGTAATTTATCTACAATACGATCGACTACTAATGGGCGAATCCCATATGAGCAATCAACATTAAAACGGGACGTATACTCGATTTCGGTCTCACCCTTAACAGTGTTCGGACCACCACCGAAACCATGCACCAATATAGAAAAAGACGGCGTGTATATTGTCGAAGACAATCGCTTGCAACACTGCTCCATAATGAAATGGGTTTGGGAACCATTATCAATGACACATCGTACTAGATGTGAAATCCCCTGCGAATCCAACACCTTAACGCGCGCTGTAGCCAGCAGTACAGTTGAAGATAGACCTTTAGAACGAGTAGAGTCAAGCGCGTTCGCATTATGCATTGAACACAGCGAAACTCCACCGTCAGCAGCTTCACCTCTCCCGACACAAGACGTCGCGCCTGTGTCCATTGCAGTAATAGCCTCACAGCGTTGTTTCATACTATCGTCGGTTGCTACTGGTAACGAAGTACTAGTTTGAATATTCGGAAAATGCAAAAGGGTGTGATGTGTTTTAGATTGGCACATATTGCATGCCCTTTTGGCAATGCAAGAAGCGGACTTGTGTGTAAAACTTAAAAAGCTTACGCACCCATTATTCTTCTTTACTGTATTACGAGTATATCGTTCCTTTGCGGGAAGTTTTAAAAAGTTAGAGCAACGGGATATGAGGGTGTGATCACTGTTACCACATAAAGAACATTGAATAGGATTACTCGACGTGAGTAACACAGGCGATGTTTGTAATGTTAATGTATTAGGTTGAGCATCCCTTTGGCACTGGTATTTTATACAAGGATGCATTATTAACGCTCGCACTAGAATGACTCAAGCCTGTTTGCTCCAATATTTTAGCTTGCTCTCGGACAAACTTGACAAAACTGCTAAAGGAGGGCAACTTCTGCCCATGTACAAAGTTTTCATACAATCGCGCGGTTTCTGTCAATCTTTTTAAGAGTTATGTCAAGTTTCTCAAAAGCGGCAACTGATACCGATAACTTGTCAATAAACGAGTTTAAACAATCCACCGATGCAGTGTTTATCTTTTTTAAATTTAAAATTCCTCCAAGTAAGCAGTACTTAATGCCCGCACATCTTGGTATTTATCAGTTAAAGCTGAGTAAATAATATCATAATTATCACCTGTAGGAGAAATTCCTGAAACTGATTCTAAAGCCTTATACGATAGCTGTCCACAAAGATAATATACCTTTTCAGTGTTAGACAACTCCATATTGTTATGCACTGTGTGGTTTATAACATTCAATAAAAATGGGCCACTACTTTGGATTGCCGTCAAATTTAGGCAAAATTATTAAATTAATAGGTGGTAATTTTACATTGGGCTTGTTTCGTTTTTGAGATGATAATTCGTAACTACATCTGCTATTAATAGTTTTTACTTTGCCCTGTATTAGAGCATACAAGGTTTCAAAAGATTCCCATGTTAGAAAATTAGGTACATATTCTGAATTTTCTTCCATTTTAAGCAAATTTAATTCTTCTATATGTAATATAAACTTTGAACGCAATTTTTCTAAATTACTTGTTGAATCTTAAAACTCGTGTTCATTTTGTGTACAAAGTGATTTTGAGGCATCATATATGCTTTGTATTTTAGTAAAATATGAACTTACTCTACATTCCTCAAGTTTTATTTTCAAGGCCATTCTTTCTTTAGACATTTTGAAAAAGCAGAGATACAAGGTTAATACTCGTAATATAAACTCAGAAAAATAAAATAATAATATTTTTCAATTTAAATTATAATTTCTTATGTATTTACTGTTATAATATAAATTAAGCCAGTAAGAAAAATTAATAAATATGTTCCGCCTTCTATTAATAAAAACGAAATCAAATTCTATCAATATAGGCACCTAAATCACTTTCTAGTTATATATAAACAGTCATGAATTTAACAATAACGCCCTCTAGTGTTAAGCTATCGAGCCACCAAAAGTAATATAACCGAAGGAATTAGCCCGCCAAAATGGCGGGGTAAAAATTATAAGATAATAAAATATATCAAACAAAAATGCAATTAGTAATTTGTATAATATTTTATTAACAGTGTAAATACTGGTAAATTTATGATTACAATTATTTTATGTTCGTTTTTCAGTAAATATAACGATCATAAATATTACATAGCAGTACAATAAAAAAAATGTAAATATCCAAGTTTAATCTTAATTTTTTTTTTTACATATAAAACCACTGGTTATTAAAGCAATAAGGCTCGAAGGACCAAAAATCGATGTCTCGGCCGTTTGCTAGACTATTGAGAAGGTATCAAACGCCCGGGGGTGTTGGCATACTGTAGCTGGAATCTTCCCTACCAAAACAAAGATAAGCAAAGCTCACTCACTTGTTCTATAGCGCCTGTGTGTCCTAGCAAGGGCAGGCAGCTCCGTCGGGATATCTTCACAGCATCCAGAAACATTCACCGGAGTCCGAAACGTATCACCCGTCAATAAAGCATGCGATTAAAACTTAAACGCACACCGATTGCAGTCTTAACAATACCAACGGCACAAGGAATGCAGGAACAAACAGTCTATGAAGCACAATATTAAGTTATTTATAACAATAAAATAAATTATCGGCATTTACTCCGTAAAGCGCGGTCAATGTTCGGTTTCCATTCTTGCATTGATTCCCGCCAAAAATGCTACTTTTTCTATTAGTAATATTATGTATTTATTTCTTTTTTATTTTGTTTCATAGCGCCCAGTCTCATGTCATATTGCTACCCTTGCTTATGACGCGTGAGGTTAAGCGTACTTATGCTTTGTATTAGAATGGAATTATCCAGCAACAGTTTTTAACTGGCCAAGACACCTAGGAAGGATCTGAGCTCAGAAACATTCCTAGGGGAAGCCAATTGAAAATTGATTTTCATTAATTATGTAACCAAAAATTTTTATTTCCTTTTCAAAGAGAACGCATTTCTGTTTTTTCATTTTTAAACCACTCTATTTTAATCGATTTAATACCTTAATAATGGTTTCTAAGAGGTATTCCAATGACGAATTTGCTTTAATAGCATACTCTTATATCATCCAAAAATATATTTTTTCTTTAATTTATTGAAATGGCCAACCAACAAAGCATACACGTTAAACAATAAAATTACACAAACTAGGAAAGCATTCCTTAATGTTGCCTTAATTGTAGGCTGACACGACATGCATAGATTCAATTGAGGAAGTCTTAAAATAATTCGTAACAGTGCATTACATAGTTGTTGAGCAGGAGATCCGTTCAAAGCAAGAGCTGTATGTGTATTGATTATATTCCAAACATCTCGGAATGGATCCCCTCCTTAACAACTATGTCTTTAAACAAATTTTCCATTAATCTCTGAATAATTCTCGGGTTTGACGCTAGACCAAAAACTAATCGATTGTACATAAAAAGACCGCGATGTGTATTAATCACTGTAAATATTTTTGTGTCATCTTATTTCACTAGGTTAATTGCCTGAGATTAATCAATCTAACTGTAGTATTTAATGTGGATAATTGTGGAGGCCGAATAGTAACAAACATTTTCTACTGTTTAGTTCTCGATCATACGGACGCAAACCAGTTTAACACAGTCTAAGTCATGAAGATATTTTTCATACATTTTAGGTATTACAGATTTACTCTTCTTTTTCAAATTTTGTCCATGTGAAAAACACAAAAATTGTAAGAATAAACCATATACTTAATTTTTTTACAATTTGAAATAGCAATCTCCGCTTAAAGGCCCAAAACTGTCGAACTGTTCCCTATAATAGTTAAACATATTTTTAGTCTCTCATTAGCATTTCTGTTGTATCGTGGGTGCGTTTCACAGACCTTCGCACAAGACCCGAAAACCAACGATTAGTGTTTCCGCACAACTGGTGTTTTTTTTTTCTTTTTTTAACTACACTGGTTCGCAAAAAATGCCCTGTCCTGGGAAGAACCAGTAAGAAACCCAGCGTGATTTTTTTTTTCAGTAATTTTTTAAAATAATTTACAATAACTTTAGTATTATAAAGATGTAGAAATAGCTTGGCGGCGATCTCCTCATTCCCAGGGGTTATCATCATCTATGTATTCTTTAATATTATAATAACCTTTTTTAAGAAGTCTTTGTTTAAAATAAAATTTGAACTTTTTGATTGAAAGACTTTGTGCACTTTCTGGGATTTTGTTGTAAAACGTATACATTGGCCCATAAAAGAGTTACTGACTCTTTGAAGTCGAGTAACTGGCATTATTAATTTATGCTTGTTCCTGGTGTTTACATTATGAACATCACTTTTTTTTGTAAACTGATTTATATTCTTGTGTACATACAAAACGTTTTCAAATATATATTGAGAGGCCAAGGTTAAGATATTAATTTCTTTAAATTTATCTCTAAGAGACACTTTAGAGGCAAGCTTATAAATAGCTCTTACGGCCCTCTTTCGCAAAACAAAAATCGCTTCTACATCATTCGTATTTCCCCATAGCAAAATACCATATAATAACAAAATGCAATATGGGGCATAAGAGACTTAAGAACTGATGTCTCTGGATGACGGGTGCAGTGTGGTGTCACACAGATATATTCTGGGATACATATCATTTGTTGTTTGCAAATGTTACACTTACCATGAGGTGAACGTCTTGCTCGTTTCGTCACTTAATCCAATAAAAAATACGTTGTTTTGTAGTTAGCACAGAACTGATCTCTTTCATCATCATGATCATTTCTGCCTACCATAATCCACTGCTGAACATAGGCCTCCCCTATAGATTGCCACAAAACACGGTCCTGAGCCACCTACATCTATCGACTTCCCGCAAAACCGTGCAGGTCGTCGTTCCATCTAGTGGGGGTCGCCCTTCACTGCGTTAGTCGGTACGAGGTTGCCACTCGAGAACCTTTCTTCCCCAACGGTTATCGTTTATACGAGCTATATGGCCGGCCCATTGCCACTTCAACTTGCTAATCCTTAGGGCTATGTCGGTTACTGCATATAACATCTTTACGGATTTTATCTCGCAGAGAAACTCCGAGCATAGACCTTTCCATAGCTCGCTGCGCGATTTTGAGCTTCCTCATGCGGCCTGCAGTGAAGGAACACGTCTCGGTTCCGTATGTCATCACAGGCAACATGAACTGGTTGTAAACTTTTGTTTTGGGATTGTGGTATACTAGACGAGAAGATGTGACGCCGTTTCCCGAACGCTGCCCAGCCGAGTTAGATCCGTCGATTGACCTCTTGGTCGAAGTTGGACCTATCTAGTCGGACAATCTGTCCTAGGTATCCCATATTCGTCGACAACTTCGATCGTAGTGTTCCCAACAACCGGTATAGATGTGACATGGACGTTAGACACCATATTCGTCTTGTCCATGTTCATCTTAAGACCTACCCGTTGGGAGACACTATTGAGGTCATTGAGCATAGCCCTAAGGTTATTCAGCGATTCTGGCATTATGACATATGACTATTTCGTCGGCAAATCCAAGGTGAGTGATGTATTCGCCATTGATGTTGATACTGTATCCTTCCCAGTCCTGTAGCTTGAAAACATCTTCCAATGCCGCGGTGAAGAGTTCCGGGGATATAACATCACCCTGTCTTTCACCTTTCTGCAATTGGATCGGTTTCGTACTTTGGTTCTGTACTCGGATAGCAATCGTAGCATTGGTATACAAGCACTGCAACACATCGATATACCGACAGTCAATTCGGCACCGCTGAAGCGACTCTAGCACCGCCCAAATTTTGACGGAATCAAAGGCTTTCTCATAGCCCTCATACACCAGAGATTGTACTCATCGGTCCTTTGTACAATCTGGCGAAGGGTATGTATGTGGTCAATGGTACTATAGCCTTTACAGAATCCGGCTTGTTCGGGAGGCTGGAAATCGTCAAGTCGGCTTGCGAGACGATTCGTAATGACTCTCGAAAACAGCACATAGACGCGGCTTAGAGGCGATATCGGTCAATAGTCCTTCAAGAGGATATTATCGCTCCTCTATTCTTCTTCTGTGGAGTAGAAGCGTGGTTGTCCTGTTCTACAAACAGGACAACCACGCTCCAACGACAATGTACAGCTGTCCATGAAATCTCTCGATCTCACTCAAAATCTCTGGTCCAGCTGAAATGACGGTTGGACTGTCGGTCCTCAACTGAGTCAGTTGGCTCTATCCGGCAGACAGATCCCTGGCAAAGACCTTGGAGCCTTGGTTTCGCTCTATCGCTTCCTCAATACGAGCTGTATTGAAGTTGCTAAAGTCTCTTCGCATACATTTGAAGATCTGTCTGTTTAGTTGCCGATATGCTGACGCATCAGTTGAGGACTGCAGCGATAAATGAGTTATCGCCTAGCCTCCACGAGATTGAGAGTGTGGTCGGAGAGTTTTTGGATCTTTTTTGTTCGGTGGGTCTTGCAAAACTTTGCACCCACCGCAGGGACAGTTGTCACGAGCCTTTCGTTCATATCGTCCACTATAACGCAATCATCAAGGCACTGAAAACGATTTTGTAATTCGAGCTCGAAGCTTTCGGGGTTTTGGACAAGGGCACGAGATGGACGGAGTGTGGACTTCACTAGACGCACGATCCCCAGCTTTCCGTTTCCGTTCTGCCAGGTCCAGTTGTCGGTGGTGGTAGCAAGATCTCCTCCTTCGGAGATTCTTCACCCCCCCTGGCCCGCCGTTACCATGACCGCTACCGTAGCCAGGACTAGCGGGGCCGCCGGAGACTAGGGGCGTTGTATTTTTGCACCTCTCATTTTGGGGGGATTTACCATAATTGCAACGCTTGGCAGGCGGGTTGGCAACCGCAGTTTGTTTATTTTGATGTTGCCTCAAAAAACAATAAATTAGATATTTTTCAGACTAAGCTGTTTTTTTTTTAATAGTGTTTTTGATGTCTTCTGTTTTATATTTTTTGTATTTTTAAAGTTTTACTTCTTTTGGTGCGTTTAGTAAAGAATAAAGGATGTATATAAAATTTTGGTGATGTAATTGATGTTAGCCTTTTTTGTTTTTTACAGCTTCATCGGATACTGTGCAAACATAAATAAATAAAAAAACTCCTACAAAAATCTCGAAATTCGGACTGTATCGCGTTCGCTGCGTGCTTGCGCGATTTAGAATATCTCAATATGATTTTAAGTCGTCAAAGACCGTCAGTATCGATGTGTGTCAGGATCGTAGCAAGTGGAAAGATGTGGTCTCTGCCTACCCCTATGGGAAAGAGGCGTGACTGTATGTATGTAATGACCGTCTGAGGGAGGCTGCGGGCCTCCATTCGGACTGTTGACTTGTGTGTCGGTAACTCTGGGCGGTGAGAACCGCCTTGGAACACGGCTGTATCGTGTGTACGCGGTGTGATTGTCGACTGCTGCGCGCCGCTCTCTACGGCGTTCGCGCGTCGTGGTGCGTGTTATATTAAAGCTATTAACTGTGTGTACAGTAGCCTGGATCGTGACTAACCGTATCGTGGTCAGGGAGTGCTGAGACATCCGTGTCGTCTAGCACGTTTCGCGGGCGACGTTTGCGTTCGGTCGCGTTTCTATCTGGTCGGTAATTTGCTGCTTTTACCACCTGTGGGTTTGGATAAACCGCGGCTTTTTCAAAAAACCGCCGTGATAATGCTCTGAACTGTTCAGAGATTAAGGGCATTTCACAGTCGCTGTGAAGATCTACGTTGCGTTGGTACCAACCGGCTCCGGTGGCAGTTCGCAAGAATCGATTTTGAACGATCTGTAACTTCTTTAATTGATTGCCCGTCGCGTGAGCGAAAGTGACGCAAGCATAGACCATTACGGGCCTTATGCAAGTCTTATAGAGGCGAAGCTTGTGTCTTAAGCACATTTTGCTTGAAGAGCAAGCTAGTGGATATAGTCGATTTGAGAAAAAAGCCGCTCTATTTCGAACGTTTTTTATGTGTGCTTCGAACGACATCGCTGCGTCTAAAGTGACCCCGAGATATTTGACGCTCTTTTCCCAGGGAATAGAGCGTCCGAACAGGGTGATCGTGCCTAGTTGATTGTTGCCGATTGTGTGAATTCGTCTAGCGGGTTTTCGCGTGCCCCTCGAGAAGTATATCGCTACACTTTTCTCGGGGTGTACCTCTATTCTCCATTTCCGGAAGCATTCGCCTAGGCGATCGGCTGCGGCTTGGAGTTGAATCGTTATGCGGCCCCTGTGCTTGTCGGAATAGTACAGGGCCGTGTAAACTGCGAAAAGCGCAAGATTGACTTTCGGGTCTATAGGAATATCGCTAGTGTATAGCGAGAAAAGGAGTGGGGAGAGGCAGAAGCCTTGAGGGACACCTGCTCGGAGAGGGCGGCTTGAGGAGCGCGTTCCCTCTACCCGGAATCGAAATAGGCGGTTGGACAAGAAGGCTCGTATGATGTTCACGAGTCTATCCGGCACTTTAGTGTGATACAACTTGTAATACAAGCCGTCGTGCCAGACTTTGTCAAATGCTTTTGCGACATCGAAAAATAAGGTCCCTGTGCCTACAGGCTTAGGGCGGTCGTTTAAATTCTCTAAAATGTGCTCCGTTAATCGGTGCACTTGATGAGTACACGAGTGTTCGGGGCGAAAGCAGAACTGCTCGTCTGGAAGAATATTATTAGTAAGGACATAGTCTTTTAATCGACTGAGTATAATTCGCTCATTAATCTTAGCCATCGAGTTGAGGAGACTTATTGGGCGATAATTGGACGGAATGTTCCTAGGCTTATAAGGCTTTGGAATGCCTATAACGTCGGCTTCCTTCCAGTCGTCCGGGAAGGAGCAGCTGGAGAGGAGCGCGTTAAAAATAGTAACTAACAGACATAATAGCGGCGTAGTTAGAGCTTAGTTAGGTTGCGCATAGAGCGCGGTCGGTAGAGGTCCGTTCTGCGCCAAGCGCAGGAGCGAATGAATAAAGGATGTGAGCTGCGCGCGTAGCCTGTTACGGAAGTACGACATGGTCAAGTTGGGCATCAAATATAAATAATAATGTATGTTAATTTTACTGATTAAGCTCGTTCGTACAACTCCCAGTTTGTAAACGTGATATGAGTATAAAAAGCGCAAGTGATTGGAAATATTAGACCTACGACCATATAGGGCCAAGACCTAAGATTATAATTTATTAAGACTGAAAGTGCCATATGTAGGACCACAAAACGCAACTTCAGTGAAAGTTTTACACAAAATGTTAATGCCATCTATTAACATTTGTGCATATAAATTTTTAGTGGTTGCATATAATAAAAAGTAATATTTTTAATAAATTAAATTACTGATAACAATATTCTATTCAAAGTTAAAGTCTTTTACCTTTTTAATTATGTTTTTCAAATTGTTGCCATGCATTATAATGTGCCATGTAGGATTTATATTACCAAAGGCTACTTTTTCGATTAACATACCACAAATTAGTGAACAATCTGTACCTCAAGATCATATATTTAGTTTAGTCAAAATATATACATATATACATACATTTTTCCCATATAAGGGATAGAGACCACTCACAAAGCCAACTTTTCGCCTTCGCGAGAAATGAGATGTGACGGGTGGCGAAACACGTTGCCGCCATTTTGGTACGTGTCAAAAAATTCTAGCGCCCCATTAAGCTAGCTTGATCCCACGAGCAGTGTAGTGACAGCATTGCATATTATGGTGTTGTTCTGCACGAATAAAGGCTGTCCGAACAATACCTTAGTCGCCACTTAGGACACCTCGCTAGGAGACAGGTTGGTGCTTTCTACTCTGTCGGCACCTATCGGCTAAATCTAACTCAAAAGTGATGTATGAATATTTTTAAGTCAGTCTGCAGTTAATGCCCCTTTAAATAAATACGCACTTTTATAAATACTTTAAAAAAGTTAAAGTTTTAATACATAGTATTTATACTTTATTGCCTGTGTGTGTGGGCAAATAATTGAATGCCGCTTTGCCTTGTAGCATTTATAATATCTCATGTTTTATCAGAAACTTTACCAACGGCTTCTTCTACGATTAACATACAACAAACTAGTAAACAATCGGTACCTCGACTACATTATTGAAAATATATTCAATATTTTAATAATGACTAATAGACAGACGAGCAGTGATGTCAATTATTCTGAACTCAATCTGCAATTAATGCCCGTTTGACTAAATGAACGCAGGTGTGTTAAATACCGTAAAATATTCTGACAATTGAGCGGCTAACTGCTTGGTGTGTACTGACTTGCAGGTCCTGTCCAGGTTTAAGACCCAATTGGAGCCAATATTTTTAAGGTTATTATTTTCTTTTATCATTGTATTCCGTTTGATTTCAGCTGGGAATAAAAAAAAAGTTTTTACACTTAAAAGATAAAGAAAAACATTTTGTGATTTAAAAATGACGCTGCTTAAATTACAAAGTAAATACAAAGATATCAAAAAGTTCTTCAGTGTAGCAGAGAAGATAAATAAAAATGAAAACCTACTGAAATCTATGGGTCGCCTACCAAAATTTATTTGTATTTTCATGAAGCTGCAATTTAAATCCTTGCAAAAAGCAAGGGGCAGAAAGTTACTTTGTCATTTTATTTATAAATTATGATTAATTATTTACAAGATCATTATTTTATTGTATAAAAATATACCAGGAGATGGGCAGCAGCATCTTCCTGGAACATCTGAATAAATAAACTGCGGTTTCCAACCAACCATAATATTAATTTGTTATATGAATTTTGTATTTAATATCTTCTACTATTTTATCATCCTTTCTACTAACGCAGAGTATTGGCACGTGGCATAGACTTTTTTGGTTTGTTACGTCAAAGAAGTATAACTTCTTCCGTGGGTGCATAAGTACACAAACGGTTTTTCTTCAGTTCTTGAATTATGTCCTTCATAACCAATCAAAAAATTAAAAATATTGCCATTTACCTTTAAATGTTATCTTCGCTAGTTATATAATATTTCTTTTTCCTTTTATGCTGTAAAAATCGAATTCACACATTTTCCCTTATATTTGTACACAGGAACGTTATAGATTTAAGATTTTGATTTAATAACTAACACTAACACGAGCATTTGTACCTACTGTAGTAATTAAAATAGATGTGTGATGTGATAGATATTTTGGGCCTCTCATTATTACATATCTTTGTTTATATAAAAAATATCGTGCCTCGGTAATTGCACAGCGCAAACACATCTCTGCGTAGACATTTCTTTTCAGTTCGCTAAAATCGGGTAAGTACGAGTACATAAGTTCATAGGTAATATTATTTTACTTTTGCTGTGTAAGTGCCAAGTCACGATTTTTTTATTTAAACAGAGACTTGTAATAATTGGAGGCCAAAAATATTGGTTATTAGTTAAGAAATATACTTAATTTATAACAAAATTGTTGAATTGGCGATTCGATGACAATAAAAGTAAAGACTTGGCTCTACATGAGATCTCACAACATTTTAAGCTATTGACAGCTGCGATGCGCGGCTCGGCATATATTTTTTACATTTTAATGTTTTTGGTGAGATCTCACTTCTTTTTTTAGGTAGTCCTTTTTTCCTTTTCTATTATTGCTTCTTGTACGTCGGGTACGGATTTTCATAAATCAAACTCCCTATTTCTGTAAGTTTTTACTTAACGGTTTTGGTTTAACATTCTTCGACAATTCTGGGCGGTATATGCTTTTAATCGATTATATTCAGCAATTGTAAACTTCTGAGCATTGATACTGCCTAAGTCTACATTCAGTAGATGCCATTCATTCAGACTTGTCACCCTTGACAATACGTTCCCGTGAACATCACCAAAAGATCTTCTCGTACGGCTATTTTCATACATCTGGAAAGTGTACGAATACAAAGTAGCGGCCTCTATTAGTTCAACTACGGAACCGTAAATAGTAGTTTTTGACATTGCCGCCGATTACAGATCTGCGTTATGGTAAAGATCTTGCTCGTCGATCGTGTATGAAGGCGCATCCATTCGGCAACCAAATAGTTGATATCGCTTGTGTATTTCCATACAACGACAATAAAATTTAATAATAATAATTTTACGGATTTTATCGCATTTAATTTCTAACTATTTATAACCCTACGTTTCGAACGTTTTACGACTAACGTGACAGTCGTCCTAATGTCATAGTTATTTTAATGCCAAAGGCAACCCATCATCAACTAACATTATTTTGTTGTGTTCAGCAAACAGTGTTTTAATTAATAAGACTTTTAAATGAAACTAAGGTTACGGATTTTATCATGTTTAATTTTTTACTATTTATAACTAGACGTTTCGAGTGCTTTACAGCACCCATGGTCACGGGAGGACTGAGGTGACAGATGTCCTGATGTCATAGTTAACCTGGGGTACTTTCAGCTTTTAATTATTATTTTTGGTCCGATCTACGCAGAAAGAGCTAACTGTGTCTTGAAGTCTTGCAGTGGTATGCTTGGTTTTTGATTTAATTTTATTTATTATTGGATCCCAAGCTTATGGTAATACCCAACCATCTTCTCTATTGAAATTAGGATGTTTTTTGATTTCAATAGCCTCGCGAATCATCCTTGGTAAGAATCGGTGTTCTTTTGCAAGAATCTGTGGTTTATCAAATCTGATGTAATGGTTGGGATGATCCAGAACGTGGTCACAGACTGCAGACTTCCTAGAACGACGATGCTTCACGTCAGCTATGTGTTCTTTTACGCGGGTTTTTATCGATCTTTTTGTTTGGCCTATGTAAGAGAGACCACATTCACAATCTAGCTTGTATACTCCTGCGTCCTGTAGAGGGATGTTACACTTGACAGATGGTAAAAACTGACTTATCTTCTTCGGCGGCTTGAAGAATGTTTTTATGGAAGCCCGATAAGAGCTATACCGATAAGCTATAAGGATTCAAGATATAGCCAATCTTGTCCGTGACTCCTTATTTAATGTTTCAATGCAATTATTAAAATCAAATGTCGTTAAAACTGTTTTTAATTCACTGGATATATTGTCTATGGGCGTATTTATGACATGTAGATCGGTACGTTTTTGCTGAATACCCGTTCTTAACAACTTTTTACTTGCCGGTTTTAAGATCTTAGCGCTTCCTCGAATGTCCTTTTTAGCTGATATTTTGACACACGTAGGAATGAGATCATGGTCACTGAATCTCTTCAAGAAATTCAAAGATGTTAAGAATCTTGCGCGGTTGGTCTTGAGATATATAATAACACTTCTTAGGTATAACAATAAGTTTAGAAATGAGGCTATTAATATATAATATAAGCATTGCTAAAAAAGTTAGCAGCTGTAATTTTGCAAGGATTTTGCCATAGTTGCCATACTTGGCAGGCGGGTTGGCAACCGCATCTTATTTATTCAGATGTTACAGGAAGATCCTGCTGCACATCTTCTGGTTTTCACTTTCCCTCAGTCGACATTTATAACACCCACGAGATGAGATGGGATGGTAGATTCTCTTAAGCCGCCACCACACGGTAAGACTAGGATGCAGTGTGAGAAAACCGGGGACAATCACAATGCAACCAGACCCGAAACCGAACAATTTGTGTTTTTGCACAACCGTGGGCTTAGGCTGGGCTTCGAAACCATGACCTGCGGCGTAAAAGTCAGGTATTATAACCATAAAGCGGGCGTCAAATGTATTATGTATAAAGATACCAACACTCAAACGATTTACAAACTTATTTTTGCGGCTGATAAAATAATTTGTCATAAATTTTGTAGTAAAAATTTAGATTACCAACCGCAAAGTGTGCTGAAATTGCAGGATTTTTTAATTTTTCCTTCCATTGTGGACTAAATTCCAACTATATTCCAATCTTTAGGTTTCTATCTCTGCTAGAAGTACCTACCTTAGAATTTTGATGATCGGTGAGTCAGTGACAAAGTAGGAGAATTGAAATTATGATATTTCGTAAACTATCATAGGTACAAACTTATAATTTCGGAGTAAAGTAGGTTTGGTAAGTACTCTAGACGACTGAAATTTCAGGGGGCCAAAAAGTGCCGCGAGTTGCTTCGAGAAAAGTATGTTACGGCCGTGCCCGCGTCGTTTGTTTGCTCGACTAGGATGGGGGCACTACCGTGCCCCCATTCTGCTGCATTCATTCGTTGATACCGCTTCATCATTCTGCTGCATTCCGAGGAAGTTTCCGGTACACCGCCACCAAGTGCTGGAATCTTCCACCGCCCTTTCGCAACCTGCAATCAGTGCACAATTTTCGAATTAAATATAAATTATTTCTATTGTATCAGCAAATACAATCTCAGCTTATTAATATTCAATTTAAACTTACTTTTTTTTACGGATCCTACGGTCTACGCAGTATTTTTTTTTCTTTTTCACTTAATTTAATTGTATCTCTTTAATATTCTCGATTCACGAAGGTTTTTTCTCTCTTTTGTAGTGTACTATAAGACTAATATAATAATTTACAGGACGGTAACTAGTTGTACTTTCAGTTACTCGCAATGCGGAGCTCGCGACGAGGTAAAAGAGTCGCCTCGTTCATTTTGTTAAATATGTAGTTATTTTTACATTCCACACCCGCGGTATTTAATGGGCCTGTGTTTATTTATTCTTTTTTTATTTTTGTTTTATACATCATTTTTTTGTTGTTACTGGAAACCGGAAGCCGCTAGCCCTCTGCTCGCAAAGAATTAACATTATCAGTATTTATATATCAATATGTGTGCATGTATATATGTGTGTGATCATATGTATATACACATATATCTATGTGTATATTTATATATATATGAATGTAAATATATATGTAGCCGTGTGGTAGCGGCTTTAGAATATCTACCACCCCACCTCATCAAATGTCGTAAAAGTCGACAGTGGGAAAATAGGAACTAGAAAATGGGCAGCAGCATCTTCCAGGAACATCTAAATAAATAAACTGCGGTTGCCAACCCGCCTGCCAAGCGTGGCAACTATGGCAAAATCCCCCCCAAATGAGAGCTACAAACTTTTGTGGCAATCTATGGGGGAGGCCTATGTTCAGCAGTGGACTAGTGATAGGCTGAAGTGATGATGATGATGATGAATTATTATGTAAGTATATAAATAATTATATAGGATGCCACTGAAAATCAGGGCGAGGTTGTGTTGGGTAAATACCCAACCTAGCATATCCTGAGTGGCATTCCTTTTTGAAGCACTTCACCATGTACAGGTGGATATATAATTTTCCGCTTTTTTTTCCTTAAATTTAAGTTTTCGGCATTTGCCAAATTGTTGTTCCTTTTTTTAATTATTAATGTTGTTTTATATGTTCATTAATTAGAAAACTGTGGCATTGTTTTTATATTGTGACCTGTATTTTTTGTGATTGATTCGAATAAATATCTCTTTCTTTCTTTTTTTCTTGACTAAGTCGTCCAGACCTTCACAACGTCCTCCGGTAAGAGCTCTCTTAGCTTTTCAGCTAGAGAGTCCGCCTTTTCGCCACTAGTCACACCCGGTACCTCCAGGATATGGGCTCTGGTAGTTGGCGGTAGCGCAAGGAGGTAATGCCAAGACCCGAGAGGTCTATCTTTGCTCTAGCTTCCGCTAAAACTTTTGCATAATTAAGCCCTCGTTCCTCATCTTCGACATCAGTTGCGTCTTTTAAGGCACGTTGAAATGTGCCTTTCAGGTTCCTCGACTTTGCCGCCATAGTCAGTATAACACTGACATCGTCGAGTACCTGTTTATTAAGTGCCGCGGCAGTTCGGTTTTCTCCACTATCAATCGGCGGGGAAAAGGGGAAAGGAAATAAAAATTGCAAAATGGACTTTTGAAAATTGGGAAAAAAATTGGGATTGACATCGTCCGTGACGGAAGTCTCTGATTAGCTTACCGTTTTAAAATGTAAGTTCAAGTAAATTTTGCTTTTCTTTTGGCTAGAAAGCTTTAAACACAATGTTTTAAGTTTATTTTCAGTGTATATTGGTGACAGTGAGCCCCAATCGGGTTAATTAAAATAATTTTAAAAATGTTTAGTTATCAGTGAACTATTTATTTACCCTCGAAACATTGACAATTAAACAAATATGTGTTGTGTGTATCGGCTATTAAAATATCGGCTAATAAAGTTTATTTTACAGTGACTATTCTGAACTTATAATATAGTTATATAGTTACATATTCTCTCTATTTTGATTATTGTATTATACATGAAGGTAAATATTACGTAATTGAATAAAACGTCGGATGCACGAGATCATCATATATCTTCTGTGTATATTGTCGATAATAACAATGGCTAAGTGTGTTAAGTGTAAGTGTAAGAGGGCGTGACTGGTACCAATTGTGCCTCATTTTTACAGCGAGCCTGCTTAAATATTAATATGTGTATATATGATAGGGATCAAGAAACACTGCTTAGTGACCTTGAAATTACAAGGTTGCCAGAAGTCAGGGGCGAAAATGTAGCTCATCTAGTGATCTCGTGGCCAAGAAGATAGGAGTACCTCTGGAAGATAGGGATATAATATACGCAGAAAGAGCTGGACCACCTCGTTCCTTCATTGAGAACGGCTCGCTCCCGATTCGGTTCCCTCGTGGTGCGCTTTGCGCGACGCTCGTCAAGAGATGAAATGCTGAAGTGCCCACGAGTGCGCCGCAACACCACAACTGAAAGTTTCGGTATAGGAGAAACGCCGTCACGTTTCTATGAGGACGAGCGTCTCACGAAGAACAATAAACGGTTGTTCTATAGGGTGTGGGAAGAGAGTTAGACTTGCGAGATGGATGTACAGGATTTTTGTTGGCCGTGATTCTGGGAAATCCTCTATGCGAATCCGGTCAGACATTGACGTTAACCAGATTTGTGGAAGGAACAGCGTTTGTACCCCCGGGAGTCATGGAGGTTAGAAATAGAATGCCACAAGGGAGTCTTAGAATTTAATAAATTGTTAGGAGTTTCTGATTTTCAAATTAAATTTATATTTTTTAGCTTGGGAAAAATGGTTATTATATTTATAAATCACTATTCTTGGTCTCTATATACACTATACACATATTATATTCACACTAAAGAGTTAGGGCATCCTAATAAGTTGTAAATTATTATAGACTGGCGACCCGCCATGGCTTCGCAAGGGTAGATAGATATAGAATGACACATTAGTACTCGTACTTCATTTGGACAAACAGAACAACAACAATTCCTTACACAAAAAAAATTGTAGTGACTATTCTCACCGGCGGTTCCGCAGTTGGTCAAGTAAGATTATGTTATTTTACTAAAATAATGTTTTATTTATAGGAACATGCCACTAGAGTTAAGTGGCTTAAAGCTTCCCTGTAAACAATACTTGATGTCGTTGCTACCACACATTAAATTTATTTTCGGGAGCTCCGACCCGCGATAGGCCATGAGTAAAGCATATTTTTTGTAGGTCAATGCTACCAAATCGAAGGCTTGGCCCTGGGACTTAATTAAACAATTTCCACTGAAAACATACAACAAATATTTTAGTCATATTAAATAGTCCGCTAATTGCGGCAAGTTTTAGGTTAATATTATTTTCCTTGTGGTTTTTAACTATCATCTCCAAAAAAGGGACCGAACTCAGAAAAACTGACACGTCAGGAACGGAAGAAATTGCAATTCTCCTCATTGGCTGGGCTGCGCATTGTTGTACATGTGGGAGAGCGAGTCAAAGTACTAGGTAATTTGCTTAAAATTTATTGCATTAATGTTATCTTAGTTTCATTTTAATGGCACATAATTTCAATTAACGTACAGTATTTAAATTATGTGCGATTTTATTTAATAATATAAATTTTAAAATATAAAGAATAGAATTAATTAAAGAGTTATTTCCGCTGACATCCACATACCTCGCTTGTTTTTCCCGATTAAGTATATTTTTGAAAAAGTTAAAGCGTAAAAAGTTTCGTCCTGTCGGGTGTTCTACGACACTTCACATGCTTTTTTTACAGTTATCGATCCACTTTAATTTGATATGGCTTCTTATAAATTAACATTTAAACGCAAACCTATAGTCATAATTTATGTTATTAAATATATAATAATTTCAATAACTCTGTGCTTATGTTATGTACTCTGTGTAATGTTTAAGCATACGAAGTAATACCAAAAATTTCAATAACTTATAATCATAGTCTCCTAACTGTTAACAATGTTTCCTCGAAACTTCTCTTATTCACTGCATGAAAATGTAGTAGATGTTTCGAGAAGGAACTAAAAACAGCATGCGACTCCGTAAGGCAAGAAGTTTTATGTCCTAGATTTTTTTTCAATTAACAGGCTATCTAATGCAGAATTGAAGTGTGGAGGCGGCTTAAGCCAATCTACCACCCCTTCTCATCCCGTGGGTGTCGTAAAAGTCGGCACTGGAATATAAAAACCAGAAGATGGGCAGCAGAATCTTTCTGGAACAGCAGAATAAATAAACTACCGTTGCCAACCCGCCTGCCTAGCGCGCAACTATTCAGAGGAAATCTATAGGGGAGGCCTATGTTCAGCAGTGGACTAGTGATAGGCTGAAATGATGATGATGTTGATTATTGCAGAATTTTTTTTTCAAATCGAATTTGCATTTTCTGATATTAGCGCTTTCAAACAAACAAACTCTCCAGCTTTATTAAAGTAGTAAGATAAGATCAATTATAGTAGTAAGGTTACTCCATACACGACACTCAAGCTTGATGAATTTTTATAAGCTATTCTACCGTGAAGTACGGATGAAATTTAGACATCCATTCCGCCGGAATAATTTTTCTGTTCTGTGAGAATAATAGTTTTATAATAACATGTCTTCACCAAGTGGGTGGTGATTAAACACGAACGAAGTGTACCACCACAAAACCGGTGTAATAACCGGTGTATAAGGAAGGGTATCAAAAGGTTAAACCTACAAAAGCGAGCATCTACATCCCCTATTGAGAGTACTAAACCTTCAGCCATAATTTATAGAATTTAATAAATAATTATTTCAATATTGTCGCGCTATCTAAGCACGCCCTACACTGCTTAAGTTGGTACAAGGTTGTCACTCGAGAATCTTTCTTTCCCAACGCTTAAAAATGATGAAGAACTTGTGTAATGAAAGGTATAAGGAATTGAAACCTTTGGACGCGAGCAGCTTTAAATCTTATTGAGAATACCTACTTGATATTTATTAGTTTTTCTCATAATGTTATCAGTACTAATTCCATGCTTATATTATAAATGCGAAAGTAACTCTTTTAGTCCCTCTGCCCGTTTGTTACCTTTTCGCGGCTCAACTGTTAAACCGAACTTGACAAAGTTTGCTTACATCGTGCGGACAGAAATAGGACACTTTTTAATTCAGAAGAGATCCAGAAAATCAGAGAGTTCGCACCGTATTTTTAAAAAAACCTAAATCCGCCCGAACGAAGTCGCGGGTATCAGCTGGTATTTATATAACAATGTCACAAATAAAATAATGAAGTAAGATTTATTTAGTGGTAGATTTTAATAACTTTTAATTATTTATTGTATACTTATCAAAATTGATTAAAACTAAAATAATAAAAAGAGGTTTAACGTTTAAGACACAAAGTTTTAATACCTTTATTATGTTATCTTTTGCTCTTAGTCAGACTAATGATTTGTGCAATATTTTTTACGATAATAATAACAACATCACATCGCGTAAAAATAATAAAAAATTAATTATTATGTCGTTTTTCAGAGAAACTATCTGTTTTTTGCCAAAGCTGTTCATAATTTATGTACGCCGAGTCAAGCATAAAATTCTTTTGATGCTATATAAAGTCATGATTGTATAGTTTTTCGTCAGTTTGGAGCAAGCACTTGCAACATAGGTGAGTAGTAAAATTTTGATTTCTGATAACATTTTTGACTTATGAATGAATTAAGACGGTCGCCGTAAACTGGTAAATAAAATGTACTTTACTTTTTAAAAGATTCACGAATTGTTATATGCATCGTAGTTCGGTGCCTGCCAAAATAGCTCCTTTTTCATTGCTCTATAAAATTTTACATGATGGCAGTTTGGAACGGTATTGCAGTCAGTTACGTTTTGTGAACTGTAAAAATAATATTAGACACACAAAATGCGACCGATAATAGTTCATTGTTTTAAACAGTTTTGTTATATAATGATTTCTTATATTTACGCGAACACTACACATTTAAATGAAACTAATTTTACGGATTTTATCGCGTTTAATTTTCGTTATTTATAACCCGACGTTTCGAGTGCTTTACAGCACCTATGGTCACGGGGGGGCTGAGGTGACAGATGTCCTGATGTCAAAGTTAACCCGGAGTACCTTCAGCTTTTAATTATTAATAAACATAGGGCAAACAAAAAGATCAGTAAAAACCCGCGTAAAAGAACATATAGCTGACGTGAAGCATCGTCGCTCCAGGAAGTCTGCAGTCTGTGACCATGTTCTGGATCATCCCAACCATTACATCAGATTTTATAAACCACAAATCCTCGCAAAAGAACACCGATTCCTACCAAGGATGATTCGCGAGGCTATTGAAATTAAAAAACATCATAATTTTAATAGAGAAGATAATTGGGTATTACCACCAGCTTAGGATTCTATAATTAATAAAATTAAGTCAAAAACCAAGCATACCACTGCAAGACTTCAAGACACAGTTAGCTCTTTCTGCGTAGATCGGACCACAAATAATAATTAAAAGCTGAAGGTACTCCGGGTTAACTATGACATCAGGACATCTGTCACCTCAGTCCCCCCGTGACCATGGGTGCTGTAAAGTACTCGAAACGTCGGGCTATAAATAACAAAAATTAAACTGCGATAAAATCCGTAAAATTTGTTTCATTTAAAAGTTTTGTTATAGCTCAATAGTGCTGCAGAAAATAATTATAGAATATTTTATTTTGATTGTACTCCACATTTGTTACGCGTAGATTTTAAAAATCCAGAAACATTTATGTGTCTTATAATGACATACCTGGGTTATACATATATCTAATTTGTTATCAGTAGCTGCTGTATTTTAAGCTCCAAGTAGGGAAAATAGTATGATGGTTTCCTTCTTGACTTCCATACCGCAGTTCAGTAACCTGGGGTTTCCAGCAGTCTTATTACAATCCATTTCTTGAGCCTCTCGGCACTACTGGTGCCACTGCCTGATACCAGAGGAATACTTTTTTGATCGTGGAATTTGCTATTCATGACACAGGGCCGCCTGTTTTTTTAAATTAGAGTTAGTTGCGCTCTAAAGGCAGGGGTACATTTACGATACATCCCACAAATTTGGTAATCAGCTAACAATTAAGCAGGTAAGTGCGCTGACGGTTAAGCATGGTGGTTATCATATATTCTAGTTTAAGGTACAGAACAAAGCGCAAAAGGAAAACAGCCCTCTTTGATTTTTGAGATCGTTAAGAAATTGTAAGCAAACGGTCGATTTGTTAGATTAGTATAATTCAATGTTCTCGAAATATTATTTTCTCAGACCTCGAACACAGCTTGCTTGTGTACTATAAAATTAAAGGCAAGAGCCCAGCCCTTAAGCTACCTAGACTTTTAGCTAAAATACTCACTTCGATTTTTTCTTACATTCTAGACATGCAGATAGTCATTGTATTAGCCATCGTGGCAGCGGTCGCTGCGAGGCCCGACGAGGGATTCTACGACTCTAAATATGACAACATCAACGTCGACGAACTTATAGAAAACGATCGACTGTTTAAATCTTATTCGCATTGTTTCCTTGACATAGGCAAATGCACAGCAGAAGCAAATGATTTAAAAAGCAAGTTACCTTTAGTTATTATTTTTTAAGTGTACCTTATAAGTAACATGGTAGTCAGACACCTTTATTTTTTTCAATGTGTAAGACTCAAGCATTTCTCTAAGTCGTGAGTTATAAAAGTTATTTTATGAATTTCTGAAATGAAATCTTATATAATGTAACTTGTATATAAAAAAAGTATTACCGTAAACTGAATTTGAAGCCAGTTTAGTTAAATTTTAGGACTGTGTATACACTTTTAACTTATATGTTTATTTTGTATTTTAGTTTTGCTCCCAGAAGCGATACAGTCCAGTTGTGGTAAATGCACAAAAAAACAAAAAACAATGGTTGCAAAAGTTATTAAAACTACAATAGAAAAACTTCCTGAAGAGTGGAAGCAGTTATCAAATAAATACAACCCCGATGGAAAACACACAGAGGAGTTGAACCAGTACCTGCAAACATACGCACCAAAGTAATAAAAATAAATTGTCAAACTTATAAATAAATAAATAATTTTATTAAAGAAAGTTACTAATTTTATTACTCAACCATAAATAATGGAATATTTCTTTTACTTAAACAATGATCTATGTCATTTTATTCAATAAGAAGAGACAAACCTACCATTGTTAAGTCTTAAGACAAATTGGTTCGCTAAATTTTATCAGAAACTACACACTGGCATTATAAAAAAAAACAGGATATTCAGTCACATTCTGGGCTCTCCTTACAGTGTCAAAAATAATCAGCCAATCGCAGCCATCGTATTTTTATTACATAGTTCACATATTTCTTAATGCACATGCACACGTTACTAAGCGTGCTAGATCGGAGGCCGGAAACTTACCTGAAATTTTATAGTACGTGAGGGACTATAAGTTCAATCCTTGATGCCGGACCTCTGACATATGTAATTGCTATTATAAATGCCGACTTACCTCATGCTCGAACGTTAAGGTAAATAGGCCTTTAGAAAATAAAACTCGTGAAGTGTTGTGCGACACCCGACACATGCAAAGCTTTTTACCCTTTGTGTATAAAATTTCGATACAGAGTAAATTGTTAATCGACATTCCGATGCTGATCAAAATATGAATAGGACAACATAGGAATGATATGAACGATTAAAGAAAAGAACACAAGTAATGGAAATACATGTATTTACATTTTATAATGATAATGTTAATTTTTTGAACTTTATGTGTGTCCATCCTTTTATTGTAAATCATTGCAATGTTTTTTTTACAATTTATTTTAAATTATATTACATATCTAAATAGTAATTTCCACAATTATTATACTACACTTGGCATTGGGACTTGGATGGGCACAAAAAGATTAAGTATTGTAAATTTTATTTTCTTTTTCCACCTTTTTCTTTAATATTTGAAATTCGTTGGGAGTCACATCCTGCAATGGATTTATTTATTTAAATAAAATACTTTAATGCCTAAAAAAAACTGAATTAGGTAAGCATTAAAGAAATGGTGTTGGCAAGTACTCAATTCCACCCAGAATAAAAATGACAAACTCAAGTATCCTGTTTATCCTAAGTTCACATATACTAGTATTAAGATGAATGTAGGTTTTTAAATTGGCATAAAGGAATATATTAATTGTTTTAACATATTCCTTTATATCAATTTTTTTAATGTCCTGAAATATTTGGCAGTCTTCTTAAAACTGTAGTTGTTCCCATTTGTTGAGTCAAATAGTTGATTAAAGAGTAAAATCACATCTGCAGCTCTTTTGCATAAAAATATTTTTCAAGTTCTGAAAATAGAAACATCAGCAGCAAGCACAGATGTATTTATGATTTTAAGTTATTGTTTTTTATTGAAAACCATATCGTCACTTTTTACGCCTATTACACTGTCAAAAATTTCTGTAACAAATAGTTACAGAAATCTAAACCTTCAATAATAATTCACCAATCCCAAGTAAGTAAGTAAGTTAACAAGTTAATTAATATCATAAGACTTTGTGGTTACAGATAATTTTTGGATTTCGCTATTCTTATATCAAAAATTAGTAAATTAATTAATATAACAATGTAATACGACGAATATTGTGAAGTTCAAACTAACCAATTATTAACTATAGCAAAATAATTATTTTCAAAAAATATAGTCGAAATTAGATGGATAAAAGGCTGTATGTATGCATGTATGGGCATATATGAATAAAAAATTGTAATGTGTAAAAAATTGTATACATATATGAATAAAAATATTCATCATTTAAAGGTTTTTCAAATCGGATTAGTACGAGTATCTCCTGCGATCAGCGCGTTCAAACATATAAAACTTTCCAGCTTTATTATAGTAGTAAGTTTAGATTATTAATGTTCTTTTCATATATTCTTCAAATTTAACCGTGTGATTTTATGCTTACAGAACCTGTTGAAATAACCGTATAATTCCCATGCACGAATCCGTTTAGGTAAGTTACTACCGCAGTGCCAGTTATTTTGCCGAGCAGTAGTGTGCAAACATAAGTGTTTCGATCTGAATGGCACTGACTGCTGGTGTAATTGGACATATGAGACTGAAGAAGTCTCAGAGTCACAAGCGCGGTGTGGTCCGGAAAGAAATTTTCTGTGTGATGCAGTATTTGTTATGAGCAGACATTGCACTTACCATGAGGTACGCTTTTATAAAAAAAATCGACGCTCGGTAAAACAATTAATTTAATTTTGTAAAATTAAATCAAAATTGAATGCATAAGCACATATACCTTGCATGTTGTACAGAAACGCCATTATTGCCTTGACGATGACGATGGTAATTAAATCTTATCTTCATAATTAACCCACTATATGAATGCATTATGGTACAAAAGATCACAATATTACAATCGAAAAGTTTACTAATAAAATAATTTAGATCGATTCGATCACAATCTGATTACAAATAAAGCTTTCGCAAACTATGAAATATACTTACATAGATTCGTAGACTTTTTGCTTTAACCGCCTACTTGGCTTAAATACTAATATATGCATTATCCTTTGTATACCGTTTCATTATTAATGGTATCATGTGATCGCGTTGTTAAAGAATAATTCGGTCAACTATAGAAAATGTCAGAAAAATATCATGGCCTCATGGCGATTCATTGCGGAATGGCCAACTCAATTATACGATACCTAGATTATTTAGACTAAGCAGCAGCATCTTAAGTGCAAAGAGTCTGGGTACTGCGATCGCCAATCCACCTTCCAATATTTGCAATTACAGCAATTCCTTTCAACTTGAAAAAGCCTATGCCCAACAATGGACTCTTTGCGGGGTTGCTTGCCTGCTTTTGAAACGCAAATGTACACATACAAGATCAGCAATATCAAGACATACAATATCGCTGATCTATGTTTATTTTAACTGATTAAGTATCTGTTTGTGTTATTGCTTTAAATACCGTAAATCGCTTTGTTGATAAAACCAAATTTAAATTTTTTGAAAACTTTAACTAAAATTGAACATGCGATTCTTAGTTGATTAAGCGTGTTGATTAAAACTTTTGAAAGTGTAAAACTTATCAAGCAGATATATTTTTTTACAATTTTGTCACTTTCAAAATTACATTTCGTAACGTTTAATTGTCTACTTAAAATGTTTTAAATTATTATTCTAAATCTCAATTCAATTCTATTAAAATTTAAACCTATTTGCGTTACTTGCTACTGCCATATCAACAACCTATTACTTAGTATAGGTCAATTAGGCAGGGATTGGTGGATTCGGAATGTTTGCTTATACTTACGCGCAAATGACCAACATCAGCTATCTCCTTTTATATTATTAGTTAATTAGATTCATCTTATATGCACGATAAGTGAACTTCATGAATGTGGATTAAGTTGGCGTTGTGATTCGGAACGATTTCTTTACTTTTCTTCTGGTACTCGTAATATGACGTACGAGTATCTATGTTACAATCATAAACTTATAATAAATAGACGGACATGTGTGAGAAAGAGAAGAAAATTATTTACGTCAAAAGAGCAAGATTAAAAAGAAAAGCGAATCTAATGACACTACAGTCGGGTTACAAACCGTTTTGAATGATAGAATTAGCATCCCAGTTTTTTTGTTGTCTTCAAACATTGTAATAATCTTGCTAAGTGGACATTTCACATGTAAATTCTCCGGACGTCGTCACTGCTATGTTATTATTTCTGTTATATTCTATTTAAAATATATAATAATTTCACTGAAATTGTTAAGTTTCATATTTTACATGAAAAAAGTCAAGGTGTTGTTAATTTGCATGATGTTTGATTTCATAAATATAATTTACATGTACGCTAGAGCTTGATTCTAATTTATAGACTTTGTTAATTGTCAATATTTATTCTCAATATTTATTATAGAAATACATTCTAGATTTGCGTTTTTTATTTTCAATATCTGACTAATTTTGTTACAAAGGTAACTTCATTTTGCCATTTCGTCCAACAGATTCCTTCTGGACCCCATAATTAGATTCAAATTATTAAGAATTATTGGGCGCGTTAGTTAGAGCCCAAAGAAGAGCTCCTCGATTTGCAGGCAACATTTTCAGATAAAGAAACCGAATAAATACTATTTTATTAAAAGGAGCCATTCCTAATTTATTTGCACCAGTAAGTATAAAATTGTTATTGTAAGATTCTTTAGCATTATAAAACAGATGCAGTGGTGTAAGACATAAAAAAATCTTAAGATGATCCTATTAACGCATTTTGAATACAAATTATGAATTTGGAGAATCTATTTAAAAAAATAACAAAATAAAAATAGTACAGTCCCGTGCATCGCCTAAAACGGGAGCATATTATAGTAATTATAGTGTCACTGGTGGTACGATGCCTATGCAGGAATCCTTCTAGGTAGGTACCACCCCAGGGCCAGTTATTCTGCCGTTAAGCAGTAGTGTGCAAGCATTGCTGTGTTTCGGTTTGAAGGGCACTGTGAGCTAGCGTAATCACTGGGCATTTGAGACTTAAGAACTGATGTATCTGGGTGACGGGCGCAGTGTGGTGTCACACAGAAATATTCTGGGCGACACTGCTGTGTGTGAAAATGCTTTTGTTGTGGGCAAACGTTGCAGTTACCATCAGGTGAACGTTTTGCACGTTTCGTCACTTTATACAATAAAAATAAGTAATTTTTCGTTAGTCGGCTTTTTTAAAACAACGTTATAAATATAGATTGAGCATCGTGTCATCGTATGTGAATAAAAAAGTGTCCAAATCTATTGTTTGTCGATAGTGTTGAAACTTGGAACGTAAAATGTACATAACTAGTTAACGCACATGACAAATCAAAATGTCACGCGCTTTCGGGCTGTCAGTTCGTCTATGGGTTAGCATATTCTTAGTCCATGGTTATAATATCATTGCTATAGATTTCGAAAAACTTGTGAAGAAGACATTATTAGATAAAGCGTATTATAAAATAGATCATTGTATAGAGGAAAATGTGTGCAAATAACTCTTAACCTGCGCGTGCAAACCCCTACCAAATATGATCTTATTATAATAATTTATTAATGACATTAATATTGCATCGCCGGTTCTTCTTTAAAGTCTTATTTTTCCAACCGGTGTGGATTTTAGCGTTAAGCAAGCTTAAATAAATAAGAAATTTCGAACTTAAGTTCTATTAATAAAATGGTAATTCCTATGTTATTGTAGACGTTTATGGGCGACGGTGATCACTTACCATCAGGTGAGACGCTCGCTCGTTTGCTGAAAAAAAAACAAATGTCATGTATTTGCGAACTGCGGTATTATCTTTAAGTGTTCAAATATAGATTCAAAACTATGTGATAACATTTCAGAAATAACGTTTGGATTGTCGGAAGTTTCGATATAAAATTTCATTACCTGTGGATAGCGTGTAATTGTTTCCTTTTTAACTAAACTATATTTTCGAAAATGCTAATTTTTTATTACAATTTATAAAAATGATTACTTATAGTCACTTAGAATTTTACAGCTTGACAACATCCATTTTAATATGTATAATGGATCAATTAACGTCGCTAATGCAGTTTCAAACCTTAATGTTATTTTATTTGATGAAGGTTAGGAGTCAAGAGCCGTTAATTCGCGAAAACAATTTACTTATACCAATTATATACTAATAATTTTTATTTTTACTATACTAATACTTTTATTTATACTAATACTTTTAATTTTTACCCAAATTTTATTAGGATTGTGTGACGACATAATTATTATAATTTAATTATACATAAAGTCGTCTTTCATTTATTTTACTTATTAAAACTTATTTACTAAAAGAATAAAGAACGAATATAATGTTAAGTGTATTAAGATGTTATCTGTCACGTCCAATAAGGCAGTGGTGGTGCTACGTCCCCTCCTGAAACCTGACTGAAGCATAAGAATGTCAATATGTCATTATTTTCCAAAATATGTCAATTGCTCGCACACCACTCTTTCAATGACCTTTGACAGACATAGCAAAATAATGATAGGCCACAGATCTTTCATGTTAACTGGGTTCGAATTTTTTGGTAATGGCCTAACAGTAGCCAGTTTTCACGTGTCTAGAAACATTGGCGTCTGGATTGACCGATTTATTATATTGGTAATAGTTCATGTACAAGGTAATGTTAATAATATCATATTTAGGCTTATGTAGTCGCAACCTTCAGCATTCGATTTAAGGTTTAAAATATAGTTGGGGATGGTCTCCTGACTCACTGGTGATTATGTGAACACAGCGTCGCTGTATCGATGAAATTCGTAATACGTGTGAGTCGACATTCTAAGTACGGAGTTTCCAGGAACATTAAAAAAATTGGTTAATTATTTGTGGGTCGGAAAAATTAGATGAAAGATCCTTATTTTGTTTATCGGGCAGTAGGGAAGTCTTTATATTTTTCCATAATGTCTTGGGATCATCTTTTCTATTATTGATATTATATTTGAAAAAAACTATCTTTCCTTTTTGCAAAGCGGTAACTACAAGGGATTTTAACTTTCGGTAGTATTCTTTCTTAGCTTCTGATTAGCGTTACGATATTTGGCTAACGCTTCGTCACGCAGTTTCGTCATCAACTTAACAGTATCCGTTATCCAGGGGTACGATGGATCTTAACACATGATTTAAGTGGCGCATGTGCATCGAACACTGCTATAATTGACCATCTCAGGCACTGTTCCTAAGAAAGAAATACTATCCCAGTCTATCTTTATGAGATCATTTTGTAATACTTCGCTGCAAACGTTTTTAAAAGGCCTAAACTTAGCCACGTAATTTTTTCTCGCATGATCTGAAAATCACATATAATAACAAACGACCGTTAAAAGACTTCAATGATTCGGCTGTAATACGTCTAGCTCGAAGAAGGTTGACTAGTTTCTGTAAAATGTGTAACTAGCTAAGATAAACTCAGACACCTAAAAAACTTAGTAACTCTCTTTTAGTTTTATAGTTGCTATTTAAGATATTTATATTAAAATCTGGCATAAATACTGTTACATCAAAACTTTTTTTTTTCAACTTTTTAATTATTTGGAATTTGAAACACGTATATTATTTTAAAAACTTCTTTCGATTTTGCGCCATTTCACATATTTTTTATGTGTTCGTTATCAAATTACAACAATGGTGTGTTAAGGAAAATAGGATTGCAGTGATCGCCTTGCACAAAGTGGGTATAGAGCCGTCGGTCATATTCCAGACACTTCAAAAGCTTGGTATCAGCCGTACGTTCGTATATCGTAGTATCAACAGATACAACAACACTTCCTCTGTCGAAGACCAGAAAAGATCGGGGCGGCCGCGTGCTGTTAGAACTACAAAGGCTGTTAATGCTGTTAAAGCCAGAATTCGTCTAAACCCCATTAGGAAGCAAAAAATCTTATCGCGAGAAATAAAGATTCCTGCTAGGACTCTGTCGCGTATTATAAAACAAGACCTGAAGTTCGGTGCTTATCGTCGATATACAGGACATGCCCAAAATCAATCTTTACAATTAAACAGAGTGGATCGATCAAAACGCCTTCTGTCGCGATACGCAGGTGAAAGGCACAGAAATATCCGATTTACCGATGAAAAAAATTTCACGATTGAGGAACACTACAATAAGCAAAATGATAAAGTATACGCTCACAGTTCTAAAGAAGCTGCTCAAGTCGTCAGAAAGGTACAACATGGTCATCATCCTCTCACTGATTGGGTTCATTCATTGGGTTGAGGTATCCCACTCTGGGGGTGAGATACCTCAACCCTTTAGACTTCAAATTATGGTCAGTTTTAGAGGACATGGCCTGCTCTAAACGACACGGCGACATTGAGTCTCTTAAAAATCTTTGGAGCAAGCAGTGGCGAAATTTCCCTTGGAAACAGTGCGTAAATCCATAGAGTCGTGGCCAAACAGATTAAAGGCCTGTATAAAAGCCAAAGGTGGTCATTTCGATTAGAATTTTTTTTTATTTTTGGCTGAGACCAATAAATACGTAGGTATAAATTTTAATAGTATTACATTGCTTCATTACAAAAATAAATGCATTTACATTTGTAACAGAACTTATGGCCGGACTAGGTATAATGATGTTTTACCAACACCGCTTATTGCATCGGTAACGGCGTCGAGTAATAACTCTAGGTTGTAACCCTTTTTCGATTAAGCGTTAGTTTAAGCCACATTTGCTCGACAGTTTCAAACCTAGGATCAACGAGCATAGTTATTGTGCTAACGTTCAGTTCTCGTTGAACGTGAAAACCAACGCCCCCGCCACGGCCAGAGCACACACTCGCCGGTCGCGGCACGTGACGTAGACGGTACCCGGGTACAGCTGGTGCGCGCCCCTCCTCGCCCCTCCTCGCCTGGTCGCAGCCACGTTTCATTGATGGCCATAATATCAAAGCAATGACTCTTCACTACAGAAGTAAAGTAGTCGTGATCAGTGCGAGTGACCCGTTTTTTTATAACCGGCCGGGGGGCGGGCAGCCGGGTTATGTCGGACTCTTACCGACTAAAACCCCACGGTGGTCTCCATCAGCGCTCAAGAGGGGTCAGGGGTTCTCGGTGCTATCACGATGACTCGAGACCAATTCGAGTCATCGTCCTCCCCGGGGTCGCTTTACTGGGAGTTCGGATCTGTGCCGAGTGACCTTTCTTTTTACTCGGGGAAATGCCTAACGCTTACCCGCCATCACGGGGGGAAGGACGGGTTATGTCGTACTACGACTACTGAGACCCCATGGTGCTCCGCCATCGCCGCATGTTGGCAGGGCCACGGGAACGCTCGCGCACACATCCACGACCACACCGGCGCTGGCCGCTTATCATCGGCGGCCCCTCCTCGGGAGAGAACTGCGTCTCTCCTCTCTCCTTCCTAGTAAGGCGCGCCGGAATTTTTACATTTTATTTGAACACGACGTGCCTCCGCCTACACACGACTGAACTAACATGCATTTCTAATTTACGGGATACGAAATAAACTAGGTATAACATAATATACATAAAAATATCGTAAAACAGTACTGTGATTAGAAGAGTAGTCATTTTATAATTTTATATAATATGTAAATTTACTGAATAAAATGTTATTACCCAATCGTAATCTATATATATATATATATATTATAGACAGTATCATTATGGCAATATTTAAAATAACTTGATAAATAAAAAATTATATTTTTTTAAATGCTATTGGAGTTGGGTACAGATTCAAAAATGCGCCTAATGTCTTCCTCGTCGCGGATGAGATATGCAGAGTCGCCAGACTTCTTTCGGGCGAGAATGCGACCTCGCTGTGACCATATAAACCGCCAACCGAGACGAGTGCCGGCCTCACGCGCCTTACGAACCAACTGGCGGTTTAACTTTGTAAAACGTTCGTTTACGTAGAATGGCATAGGTGGTCCAGGCACGTCCAGATCAGCGGACGTCACGCCGCGACGCCGTTAATTAATTAATACTGTAAGTTTCCAGTACTCGTACTTATAAAGATTTTGATTACAACTGTAATAATTCAGCCAATATAACAATATGGTAGCAATAATAAGGGTCGGGCGCCCGCCTGCGTGCGCAGCAGTGAAGGAACATCGTGAGAAAACCTGCATGTCTGAGAAGTAAAAATATTTCGTGGACGTGTGAAGTCCACCAGCCCGTATTGAAGCAGCGTGGTGAACACTTCGAAGCTCTTTCAAAAATGAGAGGAGGCCTGTGCTCCGCAGTGTGACATTTATAGGCTATTACTTAACTTTTTTTACATAAAAAGGTAACAAATACCAGTCAACCCAGGATGTTGTGAGACCATAAGGTAGGTGCGGCAAAAAAACTATTCATTACATTTTTGCTAACACCTGACTTCCCGAAGAACAATTTGACTTAATGGCCGATCACTCATGTTGGTTGCTAATGCACAGCCTGACGAAACGTAATATAGCGATCTACCTAATTTGGATTTTTTCTAATTTACTTCAATACCTACGTAGGACCTATGAAGTAGATATACTCCGGCATTTATTTTGCTCAGTTCATATTGAATAGACTCCATGTTATCCAAAACTATAGATCCAAAAAACCCCCGAACACTCGTGTACTCATCTAGTGTACGTGTGCTTAACGAAGAACATATTAGAGAACTTTCAGGACCTCCCCAAGCCTGTGGCCACAGGCTTTATTTTTTCATGTCGCAAAGTCATTTGATAAAGTCTGGCATGACGGCTTGTTTTACAATTATCCTATTACCCCCTTAAAGTGCCGGACAGACTCCTGAACATCATACGAACCTTCTTGTCAAACCGCCTATTTCGCTTCCGGGAAGAGGGAACACGTTTTCTCTTCAAGCCACCTTCTCTGATCTCTGGGCAGTGAGAACCGCCCTGGAACACGGGTGAATCGTGTGTACATGGTGTGATTATTGACTATTGCACGCCGCTCTCTACGGCGGTCGCGCGTCGTCGTGCGTGTTATATTAAAGCTATTGACTGTCTGTACAGTGTGGCCTGGATCCTGACTGACGGTATCGTGGTCAGGAAGAGCTGAGACGTCCGTGTCGTCTAGCACGTTTCGCGGGCGACGTTTGCGTTCGGTCGCGTTTCTGTTTGGTCGGTAATTTGCTGCTTTAACCACCAGCGGGTTTGAATGAACCGCGGCTTTTTCGAAAAACCGCCGTGATAATTCTCTGAAGTGTTCAGAGATTAAGGGCATTTCACATTCGCTGTGAAGATCTACATTGCGTTGATACCAACCGGCCCCGGTGGCAGTTCGCAAGAATCGATTTTGAACGCTCTGTAACTTCTTTAATTGAATACCCGTCGCGTGAGCGAAAGCGACGCAAGCATAGTCCATTACGGGTCTTATGCAAGTCTTATAGAGGCGAAGTTTGTGTCTTAAGCACATTTTGCTTGAAGAGCAAGTTAATGGGTATAGACGGCTTGAGATAAAAGCCGCTCTATTGCGTATGTTTTTAATGTGTGCAGCGAACGACATCGCTGCGTCTAAAGTGACCCCATTCGCAGGAACCATTCGCCTAGGCGATCGGCTGCGGCTAGCAGTTGAATTGTTATGTGGCCCTTGTGCTTGTCGGAATAGTACAGCCATCCTACACAGAACCACTATTTTATCGCACAAATTCTCTGACACCACTGCCGATCTTTAATTTGATAGAAGCTGGCAAAGACTATAGGGCTATGTTTCACTATTTCCTTTTTTATAGAAAAGGGGGCAAACTAGCAAGAGGCTCACCTAATGGTAAGTAATCGCTTCATCAATTAAGGATCGCTTGTTTGCGATGAAGTGAACAGTGAAGCCGCCGGCAACTGGTAGGTTTTACTGGTGGTAGGATTCCTAGGCAAGAATCCTACCACCAGTGCCAGTTGTTCTGCCGTGAAACAGTAGTGTTAATGTTTCCGGTTAATGTTTCCAATTAACCGGAAACATTAACCGTGTTTCGGTCTGAAGGGCACTGAATATAGTGTAGGTACTATTTACTGGGCATATGAAATTTATAAACTGATATCATCTTTACGGATTTTGTCTCGCAGAGAAACCTCGGGCTCTTTCGATAGCTCGAGGTGCGACTTTGAGCTTCCTCATGTGGCCTAAGTTTATGAACTTTAGAGACGACAAGTGCTGCCACTATCGCTACCACACGTTACAATATTTAGCACTAACAATGAGTTTATTCGATGGTCGTATTTTGTTATTGTTTTCTCTAGACTCTAGATGGATAAAGAAATACTTCGTCATGAATATTTATAATGTCTTAAGGAAAATGGGTTAGCAATAAAAATTTCAAAATGAAACGTTGCGCAATAAAATTTCCATACTATGACGCACAGACACTCGCCGTAAAAAAAAAGGTTATAAAACCATACTTAAGTTCAAATTACAATAATAACTCCTGGCAGTAACTGGGTCTCTTGTTCTCGTGCCCCATACAAAACTTACCAGCAATATTCTGCAGTTTTAGACAGGTACTTTGTGAAAGAGTGTTGCTTTCCCGGTCGAAGACGACGATTAACTGCAGCGTGGTACTACTTACAAAAAAATAGTAAATTTTACCCTGGAAAGTTTTTTTTTTTTTTTTTAATATGCAGTAAATTTATAAGCAAACGTTCACAACTTTTTCCCATTGCGGAGAGGCAGAGCCCAATCCATAGCCCACTTTTTGCCCCCTCGTGAAACGAGACGTGACGGGTGGCGAACCACGTTGCCGCAATTTTGCTAAGAGCTAAACTTTCCGCATTGCGTTCCCACGAGTAGTGTTAAGTTAAGGAATTTTAATCAAATCTTAAGACTTTTTAAAAGCATTTTTGAAGGCCTCATGTACCATATATTTTATCATGAGTCGAATAAAGAAAAAGTTATACTAAGCAAGAAATAATGAAGATAAAAAAAATTATGTTTAAGTAATAATCAACATAATGACGATATTCTCATTTCTGATCACGTATCGCGATATTCAATGGGAAGCTTAGGTTATATTATCAGTAGGAGTAACGGACAGTACAAGAGATATTTCAAAGTCGTAAGCACTATCTTAGAATCTATGCCCAATCATTATTACTTTAAGACTAAAAGAAGCGTCGAAAATTATTTAAATAAGCAGTGAATATTCATAAGTTTTGACCACAAACAGAAAAATAAGACGATTATTTATTCGTATTCATTTTAATTTTCATTATAATGGCATAATTTATATAAAACAATTATGTATGCAGAAACAGATTTTTTTTTCAGAGCGTAGATATTCGTTTGAATACATTGCTTGCGATAATTACGCCAAAAAAACCAGTTGATATGACGTTCGTCGGAACATAAATATTTCGATTTGAACCATCACTGCTCCGAGACTTAAATTACAACGTAAGCAATTAGGGATACAACGTCGTTCTTAAAAACATCGATGTTAGGAAACATCGATGTTAAAAAACATCGTTAATAAAAACAATATATCGATGTTTTTCCGATGTTTTTATCCATTAGACTCACACGACTTAAAACGTGGTTCGTTTTCATAAAACAGGAACTATATATTTAATACAAATGTAAGTACGGTTAGGTAGCTACCTATGACGTACCTAAACATTATCTTTAAAATGTTTTACCCAAAACCTTATAACTGCATCATGCCAATTATAATGTGTTTGACAGTAAAGGAAAGCCATGCGAGGAAACCTTCATATCTAAAACATCAAAAATTACATCGGCATTTTGAAGTCTGCTAACATGTACCAGAACAAAGATATGGCATCCCTACCACCATAAGTGTATCTCATAAGTGAGAAGAGCTCCTTTTATTTTAGATTAGTCTATTATAATACTCAGTTATATAACTTACGAGAAAAGTAACGAAATTTGTGTATTTTTAAATATGTATGTGGACGTGGAAGCACCCTCTACTGCCGTAGGCTTAATTTCTTTCGTCATTTTTTAAGTATGTTTATAACACAAGCTCTGTCTTTAAATTATTTATCAAATCTGTACATACAATAAAAGTTCAAAAGATAAATAAACAATTAGATATGATGTACTACACTTACAAACGTACGTTGGGCTGTAGCAACGAAAAGGCTGTCGACTCAGCATAATGCTATGGCAGTGTTACCACAGCTGCTTTATACTGTCGGTGCCTCAGGTTTACCAAGCAGATACCGGACATATTATTAACGACGAAGTATATTTTAAAAAGAAACAAATATGCGTACATGTACATACAAACACACACATATATGTATTATATAAATAAGATAAAATAGAATAAAAAAATGAATGCGAATAATTACAAAAAAAAGATATGATATGATATCTCAAATCTTTTTTACCTCTAAACAAAGTTATTAAATATTAAACACAAATGTAGTGTATACAGGTAACAATAAATAAAAATAAAAAAAGTTTCTGTCTCTCTGTCACTAATCACGCATCATGTCATTAACCTATTATTAGTCTGTGTACTAATCTGCAATTGACTAATAGCCACGTTTACTTTTATACGTGGCACCGAAATAAAAAATTACTTTGTGTCATTGTTCTCTAGAAGATATGACATAGAACGAACTATAAAATAAGCATCGTCTTGTATCGGCCACTTTTGTACATAGGTGTCGTGAAAGCGCTCTTTATCAACATAATTTTATTTCTTTCGTCAACATGTAAATGATTGTATCACACAAGCATACATTTGTTAATTCATTATTTTGTTATTGAAATATTTTTAGCGACAACTACGTGACTACACGAGAAGCGCAAGAAATAGCTCATACGTCCTAAATCATGCTATTTAAATTTCATTGATGCTACCTATATATACAAGATAACAATGTTACTGGTTGGAGGAAACATCCTCAACAGATCAACATTTGGCACCTACATCGGCCAAATTGGTGACCCCGACGTGATAAAAACAAACGCTCTCAATTACTGATGATCTATAACGGAGGCTCCCTCTCTTTAAGCTGACTTTTACGGCTTTTACGGTCTCCATAACTCTCACCACATTGAAGACCTGAATACAGCCTCAGCAAATCGCTAGACTGTACAACATCGTTAAATATATATACAATGTCTAAATGCTACTGGTACCTACTTTTCCTTGGCACCTACATCTGCCAAACATTTAGGGGTTTGCAATGCCTGCCTTGTATCAGCAACATTTGCGAAGAGATTTACAGTCGTCATTTTATGCGTCACCAGTGAATTGTAATTATATTACGTTAAGTGAGTTTGTTAAAATATGTTTAAATTTCAACATGTTGCGAAAAATATTAATTTGTAATAAGTTAATCAATTGTGAATCGTAAACGTTTCTTTGGAATAGATAGACAAGACAATCCTACTTCAGTTCAGCTTCACAAAAAAAATCCTAGGTCTAAGGCTTGAACGTATTAATACATATTAAAGTGGCAAATCGGAATACATTACTACGAGAGTGACAGTCATTATGTGACAAAACTCTCATCTTTAAAATAAATATTAAAAATGAATACGAGTACATTACACATCGAGTAAACATAGTTCGGGGTTTCAACAATTGGCAGCGATTTTAAAAAAATGTCGAGATAATGATTTCTTATATTTACGCGAATGTCGAGAATTTGATATACGATGAGTAATATGCGTAACGCCAAATAACTAATGTGAATTATTTAAATGACGAAATATACGTTAACAAGATATAGAAGAAAAATATATTTGTGCATACGGGAAGACTAGTATTTTTTGTTTTTTTGATAAATGATTATGTACTGGTGGATTACTATTTAGGAATTCGTCTAGGTCGATACCACCATAGTGACAGTTATTCTGTTATTAGACTGTAGTGTGCAAGCATTACATGATACTTACGAACCAAGTTGACGAGCGCAGTGTGGTGCCACTTAAAAATGCTCTCGGTGACACCGCATTCGTTATGGGCAGGTGTTTCACTTACCATCAGATAAATGTTTTGTTCGTCTCTTTACTTTATTCGATAAATAAATGTGTAACGTATCAAACGCGATGAATATTTATGAATATTTTTAAATAATTATAATATTTATTATTGAACAAAACACTGTGTAAAATAAATATTTTTGTAACACGATTTTAGGCAAATCAGGTGCACAAGTAACAAGGCCATAATCTGACTCGTACCGGAAGAAATCTAACCTAAGCTTTGGATGAACGATGGTTTTAATAGATGAATGGCGCCGTACGCCACACGTAACTGAAAAAAAGGCATCCACGCAAACGTAGTAGAAATCACAGTCATAAATTAATAAATAATTACAAAATGACAGCGTCCAGCTTAAAAATTTCTGAACTAAACTCACACGATTAGTCACGATCCACGGTGTCTAATGCACCAAAGAAATAAACGGTCACGTACGAATTTAACAAAAGCTCATAAAAGCTTTTTAATTTCTAATCTATAGTAATCTGTTTTATTTTTATTGAAGTATTGAAGTATTGGTGGTATTGAGCCGTGGTAGCTCAGGGGCCTGGTGCTCGCCTTTAATTTCACAGTAAGCCCTGGGTTCGATCCCCGGTGCCAGCACCTCTAAAATTGTTCTATAATTTTAAGTGCTGATTTACCACGTGCTTAGCGGTGAAGGAAAACATCGTGAGGAAACCTGCATGTCTAAGAAATAAAAAATATTTCGCGGACATGTGCAGTCCGCCAACCCGCATTGGAGCAGCGTGACGGATTCTTCCTAGCTCCAAACCCCTCTGAGAGGGCTGAGAGGAGGCCTGTGCTCAGCAGTGGGACATTTAAAGGCTGAAACTTTACTTTACTTTTTTTGAAGAGGCAATGCGCTGGTCATATAGCTCGTAGAACCGATAACCGTTGGGGAAGAAAAGTTCTCGAGTGGCACTACTTGTTTTTGGTAAAGTAATCGCTGTTAGCCTTTTGGCTTTTACAGCTTCATCGGATGCTGTGCTCGCGGGCCCGAGGCCCGCGTGCCAGGTTTGGTTTGACCCAAAACATAAATACATAAATATAAACTCCTACTAAACATCTAAATTCGGACCGTTGCGTTCGCTAGCGTGCTTGCGCTACTGTGAATATCTCCATAAATTCTCTTAAGTCATCTAATGACCGTCCGAGGGAGACTGCGGGCCTCCGTTCGGACTGTCGACTTGTGTGTCGGTAACTCTGGGCGGTGAGAACCGCCCTGGAACACGGGTGTATCTAGTGTACGCGGTGTTTTTAACGATAGCTGCGCGCCGCTCTCTACGGCGGTCGCGCGACGTTGTGCGTGTGATGTTAAAACTATTAACTGTGTGTACAGTGTTGTTCGGATCGTGGCTGACCGTATCGTGGTCAGGGAGTGCTGAGACGTCCGTGTCGTCTAGCACATTTCGCGGGCGACGTTTGCGTTCAGTCGCGTTTTTGTCGGATCGATAATTCGCTGCTTTAACCACCAGCGGGTTTGGATGAACCGCGGCTTTTTCGAAAAACCGCCGTGATACTTCTCTGAAGTGTTCAGAGAGTACGGGCATTTCACAGTCGCTGTGAAGGTCGACATTGCGTTGGTACCAGCCGGCTCCGGTGGCACTTCGCAAGAATCTATTTTGCACCGTCTGCAATTTCTTTATATGGTTGCCCGTCGCGTGTGCGAACGCGACGCATGCATAGGCCATTACGGGTCTAATGCATGTCTTGTAGAGGCGAAGTTTCTGTCTTAAGCACATTTTGCTTGAAGAGCAAGTTAACGGATATAGGCGGCTTGCGATAAAAGCCGCCCTGTTACGCACGTTCTTTATATGTTCAGCGAACGACATCGCTGCGTCTAACGTGACCCCGAGGTATTTGACGCTCTTTTCCCAGGGAATAGGGCGTCCGAACAAGGTGATCGAGCCTAGCTGATTATTGCCGATTGTGTGGTAACGTCTAGCTGGCTTAGGCGTGCCCCTCGAGAAGTATATCGCTACACTTTTCTCGGGGTTTACCTCTATTCTCCGTTTCCGGAACCATTCGCCTAGGCGATCGGCTGCGGCTTGGAGCTGAATCGTTATGCGGCCCTTGTGCTTATCGGAATAATACAGGGCCGTGTCATCTGCGAAAAGCGCAAGATTGACTTTCGGGTCTTTAGGTATATCGCTAGTGTATAGCGAGAACCGGAGTGGGGAGAGGCAGGAGCCCTGAGGGACACCCCCACGGAGAGGGCGGCTTGAGGAGCGCGTTCCCTCTACCCGGAAGCGGAATAGGCGATTGGACAAGAAGGCTCGTATGATGTTCACGAGTCTGTCCGGCACTTTCGTGTGATACAGCTTGTAATACAAGCCGTCGTGCCAGACTTTGTCAAATGCCTTTGCGACATCGAAAAATAAGGCCCCTGTGCCTACTGGCTTAGGGCGGTCGTGGAAGTTTTCTAATATGTGCTCCGTTAGGCGGTGCACTTGATGAGTGCACGAGTGTTCGGGGCGAAAGCCGAACTGCTCGTCTGGAAGAATATTATTAGTTAGGACGTAGTCTTTTAGTCGACTAAGAATTATTCGCTCATAAATCTTGGCCATCGAATTGAGGAGACTTATTGGGCGATAATTGGCTGGGATGTTCTTCGGCTTGTGAGGCTTCGGAATACCTATAACGTCCGCTTCCTTCCAGTCGTCCGGGAAGGAGCAGCTGGAGAGGAGCGCGTTGAAAATACTAACTAACAGACACAATAGCGGCGTAGTTAGACATTTCATCACCCTGTTGTTTATGCCATCGAGGCCGGGTGCGGATCGGTTTTTAAGATTTTTAACAATCTTCGTGACTTCGTCGAGAGTCACTGGAGTCAGTGGTTCGCCCACTGGTGGTATGGCAGCCCTGCGTTCAAGTGCCGCGACCATCTGCTGCAGGAGGTCGGGATCCGCAGGCGCGAGAGACGGAGTGCATTGGCTCTCTAAACTGTCTGCGAGGCATTCGGCTTTTTCGCTGTCGTCGAAGGCAAGCGAGTTGTCGTTCGATCTAATAAGTGGCGGCATGGGTGCGACCGGCTCTGCTTTGAGAGATCGTGCCAACTGCCAGTAGGCAGTGAGCGACGGCTCGATTTCTCCAAGCATAGTGTCCCAACTGTCGTTAGTGTACTCAGATAAGCGCTCTTTAACTTCCCTTTGTAGGAGGCGCAGTCTGAGTCTATTCTCGTCTGTTCTATATCTGTCGTGCGCTTTGGCTGCACGGTTCTTTTCTCTAATCAGGCGTCGGAGGTCCGCCGGTAGATTACAGCGTCGATCGCTCGACACCGCAACCGTCCGGGAGGATTCTCCGACGACTGTTTTGAGATGACTTGAGAATGATTTTATCGCTCGACAGGCTACCTCTGGCGAGTCGATAATCTTTGGGATTTCATCCAGGTGCTGGGAGCTCGTAGCCTCGAGTTTGACCCCGAAGGTACGCCAGTCCACAATGGTTTTGGTCTGAGTGACCTCACCATTTGGCTGGCCCAGCTTAAAAATGACCGGACGGTGGTCCGACTCAAGTTCGTGAAGCGTAACTATAGAGTCTATTGCTAAATTCACGTCCTTAATAATGGCTACATCTAAAATGTCCGGCTGCTGACCTAATTGCGCCGGAACTCTGGTTGGTGTTTCGGGAGCTATAACGTTTACGTTATGGCTCTCCGCTAAGTTATATAGTATATTACCGTTCGTGTTATTTACGTTGGAATTCCAACTGCCGTGCTTGCTGTTCAAGTCTCCGGCAAGAATAATCTTGCCGGAGACTTGTGTCCACTGCTGAGAACAGCTTCAGAACGGCCTAAATCTAGTAGAGATTTTAAGTCTGCTTCTAATAATTGTTTGGATGGCGAGAGGTAAACTGATGCTAGTACAAGCGGCCTGTGGCCGGTCATTGCTAACCTACACGCGGAAGTTTCAATGTTGACTAAGTCGGGTGTATCAAGCGCGATACAGTGCAAGGACTTTTTATAGTAGATCAGAGTGCCGCCTTTCGCGGTCGCTCTGTTATTACGGATGCATTTGTAATTGGCAATCTTTGGATCGCGCATACTAGGTTTTAAGAAAGTATTCTTTATTTCTTATTTACATTAATGACTTACCTTACCTAGTAGGGGACAACCATGATATAGTGTTATTTGCTGATGATACATCTTTGATTTTTAAGATAAAACGTCAACTTTTATTATATGACGAGGTGAATAATGCTATTTCAAAATTAGTACATTGGTTTAACGTTAATAATTTGCTTTTAAACGGCAATAAAACAAAATGTATTAAATTCACAACACCAAATGTTAAACAATTAGATGTAAATGTGCTTGTGAGTGGGGAAGAGTTGAGCCTTGTGGATACTGCTGTCTTTCTTGGAATAACTCTTGACGCAAAACTTCAATGGAGCCCCCATATATCTAAACTAGCAAGTAGACTTAGCTCTGCAGCTTATGCTGTAAAAAAAATTAGGAATTTGACTAACGTTGAAACTGCTAGATTGGTTTATTTTAGTTATTTTCATAGCATAATGTCTTATGGTATTTTGCTATGGGGAAATGCAACTGATGTTGAAGTGATTTTTGTTTTGCAAAAGAGGGCCGTAAGAGCTATTTATAATCTTGGCTCTAAAGTGTCTCTTAGGGATAAATTTAAAGAAATTAATATCTTAACCTTGGCCTCTCAATATATATTTGAAAACGTTTTGTATGTACACAAGAACATAAACCAGTTCACTAAAAAAAGTGATGTTCATAATGTGAATACCAGGAACAAGCACAAATTAATTATGCCAGTTACCCGACTTCACAGAGTCAGTAACTCTTTTATGGGGCAATGTATACGTTTTTACAACAAAATCCCAGAAAGTGCTAAAAGTCTTTCAATCAAAAAGTTTAAATTTTATATTAAACAAAGACTTCATAAAAAGGGTTATTATAATATTAAAGAATACATAGATGATGATAACCCCTGGGAATGAGGTGATCGCCGTCAAGCCATTTCTACATCTTTATAATACAGCTATTGTAACACAGTTATTGTACATTATTTTAAAAATGACTAAAAAAAAAAAAGCCCGCTGGGTTTCTTACTGGTTCTTCCCAGGACAGAGGCATTTTTGCGAACCAGTGTAGCTTAAAAAAAAAATGACTTTCAATAAGTACTATGTAAATAGTCTATATTGAATAAAAATTTATTCTATTCTATTCTATTCTAGTCTCTTGCACTAGCATAACGTCGATGTCGTGGTCACGAAGGAAATTCGCGACTTCAACTAACTGCGTCTTAAGACCGTTTGCGTTAAAATACGAGACAGTCAGAGAGCGTGGTTTAATTCTACCTATATGGGACGCCATTGGTAACAATTAAAAAATTTATGTACGACGCGGCGCGTGAAGTTTAGGCGCATTGAAACGTCCAAATCGCGTCGATGACGTTCATGTGCTCTACGGTAGCCATGAGTCTGTCCTGAGGTGACTTTGCTTCGCGAATTTTACGCGCTAAGCTTGCTAGTTCCGCAACGTTGATGCTGCGCATGAAGCCGCAAATTAATGAAAAGTCTGCGGCGAAGTTTGACGAGCCCTGAATTTTGGGCTCTGCGGTTTGAGGCGCGGGCCGTGAAGCGGCTGCGCTCTTCTGCGTCATGGGCAACGGTTTTGTCCATGCGTTCGGCGTCGGCGCGGCGCTCTGGCTTTTGCTCTGCCCGGTAGTCCCGTCAGCGGGACCGGGTTTCGCTGCGGCCGGAGCGGGCGCGGGCGTTGGTTTAGGCGCGGGTTTAGACGCGGGCTTAGTTGCCGGTTTAGGAGCGGGTGTTTGAGGCTGCGTGGCCCCGGGGCCCTTCCTACGGCCGTTCTTCTTACCTCCCCTGCGCTTCTTACTCTTCGGCGCTCTGTTACACCCGCGGTAATTCGCAGGGTGTCCCAGCTCGCCGCAGAGTATGCAGCTTGGGGGTTCTTGCGCTTCGGGCGTGCGAGCGCAATCTTGGGTGCCGTGATCCCCGAGGCATTTTACGCAACGAGGGCGGGCGAAACAATTACGGGCAGAGTGTCCGTACAGTTGGCATCGGTGGCACTGGCCAATGATGCCCCTGTTGCGGGGTGCCTCAATAGAAACGCCTGAAAGGCCGCAAATCGTCTTAATGTTGAAGACCTGCTTGCCTTCTGGAGTTAAATCCAGTATGGCTAAAATTAGGTCGTATGACTTTTTGTTGTGTGGGTGGTGCATACGATGCACTGAGTATGTGGCTTGTCTCTAATTCTTTGGGCAGGCCCCTAATGACTACGCGGAGTCTACGTTCTTCCGCGAGCGAGTACGTGTGGAAACTTATGTTCTTTCCACGCAAATGGCTAGTGACGGCCCTGAAGTCGCTGACTGTGCTTAGGTATACGCGGATACCTTGCACTGCCGTCTGTGCCTTCGGGCACACAATTTTCTTACTTGTCATCCATAATGACAAATCGTTCCATTGCGCCTTATCCTGTAGGATTATTGGCGGAGGAGCTTTGTTCGTTTGCGCCGCGGGATGCGCGGGCAGTGACTTTTCTATCGTCTTGCGGCTGTTGGACACGCCCTTTTTGGCCGGGTTCCGTGAAGCGGACGGCGATGCGGTATCCGAGTTAGGCTCGGAATCTGCTTTCGCGGCGCGTTTCTTTGCTTTGCGCCGGATTTCCGGATTCATCGCAATCCATATCAGATCCCTCGTCCGAAAGGGCCGCGGGCCCAACAATGGATTGCGATTCCCGGAAGGGAAGCGCAGGTGTGCTTGGTGTTTTATTGGACCCATTAGCGGCGGTTTTATTGCCTGCAGGTGCGCAGACGGTCGGCACGGTATTTTATTGCCGGTGATTACGCCTGGCATTGTTTCGCACACAGGTGCGGATGCGTCATCTTGCGCAGGTGTCGGCGCGGCCGGCTCTACAGCTGGCGATGACGGGCCGTCGGAGTCGAATGTTGCTACATGACTCCTTGGCTGAATTGTTGCATCCGGACGGATAGCTGCTACCTCGTCAGACTCCAGTAGGTATGACCTAAACTGGGCCCAGATCTCGGGGTGCGCTAGGCGCAGAAATTCGTCTAGCCTCGCTAAAACTACGTCGCTTTTAGTCGCCATTTCACTCGGGTGATTTGGCGGTGTGTACACAAATGCAAAAAAATTCTCCATACGTGAGCAGGGAGGTGTGTGCTAACAATAACTCACCTAATGCCTTACGCTTTAGGTGCGTGAGGGTGTGTTCCTAGCTGTTGCCTAGTGCAACAAGCGGACACGAAATACAAAGCCGCCTCTGAGGCGAGATGTGTGCCGACGCAATACAGGAACACACTGACGAAACTTTCTCGTTCGCACACCACAAAGCACAACACTTCCACTTCGAGGGACACGATCGGCGAAGGCACGTACGAAGAATAACCAAACACACCGTTACGGGAGCGGGTGTTGGCCACTATCCACAACTTTAACAACTGTCTTTTACAGACTGCTGTCCATAACGTATGCGAGCTGTTAGCTTGATTGCGCATGGAGCGCAGTCGGAAATAGATCCGTTCTGCACCAGAGCGCGAGAGCGAATCTCGAGTGGCAACCTCGTACCGGCAAACGCAGTTTAGCCACCCCCCCCCCCCCCCTCCCCCGCCCTTAGATGGAGCGACGACTGCATAGTTTTGCCGGAAGTCGATGGATGCTGTTGGCTCAGGACTGTTTTGTGGCAATCTATGAAGGAGGCCTATGTTCAAGAGTGGACTAAGACTAAGTCGTTCACGTGATTGTAAGTGTCCATAACGGTGCGGACCTAACCACTTTCTATCGCACTGCGCTCATCACCAAGAGACATCGCTTCTTAAAACTCATATGCTCATATTTACTCTTGCTTCACTACTATTCAAACAGAAACAGTGGTTGTACACCACTGCTTCACGGCAGTATAACTTGCAGTATAGTCCCTAGGTGGATTCCTGCCTTAATAGCCCTGGTAGGGTTTGGGCGCTCGCCTAAAACTTCATAGTACGCGAATAACCTATCGCCGTGTCGTAGCGGCTTAATGGAATTTAATCTGTAAAAGTCGACAGAGGGAAAATTAAAACCAGAAGATGCAGCAGAATCTTCCTGGAACATCAGAATAAATAAACGTGGGAACTATGACAAAATCCCCCCCAAAATAAGAGCTTCAAACTTTTATCGCAATCTTTATGAGACCTATGTTCAGCAGTGGAATAGTGATAGGCTGAAATGATGATGATGAATGTCCTACGAGTAAATGACTTTGATACCTCCTGATGCTCGAAAGAACTAAAATTGTTAGTTGCATTTTTAAAGTCGTATTTTACCACGTACTCGGCGATGAGGGAAAACATCGTGAATAAACCTGCCTAATAAATATTTCGGCGCTAGTAAACTCCGTGAAATGGAGCAACGCGGCAAACACTTCTCAGCTCGAGCAAGTACCTTGTGCATCTCCTAAGATTCGGCCCGTTTGACCTGTCCGTCGGAGGGCCATGGGAGGTGGTGAGTTGTCCCTATTCTTCTCGGCTCTGAAATCCTCTCAAAATTGAGAGGATGTATATGCTCAATATGAGGGATATTTATACGTTTTCTATCATCATCATCATCATCATCATCATCATCATCATCATCATTTCAGCCTATAACTAGTGCACTACTGAACATAGGCCTCCCCATAGATTGCTACCAAAATGTGGTGCTCTCAGTTTGAGGGGAATTTTGCCACAATTGCCACGCTTGGCGGGCGGGTTGGCAACCGCAGTTTATTTATTCTGATGTTCCATGAAGATGCTGCTGCCCATCTTCTGATTTTAATTTTCCCTCTGTCGGCTTTTACGACACCCACGGGTTGAGATGGGGTGGTAGATTCTCTTAAGCCGCTATCACACGGCAAAATACGTTTTTAGTTTACTTTTATACTCGTATGTTTAACGATATCGATTTCGTTGTATTTATTAATTAATATCTGTAGCGTGCATGCCACAAGTAATATGCACAAACATTAAACTTTCATCATCCTGCGGCAGTCAACTGCTGGACATAGGTCACACAATAAGCGCCATTTAGCTCGACCTTTGGCTTTCAGCTGCCAGCCGCCTTGTGCAGATCGTCGCTCCATCTAGTTTTTTTTTTTTTTTTTTTTTTTTTGTGTGTGTGTATGCAATTAGCCTTATGGCTTTTACTGCGTCATAGGAAGCGACTCGCGAGCAGAAGCCCGCGAGTGAGTCTATCTAGTCAAGGGACGCCGCACACTATGTTTACCTAAACGCAGTTTCTGCACTAGGATTCGCTTACTCAAACGGTAGTCACTTGAAGTTGCTTCAGTCTGCAAACTCCTGACGAAGCTTCCCAAACACTTCAAGAAAAGAGCCTATTCTTTTCTAAAAGACCGGCAGACGCTGCATTTACCAACAGGTGAACGTTTAGCTCGTTTCGTCACTTTAACCTATAAAATAAAATATAAAAATCTGGATTCTTTGTTCGAATTTTATTTGATTACAGTTGTAATTAAGTTATAACATCAACACGATCCTGTACAATGTTCAAATTAAAACTTCTATCTGTAACTTGGTTAATAAGCTCTCCGTACAATGAATCTTATGTTACTTTATTTTCCAATTTTCTCTTTTAATATTGAAGAAGATTAATACCTTTATTGCCATGTGATGGCGGCTTAAGAGAATCTACCATCCTATTTCATCCCCTGGGTATCCTGAAAGTCGACAGAAGGAAAAAAACCAGGAAATGAGCAGCAGCATATTCCTGGAACATCTGAATAAATAAAATGCGGTTGCCAACCCTCCTGCCAAGCGTGGCAACTACGGCAAAATCTCCCCAAAATACGAGCTACAAATTTTGTGTCAATCAATGGGGAAGCTTATGTTCAGCTGTTGAATTGTGATAGGCTGATATGATGATGATGTTGATGAATAAAATGTTTATATCAGTTAATATGTGCTTGTATTTATGTATGTAGTCATGTTTATCTGTTCTCTCATACGTGTCAAATCACTAATCTTATTTTAACAAATGAAGTATAATTTTATGAGTCTTGATGCTTCACTTGTTTTCGGTTATTTGAACTACACATTTAATTCAAAACAACGTTAGAAAATGCAAATATTCGTAATTTCAGCCTATCACTAGTTCTCTGCTGAACGTAGGCCTCCCCCATAAATTGCCACAAAAGTTTGTAGCTCAAATTTTGAGGGATTTTGCCATAGTAGACTCACTCTACGACTCACATAGTAGACACTCTTGGCAGGCGGGTTTGGTAACCGCAGATTATTCAGATGTTCCAAGAAGATACTATAGCCCATTTCCTGGAAGATCTACGTGTATTTACGATACCCACGGAATGACATGCGGTGGTAGATTCTCTTATGCCGCCACCACACGGCACATGGTGGTTTAAACAATTCCCTTAGCAAGTCACGAGAGCGCAGATTATAGCAACGCAATTATTAAGATCGGCGTAAGTAAACAGGCCTCTGCACTGTTTTAATATATGTGGGTATATATCAGACACGAACACACGCACGCACACACGCATTCACACGCACGGAATATATAATACGAGTACGACAGATATTCATTGATATTACAATAGTCCAGCGTGAGCGTGGTAGAGGATGCCGTAGTTTTGTTGCTCCATTTCCCTCTCAAGAGGCTTTTACCTCTTTAATAATTTTCTTGTACATAATAATTTATATGTATGTATGTATACACACGTATAAATATATGTATGTGTAGTGTTCTCTGAAGTGTACATACCCTCCTGCGGTATATACTTACTTTCATCATTCCGAACACGAAAAACTCAGTGCAGTGCTAGTTATATAAACCTTTCGAAGGTATTTACGCTTCTGAAATCAAGATATCGAATTATGTTCAGTCAATATCATTAAATGGCGAGGGCTACTAATTGCTATTCACCTAATAACATTTCAATGAAAACCAATGGTGCTTAATTTTAACAATGTACTATTCTTTGCAATTTTTGTTAAGTACCTGTAAAAATAATCATATCAATATTCAACACAAACACCAACACAAACTCACAAGACAACATTCTCGTACAGGCTGTGTTTTAACCGACTTCAAAAAACAAGGAGGTTCTCCGGTATACATATTTTGTTATGTATTTAACTTCTTAGTTTATGAACCGATTTTAATGATTCTTTTTTTATTGAAAGGGGGTACCGTAGGAGTTCAAGCAAGTTCAAGCAAGTTCTGTTGATGGGATCAATGTAAAAATCATGAAACTCTTAAATTGGCATAAGCATGTTTGTAGCACCTTTAATCAAATAATTATACGTCCTGAAATTAAGTCTCTTACTAAGTTTCCTTACCAGAATTATAATGGTTACAAGGAACCACCTGTCAAGCGTGGCAGCTATCCAACTATGCTCCCCCCCCCCCCCGTTACGGCTACAAGCTTTTGTGGCAATCTGTGGAGTAAATTTTCGGTAATGTGATTGCTGTTAGCCTTTTTTGCTTTTACAGCTTCGTGGGACACTGTGCTCGGCGGGCCAGCAGAGCAGTAACATCCAAATTCATTGTCGCGTTGGCTGTGTGCTTATCGAGAGTATGAATACCTTAAAAAGTCATCTAATGACCGTCCGAGGAAGGCTGCCGATCTCCGTTCGGACTGTCGACATGTGTGTCGGTAACTCTGGGCGGTGAGAACCGCCCTGGAACGCGGGTGAATCGTGTGTACGCGGTGTTATTGATCACTGTTGTATGACTGACCGTATTGTGGTCAGGGAGTGCTAAGACATATGTATCGTCTAGCACGTTTCGCGGGCGACGTTTGCATTCGGTCGCGCTTTTATTCGATCGGTAGTTTGCTGCATTAACCACCAGAGGGTTTGGATAAACTGCGGGTTTTTCAAAAAACCGCCGTGATATTTCTCTGAAGTGTTCAGAAATTAATGGCATTTCACCGTCGCTGTGAAGGTCTACGTTGCGTTGATACCATCCGGCTCCGATGGCATTTCGCAAGAATCGGTTTTGTACGCTCTGTAACTTCCTTAGTTGATCGCTCCTGCGCTCTGGCGCAGAACGGACGTCAACCGACAGCGCTCTATGCTAACCAAGCTGACAGCCCGCACAATTTACGGACCGCAGTCTGTAGTAGCTAGTTGTCATCGTCATTGATAGTGGCCAACACCCGCTCCCGTAGCGGTGTGTTTGGTTTTCTTCATTCGTGCCTTCACTGATCGTCTCCCTCGAAGTAGAAGTGTCGTGTTTCGTGGTGTGCGTACGTGATAGCGTCGACAGTGCTGTGTTGTGTTGTGTCGCCTTGCTGGGTAAACCGTGAGTAGATATTACACACACATTCTCGCCTCAGAGGCGGCTATTGTATTTTGTGTCCGCTTGTTGCGCTAGGCAACAGCCAGGTACACACCTTCTCGCACCTAAAGCGTAAGGCTGTAGGTGAAATATTTCTAGTACACACCTCCCTGCTTACGTAGGGAGAAATTTTCTTTTGTGTTACACACCGCCACCCGAACCGTCGAAATGGCGACTTTCCGCAATCCCGCGCCGGAATTCATACAACCCGCGGAGTTTTTGCTTGCCGCGCATCCCGAGATCTGGGCTCAGTTCCGATCGAATTGCCTTGTAACCGACTCGGTACAGCAGAAGAGCCACACGGCCTCGTTCGACACCGAAGGCCCGTCATCGCCGGCTAATATGATAGCCGAATCTACCGAAGAGCGCAGCCGCTTCACGGCCCGCTCTTCAAATCACAACGCCCAAAATTCAGGGCTCATCAAACTTCGCCGCAGATTTCTCGCTAATTTGCGGCTTCATGCGCAACATAAATGTTGCGGAGTTATCAAGCTTAGCGCGCAAAATCCGCGAAGCAAAGTCTCCTCAAGACCGACTCATGGCGACCGTAGAGCACATGAGCGTAATCGACGCGATTTGGACGTTTCAATGCGCCTAAAACATCACGCGCCGCGTTGAAAATAAATCACTAATTGTTACCAATGGCGTCCCATATAGGTAGAATTAAACCTCGCTCTCTGACTGTCTCGTATTTTAACGCAAACGGTCTTAAGACGCAGTTAGTTGAAGTTGCGAATTTCCTTCGTGATCATGACATCGACGTTATGCTAGTGCAAGAGACTTTCTTAAAACCTAGTATGCGCGATCCTAAGATAGCCAATTACAAATGCATCCGTAACGACAGAGCGACCGCGAAAGGTGGCACTCTGATTTACTATAAAAAGTCCTTGCACTGTATCGCGCTCGATACTCCAGACTTAATTAATATAGAAACTTCTGCGTGTAGGTTAGCAATGACCGGCCACAGGCCGCTTGTACCAGCATCAGTTTACCTCTCGCTATCCAGACAAATATTAGAATCAGATTTAAAATCTCTACTAGATTTAGGTCGTTCTGTTATACTCGCCGGAGACTTGAACAGCAAGCACGGCAGTTGGAATTCCAACGTTAATAAGACGAACGGTAATAAACTGTACGATATAGCGGAGAGACTTAACGTAAACGTTATAGCTCCCGAAACACCAACTAGAGTACCGACGCAATTACATCAGCAGCCGGATATTCTAGACGTAGCTATAATTAAGGACGTGAACTTAGCAATAGACTCTATAGTTACGCTTCACGAACTTGAGTCGGACCACCGTCCGGTCATTTTTAAGCTGGGCCAGCCAAATGGTGAGGTCACTCAGACCAAAACCATTGTGGACTGGCGTACCCTTGCAGTCAAACTCGAAGCTACGAGCTCTCAGCACTTAGACGAAATTCCTAATACTATCGACTCCCCAGAGGTAGCCTGCCGAGCGATAAAATCCTTTTCGAATCATCTCAAAACAGCCGTCGGAGAATCCTCCCGGACGGTTACGGTGTCGAGCGATCGACGCTGTAACCTACCGGCGGACCTCTGACGCCTGATTAGAGAAAAGAACCGTGCGACTAAAGCGCACGATAGATATAGAACAGACGAAAATAGACTCAGACTGCGCCTCCTACAAAGGGATGTTAAAGAGCGCTTATCTGAGTACAATCAAGACAGCTGGGACACTATGCTTGGAGAAATCGAGCCGTCGCACACTGCCTACTGGCAGCTGGCACGATCTCTCAAAGCAGAGCCGGTCTCACCCATGCCGCCACTCATTAGATCTAACGATAACTCGCTCGCCTTCGACGACAGCGAAAAAGCCGAATGCCTCGCAGACAGTTTAGAGAGCCAATGCATTCCGTCTCTCGCGCCTGCGGATCCCGACCACCTGCAGCAGGTGGCCGCGGAACTCGAACGCAGGGCTGCAATACCACCAGTGGGCGAACCACTGACTCCAGTGACTCTCGACGAAGTCACTAAGATAGTCCAAAATCTTAAAAACCGATCCGCGCCTGGCCTCGACGGCATAAACAACAGGGTGATGAAATGTCTAACTACGCCGTTATTATGTCTGTTAGTCAGTATTTTTAACGCGCTCCTCTCCAGCTGCTCCTTCCCGGACGACTGGAAGGAAGCCGACGTTATAGGCATTCCGAAGCCTAATAAGCCTAGGAACATTCCGTCTAATTATCGCCCAATAAGTCTCCTCAACTCGATGGCTAAGATTTATGAGCGAATTATACTCAGTCGATTAAAAGACTATGTCCTTACAAATAATATTCTTCCAGACGAGCAGTTCGGCTTTCGCCCCGAACACTCGTGTACTCATCAAGTGCACCGCTTAACGGAGCACATTTTAGAGAATTTAAACGACCGCCCTAAGCCTGTAGGCACAGGGGCATTATTTTTCGATGTCGCAAAGGCATTTGACAAAGTCTGGCACGACGGCTTGTATTACAAGTTGTATCACACTAAAGTGCCAGACAGACTCGTGAACATCATACGAGCCTTCTTGTCTAACCGCCTATTTCGCTTCCGGGTAGAGGGAACGCGCTCCTCAAGCCGCCCTCTCCGAGCGGGGGTCCCTCAGGGCTCCTACCTCTCCCCACTCCTTTTCTCGCTATACACTAGCGATATTCCTAAAGACCCGAAAGTCAATCTTGCGCTTTTCGCAGATGACACGGCCTTGTACTATTCCGACAAGCACAAGGGCTGCATAACGATTCAACTCCAAGCCGCAGCCGAAGTATATCGCTACCCTTTTCTCGGGGTTTATCTCTATTCTCCATTTCCGGAACCATTCGCCTAGGCGATCGGCTGCGGCTTGGAGATATATCGTTTTGCGGCCCTTGTGCTTGTCGGAAAAGTACAGGGCCGTGTCGTCTGCGAAAAGCACGAGATAGACTTTCGGGTCCTTAGGAATACCATCGTTTATCGAAAAAAGGAGTCGGGACAGGCAGGGACCCTGAGAGACGCCCTCTCGGAGAGGGCGGCTTCAAGAAGTTAGGTTATTAGGTTAGTGATAAGTTCGTTAAGTTATTTGTAAAATTGTGTGTTTGTACAAAGTTGTACTGACTGAGTATTATTCGCTCATAAATCTTAGCCATCGAGTTGAGGAGACATATTGGACAATAATTTGAAGGAATGATCCTAGGCTTTTTAGGCTTCGGAATGCCTAAACGTCGGCTTCCTTCCAGGCATCCGGGAACGAGCAGCTGGAGAGGTGCGCGTTAAATATTGTAACCAATGGACACAATGGCGGCATAGTTAGTGACTTCATCACCTTGTTGTTTATACCGTCGAGGCCGGGTGCGGATCGGTTTTTAAGATTTTTGACTAACTCAGTGCCCGCCTCGAAAGTCACTGGAGGCAGTGGTTCGCTCACTGATGGTATGGCAGCCCTGCGTTCGAGTTCCGCGGCCACCTGCTGCAGGTGATCAGGATCCGCAGGCGCGAGATAAATCTGTGGGCGAGGCCTATGTTTTGCAATGGACTAGTACTAAGCATGAAATGCTGATGATGATGATGATGATGTCCCGAAAAATGCAAACAGGCAACACATCTTGATAGTTATGACATACTTTTTATTTTTTCATACTTGAAATTTAATTGATAATAATGTAAACACATTTTCTAGCCTAATATAACTTTACTTCGTTTTCCATGCCATCATAATGTATCATTGTTATTCATTATGACACACCTGTCCGCTAGACTTGACATGTAATGTGTTTGTGGAAATATTTTTACCGTATCGAAAAACGTATCCATTACTTAGAGTAGTCATTGAAGATAGAAGAGAACGTACACGCATTTTTTTTAAATGATTTCATAAATATAATCGTTGCAGTTAAATTGTAAAAACATTAACTTTAAGTAACTCCGATAGGTGTCCGGCAGAGTAGAATAGCACCTACTTCTTTCCTACCGAGGTGTCGGAAGAGGCGACTACGGTATATAAGGACAGCCTTTATTCGTGGGAACGCAATGGGGAGTTAGAATTGTTTGACTCGTACAAAAATGGCGGCGACGTGGACGTGGTCCGCCCGTCATACTCGGTGTGTGTAGTCCCTACCTACTCCCCTTAATGAGACAGAAGCGTGACTGTATGTATGTCATCATCATCATCATCATTTCAGCCTATCACTCGTCCACTGCTAAACATAGGCCTCCCCCAAGGATTGCCACCAAAGTACACCACTGAAGTCGAGAACACGACCCGTGTTTCACCTCAAAACAAGGCATAATCAAGTGATATTGACTCTACGACAGTCAGTCGCCGAGTGAGCGGCCCGTTTTTTTTTGTTTTTTTTAGAACTGATGTCACTGTTAGTCCGAAGGCTTTTACAGTTTCGCCGGATTAAAATGTGACAGAGCGCTGAGAGAGACCGACGCTTCTATTCATGACACTATTGCTAGGGGAGAACCGGACTGAGATGTGGCGGTATCGCGAATAACTTTGTCTGATACGCCCTCGCCAACGGTGATTGTGCATGATGGTAATGGTGTGGTGTGTGTCGTAGCTGAGTAGAGCGCTTGGGCCCTAGTGGTCGCGTAGTCAGGGTTCTCGAGGACGTGACTCGGTCTCGTTTTTCCGCGAGTCGAGTTTTGGTGTAACGCGAGAGGGTTGTATGTGACGGCACTTACAACCAATGGGCTGGAGTGCGTGGCGGCAGAGTCGAAGAATCGCCAACAATCGTCGGGAGGCCAACTTTAAGCTCTAAATCGATGTGAAGATTAGTATTACACACGAATCACGGTGCTCCCGTGGCTTTGCGCATGAATCGATTTTGTAGTACCTGAAGTCGGTGAATTAGAACCGGGGACCCGGGACCGGGTTTGCGTACGTACATAATTGGCCGAATACAAGCTTTGTATACTGTAATTTTATTACGTAGGGACATTCTACTATTTTTATTTAAAATCAGGTGTAGCCGGTCGAGGACGGACGCCGCTCGATTCCCTACTCGGTTAATATCTGGACCGAAGCTGACTCCCGAGTCTAATAGAACTCCTAAGTGTTTTCCCAGGGGATTGGACGATCAAATAACTCTATGGTAGGGAGATGTAGCATTATGCGCCGCGGGAAGTACATGGTTGCACTTTTGGTGGGGTCGACCTCGATCCTCCATTTCCGAAACCAGTTCCCTAAAATGGGGGATCGAGGTCGTGTCTCGATTACGTCCAGACACATACAGGCAGGTATCGTCTACGAAGATAGCGAGTTCGAAGCCGCTGGTGTGCGATATGTCGTAAAAAGGGCGTAAAGCATGGGACCTAGGACTGAGCCTTGAGGTACGCCGAATTGGATGGGATGAAATTCGGATCGTAGCGGTCGAAGCGGTAGCGGAAGGAATGACTGCGTAGGAAATCTCGTATGATGAGTACGAAGCCATCTGGCACACCGAGTCCATATAACTTGTATATGAGCCCGTTATGCCAGACCTTGTCCAACGCTTTCCCTACGTCGAAGCGCGCTCCGGTATGAAGCCCGCCTATGAAGCAGGATTGAATGTCCAAACTGCTCGTGGATGGGGATCCCTCCATGAAGTCTCTTAAGCGGGCGAGAAGTAGGCGTTCGTGTATCTTGCCTAGAACCTTGAGGAGGCTTATAGGTCGATATGCGGTGGGATCAGGCGGGTTGAGCAGCCCGGTCAAAGAGCTGCAATTTATAGTCTCGGTGACGCAACCGGCTCTTATCTAGGATAATGCGAAAACCACATCGCGATAACGGCCGACAACGATTCGTCACATAATCCACCACCCGCGACACGTAGGCAGCCGTTTGCGATCGTATCAATAGCAAATTACTACTTTGAGAAGAAAAAAAAGGAGAAATTAAACTTTAAGTACTAGATTTAAAGACATTTAACAGTGGTGAATTCGATACGTTTATTTGCTCATTCAGCAGTGTAATGTTATTATTTTTATTTTTTATTATTTCTAGTTGTTCCAGCACACATAGACGTAATCCCTTGTCACAGATATTTAAAAGCTTAAATGTATGATCGCGGGTTAGATTATGTAAGGTGTTTCGCGAAATGCGATCTATCGGGATTGCAATTTCTGTACGCGGCCAAATGCTCCTTGTAACGAGTGTCGAAATTGCGGCCAGTCTCACCATCGTAAACAGCGCTACATTCACTACAAACAAGCTTATAAAAGCCTGATTTTTGGCGATCGTCAATTTTGTTTTTTACATTACAAACCCCTCTTAGGGAATTATTTTGTCTCTGTCGACTTTTACGACACCCTCGGGAGGAGATGGGGTGGTAGATTCTCTTAAGCCGCAACCACACGGTACGTATGTATGTAACTTTAAGTGCACCGGGCCGATGCCGAAAGTAACATGGAATTATTCAAAATCATGCGAGGTTCAACTACTCGCATGGCTTATTATATTTAACCCCCTTTCATTATAATCATCACCATATAACAGAAAAACGTCATATGTTAGCGTCTCTCGTAATATTGTTGAGAGAATTATTTTTTTAAAGTACCAGATACAAGACACTCGAAATACTTTCTTCCCCACCGATTATCAGTTTTTCGAGCTAAGTGACCGGCTTATTGCCAGTTTATCTTGCTGATCCTTATGGCTATGTCAACTACCTATTGATACTAATTAAATTTATAATTATTTGAGCTCACGAGTCATGTCACACAAATCACAAAAAAAATTGAGTCTATATTAAATAACAAAAACTGCTTTAGTTGGTAATTTTTTAATTAATTATTCGTTGACATATGATGGTATCACAAGTACTATGCCTACGTATTCTAGAAAATACCTACATGTTTATTAGTATTTTGATTTCTTTCGTATTATAAAGAGAAAATAATATATATACAAAAAAGCCTACTTATTACGGTAACAAATTTCTGTTCAAGATCAAGTAACAAGATTGTGATTAGATTTATTCAGATAATCTAATTTTAAAACGACTTCCCGTTTTGTGCCCTTAGACAAAGCTTACAATTAAGTAAATTGTGATACTATAAATACAGGATAAGAAATATCCATTTATTTTAATGTGAAATAATTACAAGCATATGCACTGATACAGTATTTTTTCATTTAAGATCGATGAAGAAGATTTATTTATATGGTGAATATTGTCATAGTTTTTAAGCTGTTGAAATAATATGAACCCATCAACTAGTAAATGGTAAAATAATATATACTTATTTATTTATTTTAAATCTTTATTGCTTCCTTTACAATAAAAGGATAAAAAGGGCGTACTTAATGCCATTAGGCGTTTTCTCCACGTCAACCCACGGAGTGGTGAGATTTTTATGAGGTGTAGCAATAAGGATAAGCGGAAGGAATTAAAATCTATGTAACACATAGATAAGTATAATGTAAATATACTAATTACATATATAATATAAACATAACAAACATATTAAAACACATAAACATACATATTCTAGGGTGCAACCCTGTGCGTAATATGTCAAATTCACACTCGTAACGGTGATCAACTTCCAAAAATTTATCTTCTCATGATCCTTTATTAAATAATCACGAACCAACTTCATAAAGGAGTATTAATTGGGAGCTTTCCTGATGTCATTGGGCAAGGAGCTCCTAAGAAGTGCAGCCTGCACAGTAAAGGAGTTCCTAAAGAACCCGGTGAAATGTGTAAGATCGCAAATGTTATTGTTAGAGGATGAACGAAGAACCTTATCATGTGATAAAGAGAGTTACTGAATTTGTCCATTACACATGAAGGCGAAAATGGATCCTTTAAAATAGAGAATTGTGCTTTTGGCTAATGGTAAGCCAATTAAGCTGAGACCTGAACTGTATATACACTTATAATTTTTTACTATATATTATACCATTAAGTATAAAGTAAAATATAAACATTGAATACAACTCAACTTCTTTAGCAACTATACACAAAAACTTCTAAAAATGTAGGAGATACGTTACATAAAGCCATAACAACATGAATTTTGCCTTCATGTTGAATTGGAAGCGTTTGTTTTTGGAATTAATTAGATATATTTCATTTAAGTAGTTTTGTACAAGTTTACCCGGTGATGTTTTTTATTACAATAAAGACAGTTAAAAAATATTTTAACATATACATTTAAAAACAATTACATATTCATTTAATTTCATCAAACTTAATATTTAACTATAAAAACATTTTAAAATAATCTGAATTAATATTATAAAGAGAAAAGATTTGATTTTTTGTATGTTTGTTTGATTGTAATTAATAAACTTAAAAACGACTGAACCGATTTTAAAAATTCTTTCACCTATATACAGACATATTATCAGCAATTAACATGATTTGTATTTAATAAAAAAAAAACTGAGATCCCTATGAAAATTGCTATGATGTAACTCAATTTATCAAAAATTTACAAATAAAAGTCACAATTTAGCGTGCGCTGCTAAAACTATTGATGATAAATAAAATATTGTACTACATTTTCATAGTATATATGTCTAACTATTATAGTTAAGTCACAATAACCGCTTTTTGTCCAAATTAGTCAATCAAAACACGGGTAGAATCGAAAGATTCATAAAGACATTCGTATCATGATATTAATCCTTATCCTACTAAATAGTCTCACAGCCAAGGTTGGTTATGTACATGTAAATTCCTCTTTAAATTATTCGAATACGACCTATCGTTTAGAAGTTACGACGGGTATAAAAATACTAAAATCTATGAAAAATGTATTGGTCTGAGCGAACAGTCCTACGCTCGCTCGCGCGAATAGACTAAGATCTATTAAGAATTAGAATTCATAGAGAGTATTCGTGCCGGGAAGAATCCACCACGCCACCACTCCGTGTCTGTTAAGATGTATGTAAACCAATAATACGTTTTTTTTAGCTAACATTATGAGTTAAAAGCGAGCTTAGAGGAGAGAACCAAAAATTACTTCCTTCCACTAAAAATTGTGGGAAATGCTTTCAGATAGGCGACTTTTTATACAAAAGATTGTATTAATATAATATTGTAATCAATACTCTGTTGCTCCTCAAAAGGCATCTCTATTAGATTCCCTGCAAAAAATAACTTACATTATAAATATAAATGTAGTTAGTTCCTTATGCAGCTGAATTACCACGACAGTAAGTGTCACTGTCATGGTAATTCATCATTATTTACTATTAGCATACATTAATCATTAGCCATCGACACGTAATAATTATATTTTGTATCCTTAAATTCCCACATACTCATATATTTTGCACCTGGATGTGTATGGTATTCCCGCGCACACACTCGTACTTGTTAATACAACTTGCCCATTATTTTTCTTAAATTTTTCTAAATTTTCTACTACTTTTTTCATTGCTGAGGAGTGTGTAACTGAAAATTAGATAATCTAAACCAGGCTAGATTTAGTTTAGGTTCCTCTGAGATATAATGTATTATTGTAATTTTTTTATAGAAGAGCATGTGGCTCAACTTGTGGTAAGTGCTGATCACTTACCACAAGTTGAGCCACATGCTGCTACGACAGCGGGAAATTTAAAACCAAGATATGGGCAGCAGCATCTTCCTGGAACACCTTCGTGGAGCAATAAATGAACTGCAGTTGCCAACCCGCCCTACCAACCGTGGCAACTATGGCAAAATCGCCCCAAAATGAGAGCTACTAACCTTTGTGGTAATCTGTGGGGGAAGCCTATGTTCAGCAGTGGACCAAGGCTAAAATAAAAATAAAGAACATTTTTGAAAGAAGCCTAAAAAGCCTCTGTAGGTTTAACTATAAATTGCTGTTTATAGTTATTCCTACAGTTAGAATATAGATTCTAAATATTAAGACAAAATTCAGCATGGTAGCTCAGGGGCCTGGTGCTCGCTTTTAATTTCATAGTAAGCGAGTAACCTGGGTTCGATCCCCGATGTCAGCACCTCTAAAATTGTTCTACAATTTTAAGTGCTGATTTACCACGTGCTTAGCGGTGAAGGAAAACACCGTGAGGAAACCTGCATGTCCGAGGAATAGAAATATTTCGAAGATATGTGAAGTCCGCCAACCCGCATTGGAGCAGCGTGGCGGATTCTTCCTAGCTCCTAAACTCTCTCAGAAATGAGAGGAGGCCTGTGCTCAGTAGTGGGACACTTATAGGCTGAAACTTTACTTTTTTTTTATTCAACTGTTTGAATTTCAATTGCTATTACAGTCACTGTTGTACGTAGAGACGTAAGAAATAATAATAAAATAAACAAACGGTCACTTTCGTAGTGGAAATTACAGTCTGAATTACTGTAAAATTAGCCACGACGAGCAAACGAGGAATTATGATTGGCAGTGAATACGGACCGTCTGAAACCTTTATGTTACAGCAGTACGGATTGACGTTAACATACGAGTATATAGTATATATATATAGTAGTACCCAAATCGGCAAAATCAAAAAACTAGAAAAATGGATACGCCACGAATTGATTGATATGCAGAAAGAAGCAGGGCTCGAAGTTTGCATTTCGTTCAAGAAATTACACATAAATTACCCCAACTATCACATGTGATGATAAGAGGAATTTTCAAGTTAATTAGATACTAACAACGCAATGGCTGAAACCAAGTCAGACGCCACCGCTTACTTATCGGCAGGAAGACAAAAATGAATGTTCGTTAAACCCGTGCTGACGTAATTCACTAATAACTTCCTGAAATCTGGTACATCGATACCTACAGTGAACAATTACCATCAGTAATGGTAAAATAGGTTAAAAAGCCGCCCCGTCTCATCAACCGATCTTCACCATTATTGCTTCTTGATAACGCACGACCTCATACTGCCCAACAAACCACTATTCACACTACAAGAATTGCAGCTAGATTTGTTGAGTGTCGAAAAAACATAACTAAAATGTATCTCACATTTTAAAAGAAGAGCCGAGATCAACGCCAATGTCAATGACCCTAAGCGTTTCTAATTTTTTTAAATACCTAGGTTTAAAGCTATACAGATTCTTCGTGTCTTCTTATAAAATTTCTTTAAAATATAATTTCTAAGGGCTAGTTTATCTAACTATTCCTAACTTTTTGTGTGATTAATAAAAGAAATTCTCTTGTAAATACAGTTCCAAAAGTATTTTTCAATGTTCGCATAAACAGGCGACATCAAAAATAAATGAAGATTGATCTTGATGTTTTTGCGATGGTATCACGCCCCATTTACGATATGTAAAAGTTGACAAATTTCGCAAAGGTACAAGTAGATTCTCTAAGGTACGAATATGTTGCGGTGTTCAGATATAGAAACTCATACATACATAAATACAGTTACGCCTTTTCCCCATAAAATGGTAAGGCAGAGACCACACCCGTAGCCCACTTTTCGCCCGTATATAAATATTAATAATTGTCGTATATATGCGATAATAATTATTATTTATACAATCTTTTTCATCATAATTTATGCTACACCGCCTTTTATGTGTTTTTCTGCGTCAAATACCTCGGAGTCACTTTAGACGCAGCGATGTCGTTCGCTGCACACATAAAAAACGTTCGCAATAGAGCGGCTTTTATCTCAAGCTGACTATATCCGTTAGCTTGCTCTTCAAGCAAAATGTGCTTAAGACACAAACTTCGCCTCTATAAGACTTGCTTATGACCCGTAATGGCTTATGCTTGCGTCGCTTTCGCTCACGCGACGGGCAATCAATTAAAGAAGTTACAGAGCGTTCTAAATCGATTCTTGCGAACTGCCACCGGAGCCGGTTGGTATCAACGCAACGTAGACCTTCACAGCGACTGTGGAATGCCCTTAATCTCTGAACACTTCAGAGCATTATCACGGCGGTTTTTCGCAGCCTCCCTCGGACGGTCATTAGACGACTTAAAATCACTTGAGATATTCTAAATCGCGCAAGCACGCAGCGAACGCGATACATTCCGAATTTCGAAGTTTTTGTAGGAGTTATTTAAGTATTTATGTTTGGGTCAAACCAAACCTGGCACGCTGGGCCCCTGGCTCGTGAACACAGTATCCATCACCGAAATTATATGTGTTTTTCTTCGCTTAGCCTAATTGTTGACTGGGAGAGAATGTCTTAAGGCATAAGTCCGCCATATATGTACCATTCAGTACATAAAAGGTTAAATAAATTTAGACTAAGTTTTAAGTATACGGTGAATTAGTTTTCATTAATATCGTATTACCGAAATAATATTAACTGAGACATGATTATTTGGTTCAAGTATCAACATTGGTATTGTTTACAAAAACGACACTCGAAGAACACAATATTATTACATCCATTTTTTGTAAATCTTTACAATAGCTACTGTGAAGTATGTGCAGCAAAAAATTAATTATCATAAAATTAACATATCCTTTATGAAAAGACTAACGATTTATTTATTGTAAGTTGTCTGCGTCCTTGCAAAAATGATTGAAAGACATGTGTTCCACTAGACTTATTAAGATTTTCATAAAAAAAAATTTAATAAAAACTGGCGTTACATCGTACTCTGTGGCGATGAGCGCGGCATATATATATTTTCGGTGATGTAATTTATGTTAGCCTTCTCGGCTTTTACAGCTTCATCGGATACTGCGCTCACGGGCCAGGGGCCCGCGTGCCAGGTTTGGTTTGACCCAAACATAAATAAATAAATAAAAACTCCTACAAAAACCTCGAAATTCCGACTGTGTCGCGTTCGCTGCGTGCTTTCGCAATTTCGAAAATTTTAAATATTTTAAGTCGTTTAATGTTCGTCCGAGGGAGGCTGCGGGCGTCCATTCGGACTGTCGACTTGTGTGTCGGTAACTCTGGGCAGTGAGAACCGCCCTGGAACACGGGTGAATCGTGTGTACATGGTGTGATTATTGACTATTGCACGCCGCTCTCTACGGCGGTCGCGCGTCGTCGTGCGTGTTATATTAAAGCTACTGACTGTCTGTACAGTGTGGCCTGGATCCTGACTGACGGTATCGTGGTCAGGAAGAGCTGAGACGTCCGTGTCGTCTAGCACGTTTCGCGGGCGACGTTTGCGTTCGGTCGCGTTTCTTTTTGGTCGGTAATTCGCTGCTTTAACCACCAGCGGGTTTGAATGAACCGCGGCTTTTTCGAATAACCGCCGTGATAATTCTCTGAAGTGTCAGAGATTAAGGGCATTTCACAGTCGCTGTAAGGATCTACGTTGCGTTGATACCAACCAGCTCCGGTGGCAGTTCGCAAGAATCGATTTTGAACGCTCTGTAACTTCTTTAATTGATTGCCCGTCGCGTGAGCGAAAGCGACGCAAGCATAGTCCATTACGGGTCTTATGCAAGTCTTATAGAGGCGAAGTTTGTTTGAGTTGGCTTGAGATAAAAGCCGCTCTATTGCGTATGTTTTTAATGTGTGCAGCGAACGAGATCGCTGCGTCTAAAGTGACCCCGAGGTATTTGACGCTCTTTTCTCAGGGAATAGGGCGTCCGAACCGAGTGATCGTGCCTAGCTGATTGTTGCCGATTGGGTGACATCGTCTAGCGGGCTTTGGTGTGCCCCTCGAGAAGTATATCGCTACACTTTTCTCGGGGTTTACCTCTATTCTCCATTTCCGGAACCATTCGCCTAGACGATCGGCTGCGGCTTGAAGTTGAATCGTTATGCAGCCCTTGTGCTTGTCGGAATAGTACAGGGCCGTGTCAATTGCGAAAAGCGCAAGATTGACTTTCGGGTCTTTAGGAATATCGCTAGTGTATAGCAAGAAAAGGAGTGGGGAGATGCAGGAGCCCATGAGGGACACCCGCTCGGAGAGGGCGGCTTGAGGAGCGCGTTCCCTCTACCCGGAAGCGAAATAGGCGGTTAGACAAGAAGGCTCGTATGATGTTCACGAGTCTGTCTGGCACTTTAGTGTGATACAACTTTTAATATAAGCCGTCGTGCCAGACTTTGTCAAATGCCTTTGCGACATCGAAAAATAAGGCCCCTGTGCCTACAGGCTTAGGGCGGTCGTTTAAATTCTCTAAAATGTGCTCCGTTAAGCGGTGCACTTGATGAGTACACTGAGTGTTCGGGGCGAAAACCGAACTGCTCGTCTGGAAGAATATTATTTGTAAGGTCTTTTAATCGACTGAGTATAATTCGCTCATAAATCTTAGCCACCGAGTTGAGGGGGCTTATTGGGCGATAATTAGACGGAATGTTCCTAGGCTTATTAGGCTTCGGAATGCCTATAACGTCGGCTTCCTTCCAGTCGTCCGGGATGGAGCAGCTGGAGAGGAGCGCGTTAAAAATACTGACTTACAGACACAATAACGGCGTAGTAAGACATTTCATCACCCTGTTGTTTATGCCATCGAGGCCGGGCGAGGCTCGGTTTTTAAGATTTTTGACTATCTTAGTGACTTCGTCGAGAGTCACTGGAGGCAGTGGTTCGCCCACTGGTGGTATTGCAGCCCTGCGTTCGAGTTCCGCGGCCACCTGCTGCAGGTGGTCGGGAGAGCGCGGCATAAAGCCGCACACGTAGCTGTAACTTTGTTGCTAACGTATCAGGTGTTGCATGTGTATAGTGAAACTCTGTATATAATATCAAGAACAATATTATTATATATATTGGCGTCAATACATCAATAAATGACTTCTTAAAAATAATAAAAAAGTTTTAACTATTACAAAAAAAGACCACAGAATTTCTTAAAAGAAGCCCAAAAATGTCAGTAGCATATCACGTTCCAAGAAAATCATAATTAGTTTTTTTTTTTAAAAACTAAGCCCCACAGTAGGATTACTCCTGTGTCGTGGGTGCGTTTTACAGACATAAATTTCACATAAATAAAACACCCAGACCCGGAACAACTATATGTAGGCCATACAAATATTTGTCCCGTGCGGGAATCAAACCCGCGACGCGCAGCGCAGAAGCCAAGGGCTTAGCCACTGCGCAAACCGCACCGACTAAATAATTAACGAATAATATGAGAGGAGGCCTGTGCTCAGTAGTGGGACATTTATAGGCTGAAACTTTACTTTTTTATGGCAAAATTAATAATTAAGATTGGTAATTAACATTGGTTTAACGTTAACAATTTGCTTTTAAACGGCAATAAAAAAATGTATTAAATTCACAACACCAAATGTTAAACGATTAGACGTGAATGTGCCTGTAAATGGGGAAGAGTTGAGCCTTGTGTATACCACTCTCTTTCTTGGAATAACTCTCGACGCAAAACTTCAATGTAGCCCTGTATCTAAAATGGCAAGTAGACTTAGCTCTGCAGCTTATGCTGTGTGTGATGTTTATAATGTAAATACCAGGAATAAGCATAAATTAATAATGCCAGTTACTCGACACAGAGTTAGTAACTCTTTTTTGGGGCAATGTATACGTTTTTACAACAACCTAAAAAATGGAAAAAGTCTTCCAATCGAAAAGTTCAAGTTTTATATTGAACAAAGACTTCATAAAAAGGGTGATAACCCATTCGAAAGAGGTGATCGCCGCCAAGCTATTTCTACATCTTTATATCACTGCTGTTATTCTACATTATTTTTAAAATGAGTGAAAAATATCCCGCTGGGTTTCTTACTGGTTCTTCCGAGGACAGAAGCATTTTTTGCGAACCTGTGTAGTTAAAAAAAAAGAAAAAAATGACTTTCAATAAGTATTATGTAAATAATCTATATTGAATAAAAATGTATTCTATTCTATTCTAAGAAGCTTCATTTTTATGTACACATACAACGTCGTGTATTGGAGGGGTAGAATTTACCTTCCTATTTTTAAGTTACACAAGCCGAAGCGCATTGGAGCAGCGTGGCGGACTATTCCCAGCTCCAAAACCCTCTCAGAAATGAGAGGAGGCCTGTGCTCAGGAATGGAAATTTTTTAGGCTGTTACTTTACTTTTTTTTACAGCGAGGCATTTGATATTGTAGTGACATCTGTGGCGCCACATGAGAAGCTCAAGGTATTTAATATTCATATGTCCAACATCAATCAAAGTGAGGACCTTCGACACAACAAGTGCTTCCTAGTCTTACAGCCACTGAGAATCATCTTCGACAACCCCCTCTCCCTTGTCTGACTATTGCGGCTTCACCACTGTATCCATAAGTTTCGACACGCTGCAGACCTGGACACCGCCTCACTGCATCGCCAGACTGCACAACATTGCCTGACGTCTCAAGATGTCCACGCTCACTATGACTTCCAGTCTCAGCGGGGAAATCATGAACCTTAATCTATGTCGCCACGTAAGAAGCTCAACAAATAGGTCATACCTCCCACATCGCGCTATTGAAGCTTCTTAGATGCTATAGTTCGCATATACAACGTCGGAGGAGACGTTCTCCCAAGATCAGATCATCCGATCTGCCGGGTAGCCATCCTTTTGTCTTAGCTTTTATTGCATTAAAATATATCCTACGTAGATAATAAGTTCTGATGGTCTTTTAGCCACAATCAATACTAAAAGTTTTCTAATTTAAATTAGTGCCCACCCGACACTATTCCGAAGACATCCCGGACGGCGGTATGACCTAGAATGGTATGGTATTCAAACAGTTTAAAAGAAAAAAATATAACACCCCTTTGCGAAATTAGAGTGTAATGCCATAAAGAGCGCCGATTTGCCGATGACATTCATAATTGCCGGAAAACTTTACCACTATGTTCAATGACCTCTATAGTATTTCCTCACGAGTAGGTTCTAAGATAAACATGGACAAGACAAAAATTCTGACGTCCATATAACACAAATATCGGTATGGTTGAGAACAATACGCTCGAAGTTGTCAACCAAAAAGTATACCTCGGATAGTATTTTTATATATTCATATATATTCTAACAAGATGAGAAAATTATAATTTTATTTCAGGTCATTGATCCATAGTAGAGTTGGTAAAAACTTAAAGACTATAGTAGTAAAAAAAACTTATAAAAATAGAAAGATTAATGTGACGGCTCAGTTTTGTTCTAGACATAGATCGACATTGAAAACTCAAAAAAGTGAATTAGTTACAAGTTATAACAGAAAATTTCTGTATCATTTCTCAATGCTATTATAGACAACGATCAATGTTCTTAAAGCTTTTGTCACTAAGATTTCGAATTTACATCAACGTGCGAGCTAAAACTTCCCCTAACCGTCGAACTTTTTACGTTGATATTTTAATTAGTTGTTTGTGATTATATTACATATATTATCATTAAACGGATGAAGACCCATTCTTATCAATAAATCTTTATTATCGTTAGGAAAATATTTAACTTCACTATCTGATGTTTTAATCCGCATAAGTACGTTTTAATGCTCAACACACGACGTTATTATGAACAGGATTTCCTTAATAATTTATTCATTCAAAATTACTGAAGCATTAAGTAAGTGAGTCGAAACTGCGCTTTCATCACTTAAATTTACTAACTACGAGGGTGGATTGAAAAGTACTCGGCCTAACCAAGAAAATAAACACATACTAAATCAGTTATATTTTTATTTTTCTACATAATCACCATCAAGTTCAATACACTTTTGCCACCTCCCCTTCCAAGCATTTAGACCGTTAAAAAAAAATGATTCTTCCTTAGAGTCAAAATATGCGTCTACAGCTGCTTTGACCTCGTCGTTTGTCGAAAATCTTTGACCTCCCAAGTGCTTTTTTAGGTTAGGGAACAGAAAGAAGTCTGATGGTGCCAGATCAGGTGAATACGGCGAATGCGGTAACAGTTCAAAGCCACAGTTGTGAATTCCAGCCATTGACTGTACTGACGTGTGAACACGGGCGTTATCTTGATGAAACAGGACTTTTCTTCTGAGCATTCCTCGACGTTTTTCTTTTATTTCCTCTCGTAAACGACGTAGTAAGGTGCAGTAGTAATCAGAATTTATAGTCTGACCCCTTTCAAGATAATCAATCATAATCACACCTTTCGAGTCCCAGAATACTGAAGCCATCACCTTATTTGCCGACAAAATCGACTTAGCCTTTTTAGGGGGTGGTGAACCAGGTCTTCTTCCACTGTTTTGATTGTTGTTTTGATTCCGGTGTACAGTAATGAACCCATGTTTCGTCCATAGTAACAAAACGATTCAAAAAATCATCTGCATCGGCTTCAAATAACTCCCAAACAGTCGCGTGAAATAAAAGAAATTTTTTGTTCAACTGAAAGCAGTCGCGAAACCCACCTCGCAGACACCTTGTGGAAACCCAACTCGTTGACAATGATGTTTTGAGTTCGTTCATAAGAGATGCCTATAATCTCGGCTATCTCTCTAATTTTTAATCTGCGGACTCCCATTATTAAATCAAGTACTTTTTTAATATTTTCGTCAGTAGTTGACGTCGAAGGCCTTCCAGAGCGGGGTTCATCTTTCACACTCTCTCTACCACGCTTAAATTCTGCTATCCATTTTTTGACGGATGAATATGACAGAGCACAATCGCCTAATGTACTGACCATGTCATCATGGATGGCTTTTGATGATAGCCCCTTCTTATGGAGGTACTTAATGACGGCACGCTGCTCGATTTGCTCCATTCGCGGAAATTATGACCGATTACTTTGTTAATAAATTTATAAAATCACAACTAATTATCGCACACGTTTCGAACTTCACACAATGAACTAGTCTGAACTGAACTAAATAATGTGGGTAGATTTGATTTTTAGAATTGAATGGATCTGTGTTAGGCCGAGTACTTTTCAATCCACCTAGTATTATAAAGATTGTTTATTTTATAAAGACTCCAAAAAATAGTTTTTTTATATGAAACTTTTATTTTATTAAAAGTTACTATGGCTTCTCTAATGTTCGTGACGACAGAGTTTTCGCGTAATTATTTTTTCACTATCACAACTTCCAACAGAACATTTTCCAAGTTATGTTCTTTCTGCGGTAAGATTCGTCACGATGTCACACGATGTCTTTTAATTTTAAAATCACGCCACTGTTCTTGTCTTGTTATATATATTCCAGTCCAAAGGAAATGCTCATGACATAAAACATGTGACATGCTGCGAACTCTACAGAGACGGGAGTAATCTTATAAAAACTACACAAGGAATTGTAATAAATAAGAAAATGTATAAAGTTTACCCACAATCTATTGCAAGACTATCATGTTTTCTAAACACTTTATGAGAGCTGAGGCCGGGTACGCGAGTGACCTGGGTTTGATCTTCGGTGCTGGCAAAACTAAAATTGTTAGTAATTTGAAGTACTAATTTACATGCTGGGCGATGAGGGAAAACATCATGATGATGCAAGTTACAAGTCTAAGAAATTAAAAAATAATTTGATAACACCAACCCACACTTGAGCAGCTCTTCAACTCCAACTCCACATCGCGTGCTAAGGAGTACGAGGCCATTACTTTTTTAGGGTACCGTACGAACAGACAGACAGACAAAAATTTTAAAAAAAATTTTTGTCTTGTAAGTACCTTAAATACTTTACTACCTTAAAAAAGACACTTCTATTTTATTTATTTCTATAGACACTGAGGTCCACCGCCCCTTGTAAAAAATTTCAAAACTAGTTCAGAAGTCCATTTGCAATCAAAAAATACGGCCATTTTTGTCGCAATTTTTTGATTCTCGCAAACTCACTTATTACAACCTACTGTACGGTACTTCCCGTTGACCTAGAATCATGAAATTTCGCCAGATGCAAAGTTTCACAGTACAAGTAAAGGAAAATTGTTGATTCGTAATTTTTGACGATCGCGTGACCTAGCGTTTAGCTTACCTGACTTTTACGCTACAGGTCCTGATTTCGAATCCCAGCCGGAGCCAACATTTGTGCAAAAACACAAATTGTTGGTTTCGAGTCTGGTTGTGTTTTGCGTGTGAAATATACGTCTACTGTACATCCTACTGTGTAAATATACATCCTACTGAGGGGATCGTGTTTTTTTAAAGTAAAAAAATAAATTATTTCACAGACTATTTTTTGCTACGAGTATTACATACTTATGTTGCTTCTGTCATCATCATCAAAATCATTATAGAAAAATATTATATACATAAACATACAATTTAAGTTGAGGTAAAAAAATAAACAATATTATATTAAATAGATCCCCTCATATGCCCAGTGATTACTCTCAGTGCCCTTCAGATCAAAACACAGTAATGTTTGCACACTAGTGCTTCACGGCAGAATAACTGGCCCTGTCTGCCTACACGGATTCCTGCATAGGAATCCTACCACCAGTAGAAAAAAGCGCAGGTCCTACTCGCACTTGTTTTATTTTTTATTTAAGAATAATGTTTTAACATAAAGCTTACTAGCTGATGCCAGCGACTTCGTTTGCGTGATATAGGTTTTAAAATAACCTGTGGGAACTATTTGATTTTCCGGAATAAAAAGTATAATATAAGTATAAAATTAGTATTAATTAATTATTAGTATGCCCGCGACTTTGTCCGCGTGGATACAGGTTTTTTAATTATCCCATAGGAACTATTTGATTTTACGGGATAAAAAGTGTCCTATGTCCGTCCGTCTTCAGGATGCAAGCTATCTCTGTGGCAAATTTTGTCAAGATCGGTTTAGCGGTTGAACTGTGAAAAGGTAACAAACAGACAGAGGAACAGAGAGAGTTACTTTCTCATTTATAATATAGGTATGGATGTTATCTTTATAGGTTAAATTGTAAATCATTTTATAATAGACAGATTCAAATATTAATATTCTTGCTTGTTTACAAAGTACACAATGTGATTTATGTACTTGGGAGGTGGCTATGTAATTTTGGGTGGGTTTTAACGATTGTCAATGTTTGAGTATTATTTAGAAATTAATAAGTAATAGAAACATCGAGAGATATTACGAATATTCACATTTATTGTTCCCTACACTAGACTATTCAGTTAATATTATCACAATGTGACAATATACATTACCAATTTTATCACACTATTATTTGTAGCTCGAAAATACTACCACAGAATGCCAAGATATTTTTTTTCTAACATTATGTTGAAATGCAATAGTAATTGTAATCCTTAATGCTTACTTATTCAAATAAGTATATAAAATATGTTTCAAAATGGCATTGACATATTTTATTTCATGTTAAAAATTTAATTTATTTTGAACTTGCATAATCATGTCAGTCAAAGAATAATCATCACTAAATCAAATAAATAGAAAAATTCAATGTAAATACGGCCAAGTTCGTGGCGGACCACGCACAGTGAAGGGTTGCGTTGTAGGGAATAGCGTGTAACCGAAAAAATCCCCTATCTCAAAAACTATACTTCATATACTATTTAAACCAATTTTCGTTGAAAGTGTTTTCTAGGTTCTACCACCTTAATTTTTTTCAGAATTTTCCACATCACAGTTGAAAAGATCAAGGGGTACACTTTTAACACACTTTTAACGACTTTATAAGCGCATACCTAACCAACTGATGGCTTCAATTAAATAGTTACTTTGATACTGATACTATGTGACTAATATCTCCTGCGCAGCTGATGGCCATCGAAAGTATTCGGAAGTTGTCGTGGTCGAAATCAGCTAGGAGAACATCATCATCAAACAATTTTTTTAGTAATTTCACTACACCATCGTATAGTGGTTAAAAAACACCTTCCTTCACAATTTCATCTATATAATCTACAAGTAAAATGGCTGTGATATACGGACAGACGGACAGGACGAAATTATTAGGTTTTCGTTTTGACTATGAAACATTAATGATATTAAGCCTCGTCGAAATATAGTGATAACGAAAAAAGGAAACAAAGCTAATCTCACCTCGATCACATAATTTAATCGATTATACTACCATGATTAATATTTATAGAGTAGCAGCATTGCGTTGATCTAGTAAGAATTTAACTGCGACTTTTACTTAAAGTCATACAGTAATATAACTCTCAATACAACAGTTACTTAAGTCACAACGTAAAAGTCGCATTTAAACAAAACCAATTTTACGGATTTTTTCGCGTTTAATAAATAAATAAATAAATAGATACATAATTAAATTAATTAATTAACTATTTATAACATGACCTTTCGAGCAGTCCTCCCGTGATCATGGGTGCTGTAAAGCGCTCGAAACGTCAGGATAACCATATTTTTTAACTATGTATTTATAAAAATAGTTAAAAATTAAAGCTCGATTAAATCCGTAAAATTAGTTTTATATAAATGCGACTTTTACGTTGTATTTTAATGGCACTATCTCTTTCCTACCGAGGTGTCGCAAGAGGTGACTAAGGTATCGTACGACAGCCTTTATTCCCGCAGAATAATACCATAATATGCAATGCTGTCAGTGTACTGCTCGTGGGAACGCAATGGGGAGTAAGAATTTTTTGACTCATACCAAATGGCGACCACTTGTTTCGCCACCCGTCACGGCTCGTTTCCCGCGGGGACGAAAAGTGGGCTACAGGTGTGGTCTCTGTCTACCCCTTATGTGGGAAAAAGGCATGACTGTATGTATGTATTTTAAAAAGTAAATTTTTTTGTTAACACATCATGTCTAAAGCTCTAAATTTATTCAAAAGACAGTAAGAAAATCATAAAGAGTATCTTCCAGTAACATTTAGTCTTTGTTTTATAAAAATCGGTTTATTTTATAAAAAGTTATGAGGATTAAGTTTGTGGATGCTGAATGCCACGTGACATATCGTATCTTAAAACTGTATTTTGTTAGTCGAATGGTCTGGATGAATGTTGTAATCAATTTTGACAGGACTTTCATTGGCAGGTTCTAATCTAAGCTATTTATTGTTTCGGAAATATTCAGTTTTTTTTTTATAGAAGAGGGGGCTAACGAGCAAATGGGTCACCTGATGATAAGTGATCCCCACTGCCCATGAACATTTTGGTCACCATTATTTTCTTTCATGGCAGTTTTAATATTTTTCTCATCCGGACTTAAAATTATAAATGCGAAAGTAATTCTCTCTGTCGCTCTGTTTGTTTCTTTCCTTTTCACAGTTCAACCGATAAATCGATCTTGACGAAATTTGGCACAGTGATAGCTCGCATCCTGAAAACGGGTACAAGATACTTTTTTATCTCATAAAATTAATATAAGAAAATAGTTTCAACTTTTATATTTGAAGAGCCTATATTCACGCGGACGAAGTCGCGGGCATCAGCTAATAATGTAATATGTTCATTAGCATTACAAATCAATGTTTATTTGTATGTATACTTTTGGCAATGAATTAAGACTAATCAATGACTGTGCTTCGAATCTGTAGATTATTAGTTTGTTTTTGTTTTATCGTTAAATCCCTAGATCTTCATCTTATAGTTTTGGCCATGTCAAGTCAGCCATGGGAGTGACAACAGATAACTTTGATCAAAAATTTGACGAAATTCCGGTATTGTGAGAAACTTCCGTACCTACAACAAAACAATACATATTTTTAACAACCCAACACCAGAATAAATTAATAATTATGCTACAACTTTATATTAATAGTATGAATAAAATTACATAAAATATTTACAAATGGAGTGACACAAGGTTTGGTGAAGAAAAATTAACAGGACGTGGTATGTTATGGGGGAGAACATCGCATAAGGAAAAATCCGTAGATTTTACGATAAAACAAAAACTCACTCAAAAGCTCATGGTAACCGTTCTATCTGTATTAATTTCATAATTTAAAATTCACTAAATATATTTAGTTGTTTACCAATAATAAACTTTAGACGCACAAAATAATAAAATTGTCAGACTTAGTATAGTAAAAAAATTAAAAATTTCTAACAAATGTTCTTAATGAATTTCTTATGTACTATTGACTGTTCCCGGATTATTATATATGTTTTTTTTTCTAATCACTGATACTGTCCAAAATCTGAACAATTTCTAAGTAAATAAATAACTTCAATTCTTTTCGAGTCAAATCATGTAGAACTTAATCAAATTTCTACATGATTTAACTACTTTATCAAATAATGAAATATACAGGATCACTGACACTATACAAATTATTAAATCTATTTTAATTTTTCATTTATAACTAACTTTGCATTAAATTAGTTGAGCAAAAGTTAAGAAATTTGTAAAGAAGTTAGAGAATGAATAGTGAATTATAGTAAGAAAATTTCTTCATTGTAAGGTTTTATAAGTTTTCTTCAATCATATTTTTCATTGTTTACCGACATGCTAAGACTTTACGACTGTCTTTCTAAACATATTTATTCAAAATGTTAATTGTTCTAAGAAACAAATGTGTCTGCTGAATTGTAGCTGAATTTCAACGTTAGCATTTATATCAAAACTCTTAAATAATTTAATATTTAACAGAGGTTGGATTTACTGGTGGTAGGATTCCTATGCAGGAATCCGTCTAGGTAGATACCCCCAGGACCAGTTATTCTACCGTGAAGCAGTAATGTGAAACATTACTGTGTTTCGGTTTAAAGGGCACAGAGAGCTAGCGTAATCACTGGGCATATGAGACTTAAGAACTGATGTCTCAGAGTGACGGGCGCAATGTGGTCTCACACAGAAATTTTCTGGGCGACACAGCATATGTTATGGGCAGACGTTGCACTTACCATCAGTTTTAACACATAAAAAAAAACTGGAATGGCATTACACCCATGTGATCTTTGAGTGACTCTATTTTCAACAGATGGTTTTAGGTGTTAGATCAAAGAGTTTTGGAGCATAATAGTTGCATCGCATTAATTGCCAAGTAAAAAATAGTCTAGTGGATTCTGTGAAAATTGTCATTTATATTGTGTTAGCTAAGTGCTTAGCGCTAACCATAAATTTCATAGTATGCGAGCATTCTGAGTTCGATGCCAGCATCACTAGACTGAAGCACTTAAATTGAAAATTTCCCACGAGCTCGGTGAATAAACGGACTTCGGTTAGGAAACTTGCATAACTAAGAAGAAAATATTTTGATCTCAAGTGAATCACCATGCACATACATACATGCTACATATTAACGACTTTAATATTTCAAAAATGAAAGGTGATCTGAGCCCTTGTCCTGTTTTTTCCTCATCATATATAAAAATGAATGATCTGTTAAAACGGTATAGATGTTGATATGCTGCAGCGACATCTAGCGGCGACAATAATTGCAACAAAGTGGAAAAACATTCATTAAAAACTCCATGAAAAATCATATACATATGTATTTTTGTATGTTATAGCACATATGTGTCACCTTTCATGGTGATCGGTCAAACAGATATTCCAGCATTCACTTTTATATATATAAATCTAAATTATTAATGAAGAAGACTTTTCCTATTTCATAGTAGAAAAGCATTATATATTAATAAGGTTAAGTCTTGCTCCTGATACGAACTCTAGGAGCTAGCTGCTTCAAAGTACTTATTTTCTATTTTACTCCTATTTTATTTTATTCAATGTTAAATCACAGCTTAGTCTAGATACACATATTGATTTTTTACTACTAACAAAAGTCATAGCTCCCAGGTAAGTAATGTTATTGACTGAACAATAAAAAGGTTCTGCAGTATTTTATCTAGGATCATAACTCAGATTTTATTGGTCGTTTCGAATATGAACGCTTATTTCTAGGAAATTATTGTATTGCATTAATAGTAAGAGACACATAATGATTTGTTTATATTTACGCTAATATTACACGTTAATAAAACTATTTTTTTTCGCGTTTAATTTTAAACTTTACCGCACCCATGGTCACGAGGGGACTGAGGTGACAGATGTCCTCATGTCATAGTTCACCCGGGGTACCTTCAGCTTTTAATTATTATTTTTGGTCCGATCTACGCAAAATAAGCTTACAGTGTCTTGAAGTATTGCAGTGGTTTGCTTGGTTTTTGATTCAATTTTATTAATTATAGGATCCAAAGCCGGTACCCAACCATCTTCTCTATTGAAATTAAGATGTTTTATAATTTAAATAGCCTCGCGAATCATCCTTGATACGAATCGGTGTGCTTTTGCAAGGATTTGTGGTCTATCAAATCTGATGTAATGATTGGGGTGATCCAGAACATGGTCACATACTGCAGACTTCCTAGACCGTCGATGCTTCACGTCAGCTATGTGTTCTTTTACACGTGATTTTATATTTCTTTTTGTTTGCCCTATGTAAGAGAGACCACATTCACAATCTAGCTTGTCTACTCCTGCATCTTGCAGAGGGACATTACACTTGACAGATGGTAAGAACTGAATTATCTTTTTAAACGGCTTGAAAAATGTTCTTATGAAAGCCCGCTTCATAAAAACATATAGCCAATCTTGTCCGTGACTGCTCTGTCACATGGTTGAACAGCAGATACACGCTCGACTGTGGCCGGTTCACTCGGTTCCTGTGACGTAGGCGCGGGGCCCGAAGCTTGTTGTCGTTGCTTGGCGTGCCGAAGCTCGGTGGCAAGGTATTTCTTGTCACAGATCCCTTGTGCTCTCTGAAACAAAGATTTTCCCATTATGACACTTTTTATTTTTTCGTCTCCCTTGGTATAAGGCACAAGTGCCAACAGTCAATCTTTATTTATTTTTTGCTATGAACTTACACATTCCTTCTAGGATTGGTGCTTTGTTATTTAAAAAAGTATATTGCAATGTGGGTTAAAAAATAGAGTATACAGCAAAAAGAAAAATCCTTTTTTATTTTGTTTTTGAATGAAAACGGTATAATAGATTGTTTAAATAAAATACACATAAATGCTTTTTTGTGTATTTTAATGTGCCAAACATTATTAAGAATGAATATACAAGTGTAAAAATAACATAATATATTTTACTTTATTTCACACCTAGTCAATGTACCAATGTAACTTATTCGCCTTTAAATTCCGTGCTTTATTAATTTACGTAATGCCAGTAAAAATCATATTTTTTAATAAAACGATCCCAGTGCCGTTTTATTAAATTATAAATTTTAATTTTTAATGGAACATGTTATGTGTGTCACGCGTTTGGTCGATGTAATGTAGAGGGGTATTACGCAAGAAAGAAATGTAAAGAGATTGTGTTTACGATTCACTATACTTTACCAATATACCTATTATGTGCTATTACTAACGCTTATCACTTGCGGCGACGTGGTTCGCCACCCGTCAGCTCTCGTTTACCGCCGACTGTATGTATGTATCACTTGCGAGTTGCTAAATATAGTAGCACATCAAATGTACTCGTATGAAATGGTGAATATTTTATTTCATTCACGCTAGTCATTGATCGAATTAATCGTTAATAAACAAAATGTTTTTTTTATCATAACAGATGACGCGAAACATTCTCTTTTTATTTCATCCCTTTGAATATGCCAATATTGATAATAATACCGGCGGCAGGTATTATGAAATAATATATTATAAATCAAAAATCTTTAATGATGATAATTACAAAGCGTGACTAGTATTTTTTCTCGGTATACAGACCACAACAGATAATAAAAAACTAGTTTAGTAAACTGATATATAGTTTTTCTGAATATATGAACGTTCGGTGTCCTTCTTTTTTTTATTGAATAAAGTGACGAGACGAGCAAAACGTTCGCCTGATGGTAAGTGCAACATCTGCTCATAACAAATGCTGTGTCGCCCAGAATATTTCTGTGTGGCACCACACTGCGCCCGTCCCTTTGAGACTTAAGTCTAGTATATTGTAGTTCTAAAGTCTCGTATGCCCAGTAATTACACTAGCTCTCAGTGTCCTTCAGACCGAAACACAATAATGTTTGCACAGTTCTGCTTCTCGGCAGAATAACTGGTCTGGGGTGGTACCTACCTAAACGAATTCCTGCATAGGTATCCTAGCACCAGTATGGCATCACCTTTCAGCGACTGAGCAAATTTAAAAACCCTTTCGATTATTAATCCATGTCTGCCTGGCTGATTTTATGGGGTGTACAATCTTTTTGTTAAGAGTCACAAGTTCTTATCTGAGCAGAACACTGGAATAGACACATGTATTCCAGTAACAAAAACTGTCTAATTGTGCTTGTAAAACTTACTCACATTACATGAATAACCCGTCTACGTTATCATCATCATTTTTAAAAAGAATAGACGGAGCATTCTTTTTAAAAAATAATGATCACAATATAAATTTGTATATTTCGAATTACATGAAGAATATTTGCATGCAACTTCTAATATCAATAAGAAGCCATACATCAATTATGGACAACGTTAATACTAATGTCCGTGGCATTAAAAACAAAGCGAAACGCACCAACGATTTTAAATTGTGTAGAAAGCCTTAAATGTAGTAAACACCTTCTACGCGAAAAAAATATTTTATTCTGATACTATCCTAAGTGTGCACGGATGACAAGCATATACAGATTTTCAGTGGTTGATATCCTCAAAAAAGCATCTGCTAAAAGTGGTCATAGAAAAGCAAGCGATAAAATGAAATACAATTCAAAAAAGAACACATGGCCAAGGATAACTTTTAAAGAAGTTGAGAAATATAGAAGTTTACGTATATTTTAAATTTGGTAACAGTATCTAATAGCGTTGTAGAGTCACACTGACATTTTGTAAATAAAAAAATAGTTGATTTGCTAAATTAACCTAATCAAAATCGATTTCGACGCGAGGAGTTCATCGTGATCGCTTATTGTTTAATTTTGAAAATGTCAATTGATGAAAATAGCAACGAACAATGCTTGTGACGCCCACTAAATACCTACAAAACCTACCTACCTAAAAGTACATTTAACTCGTAATTGTCTCACCCTTGCTGTCATATAGTAAGTATTATGACATGTCAAGGAACTTCTTGTCACGTTACGAGACAAAACCACATATACGTTTCAAGTACAGTAGCTGTCTCTAAGTATGTTTTACGCAAGCTAGAAGAGAAGTTTAAGAGAGTAAGATAGGTAACCTTGACATATGTAGTAGTAGCATAAACAAAACTTCATGTATGATGCAAAAAATGCTGTCTCTAGGTTGGAATGTCGGATATGAGAGGCAATGATTTCACCACCATTCATACTAAGTTCATTAAAATTGAAGACGCTTAAACCGTGAAAGAAGAAGAAGATGAGATCTATATTTATATAAATGATAGGAAAAGATGGTAGGTATTTGAAAAATATGTATATGAACGTAGATATATAGAATAAGATATAAGAATAGATAAAACTAACTTAGACTTAGTCTAACTTAGACCAAGAGGTCAATCGACGGATCCGACTCGGCTAGGCAGCGTTCGGGAAACAGCGCCACATCTTCTCATCGAGTATACCGCAAAGTCTCAAAACCAAAGCTTACAACCAGTGCGTGTTGCCAGTGATGACATACGGAACAGAGACGTGGTCCTTCACTGCCGGCCGCATGAGGAAGCTCAGAGTCGCTCAGCGAACTATGGAAAGGGCTTTGCTCAGAGTTTCTCTGCGTGAAAAAATCTGTAATGATGATATCCGCAGCAGAACTAAAGTAATCGACATAGACCTAAGGATTAGAAAGCCGAAATGGCAATGGGCCGACCATATAGCTGGTAGAACCGATAACCGTTGGGGAAGAAAGGTTCTCGAGTGGTAACCTCGTACCGGCAAGCGCAGTGTAGGGCACCCCCCCTCTAGATGGAACGACGACCTGCACGGTTTTACGGGATGTCGATGGATGCAGGTGGCTCAGGACCGTGTTTTGTGGCAATCTATAACGAGGCCTATGTTCAACAGTGGACTAAAATAGGCTGAAATGATAAAACCACATCGCCATCGATACCTTGCGAGAAGATAACAGAGACAAATATGACGATGAATTAGATACACAACTTACTGGTAGTAAGATTCCTGTACAGGAATCCTTCTGCAGGTACCACTGCAAAGCAAGTTATTCTGCCAAGAAGCAGTGGTTTGCAAACACTACTGTTTCGGTCTGAAGGGCATTGATAGCTAGTGTAATTACTGGACATACGAAACTTAAGAACTGGTGTTTTAGAGTGACGAGTGCAGTGTGGTGCCACACAGAAATATTCCAGGTGACATAACATTTGCTTTTTCAGCACAGATTTTCTTACTCTTCCACCATATAGTACCGCTGATATATAACTACTATGTATTTGAAATTTAACAGATAAGGAGTTAGAATTTACTTTTATCAGCCAAATATTTGCCGTGGTAGTTCTCGTTTGAAGGTTTGCGAAAAAGAGACTAAATTTTCAGTATCACTATATCATTTTCTTCTTTTGATCATAGGAAGCAATAAACTTCTCGGTTGTGTTAACATAGACCTGAAATATTTAAGCAGAAATGCATCCGTTTGAGGGGAGATGACAGCGCCCTCAAAATATCTGGAATTTGCCGATAAATAACGTACAAAAATGAGACCATAAAGACGGACTAAAAAAAGGCTTCAAAAGTCCCACTGGCCCCACGAGCACATGCTTTATTACAAAATAGCCAGGTGGCAATGAAATGACAAACAAAATTTATATTTCTTACGACGAAAAAAAAAGAATTTTCATTTCATTGCAATAGTATCTTTGCCGGCCTGGCCTACCAAGAAGATACGTAATTATAATTTATTCTTCCTGGATGACTATATATGGATAGAAACATTAAGCTTACGAGCGGACAGGTAAAGGGCCGAAATGGTGCAAAAACGTTACAAACGACATTAAAGTTAACTTAAACGAAATAAAATTGCATAATAATTGACTGCAATCAAGATTTACATAATGGATGTTCTACCTAACTTAATAGCGTTTTCTACGTTTATTGCACAACCAGCATTTAGAACTGTTTCTCCTTCGCTATGTGCAATTTCTTAGATAAGCATAATTGCTCCGACACTGATCCGTATCCTTAATTAGGGACTTTCCTAAGGTCAAGGAAAAGAAAAACAATCTGCTTTAAATCAGGTCGTTAGTTCATGTGTTTGGAGGATATTATATCCAATGAAATAAATTGAGCTAAAGTGTATCAAATTTATTCCTTCTTGCCGATTTCGGTTATGCTGAACTTTACAGTGCCAGCGCCGTCCACCCCATCTCATCCCGTGGGTGTCGTAAAAGTCGACAGAGGGAAAATGAAAACCAGGAGAAGGGCAGCAGCATCTTGCTGGAACATCTGAATAAATAAACTGCGGTTGCCAACCCGCCCGCCAAGCGTGTCAACTATTGCAAAATTCCCCCAAAACGAGAGCTACTAACTTTTGTGGCAATCTTCTGCTTCTACTTCTCCGCACCACAGCAACATAGAAAACGTGACGTGACGGTTGGCGAACCACGTCGCAGTCATTTTGGTACGAGCCAAAAACTTTTACTACCCATTGCGTTCCCGCGAGCAGTATAAAATAAATAATAACCACAGTGATCTACAAAAAAGTACTAAAATGTAAAGAAATAAACTATTCTGTAACTTGTAATAATATTTATTAACAAAAAATAGATATAATATATACAAACATACACGCGCATATACACATATATGCATACATACACGCATTAACACCTACATATATGTTAAATATGGCTAGTTTCCGAATTCAAGAAAAAAGCTAATACGTTTAGTAAAAGAAAAGAAGTAGAAGTTTAAAACAAACAGTAGAAAGAAAATAAACCTACTACGACAATGTAAGATAGTGGTTCTAGAGCAAAAACTTAAAGTAAGCCTTGCTAGTGCTAGTCCGAATGCTGTTTGGCAATTCGTTCCAAAGTCAGACAGAATTTGGGGTAAACGAATTATAAAAGAAGCCGGTATGACAAAAAGGGACAAAAAAATAGAGTTACCGCAAAACGGAGACAACGCTCTTGGGAATCACCCTGATACTGAAAGTTGCATTTCAAATATTCAGGGAAAAACGGATCGTGTAAGACTGACAGACAGAGAATAACATAACAAGTGTTCTGAAAGACCTACAATAGTGGAGAGGTAGCCATTTAAGCTGAGAATGAAAAGAGGAAATATGGACATATTTACGTAAACCAAAAATGAAACGTATACAATTATTAAGAAGACGATCCAGTTTATTTAGAAGTTCTTGAGAATCATCAGTTAAGCAGACGTCTGCGTAATCAACTAAAGGCAATACTCGTACTAATGTTTGTCATTGCCTTTGTTGTCATTGCATTTAACATTGCCTTTGTCGCGATCGGTAATGAAATTTGTAAGACGATACAAAAAACGCAGAGTGTTTGTTACTTTCTTGCTGACCTCCTGAACGTGTGGGCGCCAACTGAGTATACTATCAATAATTAGCCCAAGATCTTTGACTTTAGTATACTCGTAGTAAGAAACAGTAATTTTATTAAAAGTTATAGGAGGCAGCGAATTCCAATCCAGCTTCGACAAGCGGCGATGACTGCCAACTATAATGGTTTGACACTTTGATGGATTTACCTCAATACCAAACCGTTTCACCGACCAGTCAGATATTCGGTTCTGCGGGGCTATTGCGTATCCAAAGTGAAGATCACTCATAAAAGTGTTGAACGAATATATGCCAAATAACTGTCAGCATACTGGCTATGAATAACAAAAAAGACGTCATGTGAAACATAATCATTATTTTTGTTAACTATAACCAGTATGAAAACAACTATTTGATAGATATTCGATCAACACTTTTATGAGCGATCTTCACTTTGGATACGTAATAGCCCTGATCACAATTGAGCTCATTAATGACTTCACAGATTCGCGTGACTTCAGCCTGTGCATAAATTTGTAAATCATCAGCATACAGATGATACGAGCAGCGAATGTGGGACGTAATGAGATTTATAAAGACCGAGAACAAGAGAGGAAAGAGAATACCGCCTAGAGGAACGCCAGCAGACAAAGCAAGCCAATCAGAAATTATCTGACCTACACGAACTGCATGCTGACGCCCACGAAAATAAGACGAAAACCAGTCCAGCACTGATGTGGAGAAAACTAAGTGAGAGAGTACAGCTAAGAGAATATCGTGATCTAAATATTACTAGGGTTCCTCCTCGTCGTCCTCCTTAGATCAGACCACCCGATCTGGTGGGGTAGCTACCCTTTTCCTTGGCATTATCATCCGCTATACTTTGTTCGAATCCCAGCCGGAGCAAACTTTTGTGCAAAAACACAAATCGTTGGCTTACGGGTCTGGTTGTGTTGCCCATGTGAAATGTATGTCTGTACAACGTACTCATGCAAGTAATACCCAATTATGGATCTCATAATAAAAAAAATGGCAATAAAACCTGCGTGAATCTCTTTTCTTCTAAGCTGTTCGGTTGCTAAGGGCTCGTTGTCTATTGGTAATAACTGGATAACGGAGTTACATAATGAGAAACCTCTTCATTTGGTATGGTATTTCAATTAAATTTAAACCGTTACGTGAATAAGACCGATAAAAGTGTAAATACCAAAAAGAGTATTTTTATTTAGAAATATGCGTGTTCTGGTCATAAGTTTCCCAATATTTACTAAACTCTATGGAAAGTAATTGCTATCATAATACTCGTATTAACTTTTTCTGTTTAAATGATCGATTATAATTCAGGTTTTTACATGAATTAAATTTTTAAAATCATCGTATTTGTTCAATTGGTCATGCTAATGCACCAATAAGATAAGAGAAGAGGAAATTTCAGTTCATCTAGTTGTAGTTAACAACTCTCACTGAAATTCCCGCCAACTACACTACATCTATTTCCGCTCTTGCTAATGGTGTGTCAGTTTAAGCATTACAGTGTCTGAATTGGCACATTTGTCGGTTTTATTCGTGTTAAAGTTTGCATTTAATTGCTACCAAATCAAAAGGTTTTTTGTCACATAAAACTCATTATATAACTTCGCTATGCAGTTTTTACCAGAACATAACGAGACCTTTATTTCAATAGTTCCTACAGCACAAACTAGTGGTTGCTTTGAAGCAATTAGATTCAAGCTACGCTAAAAGCAAACATATTCTGCATAATGTAGACGCTGCTATTAAGTTTTCGTATTCACCTTGCAATCTAACGTTTAATTTACTTTAAACAACAATAAAATGCGATATCAAAGGACCTCATTAAATTTGTCTCTTTTTTTAATTAAAACTGCATGATGAAAAATGACACGATAAGGACAAGCTGAGATCGAAAAATAAGGTTTAAATCATTAACCTGTGACGATTAGCTGAACAGTTATTTTAAAGTAGATTTTATTTTTCAATCAAATTTAGTTATACTGTTTTTGATATATATATTTTTAATATTATCAAATATATCAATATTCTAATATATTTATATAGTATAGAAACATTTAATGGACGAATTATTGAGGACACGTAAAATCTTAACAAATACACAACTTGTCCGCAGTTGAAACTACGCCAAAGTGCCGATTATTAGAAAATAATACTTAGTACAGATTGATTTTTAATATTTGGCACGATGCCGGATGATTATCTATTTTTGATTAATAAAAAACTATAAAGCACAAAAAATAGATTATCGAGTCATCGAGAAAAAGATAAGTTAGTGAATCTTTCGGAACTATAATGTCTCCGTGGTCGAGGTAATCAAGATCTTTCCGATAAGTTTCATTTTGAAGCATTAAAAAAAACACAGTTAAGTAATACTGTTCTCATACTTGGTACAAAGACATTTTATTAAGAAGTGTTTCTACTATCTTAACAACAGACTGCTATTCATTTTCCACAGCATTTTCCGACATGACGGTATCATGTTTCTTTACTACGAGTATTACTCTCTATTATGTTATAAGGTTTGCAGGGCTTAAAGGCCAATACATAATAGCCACAGCCAATACAGCCAGTAAATAAATATATAAAATATCCTCGTGGCCAATTTTGATCACAGCGACATCTTCCGGTTGGTAACCAAAAGTTATCATCTGAGCAGAATTTAGTATAGTGCCGTAAATTATTGCCCCAAATTCAAAGTGACTTAGTCATCTTTATCATGTATAGGAGGTAAATACATTTTTCTTCAATAACCTAATAGTTTAGGGCGCCAACTGCGTACATGACGATGCAGGATCGAGCCCGCCACTATTGTCGTGAACCATCCCCTGACACAATATTTTAATCTTATTTGGATTGGTTAAAAGGAATATTAGTAATCTTGGTAGATGCCGATAGGTATCCGGCAGAGTAGAATAGCAGCTCTTTTCTTACCGAGGTGTTGTAAAAGGCGACTAAGGTGTTGTACGGACAGCCTATATTCGTGCAGAATAACACCATAATATGCTGTCACTATACTACTCGTGGAAACGCAATAGGGACTAAGAATTTTTTGACTTGTACCAAAATGGCGGGGACGCGGTTCACCACCGATCACGTCTCGTATCCCGCGAGGGCGAAAAGTGGGCTGTGTAAGTGGCCTCTGCCAACCCCTTATATGAGAAAAACGCGTGACTGTATGAAGTAAACTTGATAGCATTATTAGTAATCTTAAAAAAAGAAGTTTGTAATGTTGTTCAACACAACAACACAACAGTTGTATATGTGATATCTTTATTAATAACTAGCGATCCGCCCCGGCTTCGCACGGGTAGGTAGACGTTAGAAAGATAATTAAGTACTTTATTTGGACAAATAGAACCGATGAGAGTAGCTGGTTGGGTACAATTACGTTATTTTACCAAAATAATGTTTTATTTATGGGAACATAAGCCATGAAAGTTTAGCGACTCAGTACTTCCTTGTAAAAAAAAATTGATATCATCAAAATTTAACGGCCGCTCTCGACCGCTTCACAAAGGGAGCCGCACACTCGATGATGCCCAAGTCGCATGAAGCTGTGCGGCGGCGCGGCCTTCAAGAGACACCGCTGCCGCTGTATTTTTTATAGAGCGTTTCAAAGTTTTAAATTAAAAAAAATATATAATTAAAATTATAAACCACTATTCAATTGTTTCTAGTTTTAAAAAAGTAATATGAATAGGTAGGTAATTAATAGATCTTAGCCTATTCGCGTGTAGCGCGAGCGAGCGTAGGGCTGTTCGCTCACACTGCGGCATTTTTCTTACTTTTAGCATTTTTATACCCGTCGTAACTTCTAAATTTTAGGTTCGATTCGATTCATTTAAAGTGGAATTTACATGTAGATAACCAACCTTGACTATGAAACTACTTACTTACTCATCATCTTTCGATTGTACCCGTGTTTTGATTGACTAATTTGAACAAAAAGCGGTTATTGTGACTTAACTATAATAGTTAGACGTTATAGAGTAATGATGAGTATTATGAAAATGTAGTACGTTATTTTATTTATTTTGTTTTCGCAGTGCACACCAAATAATGACTTTTATTAGTAAATTGTTGATACCTTCAGTTACAACATACAGATTTCTGTAGAGATCTCAGTTGTTTAACTCATATTAGTCGCTGATAATGTGGCTGTATAAAGGTGAAAGAATTTTTAAAATCGGTTTAAGTTGTTTTTGAGTTTATTTATTATAACCAAACAAACATACGAAAAGTCAAATATTATCTATTTATAATATTAGTAAAGATAAAATTGAAATACCCAATTATAATTGTTCATTAGTTACAAAAAAACACTTTTCAAATCGTGCGTTCTATAATAACCCACTGGACAGAACTATGTCTGCGAAGACAAACCAGTTACTTGAAATTCAAGAAATTATTGATAGTGAATGACTATTTATCGTTCTAGCCGCGTTGTACGAATTTCGTTATACATAAAAGCTGCTGGTAATAAAATGCACGACATTATCTAGCCAATAACTGTGAATTTATCTGACGTCTTTAACCGGCAAAATAAAATTTTCAGTATGTTTGTGTAATCACATTACCGTGGTTTACATTTCTTAAATTTCAAACAACCTAAGTAATAAGTATAGAAAAGTAAAAGTGTTATTCTCATAACTAACAGGAATAAAATATTGATCTACAAAGTTGGTTACACTTCACTACTGCTACACAAACATAAAATTGAATTATTCAAAGTCCTCTAGAAGATGTCAATTTGGTAACACCTTCAATAGAATAAGCAAAGAATTGGTTAGTATGCAAACAAAACTGCCTGGAAACTAAATTTTTCTGCGGATAAAGTGACGAATCGAATAAAACGTTTACCTGTTCAACTTTGATTTTTCCGGAATAATAGGTATCCTATGTCCGTCTCCATGAAGCAATGTATGAATTTTCCGAATTTCGTCAAGATCGGTTCAACGGTTGAGCCGTGAAAAGGTAACAAACAGACAGAGGGACAGCGAGAGTTACCTTCGCATTTATAATATTAGTATGGATAAGTATGGAATAGTATAATCATAGAATTTTCGTCCATTATAACCTTAAAGTTGTTTCCAACAATGTGTGCAAAGAAGTATCTACTTCTTTAACATATACATATATGAGATCACGACTGTATCCCATAAGTCAGAGACTGGGCACTCACTACAAAAGCAGATGACTGTCACAATCCACATCTTTAACACAAACACGTAATAACAAAACTTTTATGTTTTACAATTATTGTATGTCAAATTTTTGCATAACAGTCACTGTTATGCAAAAATTTTAATATTTATTTGTTATAATATAAAACAATGTATGTAATATAACAAATAAATATTCAAGAAAACAAAGTTGTTATTATATTATATTACAATTGTTGATACTGTCTAACAAATCACACAACTAAGAAATTGCCAATGTAGAAAACAATTTAGTAAACTACTATAGCAATTATTAAGCTACTTGAGAAGGTATTATCAATTGATACTACATATATTAGTACCAACCACACTATTACTCAATGTCATCATCGGTTGCGTCTGCGGGTGCTGTGTTTAATGAGGAAGTTTAGCTTGAGCTAATCCATTATAAAATGAGACAACTATATCATATATTTTTTTCTAATCGTTAAATTTTTTTTACCCGCTGCCCAAAAGCCCGTTTATGATGATACTTAGGTACAATAATCTAAGTTTTATAAAATCTTCTACATAAATATTTTTATTCAGGTTAGGAGGTTCAAATATATGTTACTTTTAACTACTATTGGTTTGAATCTGAATCCCGTCGGCAAGCAAACGGTTCACCTGAGGTTAAGTGATCACCGCCGCCCATGAACATCCGCAACACCAGGTGAATCGCGGGTGCGTTGCCGGCCTTTGAGAAAGGAATAGGCTCTTTTCTAAAAGGTCCTTAATTCGGATTGCGCCGGAAAATCCGCTGACGGCTACAAGTTCCAGAGAGTGGTCGTGCGTGGCAGAAAATTCCGCGATAAACGCACTTTGGTGGAATACCAACCGTTAAGGTAATGTGGATGGAATTTGATGCGATGGTGAAACTCAGCGGACGAAATTCCGCAACATCAGAGGAGTTCATTCCAACCTTAACGCCGTCCACTATCATCTAGAGATGGCAAAGCCAGCCATGCTCTTTCTTACCGAGACCCAGATATCCTCTCCGGCTGATACTTCCTATCCCTCCTGCCAATAGGACAAATAGGAATGCTGCCTTCCTTTATGCCGCGGGCGGGAGTTTGTGTATACGTCAGTGAGGATATAAGTTCTCGACGCCTCGGCAGTCTTGAAGGTAAGAACCTGTCTTCCTTCAATTCCATCCTTTCGCTGCGCATATTCAGCGGCGACCATCCTCGCGTCTATGGGTGCCTTTATAACTCCCATAGCGGTAATACCGAAACTGACCGACTCATTTACGACATCCATGGCTACAGATTCCGTGTTAATGAAGATGCCATCCGCAGAGATCGTGATACTGGGCGACTTCAACGCACACCACGCCGAATGGCTAGGATCACATACCACCGATCTCGTGGGGAGATCTGTTTATAACTTTACCTTGGCATATAAAAAAAAATGATCTGACATAACTGGTAACTTCGCCCACGCGAGTTCGAGAAGTAGAGGACCATACTCCTTCCCTGCTGGACCTTCTGCTGACCTCTCATTCGAACAGCTATCAGGTCTCCGTTGATGCCCCCTTGGGCTCTTTGAACGACTGTCTGATCGGGAGTTCGGTGCCTATCCACGCCCATTGCAGTCTCGATTTGCAGGCTTCCGCCGTATGTGGCACTACAGGTCGGCAGATTGGGATGGGTTACGGGCTTTCTTTGCGTCCTACTCATGGAGGCAGTTTATTTCTCGCTGGGTGATCCCAACATCGTAGCTGAGTCTGTCGCCGATATGGTACTTCAGGTTAAGGAACTTTTCGTTCCGTCCTCTGTGGTGCCCATCGAAGGTAGATTCCAGCCTTGATTTGGTAGCACCTGCAGAATGGCATCTCGCTAAAAGCAGCAGTGCTACCGGGCCTGGGCCATTGCAGCAGAAGAAATACAATTGTACCTCCAGGTCTTTCCAAAGAGTTATTGCCAAGTCAAAGACAGAGCACATTGGCAGAAATGGTGAGAGACTAGTTTGACTTCCTTAGAAAACCCGTCTATTCTGGTCTCTTGCCAAGGCTGTCCTAAGGAATTTCTGTCAGCCATCGCTTCCATCTCTGCACAGGGGGGACGACTCGTTGACCCACGCCGCAAAAGATAAAGCCGACCTTTTAGGCTCTTTTTGTGCGTCCAACTCGACTCAGGTTGACAGGGGAAACTCACCGCCGACCATCCTGCATTGTACTGGGTACTCCATGCCAGAAGTGACGTTTCTGCTGAGCTCAGTGCGCAAAGCACTCTTCTCTCTGGACATACACAAATCGATTGGGCCAGATAGAATCCCTACAATTGTGTTGAGGATGTGTGCTCCGGAGTAGGCACCGGTTATAACGCGTCTCTCGAGGTGTCGTTCCAAATTCTTGGAAGACAGCTTCAGTGCACCCGATCCCAAAAAAAAGGCGACCGCTCTGATCCGTCCAACTACAGGCCGATCGCCATCACTTCCTTGTTCTCCAAAGTAATAGAATACGTTATTAACGGCCAGCTTTTGAGGTACCTAGAGGAGCACCAGCTGATTAGTGACCGCCAGTACGTTTTCCGGTGCTGTAGTAATTTGCTCCGTTTGCCCTGAGTAATATGCGAATAGAGGGGAACTTTGTCCCACCCAGAATACGTGGGGTAGCCTGAGCATCCACGGTATCAGACTTCTACTTCACGCCGCCTTGTACTTCTGTGAGGTCGTGGTACTTCCCCGCTAACGCTTGCTCACCAGATCTTCATTACTATAAAAAAAATGTAAATTAGGGAAAATAAATTTAAAAAAACTGCAGCAAGTAAGATATGATTTCTTATTAAAAAATGCATTATATTATTTAAGTTTTATAGACGCTTTCTGCGTTTCTTGCAATCTGTATACTCAAAATATGAAGTCAGGTGCGACATCGGTATAGAAAAAATTAAATTATACAAAAAAAGGGGGCTATGTGAGATTTATATTAATTGTCAGTGTAAGATAAATAATTACACTAACAATTAGGGCCACTTAATGAAATCTTCACAATACATTTACTAAACCAAAAGTAGTCTATCTATGTAGGATATAAGTAGTATATATATATATATGACGACCGCGTGGCCTAGTGGTCAGAGTACCTGACTACTAAGCCGCGGGTCCTTGGTTCGAATCCCAGCCGGAGCCAACATTTGAGCTAAAACATAAATTGTTAGTTTTCGGGTCTGGTTACTTTCACTTCATCCTAGCCTACCTCCGATCTTATCGCATCAGCGTTACATCGAGCGCGGGTAGGTTGGGACGAGTGAGTGCCTCTGTGTTTGCGCGTACACATGTGGCACTATAATATCTCCTGCGCAGTTGATGGCTCTCGACAGTAGTCGGCAGTTGTCGCCGTGATCGAAATCGGCTAGGAGAACATCATATACATATACGTACATACGAGGAGGAATCAAAAAGTAGTAAGAATGAGATAGAATATAATGACTATTGATAACTTAATAATTTATTTTTCTACATAGTCTCCGAGTCTCTATACACACCGTGTCCAGCGCTTTTCCAGGGCTTCAATCCCTTTCAAAAAAAAAGTTTTGTCTTGGTCCTGCAAAAAACTCTCCACGGAATCCATCACCTCGTTATCGTCTTCGATCCTGTTTCCCCTTAAGTATTCTTTCAATTTGGGGAACAGATAAAAATCGCTAGGCGCCAGATCTGGTGAATAAGGGGGGTGGTCAACCAATTCAAGCCAGCTTGCTGAATAGCAGCCACCGCAACTGCCGACCTGAGCTAGGGTGCGTTGTCGTGATGAAACAGCACGCCCCTTCGAAGTTTCCCTCTCCTTTTCTCTTTGATGGCATTCCTCAACTTGTGAATTAAAGCTGCATAATATTGGCTTGTAATAGTGGTTCCACGCTCCAGATAATCAATCAACAATATCCCTTCTGAGTCCCAAAATAATGATGCCATAAACTTACCAGCCGATGCCACGGCACAAAACTTCTTCGGGGTCGGTGATGATGGCCATTTCCATTGCGAAGATTGCTCTTTTGTCTCGGGATAAAAATGATGGACCCATGTTTCGTCTATTGTTACGAAACGAGACAAAAAGTTTTCAGAATCTTCTTGAAACTTGTCCAACACTATCTTCGAAATGTCAAGTTTATTTTGTTTTTGACTGTCGGTTAACATTCTCGGCACCCATCTTGCGGTGACTTTTCTCATATTCAAAGATTATTTCAATAGGGATTGAATACTTCCATATGAAATGGCCGTTTCTTGAATTAAGTATCGGATGGTAACTCTTCATTCGCTCAATTACAATTTTCTCGACTTTCGCAACATTTTCTTGGGTGACTGACGTCGATGGACGGCATCAACGATGTTCGTCTTCCGTGCTCGTTCTCCCTACTCGAAATTGAGAAGCCCACCTTGTGACAGTGGAATACGGCGGAGCAGACTCTTCCTAATGTTGCCTCCAAATCGCAATGAATCTCTTGCGTCGTTAACTTTTTTAAACTAAGGTATTTAATAACGGCTCGCACTTCGTTTTTCTCCATTTTTGAGAACACGTTCCGACGCGAAGCAAACAAATGACTACATTAACAAAAAAACAAAAGAGAATCGAAGATTTTTTTCTTTATTAATATTACAAATATGTATCTGAGCTATGCCTGCCATTATATTTTTTTGATGAAAGTAGTTGGCTATGAAAAATGTTTTCGCAATAACTTCAATCGTTTCAGTATAAAATACAATAAAAGAAATTTAATAAAAATACTTTATACTTCTAGTTTCAGATTGATTTGAATTCTGTGAAAATACAAAGCATTCCTCAGGACTTCATATATAACTTCCAATAGGGTACTGTCCAATAGGGTACACAAGTTCTCTAAACTTAAGCAAGGATTAGTTCTCAATTAATAAGAACGAAAATGTAATATGAGATGGAATACAATATTTTCAAATTTAACTTTGAACATCATTTATCTATCAATATTCTTGTGATATTAGATAACCATTGTTCCTTCTCATTCAGGGAATTTTCAGAAAAAATAAAATGTAATAACCGTCTCCAATATGCTGTACCTAAATTACACAGACCGGCAACGAGCAGCAGCGTATGAAAAGCGGGACATCTTATACCACGATCGCCAACCCGCCTTGCGCGGCGAATGCGGCAAATAATCCTGACTGAAAAGAGATTATGATCATCAATCAACCTATTGAAATTTGATATTTGTTATCGAAATAGGTTGTATACGAGGGGTGATCCAAAAGTAATGATAATCAATAATAAACACAATGAATAAAATAAATAAATAAATTTATTTCTCAACATAGTCTCCTAGCAAGTCTATACATTTAGTCCATCTCTTTTCTAATCCTAAAATTCCCTTAGAAAAAAAATCTTTATCTTGACTCTCAAAAAAGTCCTCAACCGCGGCCATCACGTCGCTATCATCGTCAAATTTCTTGCCTCGGAGGTGTTCCTTGAGTCGTGGAAAGAGATAGAAGTCGCTGGGGGCTAGATCTGGTGAATAGGGGGGGTGTTCCACCAGCTCAAAGCCCGCTTCCTGAATGGCAGCCATGGCAATTGCAGCTTTGTGAACCGGTGCGTTGTCTTGATGGAACAGCACTCCAGCCCGCAGTTTGCCTCGCCTTTTCTCCTTAATAGCCTCCCGCAATCTTCTTATTTGTTCTGCATAGTAGGAGCCTGTAATAGTGGCCCCCTTTTCCAAGTAGTCCACCATGATTATTCCTTCAGCGTCCCAAAAAACAGACGCCATAACCTTCCCTGCTGAGCTTGACACTTTGAATTTCTTCGGCGTCGGTTCATCGGATCGTTTCCATGTCATCGATTGTTGTTTTGTTTCAGGATCAAAATGGTGGATCCAGGTCTCGTCCATGGTCACAAAACGTGACAAAAAATTATCCTTGTCTGCCTGGAACTTTTCGAGATTTGCTCTTGACATGTCGACTCGTTTCTTCTTTTGCTCGTCGTTTAACATTTTCGGTACCCAACGCGCGGAGACCTTTCTCATATGCAATTCGTTCGCAAGGATTCTTTGAATGCTGCCATATGAGATCCCTGTGACCTCAGCTACATGCCTGATAGTCACTCTTCGATCTTCCAATACAACTTCTTCAACTTTTTTCACATTTTCTTCAGTGAGGGACGTCGATGGGCGTCCTTCGCGGTGTTCGTCTTCCGTCGATGTTCTTCCCAACTTAAACTCCTTAGCCCAGCGTGCAACTGTGGAATATGGAGGAGAAGAGTCCCCTAATGTTTCCACCAAGTCGCTGTGTATGTCTTTGGTAGACATTTTTTTCAAGCAGAGGTATTTAATGACAGCTCTGATTTCGTGTTTTTCCATTTTGATGCTTAAGTAGTCTTCGTCTCTTTTACTTTTCTGAGTTCTATTACAATAATTATATCCGTTTTATGGTTATATGAAACAAGACCACCGTAAAGCCTTTCACAGTCTCCGACTACTGCGCCGCGGGTCCTGGGTTGAAATCCCCGACGAGACCAACATTTTTGGAAAAATTGTTGACTTTCGGATATAGTTGTGTTGTGATTGTTAACGCGTTTCTGACCTACCTTTTGATCTTACCGCTTGGGCGTTTCATCGGGCGCGAGTGGTCAGGATGAGTGACACCGTGTTTGCGCGTGCACCTTTTGCACTATAATATCTCCTACGCAGTTGTTAGGTCCCATAAGAAAATAAAAATTCCATATCGTGTAGTAGCGGCTTTAGAGAATCTACCACACCATCTCATCCCAAAGGTGTCGTAAAAGTCGACAGAGGGAAAATAAAACCAGGAGATGGGCAGCCGCATCTTCCTGGAATATTCCACTTCATCAAAACACACATAAACTAGCATTTTTTGTTTATATCTTTTTACTCGTTCTTTATAATTTTATTAGTACTCTATATTTTTGTACCACGTACCATGTGTGTTGATTTAAGTGTTGGAATAAATACCATTAAATGTCCTTTGTCTTGTATCCTATGCTTTCAGACCATTTTTAATTTCAAATTCATTTTCCTACTACCTCTCTGTTCTGTTAATTATCTACTAAAATTATTATAAGTTTCCTATCCTTTCTGAGATATACTTCAGATTATTAAACTTTATTTTTCAATTCCTCATTTCTATTTAAAATTCCATGCTTGTAATAACGCTTAAAACCAATACATTTGTTACAGGTGTTGCAAATAATTTCAATATTTCGAATTGTCTGTTGAATTTCTACTAGCTTAGGTTATTTTCCTAAACTTATTTTCTTGTGAAAAATTCAAGAATTTATTTCAACTCTTTTATCTCCTTAAGCAAATCTATTTTATTAAACGTTTAGTTACAAAATGACTGAGTACTGAGGTGACAGATGTCCTGATGTCATAGTTAACCCGGAGTACCTTCAGCTTTTAATTATTATTTTTGGTCCGATCTACGTAGAAAGAGCTAACTGTGTCTTTAAGTCTTGCAGTGGTAGGCTTGGTTTTTGATTTTATTTTATTAATTATAGGATCCCCAGCTGTTTCTTTAATTTCAATAGCCTCGCAAATTATTCTTGGTAGGAGGATTGCGAGGATTTGTGGTTTATCGAATCTGATGTAATGCTTGGGATGATCCAGAACATGGTCACAGACTGCAGCCTTCCTGGAGCGACGATGTTTCACAATAGCTATATGTTCTTTAACGTGGGGTTTTACTGATCTAACACCGTGACCATGGGTGCTGTAAAGCACTCGAAAAGTCGGGTTATAATTTGTAAAATTAAACGTGATAAATTAGTTTCATTTAAATAAGATGGTGTTATTTCAGAACTAGCTTTGCCCTTAAGTTGGGACTTGTTCATCGTGCTTTCTATATCTTATGGTAATATGAGTATCAAGATTGTTTCAGACTCTTCTACTCACATTAAAACGACCTCATAATAATTTCAATCGTCTTTCCGATGCCACTTAATAGCAAAGCTTTGCAACAGCTTCTTTTACTCCCGTCGATTAAATGTTACGCAGTATAAGGTGCCAAGAAGAAACAGAAATAAATTACTCAAGTAGGGCAGACCGGGGTTGGTTAGGGGACTGGGGTAGGTAGACTAGATGCTCCTAACTTCTTGCAGGTTTGAGTGAAAGAATCCACGCTGCACTCAAAGAAAGCCTGCTGTTTGACCGATCATTCGCACAGAACGCGAGAGACGAGGAAATATCTCACTGTCAGTTAGAGCGCAATATCAATAATTGGGATACCTAAGTAGTTTTTCATCAACACGTCGTTTTTGTTCTTACATTGTAATTTATAGTCAAGTTCATACAAACTTAATTGAAATGGAAAGTAAGTTATTATTAAAGGTATACAAATACGTTTTACGACTGTTATGCAAAGCATTTCACTTTAGTGAATTTTTGAAAGCAAAAGCTCCGGTCGGGGTTGGTAGGCCAATTGCGTATTGGTTGACTGTCTATTACCCATATGTTCCCATTTTTTCGAAAATATTTATGGTTTACGAAACAAATCAAAGTTTGAGATAAAAATTAATCATTAAATTATAAATAAACCCATCTGGGAAGAATTCTGCAAAACTTATGATTTTTTTTATTGGATGAAGTGACGAGACGAGCAAAACGTTCACCTGATGGTAAGTGCAACGTCGGCCCATTACAGATGCCGTGTCACCAAGAATATTTCTGTGAAATTTTTATTTCACATTAAATTTTGTCATCCCGTAATTCAAGCCAACCTGCAACAGTTGAGTAGTCTACCTACCCCGGCATTGGGGCAGGTTGACCATCTCGGAGAAGTTTCCTAAAACTGAAAAAATCCGGATTTTATTTAATAATATCCACATAGAACCTTTTTTTTATAATTGACTATTAAATTTGGCATAGTTTACATTATTTGTCATTAACACAGAGACAATTGTTTTTTTTTTTTTTAAATGATAACCAAAAACGTGGTCAACCATCCCCGGTCTGCCCTACTTGTTTAGTTGTTATTTCTTCAGATTTATGAAACTTTTTTTTAACTATTAAATTTTGGGTGTTTCCACTGTTTTTAAGAAATTAGAGTAGCGTATATTGATAATGTTGTAAGAAAAGAGGAGTTTGAAAGCTTTGACTCGCTTTATAAAATTGAGTACTCATATCTGATGATTGCTTAAAAGATATTCTATTACTTCAACTTTCCAGTATTTGCTTTTATTGAGGATAAATATGTTTATTGGAATTAACATAATTAATAATAAAAATAACTGTTATATTGCTTAGATCTTTTTTACAAAATGTTTAAAAATTGATAATTTTAAATTTACAGCAAAAATACCTGTGAAAGATAAATTACATTTTTTAATATATTGTTTAATCTACTGAATAATCTCTCACGTTGTTTACACTTATATATTTCTCTTTCAATGTTTTTTATTGAAGTACGTGTTGAGACGAGCAATTCGTTCACTGCATGGTAAGTGTAACGCCTGCCCATAACAAATGCTGTGTGATCCAGAACGTTTCTGTGTAGCACTACACTGCGCCCGTCGCCCTCACACATTAGTTCTTAAGTCTCATATGCCCAGTAGTTCCAGTAGCTTTTCAGACCGAAACACAGTAACGTTTGCATACTACCTATTCACGGCAGAATATCTGGCCCTGTAATGGTACCTACCTAGACGTATTCCTGCATAGAAATCCTACCAACAAAATATCATTTGTTTGCTTCCAATTATTAACTTAAAAGTATATTATGTCTTATTACTTTTTAACAACGATAATATTATGCTTTATTTAGCTATCATTATAATATAGTATTGTTTTTATTTACTTAATCATGATATTTTTATCTTAGCAATAACAGAATTTTTTATCTTCTGTTTTATTTTTGTCTTTATAATCAGAAAGCACAATATGTGAATACTGAATGGTAAAAGTGAGGAAGTCTCGGGGTAGACTTAGTTAATAATCATTTTTTAATGTCAAATGAAGAGCTGCCAGGGTCCATGCTGCTAAACGCCTGCCACCTATAGTCAATCCGGCTGCCACGGGTAATGTTTACGGCAAATCAGTTTTGTTACAAGTTAGAGGGAGCTTAGGCCAATTATAAACTGTATACAGACTGATAATGTAACTTTAAGTAAGTTCTCATTCTGAATTTTTCATTACAGAAAACTTACGTCAATACCATTAGTAAAAGGAAGCCATAGCATAAGGAAGGATAGCCAAAGTAGGTGCTAGTTATGTCTACTACAGATGGACTAAAGTTACCTTAACAGACAACTCCCTAGGGGAGAATAAGAGGTTTCTTTAATCTCAGTAGTTTAAAAATATAATTTTTTATAAGTAGGAATATTATCGTAATTTTATGCACTTTCATAAACATTTTATGTGAGTAATTCCACAAGATGTACGATATTTCATTTTTCTCCAAACCTGCACGTAGCCTTGCCTGCACGTAAATACTGACGCTTTCTGGTGACCAACGAATGGCGGAAAATAGTTTCGAATTTGCCGCACCCAAATCCCATTAATTAGAGAAAAGCCACATCGCTATCACCTAGAGTATGCCTCGCAAGCTTGGAATCCTGATGATAATGTTCACATTATTGAAACTGAAAACATCCAGGAAAAGATCTTTAGATATCTACAGTTTCGTGCTAGAAAATACTTACCTGATTACTTTAGCCATTGCAAAAATTCCACATCTACTTCTGCTACATGAGCACAACAGTAGCAAGTACTTTAGTGTATCTTTTAAATGTTGTGAGTTTCACCGGAGTCCATTTTTAAAACGAAAACATTTTAAACAGGACTGGTTCATAAATGTTTTAAATTATTGTATTTTTTTATCACCATCACTTGTACTGATCTAAATTTATTGTTAATATTGCCAAAAGATTCCTTGGACCGGTTATATGAATGTGATAAGCTTAGTCCGACGATAAAAAAAAACGGCATGTAATAGGTCAAGGAAAAAGTCTTTTCGCAAATACTATATTCTTTTATGTAGAAACTTATAATAAAATCTCTTTGGCTGTACTCTTTGTATCCGGCTGGTTTTGATAACATTAAAAAGGTTACATTTCAAAAAGATACAAATTAATAAAAAAAAAATTCAAGCCTTTTTTTCATTTGTTATTCTTTCTGTCAAAGTAATGAAAAAATTCGATACATTTTAAATTTTATTGCAATAAAGGAAAAAAAGGCGTTTTCAATCCGGGAATTTTGATGTCAAAGATGCACCTCGTTCTGGTTGCTGTGTTACGGACAAAATGGACGCCATTTTTGAAAAAGTGGAGAAAGATCGGCATCTCAGTAGTTACGACATACTTGAACAACTGGGAATTGTCCACAAAACATATTTGACCCATTTGAAAAGAACTGGGTACACAAAAAAGCTCCATATTTGGATACTGCACGAGCTCACTGAAAGGAACCTAATGAACCGTGTACTTATTTGCGATTCATTATTGAGACGTAATAAAACCGAACCGTTTTTGAAGAAATTGATAACTGGTGATGAAAAGTGGATCACGTATGACAAGAACGTGCGAAAAATGTCGTAGTCCTCTGACTACGTTTCGGTTTGAGTTTGGCACAGTCTGTGATGCCTAACTGACCTCTGTCGGTTAGGCATCAAAGACTGTGCCAAAACCCGGTTTAACTACCAACAAGGTGATGCTGTGCGTATGGTGGGATTGGAAGGGCGTTGTTCATTGTGAGCTTTTACCGCCGGGCAGACCTTTGATCAGTTCTCTACTGCCAACAAGTGATGAGAATAAAGCAAGAAGTTGCGAGAAAACGGCCGAAATTGATCAATAGAAATATCTCTCTCATCACGACAACGAACAAACTAGAGCACTCAGCAAAAATGAAGAGAGTCTGGCTGGGAGGTGTTAATGCATCCGCCATATAGACCTGACCTTGCACCTTCAGATTTCCACCGGTTTCGGTCTCTTCAGAATTCTTTAGGTAGTGTCAGGTTAACATCAAGAGAGGACCGCCAAAACTACTTGTCGCGTTTTTATGCTCAGAAGTCCCTAAATTTGTGCAGCAACATGCTCCCGGCATGTCATTTCATGATGGCAAAAAGTCATCGAACAAAATGGCACATATTTACTGTAATTAAATGTAAATAAACTTTGAAAAAAATAAATCTTGTGTTTTCATATAAAAATAGAGAGAGAAACTTTTTCCCCAACCTTATATTAAATTGTCTTTTGACATTTTAATTGTCTTTAACGTGCCATTTTTTTAATTATCACATAACTCTTGAAAACTTTCATATTCATCAGAATAAACGTACAAACGTATAGCTCTGGTTAGCAACAGCATAAACAAATACAACTTGTGAACCATACTGTGGAATGGCCGGAGCTGTTATGTAATATTGGATTTTTCTGCTTATTTTATTGCAATTTGTCATGTATTAGCGGTAAGTTTTTCAAAAGAAAAGAATATAAATAAATATCGACACTGCGCTTATTAGCCTACATGCGTAGCGTGGTGACAAGTGCATGCTAAATTATAGGGCGGTTTTTAGATTGGGCCTATGTCCAACAGTGTAGACTTTGAAGTGGTTGTAACAGAGAAGAAGAAAAAAGCCTCGGCTATAACAGCAAAATAATGATATTTCAAATGTCACATGTCATAGTGCTAACAAAACGTCAGTCGAGTAGAGATCGTTTTCGATAAGCATGTTTTAAAAACAAAAAGAACAACTGATTACTATGCTTTTAATTACACATTTAGCGTATTAATTACAATTCATTTTTATCAAAACAACAGATTATATGAAATAAGATCATTGAAAAAATACAATGAACTATGTTCTTATATTGTAATCATTAAACACATTGTTCTACATTACCCTTTCCTTAAAGTAATTATTATACAGCATTGTAATTGATGAAGAACCTCGTAAATGTATTGTATAATAAAATAAATATTTCTTAAATTTGACACCATAAACACTTTTTTCGCTGTTCGCCTGGTACAGATACTAATTTGACATGTAGTATGAATACGATCATATAGATGGGTTCGTAGTCTCTCTTACATTTCTACTCACTTATACTAATATAAGTAAAATCATACTCGCCAGACTTTCTCTGAATTTCAGGACAAAAATTTCTTCTTCGCTTATTTTCACTTTCAAAACCACCAGGATTTTTCTGTATCATTTTTGTATTTTCACATATAAACTGCACATAGCACCTACACCCAGAACAATTACCAGTTAGTCTTACAAATAATTGTTCCAACAGTGTTCGGAAGTTGTCGCCGTGGTCGAACATTCGAAAACAGAAGGCCATATGTCTGTAAATTTAATGGGGAGTAGGACTGCAGACAGATTATCCAGACCCATACTAGGATTCCCTCGAACTTCAGCATTGTAATATGACAAATAAAACAACAATGCAAGCGCCCTAATAGGATTTGAACCTGAAGCTCCCACATTTGACTATCGGGCGTGAATCAGTATGACAAAACTATAAAAATACAAGGAAACCGTACACATTGTTTATACGAGTACATTCGACATTTGTTTTTTATAGATAATTCATGACTAGATTATGCAGTGGATAGTAAAAGAGATATTTTTATGCTTTTTTTAAAAAAGATTAACTAAATTATAGAAACTATATAAATATTATATAATCCATAACATAAAATAATTAAATATATATACACCCTGTTATTTATGAATAAATTCGTGTTCGTTTCTCTTGAGATGCTTTATATAAATTTATGTGTATAACTAACATGTTAAAATTCAAAAAGCTTAAGTCAATAATGTCTGTACTATTGATTTTCCAAAACTAGTTATAAAACGGTCTATAAATAATTTAATCGTACACATTATATCGTTTTTACCAAGTGACTTATAAAAAACATTTTTTTTACAGTACGAACTAATAGTCTTCAAGTTAACCTCCTTAAGGATATACAGGCTTAATCGTTTAATGAAGTTTTTGATAATTTGCCGCCACAGAGGCTCAGAATAACGTTTACACTTAATCTCATTTTATATAGTTAAAATTTCCAATGCAAATATAATTTTCGCATTAATAGTACTGACACACAAACACGACATGTTTTCGCGACAAATATACTTACTGTCCACACGCATTAAGAACTAATTTACGGAAAAAAATGAAATAATGTAGACCCCAAAAGGCGTATTTAACTTTTCTTTTAGCCTATTTAAATGTAATGAGACAACATATTCAACATACAATTATGATTTAAATGCTTAGACAATGATATTGTTCTACCTATGTTATATCCAAAGTTATATGAATGTTTTATATGTAAAATATAATTATAAATATTATATAATATTTTGCCCAGTTTTATAGTTAACCTTACCTAGGGTACCTAATGTCACAACACCAATACCCGTGACAAACGACTTTACGAACAACGATAATGACACTGACAACATAATATTTAGTAAGAAGATATTCGATAAAATGTATGTGTACACTAAAAAATACACTTCACAGTTTACTATACCTACCAATTATCCAAATAAAAAACATAGTTAATTTTTGACATAATCACGAAAGCCTTTTAATTTGATTATAACGTACAGATGACTCTTGATTTCATTTAAACAAAGTGCTGCATTACGATCTCTTGTTTTTCTTTTATCGTTCTTCCTCACGGAACCGAAGATTTTGCTCTGTAATATTGATGAAAAGTATTAATTTGGTAACCTAACAATAAAAAATAATAAAGTGATGGTGCCATTTTATTAAAGTAAAGTAACAGCTTATATTTGTTCCATTGTTGCTGAGCATTGGCGTCCTCCCATTTCTTAGAGGGTTTTGGAGCCGGGAACATTCCATCTTGCAATGCGAGTTGGCGGACTACACTCGAAATATTTATTATTTCTCAGACATGCAGGTTTCCTCGCGATGTTATCCTTCACCGCCGAGCATGTGGAATTCACATCACATTTTACTGGTGCCGACACCGGGAATCGAACCCAGGTCACTCTCGTACTGTGAAATTTAACCCAGGTCGCTCGCGTACTATGAAATATCAGATTTATTGTATTTTTTTGGATTATTCTGTGTATTATTAACGAAAATCGTTATACATACGTATTTAAGCCATCGGAGTATGATGCAATCGGTGGAGGCCATTTATTCAGATGTGCTCGCCAAATTAGCTGGCGAAATGTCATCCGGAACTGGCGAGACATGGAGCAGTACAGAATGAAGTTAATTGCACCATTCAGTAATGCTAATGCATCCATTAACTCCCCGAAGAGATCGTAACACCCCTTAAAAAAGCATCGGCCCAACAAACCGCTTAAAAGCCCGAGTATACCCTGCGGTAATTCCGTCACCAAAAATAAGAGCAAAACTGCAACTAACATTTTTGTTGTTCTATTCGCTCTCTTATCTGCTTTGCTTTGGCGCTTCCCCGTGTGATTATCTGTTGGGCATTTGTTATAAACACGAATTTTCCTTTGATGCTCATTTGCACTGTAAATTTCTCGGATCAACCATATACTGATTGCAGTTAATATAAAACACGGGAGTAACTTGATTACAACTGCGTGAACCCAAAAATTTATTTGATACAATTTTCCTTCATGATCCGAATCGACGTGGTACAGAATCATTGGTCCACTTGACTCTAACACAACAGCAGTGTGAATGTCAAATACCTGTTGAAAAAGTATCATACAGATGAAGCGTTTTCTAATATGTAGAAAATAGAAGTTAAAGTACAACAATGTTTAGATACAAATTTCTTAACTGTAAAATTTACATTGCAAAAACAAGCTAATTTGTTCTTTTTATGGTAGTCGGTTACGTTCGACCAATGTCGTTCGCCTGATAGTAAGCGATGTAGTAAGTAAGCAATGGCACTGCAACTATTATGAACAGACGCGGCCCATTACCCATAATAGTTGTAGTGTATCACAGAATTGAAGTTGAATCACAGAAGTGAATTGCAGTTCTGTGAGACACTACACTGCATCAGGCACCAAGAGACATGAGTTTTAACAGTAATTTCAAAAGCTATAATCCTCTTCAAACCGGAACACAGTATAGCTTGGCAACAGAATAACTGGTACTGTCGTTTAACAAGTAAATTAAGATATTCAGGATTTATCTTTATCAAAAGTATTGCATACATTATGAATAAAGAATGACAGATTTTTTGTCATACATACCAAAAAAGTTGGTATACAAAGTATCGGTGGTAAGACGAAACTACTGAGTATGGCCGTGCTACAACGCCGCTCAGTGCAAAGAATGTGGTTTTTATTTGAGTATCTGTGGACAGTAAACAAAATTTAAATAATGGCGTAAAATTATATAATAACCAAATACGAAAAAATCATTTTTAATATTGACATACACCAATACTAAGCAAAATAATAAAAAGACAAACAAACAATGCTACAGGAGTTTCTGACGGAAAAAATAAGACTCGAAGAGGAATATTTAGTTGTAATAACAAATAATAACTTATCAAATCACTCTTCAAAATAAACAACCATGTCTCTAGACCGTTTTTAAGAAAATATTCTTTTTGTGTTTTCTGGATAAAAAAGACCTATGTAGTAGAAACAGTGACATACTCGGCTAGTAGAAATAAAATTGTACTTAAAACCATTAACTAGACTTCAAAAACGCGTAATTCATTTATGATACAGAGTATATTTTATAACATAACCCCTTATTCAATTTTATATTTGCCATCACATATATTGAAAATATGTATATATACGTCAAGAATGCTATTATTAAGTAAAAGTAAATTAAGTTAAAGTGTGACGAAAGTTGTGAGGAGTGTGTTGAATGTAGTGATATTATTTACAACATGTTTTACAACATGTTATAAAATTTATTACAACATGTTATAAAAATCAATAATATCACTACATTCAACACACTCCTCACAACTTTCGTTCCATGTTGTATATACGAGTACATGTTATAAAAATCAATAATATCACTACATTCAACACACTCCTCACAACTTTCGTCACACTTTAACTTAATTTACTTTTACTTAATTTCTTTGTATCAAATTAACTTTAAGTATATCATTGAAATGATTTTTTTTTATTTGATAAAGGTGACGAAACGAGCAAAACGTTCACCTGATGTTAAGTGCAACGTCTACCCATAACAAATGCTGTCACCCAGAAAATTTCGGTGTGACACCACAATGCGCTCGTCACCTACAGACATCAGTTCTTAAGTGTCATATGCCCCGTGATTACGCTAGATCTACTGAGATGTGTCTGTGTGAGAGGGCACTGACCCTTCAGACCGAAACACAGTAATGTTTGCAAACTACTGTTTCTATCTATCTACCTAGACGGATTTCTGCATAAATTGCCAAAAAAACCTTAGAGAATGGAAAAATAACAACAGAATTACCATTTCGAAAAATGATAGGCCGGTGACGGGCTGCAGCGTCTAAGATGTGAGGAGTCTGGGGGCTTACGAAAATCGAAATCGAAGTACGATGTTTCGAATCGTTTCGATGCAGCGACGGACGTCAAACCTAAACCCAATTACTAAAATACTTTGGATGCAACTTCTACGGACGGCTTTCTTTAGCTAGTTCCCTCCATAGCACAACCGATAGAATGTTTAGTGAAGAGTGATCACGTTTGCGATCCGTCAGCCGAAACACCGTAATTCGATTTTCGTAGTAGACCCCGTACTACGATCACGAATCCGCTTGCTGAGAACGGTGTTAAATGCAAATCTTCCCTTTCTCTAAGTCCAGCAGCGGACTACCAACAAACTTATGAAGTGTAAACTAGCTGACGCGCACTGGCTTCGCACGGAGGCTATTGTATATAAAGAAAAACAGCACCGACCCGTTTACCTATTTAGTAGTAAATGTTCTTAAAATCTGTTCTTAGTCGTTGGTGTCTATGTCGGTAAAGGAACATGAATGCTAAATTCCAAGTCTTGTAGCTCAGTCAGTGGTAAATCAATTTTATAGTTTAAGAAGAATTTTCATGACTTTCTTTATATCATGAAGCTTCATAAGTCTATTAGAATGTTTCACCAAGACCGCAATTTAATGTTTAACTATTTTTACAAATACTCATATTATATACTTACTTTATGGCAACGTATCTCCAAAAGGCTAATGAAAGGGTTAGACAGATAGAAGCGGTATGAAAAATTTGAGCGAAATGCATATGAAACAGCAAATATGCGGCCCATTTATACGGCATTTCTCGTTGTCCAGGTAAAATCTAAAAAAAATACAGTTAGTACACGATTTATTATTAAATACGAAAAGTCTTGAAGGCGGATATTTCTATATTATTAACAGACACCTTTTATAATTTTAAATAAGAATTTGAGTTTAGAACAACAAACTGACAATGCCTATAAAAGTTATACATTGAAATTTCATATCGTTGTAATATTAATTTTTAATTAATTTTTATATTTTTTATTTTTTTATATTTTAGTTATTTTACAGTAAATATTCTTTATTTTATTTGTATCGATTTTTGTATATGTATAGTTACTGTAGAAAATCAGGTATTACCTTGTTGATTTCATAATCTTAAAGCGAAGTTTGAAAAATGCAACAATTATTAGTTCAGTTATTGTTTTACTTATGTATTTTAGCATCTGCAACTTTTAACCGTTGTTGACATTTTCTGTTTTTAGATGGTTTTTAAACAAGCTAAGTCAGCGAAAGTTTCTTTAATTCTATGTTGACATTAGTACTTAAAAGTTTAATTCACTCAATCCTCGGTAAGATTGAGAAAAGACCGAATAAGCATTAGCATAAAATGGAATTTCAAAATATTTTTATGTCTTATCTGCTTACATCGCGTGGTTGTGGATGCTAATTAAAATTTACTTTCATAAAGTTTCTATTACTTTTATTAAAACTAATGATACTAAATATCACCCCTGTAATACTGTTGATGACGTTAATACTCAGATAAGTGTGGTATATCGAGATCGAGATAGATAAGAGGGTATAGTTTGTCTAAATTGATCAGAGGTATATTGCACTCTAAACAAAAATGAGTGCAAATATCGTATGCAACGTTATATAATATGCAATCATCATAATCATCGTTATAACGGGGCAAAGTTTACAACAATTCTGCCACGTACTTATATTGAAATATATTTTTCTACAATATCGTTATTCTTTTTGTTATAAGAGAAACCGGTCCCTTCTTTTCTATTTCTCCATCGTTTTTCTCCATTGTTAAAAAACCATACATTTGCTTTTAAATTGTATGGCTCTAATTTTGTGCTAAAGAAAGCGACGAATGATATTACATTCATCGTTTTCGTCTACGCAGGCGTATACTTGGACAAACTTTAATCATAATAACTTAACATAAAATTAATTTTTGTGACCTTTACAAACATAGTAGAAAACAATACAAAAAATACCTTTGAAATAAAAATGTTTCGACTACTTACCAAATACCTATAAACAGCAAAGGGTACATATTCCAACATGACAAAAATGTCAGCGATTGCCAACCACTTCAACAAGCGGTTGATTGGCGCAGCAGCAAGGTCACGCCTTGTCAATACAGCAACGTTCAAAGCATTTGCTAAACTACCGAAAAAGCAGACCTAAAAATACTAATAATGAGAAAAGATCATTTAAAGTTTTATTACATTATGTCATATCACAGTGTGGCGGCAACGAAAGAGAATCCGTAACATCGTATCATCTCGTGTGTGTCGTTACAACCCAAGCAGCACACAAGCGCTATATACGTGGAAATATATACTGAATTACGGCTTAAAGTTCAATAGCGTAATTATAACAGTTTCTCCGACATCTATTAACTGAATTGTAGAATTTACTAAACTTAACGTCTTTAGCTGTAAAAACCCTCTATAAAGTTCTTCCTCAGCTATCAGCTCTAATACAGACAAAAGCTGTACATTATACAGCTTTTAAAATTCCACTACACTTCTAGTTATATTGTGTAATAAAAAAAGGTATAAGATTTAAAAGAAAATCACGAGAATATCTTCTAAAGCTGTGAGTTTCATGATAAAGTTGACAAAGAATACAGTCTGTTTATTAGTATAATTTAAGACAATTATAACACTAGTTTTATAAGGCCCTTGTCTAAATCCTCAAAAAAACCTCTTTCTGTATAATATAGATATTGTAGAATGTTGTAACTTTATAGGTTGTTAAATCGCAGATCGTAAGCCCTTAACCAAACGATCAAGTAGTGTATATTCCAAAACGTATGTTTTTCAAATCTTTATTCACAATAAAATTGTATTATAACACGAGCGCGTAAAAAATCCAACGAAAATATATGTATATTAACGTTGACAGGAAACTGATCTTCGCAACCATTTCTAGTCAAAACCAAGAGAATCGACATCCAGATTTAGTTACTTTGCGGAAATCCATTATAATGAAGGAAACTGGAATGGTATATATTACCTAGTTTTTGAAAAGCACCGCCCGCCCTCCCTCAGTATCGTGCACAAGCAACCTAACACCGCCACCAGATACCCTCCACCACTACAATACTACCACACGATATACACCACTGAAGTCGCGACCACGACACGTGTTTCGCCTGACTGACTTTACCCAGACATTCTAAAGAATGTATAATTTGGGGCTAATCAGTACTTCAAACAGTCTTTCCAGACAGCTTAAAGAATCGATGAGAACTATTTATCAGCTCTCGAATAGACTAAGAGAAATAAAAAAGTGAAGGCATGTAAACATCCCACTGCTGAGCAAACAGTGCTCAGCAGTGGGATATTTCCGTACGATTTTGTAAAAGGTTTTAAGAACGGCATGGCGGGGCACTGGAGCTGATCACTTCGCTGTTCTTAGACTTTAATGTTTTACTCTCAGCATTTACCGTTACTGGGTACGTGAAAAACTTTTGTGATGTCGTTATCGATCCCACGTCACTCGAAATGCTAAAACACAACTATGGCAATGACCAACTGTGAACTTAACTATTGAAGAAGATAGTCCATGTTTTTTGAAAGCGATAATGATAAATGCTTATCTAATAGAATAATCACAGCAGCAAAGTTCATCTAATAGTAAGTGGCCACGGTGACCCATTAACAGCTACACCGTAAGGGCTCAGGAAGAACGCATCGTTGCCAATGTCCTGATAACTCTCCATAAGAATTACCATTTTATATTGTGCTACTGTGAAATCGTCCGAAAAATACGTCTCTGATAGAACTAAACCCAAATGTATTAGTAATATTTAGCTGGCGTCTCACGAAATGTACAACTAAAACTATAATATGATTTCCCTTCAAACAATGAATGTATATTATTTATAAAACATAAAATATTTATTATTATTAATCCAGAAAAAGTATAAAGAAAAAGAAAAAGTATAAAATACAGTTTTCTCGCTTAACTTTGAAGTCATAAATAACATAATAAACGCAAAAACAAAATTGACGCAATAAATGTCATCAGAAAGCCATTATAGCTCAAACAGTAATTTAGTATTTTATTTGGAGTTATACGACAAAGGACTCGGTTACACTTTGAATTAATTAACATTGCTTTTAGGGAGAACTAATACGAATGCTAATAATATGGAACAATTTTTATGAAATCAAGTTACGAGTCTTTCTCGTGAACGATATATAAAATAACGTTAAATATCGGTCCACATTATAATCTTCATCATCCAAAAACAGGTATCCTGTGATATGACAAACAAAAATTACAAAATTTTCTTTATAGAAACAATATTTGACAAAATTATGATTCATAAATTAAGTTTTATACGAACTAATGGTAATTTTTATACAAATTACCAAATTTTTCATTTAACAAAACATCTTTTGAAAAACAAATCATTTATTATGCACGTTAATTGGTAAAACAATGCATGGCATGAAAAACTGTTCGACGAAAGCATTGTTCGGTGAGAACTTTATTTACAGAAACATTTTTTGTGTATCCTTTGTTGCTTTACATACAGAAGTATTTTATGTAAAGGTTACTTTTTATGATCAAACGGAAGTGTAACATCCGGTAAGATTCCTGTGCCGGAACACAGTCTAGGTAGGTACTATCGCAGGGCCAGTGAAGAAGTGTGCAAACATTAGTTCGTTTCGGTCTGAAGGGCACTAAGAGCTAGTGTAATTACTGGGCATATGAGACTTAAGAACTGTTGTCTCAGGATGATGGGCGCATTGTGATACCACTCAGAAATTTTCTTGGTGTCACAATATCTGTTATAGGCAGACGTTGCACTTAACAACAGATGAACATTTTGCTCGTCTCGTCATTTTCTTCAATAATATTAAAACGTGGCTACAACTACTTGAAGATAATGCAAAATTTCATTCATAAGTATAAACGAATACTGTATTCAGTTTAAATGTTTACACCCTCAGGTGTTTTAACAAAACTATCTAACTTCTAGTTTATTTTCATATCTATAAATAAAACCAGACGTGTTGAGACGAACGTTTCAGTTTTGTAGTGTTAATGAACAGAGCATGTTTTTTTTTAAATAAAAAAAACTTGTTATATTTTATTTTATAAAGTTATATTTTATTAAGTTATTAGGTGTACTAAGACTTGACTTTTACCTTTTATTTTTATGCTACAGTGTGGTGGCGGCTCGTTAAAAGAATACTACCACTCCATCTCATCCAATGGATCTCGTAAAAGGCGAGTAAGGAATTAAACTGCACTGTGCACCCAACAGCGCATGTTGGCGATGGGCTCACCGCATATCACACCAAGTGCATTATATTGTTTTGGTGAAACGTGGATTGTGGCAGTCATCTGTTTTTGCAGTGAGTGCCCAGTCTCTGAATATCCCCTTATGGGATACAGTCGTGATCTTATGTATGTATGTATGTATGCTACAGTGTAACGTTTTCTAGAATCACATGTCGGTCGATGCTTCAGTTTCGATAGATCTATAGAAACATTGCACACAATTTACATCTTGAGAATTTTAGGTGACTAGGTTTGTTGCATTGTAATACAAATAAAAGACAAGGCGAGTAAGTCATTTTCTGTGACATCGTCTCTTTGAGTCTCATATTCCCAGTATTTATTCAAGCTTCAATAGCCCTTCAACAAAATACATAGGAGCTTGCACACCACTATTATCAGTAACAATTCTTTATTCATCAAAATCAGACATGTATCAATATTATCATCATCATCAGCTAGTAAAAGTCAACTTTTATCCCAAGTTGTGTTATAGCAGGCGGAGTAATGACCGCGATGGTTATTCCGCCATCATGTCAGATACCACAAAATTTTTGGGGCATTTCCCTTAGACGACTGTTACGACACCAACGGGACGAAATGATGTAATAATTCTCCTAGAACTTTAAAACCACTTACCATCAAACTGACATATCCATGAACTCTGTTATAAGAGAGTAGAAGTTCCCGAAAATTACCCACACAATAATTACATGAAGTAGTGTCCATAGGTTTGGTCAAATTAAATTTGTTTCTCCACCCATCTACCAATTTCACTAAAGTGCCGAAATCTAAACTTTCGCGGGTGTTTGTAGAATGCTCTTTAAGTGTAGATAAATAATGTGACAAATCAACATTGCTCTTGTTATCATTCGCTTCTTCTGTGGCGAGGAACATTTCTTCAAATAAACTTGCTAGAGTTTGGGTTATATTAGTCGTAGTGTTATTGTTGAACGCCATATTTATAAAGGTATAATACTTCTTACACCGAAGCTATAATATATTATAACGTTTACTGAACGCGTGGAGTAATTTCTCCTTTAAGAGAGACTGCGTTTCCTTGTTTACGAAATTCATCATTATCCTGCAACAAAAATATTGATTTGTTCGTATTCAATTTTTTCAGGAGCGAATAATATTAGCTAAAGATTTTACAGAAGATGCAAGATCAACTGAAACAAAAACCCAAGTTTAAAAAAAAGACAACGATACAAAATAGTTTCCTTGCAAAATCTCTTTCTCTAAAAGTATAATATAAGTAAGCTGTAAAAGTGACAATTGTATGCATTTTATGCAAAAATTAGAATCAGCCGTCTTTGATACCATACCCACTGTCTAAAGGAGTAACTTTTCCCATAAAACTCTTCAGTGTTATGAGTCGTTAGGGAACGTAGGTGTAATGATAGGGAACTATGCTGTTAATATTTTTGAAATTTAATTTATTTTAAAATTAGTCCAGTCCATTCTTAAACTTTTTTGTAAAAAAATAGTTCATAAATATTACACTTACAAGGACCAAATCAGTTAAGAAATTAAATTAAAAACATGTTAACACAGGTGTTTACTTTTTATTTCATTATTTATTGATACATAAAAGCACCACCCGCTTCGGTTCATTTTTTTCAGATTAAAATTTAGAAAATATTGATTTGTTTATGATAAAAAAATATTATTATAAGAGTATTCTACAACATTTTCCATGACAAAAAGTACTATGAATGTCTAACAAACAAACATACGAGTACAAACTATTATATTTATAATATTACTAGTTGAAGTCTGCGACGACGTCCGCGTGAATTTAGGTTTTTTAATATCCCGTGGGAACTATTGGATTTTTCGTAATAAAAAGTACCTTATGTCCGTCTCCGGTTAAACATACGAGTATTTCTGTGCCGAAGTTCGTCAAGATCATTTTAATGTCTGAGCCTTGAAAGGGTAACAAACAGACAGAGGGACACAGAGAGTTACTTTCGCATTTATAATATTAGTATGGATGGATAAGGATTAGTATTATAAGAATTACTATTTTTATAATTTACCGTTACTTTAAAAAACATAAAGTAGTAGTAAAGTCTATCGTGCTTAAAGATAAGTTGGAGATGTTGTTTAGTTCTGGTTTAGATTTCTGAATATATTTATTAAAAAGATAGGAGGCAGGAACATGTTTTCATGTACATACTTAATAAAAATTAATTAAACCCATAAATATAAGAGTAAGAGAAGAAGAAGTCTTCTTAATTAATTAATAATTCATCTATAACGTCGGGAATTTCCAATCAACATTAAATTATAATTAAGAGTACAATATGTAAGGGTAAGGCAACTTTAGAAATTTCGCACACGAACAACGACAGCTCACACAATGAAAGTACTCAAAATACATTTCTGCTTGCAGAACTTTTTCAATCCTTGTTTGTTTTGTACAAACTAATTTTTGTAATTTTGTTTTTTAATAAAAATTACATATTTGTACTTCGTTGATTGTTTCTGTCCTTCCGTTGTGATTCGGTCCTTCCGGCCGATTTTCGACCACGGTAACAACTGCCAAATATAGGGATTCCGATAAAGACACGGGGATCACAATTCAGTCAAACCCCAATTCAATCAAAAACTGACCAATTCTGTTTTTCGTTAGAACCCGCGACTCACGGCATAGTAGGGCGAGTAGTCTGGCCATTAAGCCACGCGGTCGTCTTATACGTCCTTATTTATTTTATTTATTTATTTAGTAACCATCAGGTCACTTTCCACAAGTAATTATAGTCACTTTTTGTACTGTTTTTATAACAAAAGCAATACTAACTGTTAATACGCATTTTACTACTTCATAAAGGTTATACGTCGATTGTCGCAGTGGCTAAGCGATTGGTGATTGGCTGCTGCGCTATGGGTCGCAGGTTCTATTCGCGCACTGGGTTTTGGTGTTTTCAATAGACTATTTTGGAGGAACATAAGTTTTCCTGGAGTATTAAGCACGTGCCATGAAAACGAGGAACGTTAAAATCTGTATTTAGTGTGTTACATAATTAGTGTAGCTTTTCTGCTAAATTTCATGCTGTAGTCTTCGTACTTGATCGCTCTGTGGATTTTTTGGTAATCTATGGGAGGATCCCCTATATTTGGTAAAATAGGGGAGGCCTATATGCCTAAATCTATTCAGCAATGGACATGTGATAGGCAAAAATAATGATGATGATTATGTATTACTTATCACTTTAAAAGAATATAGCACTATTTATATAATATCAAAGTTAGGAAAATTTTAATTCTATAACGAAAATGTGAAAATAACATTTTTGACTCCAATTCAGCTTATGCTTTTTCTTAACAAAAAACACGTCACTGTGAAATATTTTGCTACGAATAATAACTAACATACAAATCAGCATTTCTTCTAATTATTTTTAGAATATTGAGGTTTTCCCTTTTCTCTGTATTATAATTTTTATTTTCTTTTGTAAGAACAATAAAAAGAAATTTTATGTCATTATTATATAATTAGAGTAATGAACTTAATTTTTTAATTGTAATATAATATTTTAATTTGAATTCACGCTTTTGTAAAGTAGTGCTATTTGCGAAACCATTTAATTAATTTTATCTATAAATTTAGTTCGCCTACCACCCCATCTCATCCCGTGGGTGTCGTAAAAGTCGATAGACGGAAAATGAAAACCAGGAGATGGGCAGCAGCATCTTCTTGGAACATCTCAATAAATAAACTGCGGTTGCCATGCGTGGCAACTACGGCAAAATGCCATTTTAGGGTAGGCACAAACTTTTGCGCCAATCTATGAGGGCCTTTGTTCAGCAGTAAAATGAAATGATGATGATGATGATACTCGTACATTTTGTTTCTTTTCTCTAAATCCCACAAATTTGTGAAACTGAAAACAAGCTCTCTTGGAAAGTAAATGATCGAGGAAAACTAAGGGTTACTTTGTGTAATTTGTAATACGATACTATATTGCCTTCTATAGATTAAAATTATCGTCACATGTTTCTAAACACATTATTTTCAAGTTTGACTTTATGATATCGCTAAATTATTACAGTGCTTGTTTTCTTATTTAATTTGATACATCTTCTTAAATGACGGAGAATATAAGAAATGGAGTTTTAATTAAACTTTACCTTACATTCAAATTTCACTTCGTTTATTATAAACATCATTATAAAATAACTTAGCTTTTAAGCCAAATTTATGCGGCTCTATTAAAGTTAAAACACTACACCAATGAATAATGAGTAATAAAAATACAATTGACACTGCGAAGCGAAAAGTAAGCACTCCGTCACGTCTCGAAAGCTCGCGTCCGACTGGAACTAGGACTTATGATTTACTACGAGTAGCTAATGCCCCCGACTACGTCCGCGTGGACTTAGATTTTTTGAAATACCGTGGAGACTCTTTGATTTTTCGGAATAAAAAGTATCCTATGTCCGTCCACAGGAGGCAGTCTACCTCTTTGCCGAATTTCGTTAAGATCGGTTCAACGGTTGAACCGTGAAAAAGTAACAAACAGACAGAGGGATAGACAGAGTTACTTTCACATTTATAATATTAGTATGGATTAAGTATAGATACGTTTTTGACCGTTGCAACACCATTAACAATATTATTATGTTAATTTAAACATAATCTTACAACCAGTACTTGTACTAAAAACTGTATAAGAGATGAAAATAGTGGATTACAAAATTTATCATTATGAAACAAGTTTAATAATTTTGTTATTAACTGCTTTTATCTGACATAAAACAACTCATTTTTACGGAGGGTTTTGTTTTTGGTAACCTATCTATACTATATAAGTTAGAGATGCTCATCTTTACCCTCATAGCTACTAAACCGCTTGACCGATTTTGACAAGTGAGGTCTCATTTGATGTCTTTGTAATCCACGTGTCAGTGTAAAAGTTAATATCATCATTCGTTACTTTGCGGAAATCTATTATAACAAAGGAAAAAAAGCTTTGCTAAGATCCATTAAAAGCATTATTACATCAATATTACAACACAATGTCTTTACGCCGATTCCGACAACAGTAAAATATTTTTCATAATAGTCATAAAGTTAATTTGCTAAGATCCGCATGCAAAATTTTAAGTAGTGTATTGCCTAGTTTTTGAACAGCACCGCCGCTGTCCCTTAATATCGTTCAAAAGCGCACTAATACCGCTACCGGGAGCCACACACCACTAAGTTGAAACACGTGTCGTGTTCTCAACTTCAGTGGTGTGTATTGCATAGTGGTAGTGTTGTAGTGGTGGAGGATATCTGATGGCGGCTCCCGGCGGCTGTATTCTCCAAAAACTAGGTAATAGACCCCATTTAAAATGTTCGATGCTGATCTTAGCAATTAACTTTCTTTCCTATATAAAACTGATTTTACTGTTATCGGAATCGATGTAAACACATTTTTTTGTAATGCTTTTCCTTTTTAGAAGCATGGCATGAGACGAACAAGGCGTTTGCCTGATGGTACGAGTAAGCACCACGCATACTCATAACAGTTGCGGTCTCACTCTGAACTTTACATTGGGTAGTGCTGTGTAGTACCGCACTTCGCTCGCTATCATGAGCCATCGGTTGTATAAGTACAAGTTTTATACTAATTGCCCTAATTACATCACCTACAGTGTACTTCAAACCGAAACACAGTGGTGTTTGCACACTACTACTTTACTAAGAATAACAAGAACTGTGATGGCTAGATAACACATAAGCGGGTTTAACGGTTTCCGTAATTTTGACACTGCATTCGAAGGTTCTTAGTGCTTTTAGTACCAGATTTGTTTTTATTCTTCATTAGCCTGTTAAAAGTCAACTACAGGGACATAGGCCTCTGCAAGTTGGTTGTCGTAATAACCATGCTGTTCAGGAGGATTGGCGATGGCAAAACCTAACATGTACGAACATCTTAAATACTGCTGCTCCTTGCTAATCTGGAAAATTTAACATAGCTGGCATAATTGAGAAGGTCATACCACCAACAATTGGAGGGGATTAGCTTTTTTGGAATTTTCTTTAATCGATTTCTAAGACGTGGGATGAAATGGGATACCAGATTCTCTAACAACGCCAGCACACGGCCTAGATCTCTGTTACGACGTAGTAATGAAAGTTTTCTTTATTAAACGGCGGTTGTAATGTTTCGGGACTTAAATGCAACCTTACATATTTCTTTTTATGTTAACTAGGAACACAAATTCCAAACATACTCTAGAAATTTAAATGAAACTAATTTTACGGATTTTTTCGCGTTTATAAAATCGCTATTTAAAATTAAATGCGATAAAATCCGTAAAATTAGTTTCATATAAATGTGTAGTGTTCGCGTAAATATAAGAAATCATTATACTCTAGAAAATAAAACCTTCCTTAATATGGACGTGAAGAAGTGTCCGACAGAGTAGAATAGCACCTACCTCTTTCCTACCGAGGTAGCCTTTATTCGTGCAGAACAATACCATAATTTACAATGCTGTCACTATGCTGATTTTTTTTTACTTCTACCAAAATGGGGGTGACGTTATTCGCCACCCGTAGCGTCTCGTTTCCCATGGGGGCGAAAAGTGGGATACGTTTGTAGCCTCTGCCTACCCCCTATATGGGAAACAGGCGTGACTGTATGTACGTATATTTGTAAAGAAAAAAGATGTCGCCGTAGTGGATGTCGGTAAAAAGAGAAACATCATCTTATCTTACTATCAAATATAATATATAACCCCTGAGAATGAAGTAATCGCTACGAATGAGTACATTATAATGTGTATAAATTGCATTATTTTAAAGCCTACTGGATGTATTTTGCGACTAGTAAAATATTTGCCAATGAATATTATGAAAATGTTTTTTATTGAAAATTATTCCATTTATGGGAAAAGGGCGTGATTGTACAAGTAGCTTTTATAAAGTAAATGTGATTATAATTTATTTAGATTATAATACTTTTCCTTTCACCGTGGAAGTAATTTATGAAACCTAATAACACACAGTGTTACATAAGAAACATAAGAAAAAAATGTTTTATTTAAAAAAAAGCGTGGGGTGCTTTTTAAGATATCATGGAAATGATAATCCTTCTTCTCATATCTGTCAATAAAATATTTATAACTATCGACACAATCACCCGCTTTTTTTAAAATAAAACATTTTTTTATTATTTACATTATTATTCATTTATATTTATTAGAATTTTTCACACTATTCTTAATTCAAATTTATTTTCTATTTTTTAGTTTGGTTTTTTTTGTTAACAGATGTTTATCAATTTGTTACTTCATGTCTGATTATTATTTGTTTTAATACACACTTTATTATTTATACACACTGCCTTTTTTTAACGTTCCGCTAAATGTGCCGGTGATGATGATAATAAATATAATTTTCATTCGTAGCAAAAAAATTTTAGGTTTACTTAAATTAAAGAAAATGAGGACAAGAGAAAGGAATAGATAGCTTAGAACACTAGCTAGCACTTGCCTTAATACTAGAAAATATACACGTTTAAAGCCGTGAGCACGATGTATTTAACCTGACGACGAAACATTAATAAATAAATAGATTATACGACGATCAACCGTTCAGTCAGTAATTAAACAATACAGCGCAGAGTAGCTTCAATAATTACAACGTAAATTTTTAAATACGTTCATTAAAAAACAAAGAAACAAAATTCAGTGGATCTGCATACTATACTTCATACGACTGACTTAATTTTAACAAAATAACCTATTCAATTTTAACAAGTTATTAAAATGTTGTTGTTGATAAAAAGCCCGTTGGAAAGATTTGCTGTCTTCCTACAGTAAAACTTTTGTCATTATTGAAATACAATGCAGATTGTATATAGCGTTTATAATAATAAATAATTAAATTCGTAGCTTATTTGTTTATAATGTACGCATTACAGTTTGTATATTAAGAGAAGTAAGAATAATCTTAAATCTGTTTTACAGTTTCAATGTTTTTAATTCACGTTATTGCGTTTACTGTGAATATATTCTAATTAATTAAATATTGTGTTGCTTATATCTGCTGTGAGTATTATTAACGAAATAAATATGTATGTATAACAAAGTCTGTTCCTTTAAATCCTACCACAGAATCTTAAGGTGAAAAAAATGGTTAGTTTGTAATTTAACGACTATATTTTTCTTTTACAAGAGCTATTCATAGTACGAGTACGTATTTCTGTTCTCAGATCGATCTTTCGCTCGACTTCTTCATCAAGTTCTTTATTTCAATATCTGAGGAACCAAGATTTCCATATCGCAGATCATATTTGGTTTTTTATGGGATACAAAATGTATGTTAAATTATAATAAAATATATATAATCCCATAAAAAATATGGGATAATATTTAATCCGGTATTTGATTTCTTTTATGTGACTAAAAAATCATGAAAGTTTTGGTATACTTATATCTATATATAAAAATAATTTTATGTATGCTAACATATGAAAATATACCTTTTTTATTCAGAACTTCTGTAACTTTTTATTAACAAACATATTTTTTAGATGTTAAATTTCTTATATTTCAAACATAAAGACTTTTCAAGTTAATGAACCATACAAAAACTTAAACTTCCGGAATGAATGTTAACTTATTTGGTACTTAGCTGGTATAAACTTGAACACAACCTCTAGGATTCAAGTTTTCTTTATTCCTCATCTATACAATAAAGTATTTGTCTGTGATTTCCCAATAAAGACTTTTTCTTAAACTATTGTTTGCAGGATACCAACACTCAAACACGCATTTTTTTTTAATTTTTGTGTTTCTGTCTGTTGGGACTTTTATTGGCAGGTGGGTTAGATTACTTTTCAGAGAGCAGGTAATCTAAGCTAACTTTTATTTCAGAAATTTCCTTGTGTAAAATCTAAAAACTTCTAGAAATTAAGGGCTATATTTTGTGCAGCTTTATTTTGCATTTTGGTCATTATCATTTTACTCGTAGTTCATGGCAATATTTTTCTTTTATTTTTTATGTGTTTATCTTAATTCTCATTACTATAATAAAGCTGGAAAGTATGTATGTTTCAATGCGCTAATCTCATTAAATACTAATACGTATATTAATTATTTTTGTATTGGATAGCCCGTTTAGTGAGGACCTTCACCTTAAGCAGCACAAACTGTTAATGCTTAGGTCAGCGAGGTACCATACGGCGCAATAACACCAAAGTCATCAACATCAACATCAACTGCATAAAAGCTGGACTAAAGATACAATTGATACTTAAGGCCGCTTAGCCTGTACAAGAGCCGAGTAGCCAGCTATAAAGCCGTTGAAATACTTTGTGGCTTCAAATTAAGCAGCCTCGAGCACTGTAATGTCTGTTTAAAGGCTGCCCGGAGACAAGTAACCTCATAGATCCTTATCGTTTTCTACTATGAAATGTCATTATTTCTTAAAATTTATAAATGGTGTGTTGGTCGACTGCTGCTAGGAATGAAATTATTAAAATTACTAGCGAAAATTATTAAATGGTATTATTAATTATTGTAGTGTTTGTAAGTGCGGTGGTCATTTTACTGTAAATGTGCATATTTTATTAGAGTAATATTCACGCGCCTTATAAATAACAACGTTTAATAAAAAAATAAGAACAAAATAATATACATATTATGCGTAATATTTAGTAAAACATTTATAACGTATTACACTGAAACTAAGATATTTCTTATTTGTTTAGTTGTATTTCTAGACTTACCGCTAGATTAACTTAAGATTAAGAGATTTTTTAAGCAGCTCCAATTCTTTTTTAATCTTTTGTAATACTTTTGTCTGCACTGATGAAGCTGTACAGAGTAGGTGCTACCTAGTTCGTCAGTATAATATGCAGAATAAGTCTGATCATTACCTGTATTGTTTGTATTTTTGTATGTACGGAACCATCATCACTGTACATCAATACTAACACTTCAATACCGCTTTCAATACACAGAAATGTTCTGGGTGACACAGCATTTGCTATGGGCAGACGTTGCACTTACCATTAAGTGAACCATTTGCTCGTTTCATCACTTTATCCAATTAAATAAACATACGTACACTATTATACATTCAAATAAAAAATATTACTCTTTTCAAAAAAGGAACGGTTTCGATTTTTTTCTATAGCTAAAATATTTTTTTAAAGAAATTAATACTGCAAATACAGCATACTGGCGTATTAGAATTCCAAATTTAATTGAGACATTTATTAAAAGAAAATCAATTTTTCTAAGAAAATAGATTTTAATGCCGCGAATCATATCAATTGGTTGCTAACGTCGATTTAATTTTAGACAGTTTTCATTTTTATGATGCTAAAAAAATTCCAGCTGCCGAAACCATAGCGTTGCGAAAAGAAAACTGTGGTTATTGTTTCGTGTCTCGGCGGTTAAATGGTGGTAGGTTAGGAGACGGAAGTCACTGAATGGAGGTCAGGTTCTGGAAGAAAAAGATGCACTGAATCACGAGATTATTTTTAGAAAGTTTATTTAGTGCATATCAACTCGTTACTCACTAAACTCAATAAAGTGATACGTGTTAATCGTCATACTGTTTGCAGACCCTATCTTATCTCCGTTAGAGGATAATTGCTCTTATTGTAAGTATGATAAAAGTAGTTCCAATATTAATATTACAAAGAAAATATCAATATTTTTAAGACTCTTTTACTAGCTCGACGTGTATGTACGTATATTTACGTAGGTTTGTTTACATGCACCCATGAAATCCAATATTGCAACACAATTAAATCGTCGACAGCACATGTTCGCTAAGGATCATTACTGCTATGAAACAAATTATGAAATCGTATACATTTGGTCGCATGCTGTGAATAACCCCTAAGTTTTTTATCCAGTCTGAGTTTGAAAAAAGTCCATGGAACAAATTTACCACGAAAAAGGTTTTTACGTTTTTCTTAAATATATCACAAGTTATTGAAGATGACATGAGATGTATTATAAAACCTCACCATTTACTTGTCATTGCCGCACTAGCGGCGTCAGGGGAAAGCCATAGGGTAACTTGAGGAAGGGAGGGCGTGCCCACCCGTCCCTACCTAGTTACGCTAATAGTGTCTTACTATGTTTCATTAGTTGAGCAACACACCAAAATCAACACAAAGGTCATACCTAATATTTAGACTAAATCGGTAAAATTTTTATCTATCGTTCAAATAGGGACTAATGACTTGTAGTTTCTCTTATTCAATTGCTTTTATATTATTTAAAAGTAAAATAAGTTACTCGTATACGGAATTTGTATGATTAAACTGATGTCAGATTTGTATGATGAAACCGTTTTATGATATTTCCTAAACTGACATAATAATACTTCATGGTGTGGATACATCTTTCCTTATCATCATTCCTTTACTGGAGGTAGGATTCCTATGCAGGAATCCGTCTAGGTAGGTACCACCCCAGGGCCAGTTATTCTGCCGTGAAGCAGTAGTGTGCAAGCATTACTGTGTTTCGGTTTGAAAGGGCACTGAGAGCTAGCGTAATCACTGAGCATTTGAGACTTAAGAACTGATGTCTCAAGGTGACGAGCGCAGTGTAGTGTCACACAGAAATATTCTCGGTGACAGCATTTGTTGTGGGCGGACGTTGCACTTACCATCAGGTGAACGTGTTGCTCGTTTCGTCACTTTATACAATAAAAAAAAAAAAACATCTATTTATATACATATAATAAAACTGTAGAAAACTTTATTCTGTACATTGGAAATATTTTGAAAAATTATAACTAATAAATACATACGGTATTTATTTGCTTCATAACTGCTGTATGTATGTATGATCAAACTCTATTGTACAACCTATATATTATTCTTACATACACCTGGAAAAATGTGCCACACTGCACCCGTACCTCTTGGACAACAGTTCTTAAGTCTCATATTCCCAGAAATTACACTAGCTCTCAGTGCATTTCAAAGCGACAAGAGTAATGTTTGCATACTACTAGTTAATGGCAGAGTAACTGGCCGGATTCCTGCATAGGAATCTTGTTTTGCAGGTGTATGTAAGAATAACATATAAGTTGTACAATAGAGTTTGATCATACATACATACAGCAGTTATGAACCAATACATACCGTATGTATTTATTAATTATAATTTTTCAAAATATTTCCAATGTACAGAATAAGCTTTTCTACAGTTTTATTATGTGTCCACACAATGAAGTATTATTATGTCAATTTAGGAAATATCATAAAACGGTTTATTTAATAATTGGTACTAGTGGTCCCCCGGTGGCCGAAATTCGACCATAATTCTTTAAATTTTTAAGTTCACACGGTATTGAGTTTTTTGCCAAAGAGTAACATCTATAATCATTGATAATATATCTTTTTATTTTGTTGTATAACGTGACCTGCGAACGTGTACAAATACGTCACAAGGTTATGTTGTTTGCCGTAATAGCCTGCAATATTTAAATTTAAAGCGCCCACTATACTATTCGCGAAGTTGATTGAAGTTGGGCGAGGTCGAGAGTGTAATAATGTTCTAAGCAGATGAAAAAAACACAATTTCAGCTTGTATTCGTATTTATTTTTTGATATAATTCATTATTAGTTTTATTTATAGTTGTTATTGTTGAATAAAATAGACGATAATAAAAACTATTACACACAATTCACAGCACATTCTGTCAATCTGTCAGTAATTTAATGTTGACAAAAAATTTTAGTTTTTTTGGCGCCAGGCCTAGCCTGGCTAAGCGTTAAACTAGAATCTAGATAAGTATAAGTACATCGGCACGTAATAAACAAAATTAAAAACGTTTTTTTAATTTAAAGTAAAATTTTATTACGTGTTTGATTTACACTTTTTGCAAAAAATGTATGACAAATGCCAAACATCAAGTACTAGAGACACATCGCTACCAAGCTATTTCTACATCTTTATAATACTGCTGTAATTGTACATTCTTTTTAAATGGCTGAAAAAAACCCGCTAGGTTTTTTGCTGTTTCTTCCCAGGACAGACATTTCTTTGCGAACCATTGTAGCTTAAAAAAATTACGTTCTATGAGTATTATGTAAATGATCAATATCAAATAAAAAATATTCTTTTCCTATTTTTTTTTTAGGACTCTGTTAGCCCGAAGGCTTTTACAGCTTCGCCGGATTGAAAGATGGCATAGCGCTGAGGGCGCTTAGCCGAAAACTTTATTTATGGATGACTGGCGCAAGGGCCCCCGAGGGGGGACCTCGGCTTGGACCGTCATCCTGTTCGCGAGAGTAACAGACTCGAGGGTACCCAAGGGGGCCGGCCTCGGCTCGGCCAGTTACTGCAATCGGGAGGGGCATGCGCTTAAACTTATTCAGTAGTGCTATAAAATGTTTTGAATATTTTAGTACTTACCAAAATTTGTCGTAGGTTACCAAACAATGCTTTTTGTCAAATGTTCTTTTATGCCAAGCGTTGTTTTACAAATTAACTTGAATAGTAAATTAATTGTTTGTTGTTAAGTGATGCTTTACTAAAATTGCCTGGTAATTATTTGTTCAAATGAATTATTTACAGAATTACTTGTTTGTATAAAAAAAATTACGAATCATAATTTGGCCAAAGGTACGCTTTCGTAAATTAAAATTTATAATAATTTTTTGTCAAATGACAAATTTAATATTGGTAATGTTTAGTGATATGGGTTGTTTGATCAACTTCATCTAGCCAAATTAATTTAATAACTGCAGACATATATACATTATTATGTAGACGTCATCCTAGAGTTTCTCTTTAGACTTGTACTGAAATTAAGTCTCTCACTGAATAATATATTTCATTTAATTATATATTTCATTTATTTATATTATACTTACTTTTAAAATTTTAAACATTTTGCAGCAGCCGCTGTCAAGCTGCGGAATTCTATGCAGGAATCCGTCTAGGTAGGTACCACCCCAGTGCCAGTTATTCTGCTGTGAAGTACAAGTGTGCAAACATTACTGCGTTTCGGTTCGAAGAGCACTGAGAACTAGCATATCAGACTTAAGAACTCTCTGATGTCTCTGGGTGATGTCTCTTTTTTTTGTATAAAGTAACGAAACGAGCAAAACGTTTACCTGATGGTAAGTGCAACGTTCGCCCACACAAATGCTGTGTCAACCAGAATATTTCTGTACGACACCACACTGCACCCGTCACTCTGAGACATCAGTTCTTAAGTCTCAAATGCCCAGTGATTACGCTAGCCCACAGTGCCCTTCAAACCGAAACACAGTAATGCTTCCACACTATTGCTTCACGGCAGAATAACTGGCCATGGGGTAGTACCTACCTAGACGGATTCCTGCATAGGAATCCTACCACCAGTGAAAGTTGTTGCTCATTGAACGTCTGTCATATTACTGATTTACTAATGGCAACAACTAAACAGTATTGGACACTACTCGCACTTCACATATACACTAGTAACTCGCAATAGGCACTAATCAATTATCACTCGCACTAATCATAGTGCAACCGGGGTTTTATGGTCCAAAAGTTTTGTAGTATCACTGCATTAAGACCGATTTGCAATGCGAGTGCGAGTGATCAATGAAGGCGTTAAAACTAGATTAGAGTAAAAGATTAAAAAAATTGGTATCAAAATTAACCATTATTTTTATAATGGGTGATATTTCTCTTCAAGGTTTAATACTAGATATTTCATAAGCCTCTTAAAAGAATTAATTGTAGGTAATGGACCAGGATTCCCTACGGATAAGTTTCAAGTTGTTTTAAGCTTTCGCAATTCGTTAACTAACTTTTAGTTATCCGAATCAATTTGTATCCCAGGGGTTACTTCAATCGATTTAATCAATGAAATATTATAGATTTGAGTATGTACTTCACTAACAGAATTTAAATTGATTGAAATACAGGATTAAAGTGAAATCATTTTTATATATTTATACAAATTAGCTTTGTTATGAGATTAAAATAGTCTTAAGAATTTCTCAACAAAATTTCAGTTTTACAAATCAGTGTAGATATTATATTTATATTCCTTATAATGCGTAAATGAAATTATTTTGTATTTTAAAGACTTAAGAAAATATACTAAAATGAAACGATAATAAAACGTAGCGTCCTCGTCATCATTTCAGCCTACAAGTCAACTGCTGAACATATGCTTCCCCCGTAGTGTCGTAGAACACGGTCCTAAGCCATCGACATTCATCGACTTCCTGCAAAACACTGCGTTTACCGGGCACGAGGTTACCACTTGAGAACATTCGTTCCATAACGGAACTAAGAACTACATTGCCGGTGGATTGCTAGAACGGCTTGCTGATCTCAAACTTAGATTATCATTTAGTCGGACTACACTTTAATAAAATATTCGTAATCATACATAAAAAAATTACGTGTCGACTAGAGAACTTCCTTTAATTTCTTCGGTTAAAAATACCATCATTGTAAACATTTTCAATGATTTTTCTATACATGGAGATACAGCGGTTTCTCCACTAGAGCCATGCCCATACCCTACAAATGACCTGTTTAATGATTGATAATTCAGTGATTGTAATGCTTCTAACGTCTTGTCTATGTGGTAACGTTCTTGTGCGCTACCTAAATCATAAATAAAATACATCTAAAGGAAAACAAAAATAAAACTGAAAACAAGGTTCAAATGTTTTAATTTTAAACTTATGGCAAATAAAAGAAAGACTTTAGTTTCGCTTAATGTAAAATACAAGAAATGTATCTTGAAAATATTTAAAATATAAACTAGTAGAATGTAATCCAAACAAAAACAATAAAAAAGTGGATCAATATTCACAGATACAACACTACGATATAAATAATGTTCATAAAAGTGATGTTCATAATAAAAATACTAGGAACCAACACAAGTGTTCTAAGCCAGTTATGTGTGTGTAGACAATAATAATATTAAGGTATACCACGGATAAAAATAACCCCTGGTAATAAGAAGACTGCTGCTGAAACTGATTTTGAAACAAAACTTGCTGGGTTCATATCAGGTACTTCATCTAAATACATAGGCGTCTTAGAACCACTGGTAGATTAAAAATAATAACAAACATTACTCCAATAGGTCTATATTGGATTAAAATATTATATTGTATTATTAATGACCCAGGAACCAGTCAATTGCTGTGTTTTTAAACTACTAAAGTCTAAAATGATTATAGTTGGCAAGCAAAATATTACGATGTGCGATGCTATTTAAAGGTATAAACTTTATCAAAATTAAAATAACGTAAATTGAAGCTCATCGCTTCGTTCAGATTTGTTTTACTTAGCGATTTAAAAAAATTGTGGCGACAGGACCGCAACGAATTCTTCTTGCTCGTTCACTAAATTTTCGGCAAGTGACGGCCCTCTGCCGAAGCTCATTCAACGATATAATAAATACAGGAGTATTTTACGATCAGACTATTTATCTTGATTCGAATAAATTACAAATGGAGGAAGATATTATAGCCAGATTTTCAGAGTATTACAAATTACTGTAAAAGTCGCATACAGTACCATAGATAAGATTTTTAAGCTATTGAACCTTATACGACAGACATTTCTTCAGATTTCATCAAATTGACACCAATTTAAAAAGTGAATAAATTGAAAATGTAATAGTTATTTATTTATCAATGTAAAAGGAAGCTTTTTATACGTATACAATGAACAACAACATAGTAATAATGTAATAATTCTATTTGAATTCGAAGCAGATTAAACCACACATTGAGAATTAAATGTGTCGCCCAGTATTAATAACAGTTTAATTTTCACGATTTATGATAAAATGTCTATAGATAATCCCTGTTATTATTTTAATGTGAAATGCAATTGAATCATATACCAATGTACAATGTAAAGTACAGGTTAATTTTATTGTATTAGTAATGATTTATTGTCAGTGATAATAAAAAAAGAATGAAATTGACAATTTGTCAATAAATTCGAATATCATAAAAAAAGTAAAGTAGCAGCCTATAAATGTCCCACTGCTGAGCACGGGCCTCCTCTCATTCCCGAGAGGGTTTTGAAGCTGAGAAGAATCCGCCATTCTGCTCCAATGCGGTTTGGCGGACTTCACATGTCGTAATTTTTTTTATTTCTCAGACATGTAGGTTCCTTCACGATGTTTTCCTTCACCGCCAAGCACGTGGGAAATCAGCACTTAAAATTGCACGCGTACTATGAAATTTAAAGCGAACGCCTAGCCCCTGAGCTATCATAAAATTATCCATAATTATTGTCATCATTCTGCTATGGTGCAAATAAGCAAATCTTATATTAAACACCATTCGAAACCAAGTCTCTTAAATATAATTATACTAAAACAAATTACATAACTCACTGTATCAATGCATAGATTATATATACAAATTGACTTGCCAATGTGAACTGCTGTGCACACATTTTAAGGAGCTGATAAACTTTAATTACTACCATATTAACAACGTTAAAGAATGATCACATCCATATATATGTTTGGTTTAAACAGCAAATTTACAAAAACCTTGTAGTAAAAGCCTAAAGTAACAAGGATGTCTCATCATGTACAGGTCTATTGTGTAACTCTGGTAGTTTTGGGATCGGTTTTATTTTGGCGTTTGAACCTCATTCATAGGTTAATCAGGATCAAATAAAACCGATCCCAAAACCTACCAGAGTTATAAAATAGACCTCCAGTTTGCTTAATGTTTATCATTAAAAAGTATATCAGTTTCTTTTATTTATATATTTATTACAGAGAATTATCTCAATAAATCAAGGCTATAAATAATTAAAATATGAAAAATATCAAGTCATTTTCTCATTTGTTTTTTGAAGCGATTAAAAATAGATCACTCCGATCTTACAAAGCCCGACCTAAAACTTGTCGATATCTTAAGCTTTAGCATATCCTTTAATTAAAATATATAACACAACAAAGTGTTAACCTCGTTTTATTTATAATTAAATAAATATAATGAAATTTTGCTAAAACTTAATCAAATGCCTGCAAATAGTTACAAAATCAAGCCACTTTGGCATTTTTAAAATAATGTAAAATCACGATAATATGTAGTATATTTTTTTATTTGATTTCTAAATATTTTAAGCATTCTTTTATTTTTAAATTTTTCTAAGCATCAGACTTCGCATAAGGACAGTGTGAAAGATAGTTGGTAACTGTTAAAATGCCAAAGGAAACTGATGAATACTTGTTAATGCCGTTTGTAATGTATCTACATTATTTATTATTTATATATTATATATATGCGCAAATTATTTGAACATTTGATCTTATAGCTTGAAATTCATAACTGCTATTCCATTACAAGCAAACAATAATTTTTATTTAATGATCATGTATTTTTTTTTTGTAATTAACATATGAAGTGACTTCCTAAGAGCTATTCTGCATTGAGATCAACTTACAAATATCCGTTGCGGCGGTTTATAAGAAAATACTATTGTAATAATTGTTGAGTTTCAGATTTACTATTGCCACATTGCTATTAAAGTGTATTTATAAATAAGCACTTCGCTTTTATCGTAAAATAAAACTTTATTAAAACAATGGATGATGCGTGGATGGAATATAATCAACTTTGTACACATCTTATAAAAGCTACTTAATATGTCACTTGATAAAATAGTAAAACATCACAGTTATCAACTAATTACGCCATAGGCATATTTCCTTTAAAGCAAGGTGGGCCACATACAAGAAAAATTCATCAATGTATGATCCCATCAAGCATATCTGTAGAACAAACAAAGCTGTGTTGTTCCTTGTTTTTTTTTTCAATAGTTTCAAGCTTAGTTCATTTCTACAAACTCATAAAATCTTCTAGACAACTTGCAACAACGAAGAAAAACAAAACGTAGTGCCTAGTTACGTCTTCTCTAGCACCGATGTTTATCCAAGCTCAGTCTATGTAATCACAATACCTACATCCCTATCACAACAAGATTTTTCGTTTTAAATGAATATAAAATACTATAAAAAATCTACGTAGACGGCTATAATCAAATAACATGATCATAATATATATTTTGACGGACACTATTATTTAAATTCTCGCTCTAACTACTAAACATATTATATCTAGTTCATACTTAATATAGCTAAAAGTCACAACAGTGAATTGCAAAGTGTCATTGCGTAGATAAAAATCAATATACATATAATTATTCTTATAATAGGTTGTTCTCTTGATTTAACATTTTTAAATGATCATTTAATATCATCTTTGGTTTAAAGTAAATAATGCATGTCGCCATTCCGAAACTTCATGCCTTTGCAGACACAACAACATCTTGAAGCTAATATAATTATCAGATTCCTAACTGAATGATATAATCGCATATACTTAACAAAGAAGAAACGCAGTCCGTATTCATTCAAAGTCGATTTAATTATTCACTATATATTATGTTTTGATTACTGAATGGTTAGACTAGCAAAATTAAATTAACATTTTATAAATCTCACATACATATACAATAACTTCACTTATCCTAAGAAATTCATAATTAAAACAATATATGTATACGTCGGCAAGCAATTTTTGACTTTACTTAATACATAGTGTTCACATATCTTTAGTCAAATTTTGAAATACAAGCTTTAACAACAGATCTATATTGGGCAAAATATTGCAAATATGCCATGCCAACAGCACCTGACTAAATTTTTAGTCAACTTTCTCCTGATTGCACTTACTTTGAGTTAAGATAGTCAATCATGCTATTTACAATATGTTAAAATATACCTACGGCAAATGCTTTGAGGAACCATAAAAGAAATTACATTAAAAGCATTCCACTCCAAATGTTCACATCAATATGGAGTGGAAGCATGAAGTGAAAAAAATTGTGTGGTCTATGGCTTGACAATAGAAAAAGGCCCATCCCAGCCTAACAGAATTAAGCAGTTAATAGACAATTTCCAATATGGTATAGCTTTGTCAGTGCAAAACTCTCTACTCGAATCTTAGAGGGCTATTTATAATTATTTACATTATTGTTCTTCATTTCACTGTCATATATTTTGTTACGGAAGTTTGCTGGGAAAGATTAATCAATAGAAACATATATCTAAAACTCCTACTTCCGATTGGACAACCACTACCTTAAACGCATTGAGTGCCAGCTGTTCCAATTATTTTCATTGGACTAGAAGGCCTCGGTCACATAAAACATAGAAGCGATCACTTTATAAATCACACAGTCTATTAACTTTAGTTGACATTGATATCAAAAATTATATATGCCTTCATTCGAAAATATTCCTTTGTTCACTTATATTCGTCAATGAACCTTTTACACATGTGTATTAAGTCAATGAATTTCGGCCTTAAGTTTGGGTCGACCGTCCAACAGTCCTTCATCAGGTGCCTAAATATCTCCGATGGGCAGCCTTCCGGAATTTGGAAGCTGAAAAAAAAAATACCGGTTTGTACTTTTATGTACATTGATGATGTCCTCCTAGACGATATTAGACCACGGCGCGAACTTCTGAATACTGTCGGAAGCTATATACTTCACAGTAAATATAAGAGTGCAACGAGTATACACGCAAACATAAAGGCCCTCACTCGTCCTGACCTACCCTCGCCCGATGCGAACGCTCATTCGAAAAGATGTAGGCGAGGATGCAGTGTCGGAGACACGGAGCCATTCACAACACAACGAAACCCGAAATCCAACATGTTTTTTTGCACAAATGTTGGCTCCGGCTGGGATCTAACCCAGGACCCAAGGCGTAGTTGTTAGGTACTGTTATCACTGGGCCACGCGGTTGTCATACATTACTATTAAGATTTATACTATATATATATATATATATATACTACTACTTAGATGTACTTCACATCTTTTTCCTTCTAATAAAACAAATCTAACATTACCATTATATGAGCCTCTACTGAAAATAAATCCAATGAAAGCATTGAATGCTTTCATTGGATTTATTTTATGTAATATTATAATATTATATGTAAAGGCTCATAGGACGATAAATTGCCTTACTGGTGGTAGGCTTCTTTTGCAGGAATCCGTCTAAGTAAGTACCATCGCAGGGCAAGTTATTCTGCCATGAAGCAGTAGTGTGCAATCATCACTGTTTCGGTCTGTAGGGCACTGAGTGCTAGTGTAAATACTTGGCCTATGAGACTTAAGAACTGATATCTTGGCTAACAGACCCCATATGGTGCCACACAGAAATTTACTGGGTGACACAGTATTTGTCTTGGCAGGCGTGTTGGCAACCGCAGTTTCTATACTCAGATGTTATTAATTTTCCCTCTGTCGACTTTTACGACACCCACGGGGATGAAATGGGGTGGTAGATTCCCTTAAGCCGCAACCACACGGCAAATGAAAGTAAACAATGTTATCCTTACCAGGAAGCACGTTCTCTAGGTCTCTCCACATCGAACTTGGGCACTTCTTGTCGGGCCCGTGTGAATATCTCCCAAGCAGTAACGCCATATGACCAAACGTCGCTTTTCGTCGAGAAATGCCAGGGCTCCACGGCGGATTCGGGCGCGTACCTGTGGACAAAGGTAAACATATTGCTCTGATTCTACAATTGGAACAGTGTCAGGGAGTACTTTTAGATTTACTTATAATCTTCTAACAAATGTACCCCAATTGTCTATCATTTGCATTTTGTTAAATATTTTTTTTTAAAACGAAACCCAACAATAGATTTTGTCCGGTATCGTGGGTGCGTTTTAGAGACATTAATTTCACATGCACAACACAATCAATCCCGAAAACAAACAATTTGTTTTTGCACAAGCGTTGGCTCCGGCTGGGATTTGTGCTTAGGACTGGCGTCGTAGAGGGCAGGTACTCTGGCCACTAGAACACGCATTGTATAATCCATACTAATATTATAAATGCAAAACTAACTCTCTCTCTGTACCTCTGTCTGTTTCTGCTCGGCCGTTGAACGGATTTCGATAAAACTTCGCACAAATATAGCTTGAACCCTGGAGACGGACATAGGGCACTTTTTATCCCGGAACATCAAATAGTTCCCATGGGATAATTAGAAAAGCTTAATACACGCGGACGAGTAGCGACGACGAAGTAGCGGCCATCAGCTAGTACTCTATAATGGTTTATCATATATTCAAAACATGTTCATACATATATCGCCTAATGTAAAGCTGAAGATTTTGTTTATAAAATAAAATTTAAACGACGTACGAGAAACTGACTCGTGGGTGCCCTAGGGGGTCGGTCAAGGCTCAGTCAGTTACTTCAATCGGGAGGGCAATATTACTACTATTAATATTATCGGGATTAAATATTATCGGTATTAGGTAATATGTATCCTACCAATTTATAGGGAGCAGGCGCTCAGTTTTGATTCTGTATGCATTCTCTTCTTTAGGTATTATCCTCGCAAGTCCAAAGTCAGAGATCTTCACATGGTATTTGTTGACAACCAGGATATTCCGCGTTGCCAAGTCACGATGCACCACATTTTTAGCAGACACATGATCCATGCCCTGAAAGAAGAATTCATATAACATTAACAATGAAATCACATATGGAGCGGCGATCTGCACGAAGACTGCTGGTAACAACAAAAGCCGAAGACAAGTACAAGTGGCGACAATTGGAAGAAGCCCAATCCTTTCGTAAAAATTATTACATACTTTTTTAAATAACCTACCTCAGGAATTTTTTTAAGTGGACATAAAAAAGTCCTAACAACTTCTATTCTGGCCACTGCTACATTAATTATATTTTGTGAATATTGAATCAAAAAAACCTAATAAGTTAACAAGTTATACTTATATAGGTAATGTAACGAGGAATGAGGTGAAATAAATGAAATAATTAAAGAAATTTTCTTAATTTTTTTTTAAATAGCAATAGAATAGTCAGTCAATCCCCAGCCTCGCTGCAGTAATCTGCCTTTGTGCGCGCCTCAAGCAAATAGTACCGGGTAGATAATATATGGGAAAGTTACTCTCTCTGTCGTCAGCTGGTTGTGAATAAATGTACATTTCTATAAATTCAAACATTAATAAGAAGTGTTCTAAAAAATAAACATACATACATACAGTCACGCCTTTTTCCCATATAAGGGGTAGGCAGATGCCACACAAGTAGCCTACTTTTCGCGACGTGACGGGTACGAGTACATTTTGGTACGAGTTAAAAAATCTTAATCCTCATTGCGTTCCCACGAGCAGTATAGTGACAGCATTGCATATTATGGTGTTATTCTGTACGTATAAAGGCTGTCCGTACGATATCTTAGTCGCCTCTTACGACACCTCCGTAGGAAAGAGGTAGGTGCTATTCTACTCTGCGGAACACCTTTCGGATAATAAAAATCTAATCTAATAAAAATGGATCAATATATGGCACAATCGTATAGGTGTGTCAATTAATTGTAAGAACAATAATAATGACTATTTATTTCCAATAAAATCAATGAATATCGACAGCAAAAAAGCCATAATATTGTTAAATGATTTAAAATGGTCATTATTTAAGACAACATAGCTTCTTACTTTAAAAAACCCAATAAAATTTGATACGCACTGTAGCAATATCCTTGGCGTATTTGAGTAGATGCGAGATCCGCAACTTGTCGCCTTGAAACTTGAGGTAGTAATTGAGCGAGCCCTCCTCCAAGTACTCCATAACTATGAGAACGTCTGAGCCGTGGTCCCACGAGTAGCCCAGGATTTCCACTATGTTAATGTGTTGGAGAGACTGTTATACAAAGGTTTAATTAGTAGAAATACAACTCATACAAAAAGCTCAACAAATAATAACTTTCACAGAAGAAAATTTCGTTGCTAATTTATTTTGGTATAAACTAATATGGAACACTGAAATTGATTAAAATGAATTGAAATGAAAACATATTACAAAATATGTATTATATATATTATCATTTTATTTCCTATCCCATAAGTCCCACGAATCACATAAAAATCTTATAAGAAACAGTCAGAGACTGCAAAACAAACCGCCATTTAAAAAAACTCTTTAATTTTCGAAATATGTTATTTATATCGTCGGGGATTGTCTATATGTCGGGGAAAGTCTTTTCGTATATAGTATATAGTTTTGATGACATTAAAAGGTGACATTTCAAAACAAGAAACTAATTACTAAAACGTTGTTTTCAGCTATTTTTTATTTGTTTTTCTTTCTGAAAAATTCAAAATGAGTGAATCTAATGATTTCATTACAAGGAAAAAATGCAACGCATACCGCGGAAAAAATTGTGACGTTTATGGACCTAACGCAGTGTCAGTAAGAGTAGCACAAATTTGGTTTAAGCATTTTCAATCTTGATGTCAAAGATGCACCTCGCTCTGGTCGCCCTGTAACGGATAAAATGAACGCCATTTTTGAAAAAGTGGAGCAAGATCGGCATATCAGTAGTTACGACATAGCTGAAGAACTGGGAATTCACCACAAAACAGTTTTGACCCTTTTGAAAAAGGTGGGGTACACAAAAAAGCTCCATATTTGGATACTACACGAGCTCACTGGAAGAAACCTAATAAAACCGTGTACTCATTTGCGATTCTTTTTTGAGACGTAATGAAACCGAACCGTTTTTGAAGAGATTGATAACTGGTGATTAAAAGTGGATCACGTACGACAAGAACGTGCGAAAGGTCAAAGGCTTCACAGACTGTGCCAAAATCCGGGTTAACTCGTAATAAAGTGATGCTGTGTGTATGAAGGGATTGGAAAGGCGTTGTTCATTATAAGCTTTTACCGCTGGGCAGAACCATCGATTCGGATCTCTACGCTAGACCATACAGATCTTTAGCCACTCAGCAAAAATTAAGATAGTTTGACTGGGAGGTGTTTATTTATTTATTTTTATTTAAATAAACAGTCGCACAGAGCTCAATTAACACTAATGACGGTTGAATTTCGACCACTGACGGGCATCTAGTTATTATTATTATGATAGCCCCTCGCATGTAAACTATTAGAAAACTACCAAACACCGAATTATGCTGGTGGTGGCATGAACCTTACTTAATCAAATTATTTAGAACCATTTATGGAACCAATATGTCATGAGTGCAGATAATAAGAAACATAAAACAAAACAGGAAAACAGGAGGATATGAAAATATTAACCTTCATTATTTCTAATTCGTTTTTAAAATCTTCATACAAATTTCCATTTCTTTCAGATGCCTGACGAGTTAGCTTCTTCACAGCGACTTCCTTTCTTTGAGATTCTTGATTATCACGTTCCATCCAACCCTTGTAGACGTGGCCGTAATTACCCTTTAATACAAAAATGAAATATAACAAAAAAACAATTGTATTTACTTCGTCTAAGAAGGAATAACAATTTTTAAGGTATAACTTCACAATAAAACTTTATTGATTCTTTTGATTTAGGGATGACGATCGCTCAATCGACTCAGGCTCACAGCACAGTGCCCAGTGCTCGCACGGCTCCCGTCATCCGCAGCACGCACTGCGTTCGCCTTCGCCTGCCACGCGCAGTTCACAGTTCTGTGGCGAGTTTGCCCAAAAGACATCTTGGACAACATCAACCTGGACATCTTTTGTACGGAGTTTTCTTAAATATATATAAAAATCAAATCGGACCTAACTCCGATGTTCGACCGATTGTCCCCGACCTTTTTTTCCAAAAGGTGGCAACCCTGCTCTCAGTGTCCTTCAGACCCACGGCAGATTAACGGAAGCTGGGGTGGTAGGCGCCCAGACGGATTCCTGCACAGGAATCGTACCGGCGGCGAGTCAATGTGATTTTTTTTATTGGATAAATTTGATGAAACGAGCAATACGTTCACCTGATGGTAAGTGTAACGTCTGCCGTGTTGCTGTGTCACCCAGAAAATTTCTGTCTGACATCACACTGTGTCCATAACCCTGAGACATAAGTTCTTAAGTCTCATATGCCCAGTGATTACGCCAGCTCACAGTGCCCTTCAAACCGAAACACAGTAATGTTTGCACACCACTGCTTCAGGAATTAAACTGCACTGTGCACCCAACAGCGCATGGTGGCGAAGGGTTCACCACCTATCACACCAAGTGCATTATATTGTTTTGGTGAAATGTGGATTGTGGCAGTCATCTGTTTTTGCAGTGAGTTCCCAGTCTCTGACTACCCCTTATGGGATACAGTCGTGATCTTATGTATGTATGTATGTACCACTGCTTGACGGCAGAACAACTGGCCCCGGGGTGGTACCTACCTAGACGGAGTCCTGCATAGGAATGACTAGCACTACTACTCACGCTGCCGATCTTCTTAGTCAAGGTGACGAGGTAGGTCTTGCCCTGCGACACGATGGACTCCATGAGGCGCGGCGCGGCGCAGGCGGGCAGCTCGTCGCGCTCGTCGGGCGCGCCGCACGCGCTGCTGCGCCCGCTGGCCGCGGCGCCGCGCAGCGCGTAAGCCAGCGCGTTCATATTCTCCAGCGAGTTCGAGCTTTTGTTGTCTGAGAACTTTAACAGGTGAAAACTTCTTTAGAATCATAACGATTTCCTTTATTAATGAAACTAATTTTTACGGATCCTATCGCGTCTCATTTGGAACTATTTCTAAACCCGACGTTTCGAGTGCTTTACAGCACTCATGGTCACGGGAGGACTAAGGTGACAGATGTCCTGATGTCATACTTCACCCGGGGTACCTTCAGATTTTAATTATTATTTTCCTCCTCCTCCTGGATTGGTCTTATTCTCTCGAAATATAGTTTTCTGAAGTTTTCACTTGTACCCCGTGTGAACTGCACACAGTGTTATTTTTAATTATTCGATAAAGTGACGAAACGTGCAAAATATTCACCTAATGGTAAGTGCAAAGTCCGCCCATAAGAAATGCAGTGTCACCCAGAACATTTATGTGTGACACCTCACTGCGCCCGTCACTCAGAGACATAAGTTGTTAAGTCTCATATGCCCAGTGGTTACACTAGCTCTTAGTGCCCCTCAAGCGAAAACACAGTAATGTTTGCACACCACTGCTTCACGGCAGAATAACTGGCCCTGGGGTGGTACCTATGGTGGGCAGACGTTGCACTTACCATCAGGTGTACGTTTTCTTCGTTTCGTCACTTTATCAAATAAATAAAAAATCATCTGTTTACAAGAATCGTTATACGACATTTCACGACTACTAATTATGTACGAAAATTTATTGTTTTGAGCGAAACAAATTTTGCCGACTTGTCCCCTACGCAAGTGGAAAAAAGTCTTACATGACAATAAGGTTTTTAAAATTTTTAAAAAACAAACTTGCAATAAATGAATTATAGATTTCTTTACAAATGTAAACAACAGTTCTGTTATGACTTTCTTCACTTTCGACATCTTAATTTTGTAAGAGTATAACTTCACACAAGAATTTACAATTAGCGTAGAAAGTGATGATATTTTTATATTCTAATATGCTCAGAAATATTCTTAATACTTACAGGATTGTCGTACTGATCAGACATGGTGCCGTTCATTGACTGTACGCTACTATCGACAGATATCAAAGATTTATTGCTTCCGGCATCGCTTAGCTCACTCGGTATAAATCTATCACCTAAAACATTTTTAGAATAAAGTGTTATTAATGGAATAGTAATTTCAATACTAACAGAGAAATTATAACTACTTACTTGAAACTGTATCGGCGTGTTCCAAATGGTCAAGAGAAATCTTCGGTTCTTCATATGCATGTATCGGTACGTATTCTGCAAAATCAATAGATTATATTATATTCTTTTCAAAATTTAATCAATCTCAAATCAACAATTTATGTTTGAATATATTAAAACATTTAAGACATTGTGAGGTCTAATCAAATTCAATTGAATAAAAGCATTAAGATGATATTTGTCTCGCCCAAAATAAGCAAAAGCATATCAACGATTTGAGTAGTGTAAAGGAGATGATATCTAGTAACATATTACGTTTCGTTTGACTGAAAACTATATAATGGAAAGAATTCATAAACTCTTTCATAGCCCGGTAACTCCTCAAAGGCAATGTCGACTCGCTTCGACATGCCGCCTTTCTCTTTCTCGATTTCTTCTCGACACAATAAATATATTCATCGACTATTATGAGTGTTAATTTAGAGATATAAACAAATACAAAAACTACAACCTCTATGGAGCATGTGATTCATGTCTCGCATGATCTCCTGCGGGCGTAACGGGTCACTCTGCCAACACTGGCGCATCAAAGCCCATACTTCGCTCGGACATCGCGCCGGACGCAGCAAACGGTCGCCCATCTCATAGCTCTGAACAATGGTGGTTTAAAAATAATAAACTTTATTTAGAGACTACACTGTTTATTATTTTAATAATGATTTGTAGCAGTAGCGCAAGAAAATCTGCTTTCCTTTCTCATCCCGTGAGCGTTGTAAAAGTGGACAGTGTAAATCAGCCTGGAAAATCATGGCTATCGATATATGGCGAAATAACCGTGGTATGAGTGGAGCCGGGGTAGTTCAGGGGCTACGCGCTCGCTTTAAATTTTATAGTACGCGAGTGACCTAGGTTCGATTCCCGGCGCCAGCGCCACTGAAATTGTTCAGTGCAATTTTAAGTGCTGATTCACCACGTGCTCGGCGGTGAAGGGAAACATCGTGAGTAAACCTGCCTGTCTGAGAAATAAAAACCATTTCGAAGACCCTCTCAGAAATGGGAGGAGGCCTGTGCGAGGCTGTGATTAATACAGAAAATTGTATAGGTTTTTACTTCTTTGTCGTTTTTCCCTTACAATGCATGAGCAAGCAGCATAATCACCCCGTTACCTTTCTAACAAGTTTTACTATTATTTTAAAATTTTATTCAAGCATCATTATGAAAAACGTATTTTTAAAGTAAAAAAAACTGCACACTTATTTCTTAGCGCCAACCACAATGACAAAGCACAAAGCAGTTGCAACACAATATGAACCCATCATAGATAGTTTTGCTATGTTGGCGTATGTATTGGCTTATAGAATGGCAGTATAAACTGTGAACTGTGTGAATTTGTAGTATAATAATTCTATTCTTATTATCGTCCGCCGGTACAACCATTTAATATTATCGTAAAGAAAATATCTGAAACTTACCCTTGCAGTCAATACCGGATTAGTCTCATTTGGCGACTGTCCATAAGAGAAAACCTCCCAAAGTGTCGTTGCAAATGCCCATATATCAGCCACAACCGATCGTTTTGCCAGGTTCAAGTCCGAATAGAATTCTACTGGTATCCAATGCACACTTTAAACAATAAATGAAATGTTAATTAATAAGGATTTAATAAAAATCATCTCAGATCTTACGACTAGTAAACTATTTAGGTATTATAATTTGTCTTGTCTCTAAGTAAGAAAATCATCATCATTTTAGCCTATCATTAGTCCACTGCTGAACATAGGCCACCCCAATAGATTGTCACAAAGGTGTATATAATTTTCATTTTGGGGGGGATTTTCCCATAGTTACCATGCTTGGCGGGCGGGTTGGCAGCCGCAGTTTATTTATTCAGATGTTCCAGGAAGATGCTGCTGCCCATCTTCTGGTTTTAATATTCCCTATGTCGACTTTTGCGACACCCACGAGATGGGATGGTGTGGAAGATTCTCTGAAGCCGCAATATTACTACACTGAAGAGGAAATAGGAGCTGCAGCTGAGACTTGGGAATGGCACATCATAATTGTTATGCAAATGTGACATTCAATAATTGTTTATATAATTAGTCATTATTTATGTATGTGTGTTTAACATTACCATGTCAGACGAAACAAACGTTTGTCACAAATCTCACAATTTGCACACCTCAACGCGTTGAAATAGCCTTTCAAAGAGAAACGGCGAAATTTTTGGAGTCATGCCATCGGTGCTTCAATAAATCATTGAAGCACCGGTCATGGCCAAAAAATTGGCTTACTGATGTCAACAAAGACAAGAGAACTATGAAGACGATCTCCGCCCGTGAAGTGACATTGATCGCAGAATCGAGAAAATAGTACTAGCCAACCGAAGAAAAGTTTCAGATCAACAAAAAATAGGTTGGAGAAAAGTTGACAAAAGATAACGGGAAAAGAGGAAAGGCCGCCGAAAAAATTTAAATTAAATTTAATGTTGATATACCGACTTCTCAGCTTGTCAAACTGCTGTTTTTTTAGCAATGATGTAACATTTTGATTCTAAAGTTTTACCCGCTTGGATGCTTGACGACCAGCACGTATGTATAACACCCTCGCACTTAACGTACGCACGCTGAGACACTGTTGGTAGGATTACTACGCAAGAATCGCAGGGCCAGTTATTCTGTCGTGAAGCAGTAGGTATGCAAACATGTTAATTTCAGATTTCGTTGAATTTTGTAATTTCTGTGTATATTTTGAGTTTTGATGTTTAATGTCAATAGTGTATTATGCAGCAAGTGCTCGTAAAACTGTACTGGTTTGGCAGCTAATTATCATGATCAATAAAATAAAAGAACACTACTGTATTTCGATCTGAAGGGCACTTAGAGCTAGTATTACTGAATGATGATGTTCTCCTAGCCGATTTCGACCACGGCGACAACTTCGGAATACTGTTGAGAGCCATCAACTGCGCAGAAGATATTATAGTGTCACAAGTGTACGCGCAAACACAGAGGCACTCACTCGTCCCAACCTACCCGCGCCCGATGTAACGCTGATGAGATAAGATCGGAGATAAGCTAGGATGCAGTGTCAGAAACACGGGGACATTCACAACACAACCAGACCCGAAAACCGACAATTTGTGTTTTAGCACAAATGTTGGCTCCGGCTGGTATTCGAACCCAGGACCCGCGGCGTAGAAGCCAGGTACACTGACCACTAGGCCACGCGGTCGTCTTTATTACTGAATACATGCGACTTAAAAACTCATGTCTCAGGGAGACGAGCAGTGTTGTGCACTGAAAAATATTCTGGGTGACACAGCTTTTTTTATGGGCAGCCATTGAACTTAACATCAGGTGAACGTCTTTTTTTTATAGGCTAACATTTCTGCGAAGCACCACACTGCGCTCGTCACCTTGCTACACCACAGTGCCCTTCAGACCGTAACTGCTGTACCGATTCACGGCAGAACAACTGGTCTGCGGTGGCACCTACCTAGACGGATTCCTGCGTAGAAATCCTACCACCAGAACGGTGCTCGTCACGTCACTTCTTCACACACACACGCACGCACACAACGCCCACACACGCACACGCGCACGCACACAACGCACACACATACGTACTCTTGCTGCGTGTAGGTGCGCAGCGTGGGTCCGGCCAGCTTGACGACAAGACGCTCGGGCGCGTGCGCGGCCAGCAGCAGCCGGCAGCAACGGATGCCTCCGTGAGCGACTCCTCCCTCCGATAGATCCCATAGAGCACGAGCCAATCCGGCGCACACTTTCTTCAGTTGCAGTGGCTTCACTCGCTCACCGTGCTCTCTATGAACAACACAATTCTATTAGTTATTGGTTGAGTTTTTTTGCCTTTAGTTTTTTTAACTAATTTTTGTTTTTAATAATATTACATATACCATCATCATTTCAGACTATCACTAGTCCACATAGGCCTCCACCATAGATTGCCACAAAAGTTTGTAGCTCTAAATTTGACGGATTTGGCCATAGTTGCCACGCTTGGCAACAGTGTTGGCAAGAGCAGTTTATTCATTCAGATATTCCAGAAAGATGCTGCTACCCATCTCCTGGTTTTAATTTCCCTCTGTCGACTTTTACGACACCCACGGAATGAGATAGGGTGGTAGATACTCTAAAGCTGCTACCACACGGAATCACGACTTTAAATATACATATTCTTTTAGTGACATTATCCGAAAAAAAAAATATTATTAATATATCTTATATATTAAATTTTTAAAAACACCACGCTATTGAACAAGCCGCCCCCAAATTGGGCCGATTTAAAGTAATCTCAAACAAAAAACACCAATAATAGATAGAAGCCACTTACCTAAGGTAATCGTCGAAAGGTCCATACGGCAAATATTCAAGTACCATAGCAGTTGGTGAACTTAGTGTTACACCATATAATCGTACAATGGAGCTGGACTGTACGCATGCCCATTTACTTGCTAATTCAATAAAATCCTAAAAAAATATATCATATATTAACCATATTTTTATTTGGTCAAACCACAAAGGAAAGATTACAGAGGGGCGACGAAGCCGTAGAGACAGAGCAATTGTGCGGTATTTAGTGTGGGGCGAGGTAGCGACTCATACTGGACTTAGCAGTAGGTGTGGAAGGGCTGTCGCGTCGCGCACGCGTAGTTATTTATAATATTCAGCCATTTATTTATCGAAGTAAATTCAGTATTATGTTATGAAATATAATAAATATTATTATTGATAATGACAACTGCGTGGCCTAGTGGTCAGAGTACCTGACTTCTACGCCGCGGGTCCTGGGTTCGATTCCTAGCCGGAGCCAACATTTGTGCTAAAACACAAATTGTTGGTTTCTGACACTGCATCCTAGCCTATCTCCGATTTTATCGCATCAGCGTTAGATCGGGCGCGGGTAGGTTGGGTCGAGTGAGTGCCTCTGTGTTTGCACGTACACTTGTTGCACTATAATATCTCCTGCGCAGTTGATGGCTCTCGACAGTATTCGGAAGTTGTCGCCGTGGTCGAATTCGGCTAGGAGAACATCATTATTATAGACTGAATATGGTACACACGACGTGTGTTGTTAGTCTTCAAAAATAAATAAAGAACTGAGTTATTATCTCTTTCCATATGATGAGAAAGGTTTCTCATGTTTTTTCATTTACAGTAATTCAAATTCAGTCTATCTTTGTGATCAAATGAGAGAAACTTTAAATCGCAACCCCATCATTTTGGTACTCTAAATTCTTATTTTCGTGGTATCACACACGTAATCAAATCTTTTAAAGATTGTATCTCTGACACTATGGGGTTGTTACTGAAACTTCTTATTTTCGTGGTGTCTATGTAACTACGTCATAATATTTTTGAAAGCTTATATTTGTTTGTGATTACTGAATGATTTAACGAATAATTTTCTATTCAAATTTATTATCACTTTTTAATTATAATAAATTATTGTTCATAATAACAACGTTAATGGCGATGCTAATCAGAAATAAATAAATTAATTAATAGATATAGTTTACTTGCAACAATGCGCTGTATATATTTTCGGTGATGTAATTGCTGTTAGCCGTCTCGGCTTTTACAGCTTCATCGGATACTGTGCTCGCGGGCCAGGGGCCCGTGTGCCAGGTTTGGTTTGACCCAAACATAAATAAATAAATAAATAAAAACTCCTACAAAACCCTCGAAGTTCGGACTGTGTCGCGTTCGCTGCGTGCTTTTGCGATTTCGAAAATCTTAAACATTTTAAGTCGTCTACTGACCGTCCGAAGGAGGCTGCGCGCGTCCATTCGGACTGTCGACTTGTGTGTCGGTAACTCTGGGCGGTGAGAACCGCCCTGGAACACGGGTGAATCTTGTGTACGCGATGTGATTATTGACAATTGCGCGCCGCTCTCTACGGCGGTCGCGCGTCGTGGTGCGTGTTATATTAAAGCTATTGACTGTGTGTACAGTGTGGCTTGGATCGTGACTGACAGTATCGTGGTCAGGAAGAGCTGAGACGTCCGTGTCGTCTAGCACGTTTCGCGGGCGACGTTTGCGTTCGGTCGCGTTTCTGTTTGGTCGGTAATTTGCTGCTTTAACCACCAGCGGGTTTGAATGAACCGCGGTTTTTTCGAAAAACCGCCGTGATAATTCTCTGAAGTGTTCAGAGATTAAAGGCATTTCACAGTCGCTGTGAAGATCTACATTGCGTTGATACCAACCGGCTCCGGTGGCAGTTCGCAAGAATCGATTTTGAACGCTCTGTAACTTCTTTAATTGATTGCCCGTCGCGTGAGCGAAAGCGACGCAAGCATAGTCCATTACGGGCCTTATGCAAGTCTTATAGAGGCGAAGTTTGTGTCTTAAGCACATTTTGCTTGAGGAGCAAGTTAATGGGTATAGACGGCTTGAGATAAAAGCCGCTCTATTGCGTATGTTTTTAATGTGTGCAGCGAACGACATCGCTGCGTCTAAAGTGACCCCGAGGTATTTGACGCTCTTTTCCCAGGGAATAGGGCGTCCGAACAGGGTGATCGTGCCTAGCTGATTGTTGCCGATTGGGTGACATCGTCTAGCGGGCTTTGGTGTGCCCCTCGAGAAGTATATCGCTACACTTTTCTCGGGGTTTACCTCTATTCTCCATTTCCGGAACCATTCGCCTAGGCGATCGGCTGCGGCTTGGAGTTGAATCGTTATGCGTCAATGCGCTGTCGCGACACTGTCTAGCGTTGTCGGCATTTACCAAGAGATGGAAGGCGTCCGCCCACTGTATCTATTTCTACTGTGATCAATAATTACATAATACTTTTAATATTACAGCCTATTAATATCCCACTGCTGAGCATACGACCTCGCACATTTTTTAAATTTATAATAGAATTAAACCTATAGCTATAAAAAAACAAATATATATTTCTTTACCTTTAAATAGTCAGCGACTTTTTCCCTTTGAAGTGTTTTAAAAGCAACCACGAGTTTCTTGGTTTCGTCCAGTTTCCACAATGCCTTGTACGTAGCAGTTACGTTTTGGGAACCCATCTTTTCTGATCCTGAGCAAACAAGCAGTAATCATAAATTAAATCGATACGTCACTAATAAAAAATGTATGTGGTCTTATATTGTAGTAATCAGTATAAAATTCTTAAGAAATTACATTAATAGCCTTCTACCATGTTACAACCTACCATTATGGAAGAAAATATTTTTATTTTAATTTTAGAAAGTATGTGATAATAAATAAAAAAATAATGAATACGCAATGCTTAACGCGATTTGTTTAACTGTAGGTCTGTACATCCTAATACATATGTATTTCTGTCCATGTATTGTGAATGTCTATCTGCAAATGCATGTGTGCCTATATGCAAATACTTCACTCTTGAATAATGAATGGCAGTTTATTTAAAACCATAAAATTATTCATTTTTAAATAATAATTCATCATCATCCCCAATGGAGTATTAACATAATACTCCACTTCTGGACATAAGCCCCCCTGGAAGATGAGGTGGCACATTTTCTTATAATAATTAGTTAATATATTTAATAGATACTATATATGTATCTAATTTCCCATGTTATATTTAATATGGTTAGTTTCTTGCCGGTAGTTCTCTGGGTCTTATTTGCCACATCATAATAGCTTCAAATAAATATAAACTGTATAAAGACATTGTGGGTTTCTGTCCTATCTACTAATATCTGGTTTTGTTCTTGACTATCTTCAGGACAATCATATATGTAAAGAATATAAGTGTCTTTCCTTTCTATCCATAGGTATATATCATTAGAAAAACTGCTAAATATTATGATACGAAATTTGCAAAGTTTAAACATATTAATGTTATCAAAGTTGCCAAACTAGGGCTGACTGCTCAACCCTAGGGTCGATTTAGTACACTATAATATTTAAATGGTGGTAGGATTCCAATGCAGGACTCCGTCTAGGTAGGTATGACCGCCGGCCCTGTTACTGTGCCGTAGTGTGCAAACATTACTTTTTTCGATCTGAAGTGCACTAAGAGCTAGTGTAATGACTGAGCATATAAGATTTACGAACTGATTTGTCAGGTTGACGGGCACCATGTGGTGCCACTTACAAATGTTCTGGGTGCACTTACCATCAAGTGAATGTTTCGAAAAAAAATGTAGTGTTTTATTAATATACAGTCTATGCTTTCCTAAAAGTTTCAATAAAGTAAACTATTAACTACAGTACAGTGCAAATAATAATTCATTATATTGACCATGTGTTGAATGGCATTATGACTAAATGTTGTTGATTCAATCATTTATTAATATTAATGTTACAATTTCGTACCTGTATACAGTAATATATCTTTGTTGGGTAGACATCTCGGACTCTTATTGTCTTTAAGGATTTCTTGCAATTCTGCTTGGTCAATACGAACTCCTTTTTTTACTGGTTCACCACACAAAAGTAACTGAGATTTATCTAAAATAAAACTAGTCAATTGTACATAGATGTAACAAAAGCAAATCTGCAGATTCCTATGATAAAAATATAATTAACGGCAAGCGAAGCGGGCGGGCAACTACAAAATTTTTGCGTGCTGGGTGCGAATTATGTAACCTCGGATGTCTAAATTGACCGGACTACGTGGGTGCGTTTTACAGACATAAATACCACATGTACAAATACCCAGGCCCGGAACAACTATCAATCATACCATATTTTATTGGTGGTAGGATTCCTATGCAAGAATCTTTCTAATTAGGTACCACCGCAGTGTCAGTTATTCTGCCGTAAAGTAGTAGTGTGCAAACTTTACTGTGTTTGGTAGGGTAAGGGTAGGGGCACTGAAAGCTAGTATAAATACTAATCACTGGGCATATGAAACTTAAGAACGGATGTCTCACGGGGACAGGCGCAGTGCGGTGCTCATAATTGTATTGTCATCCGAACTAAAGGTGTGTGCCAAATTTCAGATCGATTGGTAAACAGAAAGAGGGTAAAATTTCAATTACTAGATTTGACCCACATAAGACACAAACATTACAAGCTAAATAAAACAGTTTCTTAATTATACCCTTGTTGTTTTTGAAGTATCTACATAACCCATTGAATAATCTTACCATATTCAGAAGGAGGTATACACTCATTTAGTAATATTCTTCCTTCGGGATTTTGATGGCAGCTGACTAGCCTTTCAATGCTAAAATATTCTTCCTTATTAAATATGTAACAATGTCCTTTAAACTCCAGTCTATATGTCTCTGTTGTGCTAAAAACCATTGAATGTTATTGAATTTCATATTCGAATTCGAATGGTCATAAATAAGCAATTGCTTTACATAATGCTGAATATAAATACCTGTTTTTAGTACAAACATCCAAATAGTACACATTATAGTCATCTTGACACTGTCTTAATATATAACAGCCATGTTTTTTTCCACGTTTCTCTTCTAATTTACGGTATGAAAATGCACCCCTGTGTAAAGTTATAAGATTATTTTTTTATACTGAATTAACTTCATTGGTTATAGAAGTAAGTGCCTTACCCCACTGGGCCATGACATTTTATCCTGTGTAATTCCTTTAGGGATGGTGTCTCATCATCTTTTGATAGATTAAAAGTCCATTTTACCATCAATCTGAAAAAATCAAAAACCCTTTAATGGGCTCCCATGAGCTTACATAAAACGAAAGAAGTAAAAGTTTTAAACTAGTGAAATGAGTAATAACTTTTGTCGCACTGCTTGATATGAGACTTTTCTCATGTTTGAGAGAGTTTTGATGCTGAGAACTCTTATCTGCTACACTGCTCTAGACCGGAAGGACAGCACATAGCATCGTAATATAATTTTTTTTTAAAACATGTAGGTTTCTTCACGATGTTCTCCTTCACCGATGTGGATGTTGTGTCGTATGTAAAAATGGCAACTAATAATTTTATTCATTGCAGTATAGGGGATTGAACACAGTTCACTTACATAGTATGAAATGTATGACCAGTGCCCGGCAACTGAGATACCACAGGTCTTAGCATTAAAAGCCACAAGTTAAACACTGCTGTAAAACAACACAAAATAACATTTAGATGACAAATAAATTTTTTGTTACATACAAACCTGTAATATCCATCACATATTGAAATAAAAGATGACAGTTGGTCTTCTGTTTTGAACTTGAAAAATAATGGTGTACCTCTTCTAGAAACTTCCACAGAATTGTCACCATTTCTTGTTAGATAAATTAACTCCTCTATAGTACAAACATGAAACCACTGTGAAGGATGATAGTACATTTTTACTGCTGTATTTTATATGGCAAAAAAAGCATTACTGTTAGGCTTCAAACTAAGTTATGCTGTTATTAAAACATTTTTTTTTTAAATAGAAAGTGACGAAATGAGCGTGGCCTTGGGGCCATGACCAAAACATTCACCTTTTGATAAAGGGCAACATCTGCCCATAACAAATGCTGTGTCAAAGAACATTTCTGCATAGCACTTCACCGCGCCCAGTATCATATACCCATTAATTACACAAGCTATCAGTGCCATTCAGACCGAAAAACACAGTGAAGTTTGCACATTACTGTTTGACGGCATAATAAGTGACCCTGCAGTGGTACCTACCTAGACAGATTCCTGCATAGGAATCCTATCACCAGTACACCCATAAAAAACGAAAAGTTTTAAGGCCATTATAGTAATTTATGAATACAGTCAGTATTTCAGTTACTTATTGTCAGTTACTATTTAACTACGATGTTGTCAAACTAGGCAGATTTGTTGCTCTTGTTTAAAAACCAATACCCACACTAGGATTTCTCCTGTATCATTAGTGAGTTTCACAGACATACATTACACATGCACTGAACAACAAGACCAGAAAACCAACAATTTGTTTGCTCACAAATGTCTGCTGCCATTAGAAACAGGAGGTTTACTGTGTAACTCTGGTTGGTTTCGTGATCGGTTTGTTTTGATTCCATTAATGATGAGCTTTATTTTGGCATATGAAGCTCATTCAAATGAAACCAATCACGAAACCAACCAGAGTCACACAGTAGCCCCCCAGGACCTAAGGACCAGGCAAAAAAATCAGGTACTTTGACGACTAGGCCACGCGAACGTCGTCGTAGATGGGCTAGCAACCTTTATAAAAACAAGCAGTATACTATCTGCAGTAATTTTTAAACCAATTTTTGTCAATGTGTTGTAAAAGTCTATTTTTGTCTATTTCCTAAGCCGACTATAACAACATAATTGGGTCGAGATAGTCATGGATTCTCTTATACCACCACCACATTTTGAATATAAATTACAAAACGTAAAATTGACTGTCATTTAATTTGCTTACATCACGTTTCAAAGTATTATATAGTCTAATTCCAGGCTGGTGCGGATGAAAGGGCGCCACAATCACGCGTACAGGTATAACATCTTCACCATTTTGCCATAAGACACTGTCATACTCTTCCGACAAGTAATTAGGAGCCAAACCATACAGTTGTTGCAGGTACAGATTTTTAACATAACTGTAATAAGGCAAAGAGTTAAGATTATTTCGATGTACTTCTGAAAGTATGTTAATCACCATCATAATAGTCCACTGAACTCATGCCTCCCACAGTCCCACATAGATACTAGAAATAATCTATCGACTTCTCACGAAATTGGACAGGTTGTTGTATTTGTTGGTCCATCTAGTGATGGGTGGTAAACTATATGGCCTTAAGTACACTTGCTGGTTCTTAATTCTATGTTGATTATCCTAGTTCTATTTCGGATATAAAACAGAGGGTCGCCTTTTCCATAACTCACAGAGCTACTATCATTCATTTCCTCATACCTCATATAGCCGACAGTCTTGGTTCCATATATCATCACGGCAACACACTGGCACTGGTTGAATAGATTTGCTTTCTTGTTTTTGAGCCGAAAATTTTCTGGCAGAGTAGAATAGCACCTACCTTTTACCTACCAGTGTCGTAAGAAGTGACTAAGGTATTGTATGGACAGCCTTTATTTGTGCAGATTAACACCATAACATGCAATGCTGTCAATATACTGCTCGTGGGAACACAATGGGTAGTAAGATTTTTTTTGACTCGTACCAAAATGGCGACGAGTCCACCCGTCACGTTCGTTTACGGCGGTGGCGAAAAGTGGGCTAGGTATGTGGCGTCTGCCTCTCCATTATATGGCAAAAATGCGTGATTGCATGTATGTTTTTGAGCTGCCGAAATAGGACTTACCTAGTCAGACAATTTTGCTTAAAGTTTAGTGTTTCAAACAACAATCTGTTTAATTATGCGACATGGAAATCAGACAGTCAGTCTTATCCATGTTAATCTTAAGACCTATATGCTAACAGACACTATTAAGGCCAAAGAGCATAATTTAATAAAGTCTTCAGTAGAAGTCAATTGGTTGGGATGGTTTCATTGTAGTACAGATACACTAGACAAAGCAGTACATTTTACTATTCAGTTTTCTGTACAATCTACTGAAAGCAATGAATGTGATCTATAATATTAACGCTTTTTCGAAAACTCGTTCGGGAGACTGGAAGTCAAATCTGCGATGACTCTCGCAAAACAGCATGTAGAAATGCTTGAATTGAATATAAAGTATCCTATGTCCATCTCCAGAATGCAAGCTATCTCTGTGCCGAATCTCGTTAAGATTTAATAAAAGGTTAAGCCATGAAAAGGTAATAAACGGACAGAGGGACAGAAAGAGTTACTTTCGCATTTATAATATTACTAATTTCGAAAATACATAAGTTACGGTTTACTACAAAATATATAATTTTGATCACCACGATTTTGTAACCATTGAAATTTGAATATAAGCTCATTGGCGTAGATTTTGTAGATTGCAACGGGCCGGTTTCCGCAACTCCACGTCTAGCGCGTATTTTGCGTAAAGATTCGTATTATCACCTTTCTTGAAAGACTAGACCAGAGTGCTTCTGGTGTAAATAAACTGTCTCTGAAGTAGTACAAGTACAGGTTATTCACCCCTTTTCACAATCTCTGCTGTAATACCATCTCTGTCTGGTAATTTACTGTTTTTGAGCTATTTGAAAGACATTCTACTCCTTGGGGACATTGTTGAGACGAAATCTGCATAGGAATGATGAATGACAACAAAGCTGTGTGATTCCGAGAATGATGTACCCTTCGTAACTGCAGTACATAAAAAGTCTTCTGATCTCACTCACAATCACGGGAACCTACCATGCCTTTATCAGTCTTAAACTTGGTCAGTTGGCTCTGTCCAGCATTAGCAGAAACTTTGCAACTTTGGTTTTTCTATATCACCTCAGTACAGACTGTTTTTATGAGATTAGGAGAGTGGCACAGAGATAGCTTGTATCCTGGAGATGGACATAGGATACTTTTTATCCCTAAAAAACCAAAAACCTATATCCAAGCGGACGAAGTCACGAGCATCAGCTAGTTTATTATAAAATTGAAAAATAAATGGTACTTACTTAACATTATGACCCACGGAACAAAGTTGTGGGAGATAATCATGTGCATATTTTTTTGGAAATGGGCCATGTCTTCTTACTATAACTTTAGGGATATACTTCTTATAGTTTCTTACAACATCATTAAGTGGTAATTTTTCTTCCAATATGGCACGGGTCCTACAAGTAAATGACATCACAATTAACTTTTAAGTGACACACATTCTTTATAAATAAGTTTAGACTGTCAACTGATCCATGTTCCAAAATTATAACTATTATGATTGAAATAATCTGGAATCAATGTAGTCTTTGTATATATTTGTAATACATAAAATAATTCTAGCAGTACAGATGAAACTGTAATGTTGCCAAATTCTTTACAGACAAATAACATATTCTTTAATGAGAGTGAAAAATAAATAATGTTATAAAACCCCTAAAAGTGACCTGCATTATTGAAACATCCGAGTTTGGGTCATGATACATATGTGTACCTAACTTAAGCCCAATCGGTTGTGTAGATTCAGAGCACATCCTTTAAGGGTTCTGTTTTTTACATTCGGTGGTATGGAACCCAAAAAACAGTCAATTATTTGTTGTTTGATTTACTCAATCCTTTCTGTCCTTCTCATTTTTTTATTTCATAATAATTATACCAGATACAATGAATCCAGACAAGTCTTAAATGCAGAGTTTAGTATGGTAATCACAAATTCATCTGCCAAGCATGCCAATTAATGCACATCTTCTAATATTAGGGAAGGCCTATATCAAGTGAACTATTTACAGGTTGGTTCATACAGGTTGATGAAGAAAAATAAAAAATCAGTTAACTATTTGATTTAGTAGTTAACTTATTGAAGTATTCTTAAGTCTCAAAAATCAGAACTAAGAAACTATGCCCAGCAGTGAGTCAGCATGTGTGCTGGCTGGCACATTCCCTTTTTTTATCTAAATTGCATTGGTCTACATAACATTTCTACTCACAATAAAATAAATAACTTTTTTTTCCTCCTATATAACATTGTTATCATTAACTAACACAACCTTTGACTTTTAATTGATAATGTAACAGGAATCACAGATCCACATTCAATGTAATAAAATTAATTGATTTAAAAGCCTATTTACATATTATTGAAATATCCACGAACCACATGCATTTTACCCAAGATAAGGAAAACTAACTTACATATCTGCGATACCCAAACCCAGCAATTCTTGTTTATGTTCTGGATACTTAATTTCTGGTACTTTGTTTTCATTAACATCATTTCTAGCTTGTTGAAAATAATAGTCATAAGTAGTCTCATCTAATGTTATAAGTAGTCCAAGCCTGGGAACCTGTATATTATCATTTAAATTAAAAAAGTAATTTTAAAAGTTTAGATTCTATATAATTAGACAATGTCAAAATACAGATTGTATTTTTCACACTATTTAGATTCCATTCATAAATAATTTTAAGATACACGGTGCTTCCTATTGAAGCATGATAATAATGTATTTATTTATCAAGAAGCAAAGCTAAAAAATAGATGGCAATTTCTAAAATATAAGATAAGATTCGAAAATTATAATTAAAAAATTACTGACCTTGAAACGAATCCTCAACTCATAATCACGAGTGCTGGAAAGAACTTGGCAGTTATCTTTGAGGAAATTATCAGTGCCTTTGATTCTTAATGCAAATAAAGTGCGCGTCAAAGGCGGTATGTTATACTTCTTGCATAAAAGTATGCACAACTCTTCTGCTGTAAACGTGCTAGAACACGGAATTATATTAGGAGTACGGTCGATCACAACTGACACTTTAACAGTGTCTACCGATGCCATAGTTTATTTAGTAAACCTGAACCACAAAAAACTTGGCGACGCCAACAATGATAACACTCGATCTACACAAAATAATAAAAGATCAAATTAAAATGATAATTGTTTAATACGCTCATCTTGTTTTATGATAGTTACGTCTTATGCATACAATAAATCAATTAAATAAGAAAAAAATGTTTATTTATAAATCAACTAAGGTCACCACCACTGCGCTACAAGTAGTGATGTCTGTAGTCTACTCTACTGAAATACGATTACGATATACATCGATATTTGTCTTATCGAAACAATCCGGTATAACAACAACAATAGACGGATTAACTTTTATTTCGAAATGGATATATCTTATGTACTGAATTAACATTTTATATTTAATTTATCGCAAAATGCAAGGTTTCTGTAGTATAATCAAAAGAAAACCATGTAACGATTTGAATTCAAATTAGATATGGAAGTGTTTTATGTACGGAGTAACGTTTAAGATTCAATTCTAAACGGTTTACAGACATTATATACATCGCGTAACAGGTAAATACATAAACCGAGTGTGCTTATTGATGCACACAAAACGTGGTCATAATTCACAAGAAAAGATCCCGACGCGCCGAGTCACTTTAGTCCGGAAGAAGCTCTCAAAAGGGAAAAAAATAGAGGAAGAAACAGTGAATAGTGAATATGAATGAAGTATTGTATTGTGTAGTTTTGTAATACAGTAACCTTAATCCTGTTTCTGTATTGTTTCTAAAAGAACAATAAACGTTTTGGATCGCGTTACCGTAGTCTGATTCCCAGCAGCGTCCTATGGGATACGTTGTGAGCTTGTTTATGGGCTTGTTTGTAGGGAATGTGCTGTTTCGGAGATAAACAGAACGTCTAATACTGTCTTGAAAACATAACGTCTATAGATCACATTCCCAGGAGGACGGAAGTCTTAGAAATATCGTGGTGTACATTAGATGCACTGCGTGTATAGGTCCACCATCCGTCCCACCCCCCGCAAGGGTTTATTAACGTCGCGACGCCGACTGTGTAGTGTTTGCGCACGGGGACAATAATTGTTAGAACTTTTGATTAATGTATCCATGCAGACGTGAATATGCCGTCCTTTCTGTCAACATGGTCGTTAACAGTGTTTGGTTTCTTCATCTTTGTTAAATTACCTCAGATCTGATTTCAATTTTGCGAACAAAACATAGTCAGAGGCACTCAGGTTATGGCTATAAGGGGGGAGAGGTGGTTAATCTCTGTAAAGTCACATTCCTTAGCTGTACACTTTAAATCGCAACTGTGTAGGAAGCATTGTCGTAAAGCAATCTCACGTTATTTTCCCTCGTTTTTTCTCAACAATTTACTGGCGTAACTGTCGTAGTAATTCACTATAGTAAGCTGCTTTTACAACCGTGTTACAGTAACTTGAAATCCATAAGAAGAATTACCTCACAGGCCCAAAATGTTTGTAGCGATAGTAAGCTTTTTAGTGTCTTGTTTGACCTTAGCTTTTTGATGTGCCGGTTGTCTCTTTCTGTACCACTACATTAAATCACTTTTGATTGTCGAACCATAGTAAAAAATCAAAATTTCATCACCCATCACAATATAACTGCTTCATGGTCCTCATGGCAAAAATTCTTCACAAAACATTGAACGCTTCACTGCCTTTAAGCTATACTAGGAATGCGCGGTATCTACTTGCACAGGACTTGCTCCTTCATGTGGTTCATCTTCCGAAGATTCTCACCGCCAAGAAGACAGCTTGGAACATTTTTTTTATTATTACTTATGAAGGAGTCAGTGTAAACGATATTCATTATTTCTTTTATTTGACCTAGCTATCGTTAACCTTCTTTAGTTCAAAACTTTATTTCAGCACGATATTCAATTTTAGACGTTTAAGTCGCGATTATAGTCACAGAAATGAAGTAGCCATCAGAATAAACTCAAAACAGTATATTATACTGAGACTTGGAAGTACGTGGATTGGATACGAAGATACGATCTACTTTATTCAAGAAAGAATTAGATTACCCTCTATGTGTTTACTACGTTAGGTTAACAACACATGAACCCACATGAACCGCACTACGTACTATAACTATAAGTTGCGACAAAATTGAGGGAAGTCGCAATATTACACTCGTCATTGCGATTTCCCAAAATTTTGTTGCAATTTTGTTACTAATCTACGTTAAATAAATGGAAAAAAAACATAAATACGAACTATATCTCCAGAGTCTTAGACATTTAAACTTCTAAGGTTTTTTTAAATATCCCGTAGCAACCCGTATCTTAACACGACTGCCATCGAAAGGTCGGCTTACCAAATATACATGTACGAATGCCTTACATAAGCCACTCGTTGCTATAGGAAGCCAGAGAATGATTAACTCCTAAGGTAAGCGCTGCTGGCTCAAAGTAAGATGCATATTTGTGCGAAAAGACGATAGATCTCGAAACGACCCTAGGCAATGTTGCCGCCGTACAAACCACCAACCTTGAAGTACGATAACGAAACGCAAAACAAAATACGTCAAGTTTAGAACAAGATCAAGTAGCAACTAGTTGCATTATAATTTTATTTCTCTTTGTATCATGTAATATATTTTTTTCCTATTCGGACTTACGTAAATTTGTCTAGCAGCAACCTACATCTTCATATTAATCATAGTTCTAGTAATTTCGCAGGTCGCAACCATCACTAAACGGATGTTTTAAACATCAAAGCTCAAAGTATACACAGAAATCACAAAACACTACCGCCACTTTTCGAGTCGGCGCCAAAGGTTCTCCATTTTTCAAGTTCAATTACGCTAAGGGTGTCAAGATTTAGAAATTAAAATTTAAAATAACAATTTACAAAAGTCGATTCAAATGAAATTTCATCGTAAAAAACCGATTTTGAATATTCTGTCTCCTACTACTGTAGGTAGGAAGATAGGAATAGGAAGGATAGTTTTAGGCCGCCATTTATGATCTACCGTCGAGCGTCTTTGTTCGCACTTTTTCTACTATATATATTTTGCAACTAGCTAGTTCAAATTATAAAATTGGTAAGTCTTGAGCTAATCTTAAAACAAACTTCTATACTTATTAACGATTACAACAAAGAAACAACAGATGCACGTGTTATCATTTTAAGTACCGGTCTTATAAATCTTTTTGTTTGTAGTTATAAACCAATTTACATCTAAAGAATTATTTAGTTATGACTTGTAATTATACATTAGACACTTTTGCATTTTGATTGTAAAATGTTTTTAGAAGCTACTCTGACATTATATTTTCCAATTTAAACAGGGTAGTTTTACACTTTAAGGTATGAAGTGTAGAATTTGCAAAGAGGGCTTTTTGTAACTTCGAGGTTTTCTTTACTATTGTCAATATTATTTCAGATTATGGATGACGAATGGGATGATTCTTCTGAAGTTGTAAGTACTTACAAATCATTATACTTTGGTTTATTTTTTATTGAAACTGTTTTTGTTTTTGTCTAGTATTTTAAACCGTCTGATTCATATCTAATGCTCATATACAATTATAGGTTGTGCCATCTCCAGTTATTATTAATCATTGTGAAGACAATGTAGATGAGGGACATAGTTTATCAAGAGGCAGAGGATTTCCCTCTTTTGATGATGATGGTATGTATATTATTATATTATACATTTAATTAATTTTATAATAATATAGAAACAATATATTTAAAAACAACTAATTAATTAAGATAATGAAGTATTTTTATTCAGTAAAAATATAAGTTTTGTCATCAATGTGTGAGTTCATGTTTGAATAACTGTAGAATATTAGTGCCTACATACAAAGTATTTTAGTATTTGAGTCTGTATTCATTATGGCTGCACTAGTGTTTCTGATGCTCCATCTTAAAATTGCTGTTATAATATCAAATATTACTCAATAGCTATATTTGATGTAAACTAAATGTAAACATACCATAAATCATGATTTTTCATCAAGATCATCAAGCAATATTGACAGTTTGACAGCATTAGTATAATAATAACACATAAATATTCACATAATAATTGTGTTATCATATTACATAAATCTTGATCAATAACAACTGTGAATTGTACGTAAATGTTGTAAAATCAAAATTTAAATTTATTAATAGAGCCATCATCATTGTAGAGATTTTGCAGATTCATACATTTTTTAAAATTGTTTAATGGGCAGTAATATCACCAAATGGTGACATATTGAACTTGGACTTAGTCTGGTGAGGTCTCCTATGCTGAAGTCCACACTCCATTCTTCTCAAGGCCCTGCAGATCTTTCAGTGCACTGTAAAATTATACCTAGTTGGGTCAAAAGTTCAATCATAAACACTTGCATTAAATAAATTGTGCGACTTGTTGTTTGAATAAAATATATAAATGAAAACAAAAGTAGCCAAATATAGTTAAAATTTTTATTATAGTTATTTTAAATGCCCTCTTTGATTTTGAATACAAGCCCTACACTTTCAAGGCTTATTGTCAACTGCAGCATGCACAATCTTCATGTCTAGATCAGCCACTACTTTAATTAGGGATGCTTTGAGAGCCTCCAAATTCTCGTGAGGGCAGCATGTCTCCTTCAAATCTTGGTTTTAAGTCTGGGTTGGAAGAGTACTTGGATTCTGAGGATTTCTGAGGATTCCATGAGTGATAAGCCAGTATTGCGAACTAGCTGCCTGATGAGCAAGCTTTGTTAATCTTGTTGGACTACCCAGTATCTGTTTTCAAACATCGTTTGAGAAAGTGCTTCCACAATATTAGTGAGAATGTTATTTTGATACACAACAGTGCTAGTTTTCACACGTTTTTCACAGATAAACACCTCAGTCTTGAAGATGAGTCTCCAAGCCAAACCACAAATGATATAGCCCAAAAAAATATTTATCTGAAAAAACTATTTCGCTGTATTTTTTTTCTTTGTACTGCCTTAACAAAGCTCGGGATCTCTCGAGCCTTAAATTTTTTAGTAAGTTATTTAGATAATGTCTGATCTTTATTTGGCACTCCTTTGACCATAGTTCTGCTTAACCCCAATTGAAGAGCTATCATTTTTTACTTGCAGATGTGATTTCTTTGGATTTGTGCCCTTGTGGTTTGTGTGTGCCACACCGGTGGCCTAGGTGTATGAGGTTGGCTGCCTCTTTGTATGGTCTTCAAAAGTCAAATCTTCACTGAATTGTTTGATAATACAATATATGAACCTCTGCATTATTTACAAATTTTGCAGAAGCTAAAAAATCTCAGCTGGCACATATCCTCAGCTATCTTCTATATTTTTTAATGGAACAAATCAATTTCTTTTTCATTTTAAAATCGCGCGAAAGTTCCTTATTCATAATCAGTTCAAACATTCCTGGCCAGTATACGAAATTTAAATGAAATAAGGATAGTGAGTATATTTTCTGAATGATTTCATTACAGGGGTGATATGAATGACAGGCTTGTGGAAAAAATGTTTTGTACTATAACCAATAAGTTATATGTCAATGGAAAATACTACACTCTTATTTCTTTATGTTAATTATTAACCTTAGCACATTTCACAATGAGCTCTCTGCCAATGTCAAGGTTGAAAAATACAAGAGAAAGTTTAAATAAACAAAAGGTTAAAAAGGATTACATCTTCAGTAGCACAGCCTTGTTGACTACTCTAAAAGAGGGGAAAAACACAAAAGTTATTGGTTTAGTAATTTATTTAAAGTTAAAATATAAACATATTTTAACTTTAAATAAATATTGAGAACCTATAAAATCTCATGATTTTTATATTGTTAATCATAATTTACTGCTAATAATCCTTAAAAAAAAAACATTATTTGTTAAGTTTTTGTTAAGGTTATTATGAAAGGAACATTAACGGGATGTGATATATTGGGGGGTAGTAATTAATATAGTGGGACAGACAGATGGCTGCATTCAAAAAACAGATATTCCAGAGATCCTTAATCAGGCCACATTCCCACAGAGACCTATCTTATACTATCATTTTAGCTAGGAACACAGAAGCACAAATATGACTTAGGCATAATCTAATTATAACAGAAGTGAGTAGATTGGTTTGGATGCTCATGTAGAATTTAACTTCTGCGGGTCAAGATGTTTGCCACATGTTGTACGAAGTACTCAGCATATGAAGTTTTGCTGCAAGTCGAAGATCTTGAGCAAAGATAGATTTGTAGGATTTGTAGATTGTAGATTGCAACGGGCCGGTTTCCGCAACTCCACGTCTAGCGCGTATTTTGCGTGTAGGCAGGAACATTGTGCTACTCAAGCCAACCAAGCTCTTCCAGAAATCGCAGCAGGCCCTTCATGTTCCCCGCGACCTCAGGGAGCGGTCTCGGCGAGCCGACATGCTTGACCCGGTATAAGGCGACCGCAGGGCAGTCCAGTAGGACATGGGCCGCCGTTGGCTATCTGTAACACCTAAATTAAACAGATGTTTGTTAAATGATCCATGTCCAGTTATAGCACTACTGATCGTTCTGATTTGGGGTTTATTCAGACGAAGTAGCGCCTTGGAGATGCGACTGTTGATAACGGGCAAAGCTGTCTTTGCCTGTCTGCACTCTGGGTGATTCGCCCAGATTTGTACATGTTGGTTCCTGGTGCGCTTACAGACTAGCGAACGAACATACCTGAGGGGAAGCCTCGAGCAAGTTCGTCGGCCGCGTCGTTGCCCCTAGATCCGCTGTGTCCCTTAATCCATTGTAGGGTTATTTCATTGAATTGACATACCTCATTTAATTTCTGGTAGCAATCGTAGATGAGCCCTGAATTTATAACATTGCTATTAATGGCCAGTAGTACCGCCATGCTGTCGGAGAGTATTCGGATGGAATAGTCTTTTACTTTCCTTTCAGCTACAGTCGATGCTGCGTGAATAATACCCATACACTTTGCCTGAAACACTGTATTGTGGGCACCGAGTGGTGTGCTTATTTGTATATTTAGGTCCTCTGAAAAAGTTCCAGAGCCTGTACCTGACCCGGTTTTGGAACCATCTGTGAAGATTCTAAGTTCCCTAGGGTTTAGTCCTTCAGTACGATGGTCCTCATGTAATTGTATTTTGTACTTCTTGTCGAATACAAATTGCTTTGGGATCCTATCATACACAGCCTGTAGAACGGGCATTTCTGCAAACAGTTCTGTAAGTATATTGGTATGTGGGATCTTGTTATTACTCCAGAGATTCAGTGTTTTGAGCCTTATGGCTGCCAAAGCTGCTTCCTGTTGGATGTGTAGGTGCAGGGGTGGCAGGTCCAGCATGGCTTCTAGGGCCACTGTGGGAGTAGTCCTCATGCATCCTGTCGTGGCCAGACATGCTAGCCTCTGACATCTTAGGAGTTTGTTGATAGCAGTAGTTAATCTTGTTCTTGGTCACCAAACTACTGCACCGTATGTAATCATAGGGCGAATAATCATCTTGTATAGCCACAGGATGATTTTCGGTGACAAGCCCCAGCGATTACCAATCATCCTTTTGCATTGCCAAAAGGTGATAGTCGCTTGTTTGATTTTGTTTTCAATGTGATTGTTCCAGTTTAGTTTGCTGTCCAGTATGATGCGTAGGTATTTTACCTCTGATGACAGCCGTAGTTCGGTACCGAATAAACTGGGAAGATGATATTTATTCAGTACCCGTTTGTGGGTGAACATTATCAGTTCAGTTTTGTTTGGGTTGACTGTTAGGTCGTATTCCTTGCACCAGCGTTCTACTATAAGTAGGGCCGCCTGTGCAAGGTCACAGACTATACTAGCTTGTTTTCCTGAGATTAGTATTGCTAGATCGTCTGCGTACCCTGTTGTGTAGAAATGGTTTACATTTAGTTTTGTGAGGAGGTCGTTGATGACTAGGTTCCACAGGAGCGGTGACAACACACCTCCTTGTGGACAACCTTTCGCTATTTTAACTATTTGACTATCACCTGCGATGCGCACTATACGTTTGCTTAGTGCGTTTATAATCCAGTTCGTTAAGGTTGGCTCCACATCATGTTTGACGAGGGCATTACCTATGCTGGTGAAGTTGGTTTTGTCAAAGGCTCCTTCTATATCAATGAAGGTTCCTAGACAGATGTTTTTCTGGTTAAGGGCTAACTCGATCTGGGTGACTACCCGGTGGAGTACCGATTCTGTTGATTTACCTGAGCTATAAGCATGCTGATTGCTATGCAACGGTTTGTATAATAGTGCCTTTCCCCTCAGCTCTTTGTCACATACCTTTTCCAAAGCTTTCAGCATAAAGGATGTGAGGCTGATAGGTCTGAAGGATTTGGCATTTGTATAGTCACTTTTGCCCGGTTTGGGGATGAAGATTACTTTCACTTCCCTCCAGTTTTTTGGGACGTATCTATGCGCTAGGCATGCTGTCATAATTACGGCAAGTACCTTTATAATCAGTGCCCCCCCCCCCCCCCCCCACTGAAGAAGAGCAGGGAAGATACCATCAGGTCCTGCCGCTTTGTAAGGTTGGAAACTGCTTATGGCCCATTGTAGTTTTTCAACTGAAGCCACATGTTGGGCGTATTTCCAGTCTTGGTCACTAGGAATTATGTTTTCCTCTTGCCAGTCTACTTCCTGAACCAGTCTGCATTCTGGAAAATGTGTCTCCAGCAGGATGCGTTGCGTTTCAGCTGGTGAGGAGGTATATGTGTTGTTGGGTTTGCGAAGAGTGTCAGGCCCTGAGATTGTTTGTTGGGCTAGAACTTTCCTTACCCGGTTTGCTTGTTCACAGGATTCTATGTTACTGCAGAATTTGCGCCATCCCACAGTTCGTCGATACCTGATGCATTTTTTGTACTCATACTTGGCCTCTTTGTAGGAGTCCCAGTCTTCGTCAGTCGATGTGTTCATTGCCCTATTTAGGGTTTTCCTGACTTTTTTCCGTTTGCGTTCTAGCTCAAACCCCCACCAGGATTGCTTGCTAGATTTCTTGACGGCGTCAGTTTCTGGACATGCATTGTGGTAGCTTTCTATCAGAGTATCTGTTACAACCGTTATCTGTTCTTCTATTTTGTATGTATTCTCCAATCTGTCGATTTCAGTAAGCCCCGCAAGCTTGGGTACTAGCGTTTGTATATATTTCGCCCGATCCGTCTTGCGGGGGTTACGTTTTGGAGGTATTGAGGAAATATTCACCTGTAACTCGAATCGAATCATCTTGTGGTCTGAGCATGAAGCCTCATCGGAAACGTGCCAGCCCTGGATGGATTTGGCCACGCCTTCGGAAGCGAGCGTAAGGTCAATAATTGTGCGACTTCGTCTCGTTACGAATGTTGGTTCACAACCTATATTTATAAGTGTTAGGTTTGTTGTAAATAAATATTCAACCAAGGTCTTACCTCTGTCGTTGCTTGTTTCCATACCCCATAATGGGTGATGTGCATTGGAGTCGGTACCGATGACAACCTCCAGTCCGGTCCTTTCACAATGGTGAACCAGCCTGGTTAGGTCGTGTGGAGGTGGTGTGTCTGCCTCCGGCATGTATGCCGAGACGACGACCACATTCAGTCCCGCTGTGTTCTGAATCCTTAAAACAAACAGGTCTCTGGAACAGAAATCTGTTAAAGGTTGTGCACTAATGTTATTTGTAATTAAGATACACGCTCTAGGGTTGTCGTGATCGTAAGAGCAGTATAACTTACCTCCTAAATTAGAGAGGCCCGTATGCGGCCGGCCCTGATCCACGGTATGGCCGTTTGCTTTGCCTCCACCCACTTGCGCATTTGAGCCGTCGCAGTTTCGCTGTGGTGGAGGTTTGCCTGTATGGTGTTAATTGGGTACGAAGGGCACGCCATCGCATGATGTGTCCCCTTCCCCCTATGTTTAGCCCTGCCAAAAGGCCCTGACTGATTTGTAGGATTTGCAGCTGAACTGTAAAGCTCCTGCATCCTACATGAGCATCTGCAGACACATTACCCTTACCCTCAATACCACTATGACCAGGAATCCAGGCAAAATTTGATTATTCACTGTTATTTGTATAAGGTAGTATGACTAGGTAGGCAGTGCCAGTTGTTCTACCATCAAGCAGAAGTTTGTAAGAAAGAAAGAAAAGAAAGAAAAAGAATTTATTTGCTGGAAACGGATGTACACAAAAGTAATACATAAATTGTATGCCATACTCTTAGCAAATGAAGTTGACAACTCAGCATACACTGCGGCGGAAGCGATTCCGTCACAGCACTGTTTTTCAGTGTCAACCCCCGTTGCACCCAATCCGATGTCGTTTAAACCAAAAAAATATATTAGAATGTAATTTTCGTCGAAACACAGTAAGTTTTGCAAACTTACTGTGTTTCGACCGCGCACTATTAGATAGAGTAATTACTGTGCATATTTGACTTGAACTGACGCTTCAGAGTGACAAGTGCAGTGTGGTGCATACAGAAATGAAATATGCTTACAATCAGGTGAATTAAATATTTCAGTCCTTTACTGTATGCAATATTAATTACCTACTGTATAGTAATTATTTCCATTATCCATACAATCAAATAAGTAGTAATTTAGAATCTTTTTAGATAAATCTATTTAGAGAGCATAGAGTAGATATATAATATATAGCTCCACTGACATCTCTAGCATGTGTCAAAAGGTTTTATCCCGTAACAATGACAACTTTGTCAACCAAAACGGGCTAGGTAGCCGTGTTTGTTTATAAGTTTTCTTAAAAATAACGATAACAAGATCTAAAATTGATAAAAAACTTACTTAAACTATACATAAATTATTTATATTTTTATGTAAGAAATTTCAAAATAGCTCAAATTATACTAAGAAAAATGGTGAAACAGTCAGATGTCACCAACAAAAACTAACTTAGAAATTCTGAGTGTCCAACTAAGCATTACTCAGAATTTTTTTCGCCCAGACACGCCCAATGAAAACTTATACGAGGGTGGATTGAAAAGTACTCGGCCTTACACAGATCCATTCAATTCTAAAAATCAAATCTACCCACATTATTTAGTTCAGTTCAGACTAGTTCATTGTGTGAAGTTCGAAACGTGTGCGATAATTAGTTGTGATTTTATAAATTTATTAACAAAGTAATCGGTCATAATTTCCGCGAATGGAGCAAATCGAGCAGCGTGCCGTCATTAAGTACCTCCATAAGAAGGGGCTATCATCAAAAGCCATCCATGATGACATGGTCAGTACATTAGGCGATTGTGCTCTGTCATATTCATCCGTCAAAAAATGGATAGCAGAATTTAAGCGTGGTAGAGAGAGTGTGAAAGATGAACCCCGCTCTGGAAGGCCTTCGACGTCAACTACTGACGAAAATATTAAAAAAGTACTTGATTTAATAATGGGAGTCCGCAGATTAAAAATTAGAGAGATAGCCGATATTATAGGCATCTCTTATGAACGAACTCAAAACATCATTGTCAACGAGTTGGGTTTCCACAAGGTGTCTGCGAGGTGGGTTCCGCGACTGCTTTCAGTTGAACAAAAAAGGACGCGATTGACTATTTCACGCGACTGTTTGGAGTTATTTGAAGCCGATGCAGATGATTTTTTGAATCGTTTTGTTACTATGGACGAAACATGGGTTCATTACTGTACACCGGAAACAAAACAACAATCAAAACAGTGGAGAAGACCTGGTTCACCACCCCCTAAAAAGGCTAAGTCGATTTTGTCGGCAAATAAGGTGATGGCTTCAGTATTCTGGGACTCGAAAGGTGTGATTATGATTGATTATCTTGAAAGGGGTCAGACTATAAACTCTGATTACTACTGCACCTTACTACGTCGTTTACGAGAGGAAATAAAAGAAAAACGTCGAGGAATGCTCAGAAGAAAAGTCCTGTTTCATCAAGATAACGCCCGTGTTCACACGTCAGTACAGTCAATGGCTGGAATTCACAACTGTGGCTTTGAACTGTTACCGCATCCGCCGTATTCACCTGATCTGGCACCATCAGACTTCTTTCTGTTCCCTAACCTAAAAAAGCACTTGGGAGGTCAAAGATTTTCGACAAACGACGAGGTCAAAGCAGCTGTAGACGCATATTTTGACTCTAAGGAAGAATCATTTTTTTTAACGGTCTAAATGCTTGGAAGGGGAGGTGGCAAAAGTGTATTGAACTTGATGGTGATTATGTAGAAAAATAAAAATATAACTGATTTAGTATGTGTTTATTTCCTTGGTTAGGCCGAGTACTTTTCAATCCACCCTCGTACGTACTTAGAAAACTTATGTCGGAATAATGTTCATTATATCTGCTTGTCAGAGGTTGCTAGGCAACACTTTGTTATGAATAATTTCAATTTTTTTTACTATTACCGTGCTCAAGACTTCATGCAAAAGATTCATTTGTGTTTTAGATACCCTTCTATTGTATCTTTTAATGGGTTATGTGCTTAGATTTTAGTAAAGACGTGGGTAATGGTTTTGGTGAGAGGCGAGGACGAGGTGGACGAGGGGGAAGCAGAGGTCGAGGTGGGCGCGGAGGTCGAGGAGGCACAAGAGAAAAGAGAGATTATGAAACAAATGGTAATACTTTTACATTTTATAGTTCTATTTCTAGTCTCTTTGTTTCAATTGAACTAAAATAGTATGTACTATGTAAATATAAAAATTATATATTTAGCAAAATTAATAATACAAAAGCCAATTTTTTTTTTATTGGATAAAGTGACGAAACAAGCAAAAAGTTCACCTGTTGGTAAGTGCAATGTCTGCCCATAAGAAATGCTGAGTTACCGAGAACATTTCTTTGTGTCAACACACTGCGCCCTTCACCTTGACACATCAGCAGTTCTTAAGACTCAGTGCTATTCTAACCAAAACACAGTATTCTGCCGTGAAGCAGTAATGTGAAACATTACTGTGTTTCGGTTTGAAGGGCACTGAGAGCTAGCGTAATCACTGGGCATATGAGACTTAAGAACTTATGTCTCAGGGTGACGGGCGCAGTGTGGTGTCACACAGAAATTTTCTGGGTGACACTGCATTTGTTATGGGCAGACGTTGCACTTACCATCAGGTGAACGTTCTGCTTGTGTCACAATGATTATCGTCCAATCTTATCATGTACGAGGGGTGATCCAAAAGTAATGATAATCAATAATAAACACAATGAATAAAATAAATAAATAAATTTATTTCTCAACATAGTCTCCTAGCAAGTCTATACATTTAGTCCATCTCTTTTCTAATCCTAAAATTCCCTTAGAAAAAAAATCTTTATCTTGACTCTCAAAAAAGTCCTCAACCGCGGCCATCACGTCGCTATCATCGTCAAATTTCTTGCCTCGGAGGTGTTCCTTGAGTCGTGGAAAGAGATAGAAGTCGCTGGGGGCTAGATCTGGTGAATAGGGGGGGTGTTCCACCAGCTCAAAGCCCGCTTCCTGAATGGCAGCCATGGCAATTGCAGCTTTGTGAACCGGTGCGTTGTCTTGATGGAACAGCACTCCAGCCCGCAGTTTGCCTCGCCTTTTCTCCTTAATAGCCTCCCGCAATCTTCTTATTTGTTCTGCATAGTAGGAGCCTGTAATAGTGGCCCCCTTTTCCAAGTAGTCCACCATGATTATTCCTTCAGCGTCCCAAAAAACAGACGCCATAACCTTCCCTGCTGAGCTTGACACTTTGAATTTCTTCGGCGTCGGTTCATCGGATCGTTTCCATGTCATCGATTGTTGTTTTGTTTCAGGATCAAAATGGTGGATCCAGGTCTCGTCCATGGTCACAAAACGTGACAAAAAATTATCCTTGTCTGCCTGGAACTTTTCGAGATTTGCTCTTGACATGTCGACTCGTTTCTTCTTTTGCTCGTCGTTTAACATTTTCGGTACCCAACGCGCGGAGACCTTTCTCATATGCAATTCGTTCGCAAGGATTCTTTGAATGCTGCCATATGAGATCCCTGTGACCTCAGCTACATGCCTGATAGTCACTCTTCGATCTTCCAATACAACTTCTTCAACTTTTTTCACATTTTCTTCAGTGAGGGACGTCGATGGGCGTCCTTCGCGGTGTTCGTCTTCCGTCGATGTTCTTCCCAACTTAAACTCCTTAGCCCAGCGTGCAACTGTGGAATATGGAGGAGAAGAGTCCCCTAATGTTTCCACCAAGTCGCTGTGTATGTCTTTGGTAGACATTTTTTTCAAGCAGAGGTATTTAATGACAGCTCTGATTTCGTGTTTTTCCATTTTGATGTTCACTCCTTGACAGTCCGTATTCAAATGAATGTAGCTCCCGGGAATCGTGGCCTATTTATATGATTTTTTTTCCCTGAACTAGTGGTTAACTGAGTAAGTGACTGAAATTTTTTTGTATTTTTGTGTGCACTAGAAATAACTGATTATCATTACTTTTGGATCACCCCTCGTATGTCTAGGAACTAAGAATTGATAAGAATTATATGATAAAAATTGTTATATTTCATATTACATAAGACACTTTATTATTACATAAAAATACGTTAGAAAGAAATGTACTTTTTATATTAAAGTTACTTTTATTAAAGAAAATATATATGTTTATAAGTATAACAGTGATTAAACTAATACAGCACCATAAAATTGGATGTGTGTTGGTATAGCCAACATATCATTTTCATTCATCGTCATTTCAGCCTGTCACTAGTCCACTGCTGAACATAGGCCACCATAGAGTGTTACAAAAGTTAGTAGCTCGAGTTGCCACGCTTGGCAGGCGGGTTGGCAATCGCAGTTTATTTATTCTGATGTTCCAGGAAGATGCTGTTGCTCGACCTCTGGTTTTAAGACTTTTCGACGATTTCACCGATCGCTTTGGAAACCAAGTTTAATAAAACCACGTTTTACTGAACTTAGTTTAAATGTATCATTTGAACTCGGTTTTCGTCTAACCGATTTCACCGGCTCCATTTTGATCGCATTCAGAAAAACGAAGTTTACGTGAAATATCGTCACAATCTAAAACAAAAACTCGATGTATTAATTATTTTACGACATCAAACAGCCTGTTTTTATGCATAAGACACATTTATTGTTTGCATACTATGTATGCAAACAATAAACAAAACTTATTAAAAATATTTATTGTGTTTACATAGTTGTGCAATTGACAATGGCAGCTCTCTAAACGCGTTCAAAGAGCTAAACGTCGAAAATTGGGCGTTCAGAATTTGAACCGCGTTTAGCTTTAATCGCGTTCAGTTGATGTTGGTGAAATGCAAACAGTAGCATTGAACTCAGTTAAACGCTTAAACTTCGTTCAGCTTGAACTGATCGCGTTTAGTTTCAACGGAGATATCCGCCCTAATTCTCCCTCTGTCGACTTTTACGACACCCGCGGGATAAGAGATCCCATGTAGTAGATTCTCTTAAGCCGCTACCACACGGCTAGCCAACATATAAAACAAATAAATTTTCTGGGGTATTTGGAGTAACATTCACATAATACATATCGTCACGCTTCGATGTATTATGTGAATGTTAGTTATTTATTTTTGGCAACATTTTTGTGCATTTCGGCCTTTAATTAAGCTTTCCAATCAAAACTAGAAATATTAGTACCAGGAAAACCTTAATGACTAATCACCAGACCCTCGTCCCTTTAAAAGTAATATAGTCTCAATATAGCATTAAATTTTTTAGATAAACAATTATCTGTGACAATAATTCTGACGTATTGGTTTAATTAGTAAATAAAAAAAACTTATTCTTAGACTGATTATGCGAGTGTATGTATATGTGTGTTTGTGTGCATCCGTGCGTGAGTGTGAGTGAATGTGCGTTTGTGCATATAGCTCTCTGATGTTTTTTTGTATTCGTTTTCACGATAATTGTAAGTTATAAAAACAAACAAATTGTTGAGAAGGCTTTCATCGCATGTCTAGCTTGCTGTGTGTTGATGAATAGACACAGCAATGATCACTTCATTGCTGTGTCTATTCGTGACCAGTCTGGACCATCTGATAAAAACTGTATTCTTTACGATAACTAAAACGCACAGTGAACTGATCGCTAAACAAAAACGATACGCCGTGACAATGCCCTAATTAAAATTTTACAGATAGAAAGATGTTGATTGGTGTCAGATTGCAGTGTGGTATTTTTTCTAAGATCCTTCATACGAGGGGTGATCCAAAAGTAATGATAATCAATAATAAACACAATGAATAAAATAAATAAATAAATTTATTTCTCAACATAGTCTCCTAGCAAGTCTATACATTTAGTCCATCTCTTTTCTAATCCTAAAATTCCCTTAGAAAAAAAATCTTTATCTTGACTCTCAAAAAAGTCCTCAACCGCGGCCATCACGTCGCTATCATCGTCAAATTTCTTGCCTCGGAGGTGTTCCTTGAGTCGTGGAAAGAGATAGAAGTCGCTGGGGGCTAGATCTGGTGAATAGGGGGGGTGTTCCACCAGCTCAAAGCCCGCTTCCTGAATGGCAGCCATGGCAATTGCAGCTTTGTGAACCGGTGCGTTGTCTTGATGGAACAGCACTCCAGCCCGCAGTTTGCCTCGCCTTTTCTCCTTAATAGCCTCCCGCAATCTTCTTATTTGTTCTGCATAGTAGGAGCCTGTAATAGTGGCCCCCTTTTCCAAGTAGTCCACCATGATTATTCCTTCAGCGTCCCAAAAAACAGACGCCATAACCTTCCCTGCTGAGCTTGACACTTTGAATTTCTTCGGCGTCGGTTCATCGGATCGTTTCCATGTCATCGATTGTTGTTTTGTTTCAGGATCAAAATGGTGGATCCAGGTCTCGTCCATGGTCACAAAACGTGACAAAAAATTATCCTTGTCTGCCTGGAACTTTTCGAGATTTGCTCTTGACATGTCGACTCGTTTCTTCTTTTGCTCGTCGTTTAACATTTTCGGTACCCAACGCGCGGAGACCTTTCTCATATGCAATTCGTTCGCAAGGATTCTTTGAATGCTGCCATATGAGATCCCTGTGACCTCAGCTACATGCCTGATAGTCACTCTTCGATCTTCCAATACAACTTCTTCAACTTTTTTCACATTTTCTTCAGTGAGGGACGTCGATGGGCGTCCTTCGCGGTGTTCGTCTTCCGTCGATGTTCTTCCCAACTTAAACTCCTTAGCCCAGCGTGCAACTGTGGAATATGGAGGAGAAGAGTCCCCTAATGTTTCCACCAAGTCGCTGTGTATGTCTTTGGTAGACATTTTTTTCAAGCAGAGGTATTTAATGACAGCTCTGATTTCGTGTTTTTCCATTTTGATGTTCACTCCTTGACAGTCCGTATTCAAATGAATGTAGCTCCCGGGAATCGTGGCCTATTTATATGATTTTTTTTCCCTGAACTAGTGGTTAACTGAGTAAGTGACTGAAATTTTTTTGTATTTTTGTGTGCACTAGAAATAACTGATTATCATTACTTTTGGATCACCCCTCGTATATAGTCTATAATCAAGTACTTAGGCTAAAAGTAGTAGAACACTAATACGTCATACATACATTCGGGATTTGATTTGTGTTGATTTTGGTACGAGTCAAAAAAATCTTGCTCCCTCTTGCATTCCCACTACCAGTATAGTGACAGCATTGCATGTTATGGTGTTATTCTGCATGAATAAAGGCCGTACAATACCATAGTCGCCTCTTACGGCACCTCAGTAGGAAATAGTTGCTGCTATTCTTCTCTGCCGGACACCTGTTGACACTAATACTAGTTGGTACAATATCCTCTGATGGATTATTTTATACTTAAACTTTTAAGAAACCCAGTGACTACTTAAGATCACACTTCTACAGACTATTTTTAGAGCCTCTCCTCAGCACGTGCAAAACTTATTTTTTTTTTGTGCGGAACCCTAATAATTAAAGTAGCCTAAATTACCTGCTATAATATCAGCTATCTGTCAGTGAAAGTCCCGTCAAAGTCGGTTCAGCCGTTTAGGAGATTAGGCGGAACAAACAAACTGACAGACAGACAAAAACTTTTAAATAGGTTTTTATTCTTATAAGTATATACTTTCATAAGCATTGAGTTACTCTACAGTTATCTTCTAAACTCATTGCAGGGGATCATTACGACAATGACGATAATGAGGACAGAGGTGAAAGAGGGGAACGTGGTAGAGGTCGAGGAAGAGGCCGGGGAGGCGGTGGAGGGCGAGGTGGTCGAAATAGCGATGGAGGCGAGAATAATGAAGCGGGCAATGAGGAAGCGAAGAAACCTCCCGTCACTTACGTTCCTCCAGAACCCACCGAAAATGTAGACGAGATCTTCAGCAGCACAATCAGTTCTGGAATTAATTTTGATAAATTCGACTGCATTGCTGTAAAAGTGAGTATCATGTTAAAGAAATTGTATTCAAGTATTTCAAGATAATTTTTTTAACCCCATCAAAATGTAAACTATTTTATGGTGTTTATGATTTAGGGCAGGAGCATTTGTGTAATGAAGACAATCATTTTTCTTTTCGCGTCTGTTTATATTGTTATTGTCTCCTATCTTTAATTTTTCAGCAAAAACAAATCCTTTAGATTGCTAATCTTAAATACCATTAGTAATCCATACTAATATTATAAAAGTTAAAGTAACTCTCTGTGTCTCTGTCTGTTTGATACTATACTGAATCGATCTTGACTCAATTCGGCACAAAGACAGCTTGCATCCCGAAGACGAACACAGGATACTTTTGATCCAGAAAAATCAAATAGATTCAAGGGGATATTTAAAAAACCTATGTCCACGCGGATGATGTCGCGGCCATTAGTTAGTAACATGTAAAACGAAATCTTTCAATGTATCTAAAGAATACATTTCTAAGTTATTGATTATAAATAAAATGTGCTATATATAAAGATTAAAACATGTTTCTCTTGAACATGTTGCTTGGGAAGGTAAACGCGGGTAATACTTTATCAGAAAACAGAGTTTTATGTAATTTTCTTGTCATCGGAGACTCACGGCAACACTGGGGTCCTTCCGATTTTATCGGACAGGCTTCGTCGAATACAGAAAGTGCAAATTACCTGCAGCATCGACATTCACGAGAAATACATTATTGTCAATAGCGATCCTATCGTATTTTTGTACAATATTATTTCATTTAGGTAAGTGGTGAAAATCCGCCGCGGCCAATTGATAGTTTCGAGTCTGCAAATTTGCGGAAGTATGTGCTGGATAATATACTGAAATCTGGTTACAAGAAACCCACGCCTATTCAAAAACACGCCATGCCAATAATCATGTCGGGTCGTGATCTCATGGGCTGCGCTCAGACTGGTTCTGGTAAAACCGTAAGTAATACAAATCCATTGAACTTAGACGATATACATACGTAGGTAATATATTAATTAAATTAATAAATTACATTGAAAAATTGTAACTATAAAAAATATTAGTGTTCGCGTAGTAGTGTGTTAACGTAGTGTTCGCGTAAATATAAGAAATCATTATATAAAAAATATTTATATTTTTATTGCCTTTTAAAAAAAATATCATTTATTGCCAATCCATTCTTAATTATTATACGTTTCAAAACACAATTGCATTGTACCTGTGTATTCTTTATGAAACCTTTTAATACAACTAAATCCAGTGCCTAAAACTAAATTCATATGCAACTACCTTTTATATACATTTCATGTGTTTAATGTTTTCAGGCTGCCTTTTTACTGCCAATAATAAATACACTTTTGCAAGATGAAAGGGAACTTGTTATTAGTCCAAATGCTCAACCTCAGGTTTGTTTTAATGTTTTATAATTAGACTTTGTTTTTTTTTTACCCCTACTTTATAATTATTACTTTGATTCTAAGGTTATAATTGTGTCACCAACACGAGAATTAACACTACAAATATTTAATGAAGCAAGAAAATTTTCCTATGGTTCTATATTAAAAGTTGCAGTGGCGTACGGCGGAACTGCAGTGCGCCATCAAGGAGATAACATTTCTGTAAGTTATATTTAAATTTTATTACAATAACTAACCTAACCTTCATTATGCAACGATTTTTGGCGCATCCCTTTTCCCTAGGCAGTGTAATTTGTTAACCATTTGCTTCTTTGCCCGCATATTCTATAAAAAAAAGTGTAACTTATTACGAACACAGAAAAATTCTTAATTGTAATTAAAAATCGTAACATATTATAATGGTCCTTCGGATTTAAAAATGTAACAATTAACCGAAAATTAATAAACCTATTAAAAAATTCTATATCTTGAGAATCCTACGTTGTGGAAACAGATTTTTGGTTAATGTTCCTAAACATACACATTTCATGGTGGTAGGATTCCTATGCATGAATCCGTCTAGGTAGGTACCACCCCAGGGCCAGTTATTCTGCCGTGAAGTAGCAGTGTGCACTGAGAGCTAGCGTAATGACTGGGCATATGAGACTTAGGAACTGATCCTACCAAGGATGATTCGCGAGGCTATTGAAATTAAAAAACATCCTAATTTTAATAGAGAAGATGGTTGGGTATTACCACCAGCTTGGGATCCTATAATTAATAAAATTAAGACAAAACCAAGCATACCACTGCAAGACTTCAAGACACAGTTAGCTCTTTCTGCGTAGATCGGACCACAAAAAATAATTAAAAGCTGAAGGTACTCCGGGTTAACTATGACATCAGGACATCTGTCACCTCAGTCCCCCCGTGACCATGGGTGCTGTAAAGCACTCGAAACGTCGGGTTATAAATAACAAAAATAAACGCGATAAAATCCGTAAAATTAGTTTCATTTAAATTTGTAGTGTTCGCGTAAATATAAGAAATCATTATATCTTATTGAAGTTAAAACTTTTTATGTAGTCATTTCTTAATATTTACAAAATATTGTATACATCATATCATACCTGTGACAGAGAAATGGCATTTCAATTACTGTAATTTACAATACAATTTGAAGCATAATTTTAACTTTTGTTTTATTGTGGTAGAGGGGATGTCACATATTAGTGGCAACACCGGGACGACTGCACGACTTTGTAGACCGTAAGCGGGTATCGTTTGAAAGCGTGCGTTTTGTTGTACTGGACGAAGCGGATCGCATGCTCGACATGGGTTTCATGCCAACTGTAGAAAAAATGATGGAACATCCCACTATGGTGCCGATTGTAAGTACATAGTATTATTGAAAGCTCTTATGACTATTAACAATTTACAGCCTGTGTAACATATCCAATTAAAAGTTTCTTTATGTTCATTATTTCTTTTTCTGCAATGCTTCAAGTTCTCAAAATACAAATAGCTTATATTGCTTCCCCTTCCCACCATCTTTAAAACTTGGAATGAATTATTCTAAGGAATACAATCTTCGTGGGTTTTCCACCAAGCTTCTTTCCAAGAACCTTCAAAAGTGTTTTCTATTCAAAAGTAAGTTGTTTAGTGAAATTTACTACGAAACCCTATCGAGAGTAAGATGGCCCGCACCGAAATCGTTATTTTGTCTATTAACTTGAAAAAGTGGCTTCACATCTGCTAAAACAATAACTTCTAAGTCTTTTACTATGCTGGTCAATTGTGAGATCAACCTATATCAATATATAATATGTAATGTTATCACTATTATGCTCGTGGGAACGCAACGAGTAGTAAGTATTTTTTGACTCGTACCGTTGCCACTCGTCACGGCGCGTTTCCCGCAACGGCGAAAAGTGGGCTACGAGTAGCCTCTGCCTAGCCCTTATATGGGAAAAAGGCGCGACTGTATGTATTTTTACTTTGGCTTTCATTAGTTTTTTTTGAAACACAAATAAATGTTCAGTAAAGAACGACTTATTGGAATAAGTAAATAAAATAATTTAATTAAAAAATCTACTTCGAAGGTCTCTTTATATTTCAACTCTTAAATTATGTTTAATGCTTTTACTATCAAATGCTTAGGAAAGATCACAAAAGACACAGATAGTACCTTAAAAGGTCTCTCAACAATACTGGAGAATATAACTTCATTTAAGGATTTCTTTCATGAAACAAAATTGTTTTTTGTCGACCTGGACTATCCCTTTGTCTAGAGGACAAAAGCCACCGCTCTCTTTTTCCATATTTTTAGCCTTTAGCTTGTGTCAGCCAGTTCTTCACTTACATTCAATAAAGCCCAATTTGACTCTCGTTTAGGGGTTTGACGTTTTGCGGCATCCACGTTTCTGCTTGAAGGGCACTAAGAGCTGATGTCTCAGGGCGCAATGTGGTGTCAAACAGAAATGTTCTGGGTGACAGAGACTTGTTACGGGCAGATGCACTTACCATCAGGTGAACGTTTTGCACCTTTCGTCGACTCATCCAATAAAAATAAAGTTCGTCTTACATTCAGTAGAAATGTCTGGTCCAGTCCCACTTATGCTTGGAAGTTTTAAAGTTAACACCATCGCCGATAATATGTAATCAAGTTCTAGGTCTTTGCCATGCTCATCCTAGGTTTAATCATGAAACTTTTCTCTTTCTATTCCTGAAGCATTTACCTAAAATTTGAGACTCAGGAAGAGAAATATCATCCTCCCCTTATTAGTAGTGTTATTTGATTCATAAATAATTTCAGGGACAACGTCAAACTCTGATGTTCTCTGCAACGTTTCCTGAAGACATACAACACTTAGCTGGACGCTTCCTAAATGACTACCTGTTTATCGCAGTCGGTATTGTGGGCGGAGCCAGTGCGGATGTAGAGCAAATATTCCATCAAGTCAGCAAGTATGAAAAACAGACAACACTAAAGAAACTCATTGAAGAAAATGGTAAGATTTATAAAATTCCCGTTGCAATTCCGTATAATTTATATTTTCGTTAAATAGTTGGTATGATATTGGTGTATTCATACACGAAGGTGCAAGTCCGAGAAAATTATTTATTGCAGTTTAGTTTGCCTTTTATATCTTATTGCTTACTAATATTACGCACGATGATTCGTTTTTAAAGGATTCTTACGAAAAAACTTTATTAAATAATCCCTTTCTCTGTCTTGATTTAATCTCGTGACAACTAACTAATTAAGTGATTGAAATCTTAGAATTAGAAATCGATAATTTTGAGCCATCGTTTTGGTTTTTGTTTTTCACAAAATATCTGAGCACTACTAACAAATTTATTACTTTTCATGCTCCTTACTCCAAAACATGGTTTTTTGGCAAGGTCTTAAAACTGCCTAATTATATGCAGGCTGTCTAGGTAGGTACCACCCCAGGGTCAATTATTCTGCCGTGAATCAGTATTGTGCAAACATTACTGTGTTTCGGTTTGAAGGGCACTGAAAGCTAGCGTAATCACAGGCCATATGAGACTTAAGAACTGATGTCTCAGGGTGATGGGCACAGTGAGGTGTCACACAGAAATGTTCTGAGTGACACAGCATTTGTTATGGGCAGACGTTGCACTTACCGTCAGGTGATCGTATTGCTCGTTTCATCACTTTATACAATAAAAAAAAAATATTTGCTGTGATGTCAATTTCCTGTAAACTATAGAATACATAAATATGTAAGAAATAGTTGTGAATAGTATAAATCTTTAGATCTTAATGTACTGTTTATGATTTACTGCAATCGATTTGAGCCGAAATATAATTTAAAAATAAATCTTTATATTTCTATATTTAACAAGGTAACAGCAAAATGACACTGTCCAGTTATTAATCAGCATGATTAAGTGGTGCTGTGTGGTGGCAGCGTAAGAGAATCTATCACCCAATCTCGTCCCGTGGGTGTAGTAAAAATCAAGAGAGGGAAAATGAAAACTAGGAGATGGGTAGCACCACTTCCTGGAATATCTGAATATATAAACTGCGTTTGCCAACCCGCCTGCCAAGCATTGCAATTAGGTCAAAATCCCTCCAAAATGAGGGCTACAAATTTTTGTGGAAAACTGTGGGGAGGCCTATGTTGAACAGTGGACTAGTGATAGGCTGCAATTATGATGATTAAAAGATGTGTAGGGATAACAACTTCGAGGGAGGATAAGCCATCCGAAACCTGAAAACCGATATTTTGTGGTCTGAACTGCTAGGATTTGACATAGGAATTCAAAGTCCAATTAATTTTATTTGTATCGTTGATAATCATTTTCAGATCGCAAGCGTGTATTAGTGTTTGTGGAAACGAAACGCAACGCGGACTTTATAGCCGCGATGTTGTCGGAGCAACAGATGCTGACGTCATCCATCCACGGCGACCGCATGCAAAAAGAACGAGAGGAAGCTTTGTATAACTTCAAGAGCGGGCGTCACTTTATACTCGTGGCTACAGCAGTTGCTGCCCGCGGCTTAGGTAATTTAATATTGTACCGTGAATTGGATTCTATTAATTTTAAGTTTACCACTGGCTACTTCAAAGTTTTCATAAATAATTTAAATAAATGAAATAAAATTAGCTTTATCTTCACTAATATTATAAATTCGAAAGTAACTCCCTGTCCCTTTTGTCTGTTTGTTACCTTTTAACGATTCAACCGCTGAACCGATCTTAATGAGATTTGGCACAGAGATAGCATGTATCCTGGAGACGGACATAGGATACTTTATAGTGACTCTCATTCGCCATAGTTCATGCGATAAGATCGGAGGTAAGCTACAATGCAGTGTCAGCAACACGGAGACAGTCACAACACAACCTGTTCGCTCCAGTTGGGATTCGTATTGACGTCAAATACTCTGACGACTAGTCAATCGTCGGTATTATTATTATTCCTCATATGTCTTGTTTAATTTTACTATATGTCTTAAAATTTTCTTACAGATATCAAAAATGTGGACATTGTGGTTAACTATGACCTACCCAAAAGTATAGACGAGTATGTGCACAGAATCGGTCGTACCGGACGTGTCGGTAACAGGGGCAAGGCTGTTTCATTCTTTGACGCTGACCAAGTAAGTCATTTGTAATTTTAGTTTCAGTTTATAATGTTGATATTGGGTAGTAGCAGGTGCTATATCTCTTCTATTTCTTCTTGTGTCTACTTCTATATAAACAAAATTAATTGCCGCATGTATGAAAGGCCATTATTTGCGGCTCAACCAATTCAGCTGATTTTTTTTTGTTGTGTTCATAATTTATCAGGACAAAAGTGACATTCAGTTTGACAGTTCTGCTGTCACATGTTTTCAGTACTTAATATTTATTTGCTTAACTCACTTCTCATTGTCTTCATTAGCAAATTACACCTTTGGAAAGCCGGAGCGGGTCGCTAGTGTAATATAATTCTAAATGTTTAATTTTAAAAGTACTATTGAACACGTAAGCAAATAAAGGAATGAACAAAGAAATATAAACATACATACGAGTACACATAAGTTTCATTTCACATCAGTACCTATTTAGCAATTGTTTCTATTGTAATCATAGTAAGCATTAAAAAGCCCTTTTAAAAAAGCTTGCATCAGAAGTAGAAGGTAGTTTAACAGATTTCAAAGAAATCTTTTTGGTACATGTAATTTATTATTTTACCAGGATGAAGCACTAATTGCTGACTTAGCGAAGATCTTACGCCAAGCCGACCAGCCCGTGCCAGACTTCCTGCAGGGCGGCGGAACTGCCACCTACAAAGGAAACAAATACGGCGGCAGCGACGTTAGGGTTAGTATGAATCCTTAATTGCGTAATCGTTTATATAATAAATAGTGAAAATATATTTTTTTGTGACTGGTCACTATACAACTTCATCATCATCACCATTTCAGCCAATCACTAGACCACTGCTGAACATAGGCCTCCTTTTTATTTATATATAGAATTTTGCTTGCATAGCGGCCACGCAAGGCTGGCTGGTTGGCAACTGTAGTTTATTTATTCAGATGTTCCAGGAAGATCCTGCTGCCAATCTCCTGGTTCTCAATTTCCCTCTGTCGACTTTTACGACAATCACGGGATGAGATGAAGTGGTAGGTTCTCTTAAGCCGTCACCACTCGGCACATAAAACTTACACTTTATTTTTTAAAAACGATGCCTCACAGTGGGATTTCTCCTGTATTGTGCGTGCATTTTACAGACATACATTTCACATGCACAACATAACCACACCCAAAATCCAACAATTTGTATTTTTTGCGCAAATGTTGACGCGGTGATTAACTATCCACACAACACAAACACTGTGCAAGAGAAATTGCAAAGGGTGCACTAATTAACAATAATGCTTTCATAGATTATATTTTTATAAACAGATTTCTTATAATTAATTTACATTACATGCTATCAAAAGGGTACCGACGTAAGTAAATACTATCTTTTTTTTTAACACGGTCCATTTAATAACACTTACATTCATAAATACAGTCACGCCTTTCTCCCATATAAGCGGTAGGCAGAGAACACACACGTAGCCCACTATTCGCCCCCGCGGGAAACATGACGTGACGGGTGGCGAACCACAATGCAGCCATTTTTTAGGAGCAAAAAAAAATTTTTCATCCCTTTGCGTTCACTCGAGCACTTAACATCTTTAATCAACATTAAAAGCTCAGGAAAGGGCGCTCGCTCGCTTTAAGTAAGTTTTAATCTCCGATATCACCTATAGAACAGTGCTGAAATTTTAAGTGCTGATTTACCACATGCTCAGCGGTGAATAAAAGCATTTCTAGTAAACCTGCATTTCTGAGGAATTAAAAAAAAATCGAGGACGTGTTAAATTCGCCAATCCGCAATGAAGTTGATTCGTCCCAGATCGAAAGCCCTCTCAAAAGATAGAGGGCGCCTGTGCTCAGCAGTGGACATTTGATTGAAGAAAGATTAAACAGAGATTGAGAAAACGATTGTTTCATTTAGTTTATCATTGTGTGTATATCATAACATACATTATTACATTTCTTTTTACGTTCTTTCGAATCTAACACTAGTACAAGTAATTTCTAGTATTATTTAAAGAAAGTTAATTTACTAAGATACGCACGCAAAATATAAAATGTCTCAGTAAGCCTGTACAAGTAAATTAATTCTGCCACTGGGAACTGCCACCAGTATTAGTTTGCTTGTACATGAGTGGGAGGGCAGGTGGTGCTCTTCGATAACTAGGTAAAATACATAAAACAATATAAGATAGATTAGAAGTGTCATCATACGATAAACCTAAGAAGATTACTTTATTCCCACCCATGCTGCCATCACTACAAGAGCTACGAACACTAATTGAGTGCAACAATAAAATTCTACACTTGTGACATGTTCTCACTCATTTCGACAAAGGCTCGTCTGTGAACCTACCATTACTCTGTATAAGTATTTCATTTAGGGCCTGCAAAATGCGAGTTGTCGATATTATGGAAATAGTAATGTTGGTACGTCCCATGTAAAAAAAAGTTTAAATTTTTACATAGATACAATCACGCCTTTTTCCCATATAAGATGTAGGCAGAGACCACACCCGTTGCGAACTTTTCGCCCGCACGGGCAACAAAACGTGAACGAACCACCACAAAAAAAAATCTTTACTCTCCATTGCGTTCGCACAAGAGGTATAATGACAGATTTGCATATTATGGTATTGTTCTGCACGGATAACGGCTGTCCATACAACACCTTAGTCGCCCCTTACGAAACTTGGAAAGAGATAGGCTGAAGCTTGGAAATTATCTATTTTAACAATCGAAACCTCTTACTTAAATAGTTTTTAAGTAACCATAACCGTAACCAGGACAGCCTTTATTTGTATAGAATAATACCAAATTATAAATAAGAATTTTTTGACTCGCGCCAAAATGGCGGCGACGTGGTTTTACGTGAAAAGTGGGCTGCGGGTGTAGTCGCTGCCTACCTCTTATATGGGGAAAAAGGTGTGACTATATGTATGTATTGGTGAATGTATTATAATAGATTTTTGCAAAGTAACGCCTGATTGTATTGTCTTTGTAATTTTTAATCTTATGAAATTGCCTGGAAGTAGAAAACTTTGAAATCAAAATATTACTATAAGTATCTTGTAATGTTATATTTATAACTGTTATTGTTTTCAGAACTTCAACAATGCAAGCTCTAATGTCAACCAGGGACAGGAGCCAGAAGAAGAGTGGTAAATAAGATAAACCTGGAATCATACACCTTGATTTATGAAAATCAAGCCAAAAATGACTGTTTGATTATAATAGTGCAACTGGTGATGCATGTGTCATTGGTGCTTATATCTTAAGAAGTACCCTACAGTTGATTTTATCAGAAAAAGAAACAATTTGTTTGCCTGTAAGACCTCTTTGACAAAGACTGCAATTTAATGTGACAAGTATTCTAGTACTAAGTTAATAAATAATAATTTAAGATTTGTATTGTACAAAACCTGCCGCATGCTTATCCCTTTTAATCAATAACAAAATCCATGATAAATAGGATACATACATCATTTTGTTGTACTTAAATTTTGTTTAATATGTTTTCTTTAACTTTATTTAGTTTTTATTGAATTTGAAGTTACTCATTGTTTTTTTTTTTCTTTTTATGTAGTAATACTTCCAAAACTTGCTTTGAAGTCATCAATTAAGCAACTTATGTTTATAAGAATCTGTGATGTGTAATATAAAAGTTGCTCAGTTTAAATTTTAAAATAGTTATTATGCAATAGGTTTATGTCACTGTTAAAGCTATTACAAATTTCCTCGACACGAGCGATCTAAGGTTAACAACACTTACAAAAGCTAAGCTGAGAACAATTGCAGGACCAATTCGTTTCTTTTCATTATATTTTAGTAATATCTTCTTTAAATGTGTAATAATATATAGTAAGGGAGACCTTACTTATATTTGTTTTAGGAATCTCTTTACAAGTCATTGTTTTATTTTGATTTATACTGAAAGAACAATGTTACATGTCTAAATAACCATTTATTAAATTTACTTTTTTATATTTTCACCGAAGCTATTAAAATGTTAAATATTAAGAAACCTGTGATGATTATTGTAAGTAGTTTAGGTTTACTATGTTTTAGTTTGCCATAACTGTCATGGTTCAAATATTGTTAACATAGCTAAGAAATTCTTTTGGCAGTTTAGTTGTGACGCGTATGAAGAAAAAAATGTTATATATACATACCCCACATTACTACTAGAATATAACTTCAGTCGGGGTGTAAAAATGATGATATTTTCTCAGGAAGATTGTACATTATAGTACAGTAGAAATGTTTTTTTGAAAAAGACCACTTAGTGTTAGTATAGTTTTTAAGTCTTTGGTTTCAGTTGTAACGAGTTACTATATAAATAAATTAAGTGAGGACATTGTCAAACCTTTGTCGCCTTTTATTTAAATATTTGTCCTGTCATTCAAAGAGTACCACGGCATATCTTCCAATAGAAAGAAAGAAAGAAAGAATGAAATACTTTTATATTGAACAATAACACTGCACAACACCAGAAAAACATTTGCAGTATATGTATATATGCCTACCAAAAATTTGTCGCATTATGCTGCAACAATGTCTCATCCAAAGGTGCACTGCTCAGCATTAAATGCTACAACATAGCGGTGCTTCTGTTGTTGCGCTGATTTTCAGCAGTGCCCCAGATTAAGGTAACGCGCGGACGCAAGTAAGGTAGCCAGACAGAGCCAGTTTTATATAATGGGGTGCAAAAAAATGTTTGAAATATAGACAGGTTTTAATAAAATAAGTTACAACAAAGTATGCATAAAAAACAAAAGGTAGGTTAGGTAAGCGATGAGTCTAATTGGTTAGCTAGTAATACTGCTTTGTACTTTTAAAGGCCTTAACAGAACGCAGATCACGCAGTGGTGGAGGTAAATCGTTCCAGCATTTAGTGGCACTAAACCTGAAACTACCTCTAAAAGGTGCTGTACTATGTTGAGGTATTCGTAGCAAATATGACGAAGCTGTAGTATTGTATGCACTTTCACTTCGGCACCAGTTTAATTTTGCATACAAATATTCTGGAGCTTTTGTCAAAATCACACCAAATAATAAACTCGCTAGGTTTAGCTTTTGTCTAGCCTCAATTTTCAGTCATTGGCAATTATTTAATTAATTACGTAAGGCGATTTTTCGACCCCAAAGTTCAAAGTGCGTATCATCTTCATCATTTCAGCCTATCACTGGTCCACTGCTGAACGTAAGTCTCCCCGACACATCGCCACAAACATTGGTAGCTCTGATTTGGGGGATTTTGCCATAGTTGCCACGCTTGGCTACCGCAGCTTATTTATTCAGATGTTCCAGGAAGATGCTGCTGCCCATCTGGTTTTATTTTTACTTTTACGACACCCACGGTATGAGATGGGGTGGTAGATTCTCTTAAGCCCCCACACGGCATAGTGCGTATGTTTAGTGTAAATACTTTAAACTTTGCTTGATTGCGTAGTTCTAAGAAGTACTTAGTAGTCCTCGTCATGGTATTTATAATTTGCATTTTTAATGGCTGCACTCTTTAGATTCCTACCTGCCATGATTAAACGATACAATTATCATATCATTGTCACGCCATTGAAAATTTAGCAGCATAATCGTTTTTCTTATAAAATAGTAGAATTGGAGCAATGTCCGCGCGTCGCTGCCACCTGGCTCGTATGCCGCAACGTTCCTATTCGTGCGTTTCGCTGGCCGTTGGTGGCTAAACAATATAGGGACTACTGTACTACTTTGTGGCATTGTCATCACGATATGTATTATTGTGTAGGATTTAGCCAATTTTAGTGCAGAAACAAGTTTTACTTAATTTAACCCAGTTCTCCCGCAGTTTGTTCCGTGTTCAAAAAAATACGAGATATTTGCCGAGACACCTCCCCAACGTCAGATAAGGTGAGAATCGATTCGCCGCCTCACGTAATTAACGGACGCCTATATGCCACTAGCATGTGGCAAACTGCGACGCATTATATCACATATCTTAGACCAATACTTCATATTTTAACAAGCGATTATAGTAAGTGAAAGCACACTGAACTTAGTTCTTCACTCCCGTCTGTGAGTGGGCTCAATCGCTTAGTGAACTATAAAAAACTCTAGGTTGCGGTTTTCATCGTAACAAAATTCGAAAATAGGATTTCTGCTCCAGAACGAAGTTAACGAAACTGACATCATTATTTACCCAAAAGATGTGAAAAGTACGGTCTCGCGTTTTTTTTTCCAACACCATGGTAAAACAGTACTACATATTAAAATTTTAATTTTCGTGGTGTTTCGAGAATCGAAGCTCAGTTGCGCGCGGTGTTTATAGGGCAAATGCCCGCTCGCCTGGCTTTTTATTACGACTTGTCTAACATTTTAATTTAATGATTCTGCTTTTCGTAGTGGCTGATGACTATTTACGACCAGTCTTTCAGCAGTATAAGTGCTGTTTGTTACATAACCCAGGTAATATTGAACACAAATTAAATCATTTATAGAACACAATTTACATAGAAGGTAACGAGCCGATCAAATCGTTTACCTTATTGTAAGTGCAACGTCTGCCCATAATAGTTAAGGTGTCACCCAGAATGCTGAGCAGGTCTTAAATCTCAAATGCCCCGTAATTACACTGGCTAATTTGTTATAACTGAATTTTTTGCTAAAACCATGCCACTTTGTTAAGTCGTCGCCCCACTGCGTTCGCTGGTAGTCACGATAGTGACGGTAAATTATGTGGCCAACCTATATGTGTTTCTCTATTAAAAAGACCTCATTAATCTAAGAATATCACAACAATTATTATTAGATTCAGATAAGTTTGGGTATGGGTAGAGATATTGAAACGAATATTTTAAAGAAACGATACTTCCTCAGAAAACAATAAAAAAATCGTTTAAACATCGACCTTCATCTTAAATTTCGCTTTTACGACTTTAGGTTTGGTAACATCAACAACAAGCAAATCATTGTCACTTTATGTTTATATTTAAAAGCAGATTGTTATGCCAACAGGATTGAGGCAGGTCTTCAATGAATCTCTTTATTTATGTTTATTAACAAACGTTTTTAAATGCACCGGGAGTACAATAATGGTCTAGTTCTTAACTTGTAATATAATTCCGTAGATATAATTGCTTAATGTTTTCTTTTATTTACGCGAATACTACACATTTAAATAAAACTCCTTTTTACGGATTTTATCGCGTTTAATTTAAAACTATTTTTAAAGCGACGTTTCAGGCGCTTTACAGCACCCATGATCACGGGGGGGACTGATGTGACAGTTGTCCTGATGTCATAGTTAACCCAGAGTAGCTTCAGTTTTTAATTATTATTTTTAGTCCGATCTACACAGAAAGAGTTTACTGTGTCTTGAAGCCTTGCAGTGATATGCTTGGTTTTTGATTTAATTTTATTAATAAAAGGATTCCAAGCCGGTGGTAGTACCCAAACATCTATCTTCCCTATTGAAATTAGGATGTTTTTTAATTTCAATAGCCTCGCAAATCATCCTTGGTAGGAATCGGTGTTCTTTTGCAAGGATATGTGGTCTATCAAATCTGATGTAATGGTTGGGATGATCTAGAACATGGTCACAGACTGCGGACTTCCTAGAGTGTCGATGCTTCACATCAGCTATATGTTCTTTAACGCGGGTTTTTGTGGATCTTTTAGTTTGCCCTATGTAAGAGAGACCACATTCACAATCTAGCTTGTATACTCCTGCATCTTGTAGAGGGATGTTACACTTGACAGATGGTAAAAACTGACTTATCTTCTTCGGCGGCTTGAAAAATGTTCTTATAGGAGAAGTACGGAGGGGTTTCTCCTCAAAGTCTTCCATGAAAATGTCGGCGACAATGGATCTCCCATTGTCGCCGACATTGGAGTGGAGTGGAGAGCCCATCGCCACACCATCTACTTGCTTGTAGTACGGTCCCTTCACAATAGATAGCCAGATGTAAGGCTAAGTAGTTCTGCATATTCTGCTGGCATGTTGTTCTCCGCTAGCTTCCTGGATACAATTGAGATGCAGTCTTCTACAGGTAGGCATGTGAATAGCGACTAGACATCAAAACTGACCATAGTCGAGCCGAAGCCGGCCACAGTCGAGCGTGTACCTGCTGTTCTTCCATATGTCAGAGGAGTCACGGACAAGATTGGCTATATCTTGAAGCGAGCTTCCATAAGAACATTTTTCAAGCCGCCGGAGAAGATAAGTCAGTTTTTACCATCCCTCTACAAGATGCAGGAGTATACAAGCTAGATTGTGAATGTGGTCTCTCTTACATAGGGCAAACTAAAAGATCCATAAAAACCCGCGTTAAAGAACATATAGCTGATGTGAAGCATCGACGCTCTATGAAGTCCGCAGTCTGTGACCTGGTGTTCTGGATCATCCCAACCATTACATCAGATTTGATAGACCACAAATCCTTGCAAAAGAACACCGATTCCTACCAAGGATGATTCGCGAGGAATTAAAAAACATCCTAATTTCAATAGGGAAGATGGTTGGGTACTACCACCGGCTTGGGATCCTATTATTAATAAAATTAAATCAAAAACCAAGCATACCACTGCAAGACTTCAAGACACAGTAAGCTCTTTCTGCGTAGATTGGACTAAAAATAATAATTAAAAGCTGAAGGTACTCCTGGTTAACTATGACATCAGGACAACTGTCATCTCAGTCCCCCCGTGACCATGGGTGCTGTAAAGCGCCTGAAACGTCGGGTTAAAAATAGTTTTAAATTAAACGCGATAAAATCCGTAAAAAGTAGTTTTATTTAAAAGATATAATTGCTGTTAGCCTTTTTGACTTTTACAGCTTCATCGGATACTGTGCTCACGGGCCAGGGGCCCGCGTGCCAGGTTTGGTTTGACCCAAACATAAATAATACTCCTACAAAAACCTCGAAATTCGGACTGTCGCGTTCGCTAAGTGCTATCTATATAGCTATACATATATATACATATATAGATATAAATATTGAATATCTCAAAATAATTTTAATTCCTCTAATGACCGTCCGAGGGAGGCTGCGGGCCTCCATTCGGACTGTCAACTTGTGTCGGTAACTCTGGGCGGTGAGAACCGCCCTGGAACACGTGTGAATCGTGTGTACGCGGTGTGATTATTGACTATTGCGCGTCGCTCTCTACGGCGGTCGCGCGTCGTGGTGCTTGTTATATTATAGCTATTGACTGTGTGTACAGTGTGGCCTGGGTCGTGACTGACCTATCTTGGTCAGGAAGAGCTGAGACGTCCGTGTCGTCTAGCACGTTTCGCGGCGACGTTTCCGTTCGGTCGCCGTATGGTCGGTAATTTGCTGCTTTAACCACCAGCGGATTTGGATGAACCGCGGCTTTTTCGAAAAACCGCAGTGATAATTCTCGGAAGTGTTCAGAGATTAAGGGCATTTCACAGTCGCTGTGAAGATCTACGTCGCGTTCGTACGACGTCGTTCGTTCGTTCGTCAACCGGCTCCGGTGGCAGTTCGCAAGAATCGATTTTGAACGCTCTGTAACTTCTTTAATTGATTGCCCGTCGCGTGAGCGAAAGCGACGCATGCATAGGCCATTACGGGTCTTAAGCAAGTCTTATTGAGGCGAAGTTTGTGTCTTAAGCACATTTTGCTTGGCTTGAGATAAAAGCCGCGAAACCACCGACGAAACCAGGGCGTCCGAACAGGGTGATCGTGCCTAGCTGATTTTTGCCGATTGTGTGACTTTGGCGTGCCCCTCGAGAAGTATATCGCTACACTTTTCTCGGGGTTTACCTCTATTTTCCATTTCCGGAACCATTCGCCTAGGCGATCGGCTGCGGCTTGGAGATGAATCGTTATGCGGCCCATACAAGTGCTTGTCGGACATGAACCATAGAAACTGCGACCGAGCGGTACCTTTAAAAATAAAACGCCAAATATTTTTTCATTACAAAAATATATTTTAAATATAGAAAACGTTTTCTTAGCTCTAAAAATAAATTCTTGTGCCCCTTTTCTTGTAGCGAATTGTGTAGGAATGGGATTGGGAACTATCACGCCTACACAATTATGAGAAGTATTATTATAGTTTTTAGCCGTGTTTCATCATCATCATTATTGATTGATGATGATTATGAAAAGACATTCATATACAGTCACGATACTAAAGAAACTTTGCGTAATACATAAACAACACCACCAAACCACTACCCATCGTCATTTCAGCCTCTCATTGGTCCACTGCTCCCCCATAGATTGCCACAAAAGTTATAAGTATTCATTATGGGACGTGTGGTGGCGTCATAAGAGAATCTACCAACCCATCTCATCCCGTAGGTGTCGCAAAAGTCGACAGAGGGAAAATGAATACCAGGAGATGAGCAGCAGCATCTTCTTGGAACATCTGAATAAATAAATTGCTGTTGCCAACCCGCCTGCAAAACGTGGCAACTATGGCAAAAATGCCCCCAAACCACTAATACTTAAAAATTATTTATGGTTATCATAGTTAGTATGTTCTTACTAAACTTACAGTAAATAATTAATGTAGAATTATAATTAATCTATTATTTTGATAAAGAATTAATACAAAACTGGTTATAATTTTAATTTATCCAAAAAGTAGACTAATCTTCACTATAACAGTAAGTATGAAACTTGTCTTTCATTATTTTTTGAGTTATAATTATACTAAACATATTTTGATTAGATTTATTATCGATATAAAATAAGCAATATTAACAAATAATAATTGAATTGTATGTCTTAAGCTAACAATTGTACAAACGTATCTAAATTTCAACGAGTTTCCAGAGATCATCATTTGATCACTTTGAGAACACTACACACAACAGCATTTTATATATATAAAGTTACACTTGACTATTTTTCTAAACGACATTATTTTCTTCATATTTTTATAGAGTAAGTTGGTTTAACAGTCATGTACACACACGTAAAAAGTGTGATACTTAACGTATAAAGCTTAGCGTATTTAAGTAGTACGCATTACGTATACAAATAGTAAAATTTATTTCGTCGTCATTGGTATAATCCTGTGATTATACTATTATATTATATACTATACTATAATACGCTTTTACAATTTCTTTCCAGAAATAAAATTAAAAAATATATTATCACAGTCAAACTCATTTAATAACTACTTAATGCTCCGAGCAAATTTAAGTACTTGCTTAATATATCTACTGTTTAATTAAATTCATTGATCAACGCAAACTACTTGGTATAATTCAATACCAGAATTATCTATAAATGATAACATAAGATCTTCACAAAAATAGTGCTATAAATTTATAAGTATTATTATAATTTTTATTATAGGAGGAAGAGGGAGTAAGTGCAACATATGCACAAAACAAATGCAGTGTCACCCAGAACACACACTGCTTCCGTCATCCTGAGACATCAGTTTTTATGTCTCATATGCCGAGTAATTGCACTAGCTTATACCATATGGCATTTTCTACCAGTCAACCGGGTAAAGATACATAAATAAACACACACACAATATATATATTACACACATAAATCAAAAAGGAAATTAAGGCTAACTTTCTTTCGAACTGTCTAGAGAAAGCGCATTTCAGTGTTTTGCAGCTGAAAAGAGTTCGAGAGTAAACCACTACGTTGAGAGGGATTTTGGAGTATAAGATTGTCATGAGACCGAAGATTGCATTCATGGGGGGTATCTAAATTTGGAATTAATCTATGGAAATATTCAATCATTTCGTAGACCGAAAACGTGAGGATTCAACTGTTGAGCATTCAGAATTTCAAAATTTACATCTAAGTAGCACACTACAGTATAATCAAATAGGGAAAATGTAATGGTAATAAGGAATTTTTTCGTATACTGTTATTTACCACACAAGTGGTAAGTAATGAGTTTTAAGTCTATTGCCTCAGAGTACCGCAGGCTTTACGGGTTCTTTCCGGAACGCGCCAAGTAAAGGAATAATCTAATCTTAGTGTCGATTCCTTAAAATTAGCGTTTTAAATCAGTGGACTTAACGCCAACCTGAGACTTACTTATATTAGGGTTGGTTTGACCATTATACCGTACCTGTTTGACAAAACGCGAGTTCTACTTAAGTCCAAGTTAATTTAGCTACTGCTTGAGCATACAGTTGCAAATCATCAGCATACATATTAAACGTGTTAGAAAAATCAATATATGTAATAAATAAATAATAAATGTAATATGTTACTTACATATACTATACTAATTTGGAAGTTACAGGCGGTACAAAACAAGAAGTAGTTTGTAATACAATAAAAATGAGATTGATTACAACTTCTCTTATAAAAAAATATTGTTTCACAACGTTTACATCAAACTTATGACAACAGGTTTTTATGTTATTATTCAATATCCTTTAATAACACTGACAAAAAAGTCTGAACTTAAGTTTCTTCCTCTACCAATGAGCGGTATAATGTAGCAGGCGTATTCCACGAGTAATATTGCACAAACCTGCGAACAATCGATAATAAATAAACACAATGTTTCTTTTTTAATTTAAGCAATGGTACCTCATGGGCTGATGCTTCGGAGTGGGACCTTATTACTTTACTTTTTTAATACAAATGAAGGACGTGAAAGGACCAATAACAATTTCAAATCTCTTTTCTAAGTGAGAAGTGCGTGTCGAACTACGCTGAGTGAAGGGTTACGTAGTGGGGAATAACGTATAACCGAAATTATCCCATATCTTATACAAACAAATTTTCGTTGAAATTGTTTATTAGGCTCTACCTTAAATTTATTCGTAATTTTCCACTACACAGTTGAAACGTTAATACAGGCATACTTTTAACGACTTTCAGGAGCGCATATCTCACCATCGATTGGTTTAAACCAAAAATTTTTATTTAAATAATATAATTATCTTGAAACTTCTTTATAATTTTTCAAGACTTTTGTAACGATACCTCATGCGCTTAAGTTTACAGATTTTTTTTCATTTCCCAATTAGACTAATGGTGCCATAGGCCACCCCTAATTTTTTTTGGAATTTCATAATACTATTGTAAATCGAATAGAGAACATTTTCACAACAAAATTTCATCTAAATAGTGCCAATAGTCTTCAAGTAAAATGGCTGTAACATACGGACAGACCGACAGGATGAAATTATAACATGAAAACAACATGGCTTCCCAGAAACCATTGCTATAATATATATATTATGATACAGAGGTTCTTGAAAGATGCTGCTGCCCATCTCCTGGTTTCCATTTTACCTACGTCGACTTTTACGACATCCACGGGATGAGATGGGTCGGTAATGGTGGTGCTTCGGGCACTCATTCGTGGTTGATTGTGTAGAACAAAATTTACTGCTGGAATTCTTCGTACTGTGCTGTTCCATACAAAACAAGGGGATAATTAACTGGTCAGTATGTTATAATGTATGTGCCGTCTTTTTTAACTGTCTTTGTAACTATATATAAATAAACATACTCTCTGGTCTATCGTTCCTGCAAGGTTGTGTTTTGCATAAATACTGACTTCGGCTGGGATTCCCACAAGGACCCACGCCTCAGCAAGCAAGTTTTGTATGCTAAGGTGGGACCTGATGGTTGCTTACCATATATTGTTTTTCTACCCACTTTCAGAAGCTACAATGTAATCCCGCCTGCACACGGCGTTTTACAGTATAAGCTGTTTTCAATTACTGAAAACTTATAATACGTTGCTTCATAATACACCATCAACATTAAGCGACAAATCTTGAAATATACACACATAAATAGATACATAAAAACACTGTCACAGGAAACTTTAAACAAATGACCTTAAATAATGTAGATAACTGTACAAATGACGTGCTGATTTATCACACATTTGACGAGGATATAATTTGACCTAAAATATAATATGAAATAAAATGTCCGAATAAACCACTTTCAGCATTGTAACCATTAATTGGCGAAACTGTGCATTTTAGAAACTACTTATATATACAACTCTATTTACGCCGGTCGTAACATATGGGCTTGAAACATAGACTCTAACTAGACGTAACGAGCAGTTTGATGAATAATGAAATTTGAAATAAAGCTTCTACGAAAATTGCGACGCAAGGATAATCATGAACTAAAGTGTATTTATAAAACCCCCACAACCGAAAAGACAAAGGGGACGATCTAAAAAGCTGAGAACATTGAAACCAAAAAACGGGACAACAGGAGAAAATCTGTTAAAGAAGCAAAGATAAATAATAGCAAAACTGGAAGTAAGCATCCGCATTTTTATTATTATCGATAGAAATTTATCGGAAATTCTCCGTTGTCTCCGACGTAATTATGATTCAGTATACATGTGATAATTGATAAGCATTATAGTCGTATAGCCATGCTCAAAATCAGCAATTTTTTGCAATGAGCATGTTAAAACCTGGTAAAGTCAGTGTAATAAGTTGATGTAGGCGGCAAGTACATTTTATGTTTTTGGGAAAGAGATATAGTTCCAGAGATACGGCAACAGTTTTTTTACAGTTGGACTGACAGGTGACCCGTATTTTTTATTGCATACTGACGAAACGAGCCAAACGTTCACCTGATGTAAATAGCAACGTCTACCCATATCAAACGCCAGGTCACCCAGATAACTGGCCCTACCTAGAAGGATTCCTGCGTAGGAATCCTACCACCAGTAAAAAGCATCAACAAATCATTTGTGTTTTTGCACAATGTTGGCTCACGGCGTAAAAGTCAGGTACTCTGACCACTACGCCACGCGGTCGTCAAGAGTTGTCGTAAGTCACATATGCTCAGTAATTACACTAGCTATCAGTGCCCTTCAGATCGAAATACAGTAATGTTTCCATTGCACACTACAGCAGCTTCACGGCAGAACTGGCACTGCGGTGGTACCTAACTAAGCGGTTTCCTGCGTAGAAATCCGACCAACAATAAAATTATTACTCTGTAATTAAATAAATTATCATTTATAATAAATATTATAATGCCTGCTGCCACATGCGTCATACTTGTGGCTGGTCAGCTCGAGTTTGCCATGCATTGATTCATTTGTTATTGAATCTTGTATAACATTTTGTCAGTGTTTTTTGGTTTTCTAAGAGACTATTCTTTGTAAATTTATTTATAATGTACTTTTGATAAAGATAAAAAAAAATAACAAAAAAGAGGATACCTACGGAGTTTCTTCTTTCGCCTGTTTCTTCTCCGTCAGAGGAATCTCATTACGAAACGGTGGTAGATTGTAAAAAAAGTGACGTTTGACAAAAGAATTGAATTGACAAGAAAATTTCTTACGTTGAAGAATAAATAATTTTCATTTCAATTCGTAACACTGCTCGCGAACTAAAAACCTACCAATCGTTTTTAGATCCGTAATGGGTACGTTTTATTCTGGCAATGGGCTACCAAATTGAGCTATTTTGCCAGTGTCGAATAATTATTTAATGATAAAAAAGACTTCATTTCAATCGACTGTAAAAAAATAGATGACTTTTACTGAAGATTTGCTGGAGTGATGAATGATGATGGAGAGGAAGATTTGCTGGACTGAAGGAGAAAAAACGAAAACTACAATTTTGGTCTTGAATTAGATTTTCCAATCACAGTACACTTAAACGAGCACTTTCTGCATAATAACTATCAATATTAAACATTAAAACTCAAAATATACACGACGCGGATGCGAGCGCGGTAAAATTAAACCCTTTTAATTAGCTGTGCCCCGCGGTTTCACCCGCGTAAAGAAACCGACCCCAATCGATGATATGATATACACCTAGTTATATGTAAATGCATCTGATTTTGGGGTTTTAATTTTATTTGCGCGGAACCCTTATTATTTTTCTAAAATTGAAGTAGCCTAAGTTTCCCGCTATAATAGCAGCTACCTGTCAGTAAAAGTCTCGTCAAAATAGGTCCAGACGTTTCGGAGATTAACCGAAACAAACAGACAATTTTTTAAAAATTATGATTTCTTATAAGTACCGTATAGGTATACTTCCGTAAGCAATGAGTAAAAAGCTCATATTTTGTTAGTCTTTTTGTTTTTTTTGTTTTTTTTTTTGTTTATAAGTCTACTTGAAACGTATTATTGAACAGACGACGATGTTCGATTGCTTTATCGATTACGTGTGCATGTGTACTGTCAATATTTTTGTTCGTAAGTAGGTTATTCCCCGCTGCTATTCTCAAATTACAAAAGCGCAAAAAAACTACCGCATTTATATAGATGAAGTTAATGTATATTAAAATAAAGGACTACGTAATTATGATTCAGTAGGTGATAATTGGACAGTAGTAAACCGATGTGGGCTGAAAAGATGATGATGATGATGTGATAATTGATAAGCGTCATAGTCGTCGTCATCGTCGTCGTCGTCGTTTCAGCCTATCAATAGTCCACTGCTGAACATAGGCCTCCCCATAGATTGCCACAAAAGTTTATAGCTCTCGTTTTGGGGGATTTTGCCATAGTCATAGTCATATAGCAAAAAATCAGTACTTCCTAGTAACTTATATCTTATATTCATCTTATACTGTATTAAAGGAAATACCGAATTTTGTACTAAAAAGTCGGTCTTTATAAAAGTCTTAAGTAACTTACCCTAGCAGCACGACGCAGACCGAAGTAAGCCCGCCGCTCACCAAATAAATTGTGCCCGGGAATGTTGACAGAGTGGCGATATAAATTGAGCTGCATATTACCGGAGCTATTATTGGACTCAATCCTTCTACAGCGCACATCATTGCGAACACTTTCGCAATATCCTCAACTGGCAACGTTTTGGTTACAAATGATCTTATTAAAGGTCCCGATAGACCTTTTAACAATGACACAGAAACACCTAAAATGTTAGGTAATTGTTAATGCTTGTCTGATAACAAGTTATACATTGTTAAAGTTGCATAGATACCTAAAACAATGACGTTATATACACTAAAATTAAATTAAATATCCATGACAACATATGTAAAGTTAATGAATGCAAACGGCATTAAATGTAATACCCAAAAACTAACTGACTCATTTTTTCCGTTTAAATATTAAACAGAGTCGTGATAATCTAGGATGCTCACCTTAAATTTGGGTTCAGTCTTAGGGTTCACGAAATAACGCCCACTATGGTTTAGAAAACCTGACGGTATCAACGGCTTACGTATCTTCCAGAAGACGGAGGCGTGAGGATTAATTCTTAGAACTTAAGTTATCTTTTTATTCGCATTAAGCAAACATTACCTATACAAGCATAAAGATGAAGAACCTGTATCTCATCTTTATGCTTGTGTAGGTAATGTTAAATATAATAGAAAACATATATACTTACCCAAATACATCTGCCAGGTGGTAACAACAAATGCTTTTATCATAAAGTCAGTTGCAGCTGATAAAAATGAAAAAATAGCGAACATTATGTCACTTATCGGAAGTATTTTCTGTATAAACGCAACACCCAAGAAGCTTCCCACAAACATTAACGTTGTGTTCACCGCAGAATACGTATTATAATCTTGCAGAGACCAATGCAATTTTTCTCTGGAGTACTGATAATCTAATCCACCAGCTCCATATAAAACAAAGATTGTGAGACTTCTCGCTGCAATTAATAACAGTATTTGAGCTCTTCCATGATTGGGACGCTGCTTGAAACATTCATTTAGCATTTCCCTTGCGTGCAGCCAGTCTAAAATTTTGCAAAAACCCCCCTAAAAAAAGGTAAGTAATGAGTCAATCACGTCGTAAGGTCGTCAATGAGAATTATAGACAGCTATTTGTATAATTTAAATTCAGCTCTATTACATAAAAAATATTGTTACTTATACGTATTTGTACAGACATACATACACTTTAAATCCAATGTCAAAATTTATTTTTTATATTAAGATCATCAAACAAACAGTTTTAACACACAAAAATTAGGCTATCATCTTTTTAGGATTTCGTACCTCTGAATGAAAAAAAAACCGCCGTGTGGAAGCGGTCTAAGAGAACCAACCACCCCATCCCATCCTGTGGGTGTCGTAAAAGTCGACAGAGGGAGAAAAAACCCAGGAGATGAGCAACAGCATCTTCCTGGAACCTGAATAAATAAAACTGCGTTGCCAACCCGCTTGCCACAGCATGCAACTATGGCAAAATCCTCCAATATGAGAGCTACAAACTTTTGTGCTATCTATGGGGAGGCCTATGTTCAGCAGTGGACTTTGTGATAGCTTGAAACGACGATATGCGCAAAGAAAAATGGAACCCTTATAGAATCACCTGTGTCTGACTGTCCGTCTGTCACGCCGTTGCCTGAATCTACTCGACCGATTAGTTTGTAACTATGTACGTCTGTACCAAACCGCTCAGAATTTTGGAGCACTTCTGGGGTAAGAAAATCTAAACTTTCCAACTTACGTTTGAATGTCAGTGGAGTTCAATTTACCGTTACGTTATTAAGCTAAAAAATAAAAATTCTTACTACAGATTACGTCCTATAGAAGACTATGACATACAACTCATGTTGAATAATTGTGATACAAACAGTCCACATTTCAAGATAACGACAGGACAGATCAACAACAGACAATTTTTCAAGCGGTACCATGGAAGTGATCACCGCCTATAAAATCGGAATACCCACCAAGGATACGGTGGCGTTGGCGCTTTTAGAAAGTAAGACAGTTTCATGTAGCCTATACCAAACTTACATAGATCGAGCCCCGACATACTTGTGTGGTGGCGGCCAGGGTCAGTATTCTCTTGTTGAAAATTTATGACCAAATACCATAATCTCCTTAGATCAGTGGAATTCGTTGGGATCTTACGGGGTTATTACGATATCCCTCCTTATCCACCTTAGGGCTTAATGGCGAGGTTCCGACGACTTTCGAATACAGCCGAAGGTATCAATGAGATATTAAGAAGCTAAGGAATGACAAAGCGCAGGGTGTGGATGAAATTTCAGCGGAGCTTCTGAAAGCGGTTGGAAAACCGGTCCTTTAGAAGCTATTTAATTCCGTCATCCGCGACGGCGCAAAGTAGAAGCGTGGTTGTTCTGTTCTAAAGGCGATAACTCCTTTTTGAAGAACTAGAGACCTATATCGCTACTTAGCCGCGTCTACGTGCTAATTTCGAGAGTCGTTACGAAATAGACTTGGCGACTTCCAGCCTCCCGAACACGCCAGATTCCGAATAGGCTTTAGTACCGTAGACCACATATGTACACACCCTACGCAAGAGTGTACAAGAAACCAAAGAATACAATTTTCGTCTATGTTTGGCGTATGTGGACAATGAGAAAGCCTTTGATTCCGTTGAAATTTGGGCAGAGCTACAGTCACTTCAGTGGTGCCGGATTGACTGTCGGTATATAGATGTGCTGCACGGCTACGATGGCTATCCGAGTACATAACTACAGTACGAAACCGATCCAAATGCAGAATGGTGTAACGACAGGGCGACTTCGTATCCCCAAAACTCTTTACTGCTGCATTGGAAGATGTATTCAAGCTACTGGACTGGAAAGGATACGGTATTAACATCAATGGCGAATACATGATTCACCTTGGATTTGCCGATGACATAGTCATAATAGTGGTATTGCTGGTGGACCTTACAGGACCAATAGTGTCTGTTTATACTGTGTATACTGGATGTGGTTGGAAACACTACGCTCGAAGTTGTCGACGAATTTGTATAACTAGGATCCACCAGATTGTCCTTATTTGCAGTAGGAGAGTCGGGTTTCAAATAAGGTCTTGTAAAGTCCATCCCCAATAACTGAAGCTTAAGTGGTAGTGAGTCGTCATTGTCTTAAATGTAAAGCATCAACAGTAGCGTGCGAGCCTCTACATGAAGAAAGAGTGGAGAGCTTCCCAGCTGTTAGGGCTGTGCTAGTGGGCGAAGGCGTTCCTGAGAGTACCAACAAATAGCAAAATTTTTAATTTAAGTTGTCAAAGTTACCGGCTATAATATTAGCTATCTGTCAGTGAAAATCATGTCAAAATCGGTCCAGCCGTTTCAGAGATCAGCAGGATTCAATAGACAGACAGACAGACAAAAAATAATTAAAAATGGTTTTTTCATATAAGTACCATATATACTTGCATAATCTTTGATTAAAAAGCTTTTACTTTCATTTAACAATTTTATTATTTGTATAGAATAGTCTGGGCTTTGTGGTACTTTATAAAGGGAGACAAAGATTTAGCAGTAGACTAAAATATCTCTGCATGATTATAATAATAATATTTGTAGCTTTCAAATTTCTCACCTCAAGTGCACCAGCAAATGACTCCTTAACATAAAGATTAGAAAATCCATAAGCTATTACATTAAGTGAAGCTACTAGGAGTAATAAGTTAACATTTCCAATATGTAAAATAAGGTATGTGCTAAGTAATGATCCTATGACATTTCCCACAGAGACTGTAGCATCAATTACAGTCATCCTGGAAAAAAATATTTAATTTGTATATCAAATTTAGATGTGGTAAACAGAAATTTATAAATAGTGTATAATTGTGTTAAATATATAGTTATTTGTCATTACCTAAATGATGTACTTTTAGTAGCAGATATATCACTCACATAACAATATGCACCTGTAAATAATACTACATAACCGCCAGTTAAGGAGAAGGGTATAATGGTTAGAATATACCACCAAGGATTCAAGTCTATTAAGCCATAAATGACAACCAGCATAGATGTAAAAGTCATACCTAAAATTGTAATATAACAAAAGATACAACAAACTATAACAAACGCAAACAAAACACTTATTCTACCAAGGAAATGAAATTACAAAATTCCAAATTATGACAATCACCTACACAATATATAACTATGTTATTCATCAATGCAGGCACAACTACGCAAGAAAAACATGCAAAGATTTATATTAAAATATTTTTTAAACTCTTTTAAATATCACAAGAAAATGATTTTAATTTAACACTATCAGAATTTAATTAAAATATCTACTTTGTCAATTTTACATATTTTTTTACAGTTTTGAATAGTTACTCACCTAATAGGGGCCATACTATCAAAGGTTTCCTTCCATATGTATCAGACCATACTCCAAGGAACATTGAGAGTACAGCTGGGCCTACTGACTCCATTACAGTTTTAACAGTCAACACAACAGTCGCATATTTTTGCACATCTTCTTCTAACAATTTTGTTGAGTTAGATCTAACTGGAGACAAAAACCCTTTACATTCCTCTTCTGTGTGATTTAAAGAGTGTACACATGTGCGAAAAAATATTATGTTGCTCACTGCAGAACCTAAAATTATTATTTCTTGTTGAACCATTAAATAGATGCTAATGAATTTTTTAAATTATCTTTCCAAAACTATAGTATACCAAAATATATAACAGATACTTACCAGCCATTGACAAACCTAGCATGCACAGAAATAAAGGAAATTCTATAGTAATTTTAAATGGTCTCCCTGGAGGACCACTTATATTAATGGTTGGATTACTCTCTGTAAGAAGCTCTTCATTGTGAGGCATTATTATATTTTATTGCTTATTAGATGTAGCTCACTAGACTGTAATTTTTCTTTATTATTTATTTCCTTTCTATGAAAGAAGCAGATCTTTATAATGATTAATTTAAATGATTTCCAACAAAATTAGATAAACCTTCGTTTACGGGCAGTAGCTCTATTTTCAGCCCGATAAACGTAGATAACGTATAAGATTGCGATATTGCTCCGTCAAATAAACTCAATATAAAATAAACTACATAACTGTACACCGGTATATAAATGATGTATATTTGTTTTGAAATTTTAAATAAAAATGATCAATCATAGATAAAACTTCATAAAAAATAAACGCCACAAGCGAGTAGTATTGCCAGCAGTGAATACTCCCATAGAGTAAAATATTTATATACTCTTTGTATAGCAATACAACAGGAAAACTCTTCTCCACTCCACTGTTGTCAACTCAATTTTTATTAAAAGACCTTAGTTTTCATCTAAAGAGGAGGCAAAAAGGTTTTTTAGAAAAAACATCATTAAAAAAATACAGTAAAACAAATATTTTATTTGAAAAAGTTGTCTAGTTGTAATGGTTATGGTTATGAGTTATGGTTACAGAGTACAACCCCGATTATGAGTTAATTCTTACGAAAGAATTACTCATTTCTTCAGTTATTCCAAGGATAGTGTTACCTCTTGTTCGTGTAACTACTTCCATACCACTAGTGAAAGGGTAACCCGTTAATAAGTTGCCCAATGGAAAGGTTTACCCTTTCATTGAGGCAACCAGTATTATTTTAACTTACGCTGTTGGGGTGGGGAAACTAGCAATTTAGTAAAAAAACTTGATATTATACTAAAAAAAATGCTTTTAATCATGATACGTTTGAAGGAGTAAAGAAATATTTTAAATACTAATTTTTTGTGCTTCGTGCTGCTAATCGAATATTTGTCACTATCGACATTCGATACTATTACTTCAATGCAGATTTAAAAAGTTCGTGCTCAAACTACAGTTCTTAAGTCTCATATGCCCAGTTATCACGCCGCTCCCACAGGAATCGAGGTCGAGAGTAAAACGGTTTAAAACAGCCTAGCTGCGAAACGACGTGCTTTACGGCAACCTAGCTAACATAACAAAATGCGGAATACACTAGCTAATAACGAATCTATAGACAACTAATCGAATATAAAAACGCGAACCTAGCTTGAACTGTAGCAAAGGAGAACTGCAAAAAACTATCAGAAACGCAAGCCCAGTGTAAAGCGGCAGCGAGCGACACGTGAGCGGGGATCGAGAGCTATGTGTGGTACGTGTCGCGGTTTCGGCCGTCAGATGGCCGACTCTTATAAGCCCCGGTGATTGCGCAATCGTGCCCCCGAAGCGAGCTTTCCCTTTCCCATAAAATGGGTTAGGCAGAGTCTAATCACGCCCACCGTTCACTTTCGCGGGAAGAGAGACGTGACGGGTGACGAATCACATCGCCGCCATTTTTCGTACGAGTCAAAAAATTCTTACTGCTCATTGCGTTTCCACGAGTAGTACAGTTACAGCATTGCATATTATGGTGTTATTCTGCACGAATAAAGGCTGTCCGTGGGCTGTTAGTCGCCTGCTACGATACCTCGCAAGCAGCAAAAGTTGATGAATAGTTCTTATTAGTGATGCAACGAATATTCGTATTCGCATTCGCATAATTCTTGACATTCGCATTTGCATTCGCAAAAATCATGAGAATGTTTTGCGAATGTGATTGTCTCAAATACTTCATATTTTGCGTATAAAAATTGACAAAATAATATAAAATAACCAAAAAAACATTAGTATTTTAATGAACTTTTATTATAAAAGATTGTTTTATGTATTCAATTTTTATTAATATAGCTCAACTATATCCTTCTAAGTAACTTGTATGAAAATTTACAGTGATGGTCATATACATATAAACGATTTGTAGCTCCACTGATACATGAACTTTTGTGTTCCTTCTCTTAAGTAATTAGATATGTCAAAAAAGCCACATGGGTAAAGCAAACTGAATTAGTTTACCTAAGTATGTGTAAGTGAGTTATAAAATCACTAAGTATTTTTACAAATATCATTTATATCGATAGTAACAAATTAAAGTACAAATGAAGCTGGACAAATAATTAAGAACGATTAAAAAATTGTTTGAGAATTGTTTCAAATGAAACGCCCTACGTTAAGGAAATTGCATTTATGTGAGAGAATGTAAACGAAAATAGGCAAATTAATACATTTTTAATAATAACACCGGTGAGGCATTGACTCTGCATCAAAGATGTTCCATTGGATTTAGGTCTGGGCTGTTAGCTGTAATTGAATTTTGAATTTGGAACACGTATATTATTTTAAAAACTTCTTTCGATTTTGCGCCATTTCACATATTTTTTTCGTGTTCATTATCAAAATTATTTATTTATTTAAGGTTCACCAACAGTTGTTACACTGATACAATTTACATAAACCAAAGATGTTCCATTAGATGTAGGTCTGGGCTGTTAGCTGAAATTTAATTTTGAATTTGGAACACGTATATTATTTTAAAAACTTCTTTCGATTTTGCGCCATTTCACATATTTTTTTCGTGTTCATTATCAAAATTATTTATTTATTTAAGGTTCACCAACAGTTGTTACATTGATATAATTTACGTAAACATTGTTGTAAACAAATATAAGTAAGAGCACAACCAATTGTAGGTAAACACCACATGCACATTAAAACCAGAAACAAATTTCTATTACAACTAAAAGAAGTAATCGTAAATTAATACTTAGTACTTAATATAAAATTTACAATATGTTTTTTAAACTTAGCCAGTGAGTCAAAATATATGTCTATGCCAGCGGAAGCACTGCAGCTATTATATAGCCGGCTCAAACGCGTTACAGGAGACATTGAGATCATATCAATTCCATATGGTAAATATGGAATGGGGTATTAAAGAAAATAAGATTGCAGTGATCGCCTTGCACAAAGTGGGTATGGAGCCGTCGGTCATATTCCAGACTCTTCAAAAGCTTGGTAACAGCCGTATGTTCGGATATCGTACTATCAACAGATACAACAACACTTCCTCTGTCGAAGACCAAAAAAGATCGGGGCGGCCGCGTACTGTTAGAACTACAAAGGCTGTTAAAGCCAGAATTCGTCGACACCCCATTAGGAGGCAAAAAATCTTATCGCGAGAAATGAAGATTCCCGCTAGGAACCTGTCGCGTATTATAAAACAAGACCTGAAGCTTGGTGTTTATCGTCGATATACAGGACATGCCCTAAATCAATCTTTACAATTAAAGAGAGTGGATCGCTCAAAACGCCTTCTGTCGCGATATTCAGGTGAAAGCCACAGAAATATCCTCTTTAACGATGAAAAAATTTTCACGATTGAAGAACACTACAATAAGCAAAATGATAAAGTGTATGCTCACAGTTCTAAAGAAGCTGCTCAAGTGGTCGGAAAGGTACAACGTGTCATCATCCTGCGTCAGTGATGGTTTGGTGGGGCACGTCTTATCAAGGAATCACAAAATTACATTTTTGTGAAAAAGGAGTGAAAATTTCAGCCAAAGTGTATCAAGATACAGTATTGGATCATGTTGTGAAACCTCTCACCAATACACTTTTTAAAAATATACCGTGGACTTTCCAGCAGAACTCTTCACCTGGTCACAAGGCTCGAACTACCCTAGCCTGGCTTGAAACCAATGTTCCTGGCTTGAAACTTTACAAGAGCTGAAGACTGGCCCTCATCTAGCCCAGACATCAACCCCTTAGACTTCAAATTATGGTCAGTTTTAGAGGACATGGCCTGCTCTAAACGACACGGCGACTTTGAGTCTCTTAAAAAATCTTTGGAGCAAGCAGTTGCGAAATTTCCCTTGGAAATAGTGCGTAAATCCATAGAGTCGTGGCCAAACAGATTAAAGGGCTGTATAAAAGCCAAAGGTGGCCATTTCGAATAGAATTTTTTTTTTTGGTGAGACTAATAAATATGTAGGTATAAATTTTAATATTACATTACTTCATTAAAAAAAAATGCATTTTCATTTGTAACAGAACTTATGGGCGGACTAGATATATAGGAATTGATCTATGTTTTCTTTCTATCAGCGTAACAGGTCCAACTCCATAAGACAGGAAAGCATCCCCTTATTTTACGTTTTCACGTTTCAAATTATACAACCTCTTTCTTTAAAAGGTCTGGGTAAAGTAAGTACAAAACCTGTAAAATGTTTGATGTATGCCTGGTTAAATGCTGATTACTAAGCTTTTGATCTAAAGTTTTCCCTTACACATCTGTTATTGAGGATTTAGTTCGAAAATTATGTAATAAAAGATTATTATAGCGATTTAAGTTTGTTAAAGCATTTGGAAAAAGTATATAAGTATTAAATATAATAGATCAACAAAATAATGGTGCATCTACTGCTGGTAATAAATCTGGATAAGTCAATTCTCTTGGTTTAATCTAGAAATACATAGAGTAACGCCTCTTTTCCATAGGGGTAGGCGGAGACCACATCTTTCCACTTGCTACGATTCTGACACACATCTATAGCTTCCTCTATTTCATTAGTATTTTCATACAAGGCCTTTCCTTAAAACGATTACGATCTAATCGTGATACGTTCGCCTACGTCGAGCCCTTACTGGCTTGCCCGTACACACTCGCGTCATAAATCCGTTTCGTCAATCTTCTTTCATTCATCCTCTCTCTCCCGTTTTCAAACCATCTAAGCATCCCTTTCTCTATCTTATCTAGAAATAGTGTGAAATAGTTGCGAAAATCACATTAATGTAAATGTGCATGAATATTTTCGATGGATTTTTATCGCGCTAGTGTAATAAATCAATTTTGATGTAAATAAAGACTTAAACAACAGGTGTAATAACACATTTTTTTTTAATTTCAAATAAGCATTTTAAATCGCCCGTCGTTTAGATGTCGCGTCGATTCACTGCTATCATTCCTCGCTAGTTGTCGCACCTCAGTCCTAAAGTTGTTGAGCATTAAAAGTTACAAATTTAAAATACATTGATCACGATAATCATAGAAAACCTTAATATAACTAGCAAAGCAAATAAAACACATTGTTAATGGGTTACTTATATATTATACCTTACCGCCTACTTCTTAACATTATCACATTATACTTATCACATGTCGTTTTTAATTACAGGCAAAATTCAAAATCAGTCTAACAATGTAACTAATTATTTGTTACGGTAATCTACTTACTATGTGTTATTGATACTGCACCATTTGTATATTTAGCCAAAATTTGATCACTCATTGACTGATATGTTTTTGTTTGAAAAATAATAAAAAAGAATCTAGTCTTCGAAATAAAAAAAGAGAGATGAAAGTCAGTGCTTCTCATAAATCTAATTATATGATAATATTATATTTCTATATGAAATAGTTAACATAGTTTAGTTACATAAAAAACCCCAAAAATTATTAAAACTAATTTTATTTGTTTGAGAGAAACGGGCAAACATCTAAATCTTTAAAGTATATTACTAAAGAACCTATAATAAAAAAGCAAACTAAAAGCCAAAAAGATATTATGAGGTGTCTTCTTCCCCCAATTCTTGAAACGTTCCTTGAGATCCTTTCCATACAAAATATTGCACGAACCTGAAACAATTTACAAACATAAGTTATCGTAGTATTTATAAAATTACTTAAGTCCTAAAAAGCACTGTTATAATCGATCTATTATTATTGCACATATCATGGCGCGAAGCGGCGTGAGATAGTCCTGTATACCCGACATGTCAAGGTCAAGCGATTCATCATCATCATCATCATTTCAGCCTATCAGTAGTCCACTGCTGAACATAGGCCTCCCCCATAAAAAAAGCACAAACATTTGTAGCTCTCATTTTGGGGGGATTTTGCCAGTTTCCACGCCTGGCAGACGGGTTGGCAACCGCAGTTTATTTATTTAGATGTTTCAGGAACGGTGGGAATGGGCAGATGATGTCACTGATATTTTTTGCTTTTGCATTTGCAATCAATACTGTATTTTTGTTATAAGTTTCTGGACTAAGTATGGTAGGTCATTTATATACTCGTAGATTAATAATAAAAACGGGCCCAGAATAGATCCTTGTGGTAAACACATTTATAATTGGTAACCTACGGAGTTGGTACCATTAATGTGAACCATTTGTATCCTATTGCTAAGATAAGAATCTATCAAAAGAAGAGCTTGCTCCTCTAAACCATAATATTTTAGTTTACAAAGCAAAGTTTTGTGATCTACAGAAAACGCAAATCGCGATTTGAGAATCCTACTAAGCATTATAAATATATTGAATTAAACTTATTTCTGCATCAGTTATGGAGCGCCCTTTAGTAAAACCAAACTGATGATCATGGAATAACTTATTGCTGTTAAAGAAAGACAGCATTTGGTTAAGCATTAGCTTCTCAAATAATTTACTGAAAACTGGTAATCAATGACACGGGCCTAAAATTGCCTGGGTCTTTAAAGTCATGTGGATCCGAAAGAAGGCCGTCCGAAGAAGATGCATCCGAAGTAATTTGGTGAAACATTGTGACGAGCGAAGTGTAGGTGCCTCACAGAAATATTCTGGGTGACACTGCATTCGTTATGGGTAGACGTTGCACTTACCATCGGTTGAACGATTTGCTCTTCGTTTCGCTTTCATAAGTAAACATAATTTTTATCAAAGACAATTTAATAAATAAAGTTACAGCCTATAAATCTCCCACTGCTGAGCACAGGCCTCCCTTCATTTCCGAGAGGGGTTTGGAGCTCCGAAGAATCCGACACGCTGCTCCAATGTGAGTTGACGGACTTCACATGCAGGTTTATTTTCCTTCACCGCCTAGCACGTGGTAAGTCCTGCACTTAAAATTGCAATTAACAATTTTAGTGGTGCCAGCAACGGGAATTGGACCGAGGTCACTACGTGTACTATGAAATTGAATGCAGGGGCCTAGCCCATGAGCTACCAATTTAACTGCCTGTGACAATCTAATGCGAACGCAAAATAATTAACGAAACTTTTTGAAAAATACAATATATTTGTAAAGCATGTTTTGTGAATTAGTTACGTTCAGTAAAGGTAAGTTGTTAGGACCAGTCAGCCCGTGGCATCAGGCTAGCCCGGCGTTAGGCATATCCCCATGAAAAAAAAGTTGTTAAAACCTAAACAGTAAAACAAGCTAGCCTAGAAATACCTACTTTTGCCTAGTATAAACGAAGCAAGCTATGCCAGTCGTTATTCATGGCTGAGTTTATATAATATTTAATCTGTGTGCAAGAGAATACTTTACTAAATTAACCAACTACCTAACTTCTGGTAAAAATAATAGTTAAAATTTTAAATGAAAACTATTATTAATCATCATGGACCACAAATATAAGTGTTTCAAAATATCTTTAACATTTACTAATATTTAGATATTACGCACGAAATATCTGACATTTTGACTTGGTCACTGACCTATAGGGACGACGATAAGGATTTTGGGTATGAAAAAGCCATTCTTTATTATTTGAATAAAAAAGTAAGTAAGTTAACGAATAATGATAAAAGACATTACCATTATATATATATCTATAATTTTGGGTTATACATATCTTCCAATAATCTATGTAAAAGTAACAAAGTAAAATTATAAGTATTGATATAAAATTATACGTAAATTTGAAACTCAGATCTCAACAGGGTGTTTTTTTATAGGAAAAACTGATGAGACGAATAAGACGTTCACCTGATGGTAAGTGCAAAGTTTGCCATAAAAAATGATGTGTCAACCAGAACATTTCTGTGTGGCACCACACTGGGCCCTTGAGACAACAGTTCATAAGTCTCATATGATGTAAAATTAACATATTGCATATTTCATTATTTTTTACTTTGCTTGCAAGTTCTAGAGTGTGTCAAACAATTTAGTTGTTAGTTAAAAAGTGTCTGTTACATCTAACATATAGTAGTAGTAACTTGAAAACAATGTTAACCGGAAATGTAGAAACATTTATAATTTTGGTTATACTTTATGTAACGCTGCGCTGATAGTGGTTTATGACATCTGTATTGCACCTTATTTGTCGTATTCTTAATTATTATTGCTGGTGCCCGCCACTTCGTCCGCGTGAGATAGGTTTTTTTTTAAATTATATGATTTCCGTGGAAACTATGATTTTCGGAGCTATAAACTATCCTATGTCTGTCTCCAGGATGCAACTTTTTTTTGTGCCATATTTTGCCAAGATCAGATTGAAGAACAGTTGAACCGAGAAAAGGTAACAAATAGACAGAGGGACCGAGCTAATTACTTTCACAATTATAATATTAAGTAGAATTACGAAATATTTAAACTGCCATGAACGAAAATAATGATGACGAAATGCAAATTAAAGCCGGTCGCATAGCCCCTAATTTCTACAGCTTACATATTTTAAGCAGGAACCCTAAATATTACTAAAATAAATAGTAGCACCCACCATCCACCCTGGACAAATCTCAAATTAAACTTGATATTATCTTATCCCCGAGACTCGTTTTTTTTTTTATCTAATGCTAAATTATTTATTGTCCGACTAGGTGAAGCCCGCGGTTTCAGTCGCCACTTGATTGATGCGTTCGGCATGGTACCCCGCTGACCTATGCATTCACAGCTTTTGTAGCCTAAAACCTTCCTCAATAAATAAGCTATCTCATACAAAAATATTTATTTGAATCAGTTAAATACTATCTAAAATATTTATTTGAATCAGATAGTACTTATCTGATTCAAATAAATATTTTTGTATTCTTCAGATTAGCGCATTCAAACAAACAAACTTAGCAGGTTTATTATAGTAGTAATACAATCGGCGTCAAAAAAATCGCACATCCGAAAAAAATAATTTAAATACTATTTTAACACAACAGGCCAATGGCAATGTTGTGGTTTGAGGGTATCATTCGAAAGGTAAATTCATTAGCTTTCAGGAATTTTAATTGAATTTTACTTTTATAACGAGACGAAAGAGAAATTAAAGAAAAAGACAGGGTATGTACAAATTTGTAAATTAATAATTTAAAAAAAAACTTAATAAATACAAAAAAAGTTCTTAAAACCTAGTGTTACCCCCCCTTGCCTTGATAACGGCTTCCATGCGATCTTTCATGGACCTTACAAGGATCGCAACAGCCTCTTGGGGTATTTGTTCCCACTCTTCAAGTACCGCATCTTGGAGCTCTTGAAGAGTGGCTGGAGCTGGATCTCGAGCTCGCACGCGCCGTTTTAGGTCATCCCAGAGATGTTCTATTGGGTCAAGGTCTGGACTTCGTGCTGGCCAATGCATAACAGGGATATCGACCTCCTGTAAATAATCCCGTACAATAGCCGCGGTGTGGCAACGAGCATTATCATGCATTAACATGAATCCATCACCGACATAACCAGCATACGGGACCACATGTTCCTCCAGGATTTCAGTAATATACCGACCAGCATTTAATGACCCTTGCCCACGGCCACCCCGAGTCCGGGAAACGCACACAAGTTCCGTTTTCCCGTCGACGGAAATGCCGCCCCAAAACATACACGAGCCATTATTCGACACGTATTCGAGCCGTATTCGACGGATTCTTCGAAGCAGGGTTGTGTGAAACTCTCCCTCTGGCTTCTGTAGACCCTTCTACGTCTGTCATTGCAGAAGAGACAGACCCTCGTCTCATCAGAGAAGAGTACGGTCCGCCACTGTTCTAGAGCCCACTCGCAATGATTGCGAGCAAACTCTAGGCGATCTCTGCGATGCTGTGCAGTAAGTTTTGGACCTCTAGCAGGTCTATGGGCTGTTAAACTCTTTTCGTGTAACCTTCTTCTTATCGTAGAAACACTCACAGATGTTCTCCGAGTTGATCGAAGCTGTTGTTGCAACTCAACAGCATTTGTAAAACGGTTTCGTAAAGATGTCGTAACGATGAAACGGTCATCTCTTTCTGATGTGCACCGTTTTGTTCCAGATCCCGGTTTTCTAACATAACCACCAGTCTGCTGAAAACGTTGGAACACCCGTCGAACTGAAAAACGGGACAGGTTCAACTGTCGAGCAACGTCACACTGCCGCATCCCCGACTGCAATATGGAAATCACTTGAGCGGCTTCTTCAGAGCTGGTGTCCATCTTTACTTGTTCTTACTTGGGTTACTTGTTCACGTGTGTTCATTGCAAAGTCTAAATTACGACTGGCCATATTCATCCAGATCGACCCTTTTATACCCTTTTTAGGTGGTGTAACTAGCGTCCTTACTAACTGAGCATTTGACAGTGTTTATTTTTGACGCTCTGTAATGATAAATGTTTTAATGATTTCATGATTTTTTTATTAATAATGTAAAGCTATTCAAATACCCATTTCAAACATACCAATATTTATATAAATATAATTCGTTTCTAGCCATTACAGCCATTTTTCGCGCAAACTCAGAGTGGTGCGATTTTTGTGACGCTGAGTGTAAGTTAAAATAAAGATGTGTGTATTTTCTAAACCACCATGAAAATAAAGTAATAATGACTAAAATGTAAATGAAAGCCACAGCACACAGACCCTTTCTAAAGTTTTTCAGATTTTACACAGGAACCCTAAAGATTTCCGAAATAAAATGTAGAGACGGACAAACTGACGAAAATTTTAAAAACGCATTTTTGAGTTTTGGTATCCTGTAAATTATTTTTAATTGTTGATAGCAAAATTACGGATATCAATTTTATAAAATTTTCGATAAATATAAAGTACTTAAGATAATTTTTTTTCTTCTGTTAAACGATTATTTTACCTACAATTTATTTCGTCAATCTATAGTCTACAAAAAAGAACGACTGCGTAGCTTAGTTAGAGTACCCGACTACCACGCTGCGGGACTTGGGTTCTAAAGACAGCCGCAGCCAATGTGCAAAAACACAAATTGAAGGTTTTTGATCCCGGTTGTGTTGTGATTGTCCCTGTGTCTCTGGCACTACATCCTAGCTTCCTAGCCTACCGCTGACCTTATCACACGAGCGTTACATCGGGCAATGTAATATACTGCGCAGTTTATAACTTTCAACAGTTTTCGGTAGTTTGTCTGTCGTCTGTATGTCGTGTCTCATTAGCTGGTGACCCTTGCTACAGTTTGTTTTCAAAGGACTGTGAGCACTGGATCCTCTGCCTTCCCTACAAGGGACAGCGTAAAGTACTATTGAATGTAATATAATAAACCTCATCTCATCCCGTGAATGTCGTAAAAGTGGACAGAGGGAAAATAAAAACCAGGAGATGGGCAACAGCATCTTCCTGGAACATCAAAATAAATAAACTGTTGTAGCCAACACAAAGCATGACCCAAAAATGAGTGTCGCAACGGAATGCCCCTAGTATCCGATAGCCCTGCTAGTCCTGTCTACGGTAGCGGTCAGGGGTCCGCGGGTCAGGGGGTGCAAAGAATCTCCGATCTTTCCATCAAAGACCACTGGACCTGGCAACATACAACGCAAGCACGTACCGACGAGAGGATTATGGAGCTGGAAGAACATATGAACAAGTGAGGCAGGAATATTAAAGGATTATAAGCCAGGGGGAGGACACGGTAATCCTCAAATATGGTAACTTGTTCAACCATCGACAGGGCGACCATCTGTCCCAAGGAGGTGTATCATCCACAACTTAACAACGTTGTCAGGATCGGGAGTGTGTCGGCTCGGGTTACTTATACTCAGAATAACCAAACGATATTCGCTGAAGGTCATAAAGGTATACGCATCTACTACGGCAAACCCTGAAGATGAGGTGCAGGTTATAATGTAATGTATGAGGATATTTAAAGAGCCATTCATAGCGTATTAGGATATTTCAAGAGCCATTCTTCAAAAACTCACTTCACTGTGTTGATGGGAGACTTCAACGCAAAACTGGATATGAAGAAACACGATGAGCAACGAAACCCAAGGGGCCAACAGGGGCCGACTTTATGGAGAAGGAGGAACTATTAATGATGAACTCTTTTCAAGAGTTGCCCCACAGAAAGTAGCCCTGGAAGAAGTCCGACGGTTCCGCGAAAAAATAGATCGACATCATCATGACGACCAAACGACAGCTGTTGTAACAGTGCGTATGCAATGATGTCTCTGTGATAGCTCGGGTGAAAACCGGCAGTGATCACCGAACGTAAAGCTGGAAAGGTCTCGTCTGGCGAAGTCCACGCACCGTCCATCTCGTGCCCGTATCCGAAACCCCGTTTTTGAGCCGAGCTTACAGCTCGAACTGCATAGTCGTTATCAATGCCTGTATGATTGCGTTACAGTAGGCATTGTGGACGAGAGGCTCGTGGAAACTGTCCATGGGGTGGGGGCAAAGTTTTGCAAGACCCGCCGTATAAAGAACATCCAGAAGCTCTTCGACCACACTCTCAATCTCATGGAGGCCAGGCGTGAAATGAAGCTGCAGTCCCCGACTGACACGTCAGCATATCGGTACTAAACAGACAGATCTCTCGATGTATGCTGCGAGACCAACGTAACTTCAATACAACCCGTATTGAAGGAGCGATAGAGCGCAACCGAGGCTCCTAGGTATTCTGGGAGCCAGGGATCTGTCTGCCGGAAAGGGCCAACTGACGAAATTGAGGACCGACAGCGGTGGCGTCATTTCCGCTGGACATCAATCAGGAATTCAGGACAAAAATCTTTATTTTCAGTGAGATCGATAGATTTTATGGACAGCTGTATACATCGTTATTACGATCATAGAGTTATTCTGACACTATTGCGATGATATAACGGACGTCAGTCCGTAGGTCTAACTCGCATGGTTAACGTTCGGGAAACTGCGTCATATCTTCTCGGCGGGTATACCTCAATGTCTCAAAACAAGTCTTCGTGTTGCAAGCTGATATATAATTTCGGTGCTGTAATTGCTGTTAGCTTTTTTGGCTTTTACAGCTGCATCGGATACTGTGCTCACGAGCCAGGAGCCCGCGTGCCGGGTTGGGTTTGACCCAAACATAAATAAATAAATAAACTCCTACAAAAATCTCGAAATTCGGACTGTGTCGCGTTCGCTGCGTGCTTTCGCGATTACGAATTTCTTAAATGTTATAAGTCGTCTAATGACCGTCCGAGGGAGGCTGCGGGCCTCCATTGGGACTTGCAAGCTGAAGTAGCCATGGGTAGACCATATAGCGTGAAGAACCGATTACCGTCAGTCTATGTAAATAATCTACACTGAATAAAAATACTCTATTCGTACCTGGGATAGCCTCTGCCGGACGATACTAATACCATAACATTATTTTCGAAGTTAAAATATAATCTGCGAAATACAGTCCATCTAGCACGACACACACGTACACGGCTTTTAAAACTGGCTTCTGGGTTTTTTTTTTCAGTTTTAAACACATCCACGATCAAAATGCTTAACTCCTTACGAATTTAATGTTCATGAGAATAAACCTACAGTCAAATGGTTCTTGTTAGCAACATCATATACCTATACCATTTTAGACATTGTGAAGTTAGATAGAATACACTTTACGACTTATTTTCGTCGCGAAAATTGAAAAACAGAAGCGCGACTAAACGACGTTGGAGGCGACGATATAGAACTTCAGGGCTATTACGTATCCAAAGTGAAGATCACTTATGAAAGTGTTGAACGAATACGTGGAAAATAATTGTTTTGATACTGGTTATGGTTAACGAAAATGACGATTATTTTTCATATGACGATTTTTTTTGTTAATTATAGATATAATATTAATTAATTGATTAATTATTTGAGATATATTCGCAACACTTTTATAAGTGATCATCACTTTGGATACGCAATAGCCACGCTGAAGCCCGGTCACTGTCGCCAACACAATATTTTTCCCCTTAAAGACATTAAAAACTCCCTAAACGGATTTACCTTTTACATTACATTCATAAAACAATTTTTTCTTCCCCATTTGGAAGGAAAACCCCTAAGTTGGAGCACTGTGACGTAGTATAGCACTGATGTACTTCCCCGCCCGGCCGCCTCTAGGGCTGTGTCGTTTCGGAATTTAATTAAACATGACACAACATTAAATAAAAATGGTTTTGTGCGACAAAATTATGTTTCGAAGAACAGTTTCTTAAAAAGAATCTTTTTCGCACTGGCTAACGTAAGAGACGCAGCCCAATAATTGGAACTGCACATTGGGTGGTTCGCTTTACGTAACTATTTCACGAACGTTATCGTATCCGCGTTTTTCAATTGTCGTAACGGAAACATGGGTCGAAAGTAAATGTATTCCAACGTAAGAGCAACTAGCAATTGCATATGATAACGCGGTTATCATATGCAATTACACCCATGCGTTTGACGTTTATTCTTATGAATATAAAAGTAGTCAAAAGTTAAGCAACGTGATAATCGACGTTTTCAAAAATTTAAAAAAAAATATGGGACTCTAAAGAGATCAAAAAACAATTTAATATACTATGATTTTTTATGGTCGGACACAGCTTTCACTTTAATATACCCGATCCAATGCATCTTTTGGGAATACTAAAAATAATTTCACATTAATAAAAGCAGAAGTGATAAAAATAATTATAATAATTAAAAAGCTTTTATGAAACAGCCCTGTTTAAAACATTTTTGTTTCACGCGTAGTTCCATGATGTTATTGGAGGCGAAGTTGCTCCCCGCTTTCTTTAACGTAAATAACAAAATGCAATAAATAGGTAAATAATTCACTTAGTCACGTGTGAGCTCTAAACTTATAAGAATGTAACTGTGCTTATGTTAATTGTTTCAGTTTTTGTTATTAGATCGTATTTGTTTTTGATGCACTTTTATTTGTGATCTGATTAAAAATACTTGAGTATACGGAAGAAGCGCAGAATTTAGGTCAATTAACCGGCAAATTGTGGATGCTTTAAAAGTGATGAAAGGTGATGTGATACTGTGTGAATAAATGAATTGAAAGAAACCTTGCGAAAATATTTCGAAGACATGTGAAGTCCGCCAACCCGCATTGGAGCAGCGTGGCGGATTCTTCCTAGCTCCAAAACCCTCTCAGAAATGAGAGGAGGCCTGTGCTCAGTAGTGGGACATTTATAGGCTGAAACTTTACTTTTTACTTTTGCGAAAACGGGCTCGTTTATGTTTAGGACAAAACAGAAAGCAGTTTGCACAGTTACTACAATTCTGGTATGTAATTAACTAAATATTTAATTTTGTTAATTATAATCCCAATCATTTGTAATAGTGTAAATAGTTTATTACAATTTTTAATTACGCCTAAAATAATTAACCGATATTATCTCTAAAATTCTACATAATGTTTTTACCAAAAACCACTGTTTCAATAGCTATAATAGTTTTAGTTGATAAAAATAAAATAATGAAATAATATTTTATTATTAACAATTATCTGGATATTGGTTTTATTTTTGGAGTTTACTCCTTAGGAATCGATTCCATTTAAAAGTTAAATGAATAAGTGTTTATAGAAAAAGTAATTATCGTAAGCGCCACTCAGCAAACTATTTCAAAACTTTTCGTAACATAATAATATAAGTACGTATTTGACAAGATCTATTCTAGAAGAAATATTTCAATGTAGAATGAATATAAATAAAGGAATCAATACTTTTTGTATGGGCATTGAGCTCGCTGTAAACTTAAACAGAAGTATGTTGTCTAGACATAACTAGTGGCCTAAATAGTTATACCTAGTCCAACTGGAATGTTGCCATATACTGTAACCGTGCCATCTACAGGCGGCTCCGTTAACTAATATTCAAATAGCTATAATATTTATAGTTATTGTTATTTTGCAATTTTATAATTTAATAGCTTGTTAAAACATTGTTACACATACATACATAAGTTCTGTATCGGAGCAGCGAAGCGGTCTTTTACCGTCCACCAACCATCTCAGTAGTGCTCAGCAGTGGGACATTTACAGACTTTTCCTTTTTTAGTTAATTAATTTAAGCCCTCTTTGTTAACTATTAATCTCGAAATAAATATAATAGTAAAGTAACGAAGTTTTATTTTATTCAATAAATATCACGTTTTGTTTATTTCCAGTTAAAACAAAAACTAAACTATTACTAACGTAATATTATTATTAGCACGTTTCTTATTATTATTATTATTATTAGCACGTTTCTTTTTTATGTGCCTTATTTTGCGTTTTTTTTAAACAATTTTGTTCATGTTTTGCTAATAGTTATCCAAAACTATTCTAAAATGTATTACGAATGCTGGACTCGGGACTCGGGACTCAGATTGAGCGTAGACGCATCGAAATTCGAAGCTGTGCATTACGGCATTACTTTTAGTTGGGCGATGACATCTCGCCTCACGGAATTATTTACGATAAAACGTGAAAAAAAATCGTAAACGTGGAGACGAAAAAGTTTCCACGTTTCTTAACTTTCATGAAAGAATTGTGCCGGTAGCAAATATATATTTCTCATTCTTTGAAACACTTATTTTCTTAATTATTATTTATAAAAAAAATCGTTGCCACACAGTAGGATTTCTCCTTCTCGGGATGCATTTTACAGACATATATTTCACATGCACAACACAACCAGACCCGAAAATCAACAATTGGTTTTCCACAATTTTTTTTATGTTGCGCATTGTTTTTTAGCTAGGTGGCGTTTAACTCAAAATTAAATGGCTGCTATAATTTTTCTATCTTATTATGGTTAACGTTATCAACAATCGGGAATACTTTTACTTTTTTGATACATAAATACGTAAGCATTCTACAAAACATTATAATTAAAGTAATTTCTTTCTTATATACTATTCTAGAAAAAAAATGTAACCAAATGACGGTGGAGGTATTGAACAGGGATTCCTCAGTAATAACACGAAACATGGCCTAGTTGTTAGCGTAATTGACTTCTACAGGACCCACGGTCCTGGGTTCAAATCCCAGCCGGTGGCAACATTTGTGCAAAACACAAATTGTTGGTTTTCAGGCATGGTTGATTTGTGTACAAAATATAATTATTTCGAAAGTTTGTTAAATGAAATTATTTGTACCAGATTTATAGTAGGTAGATTTTTTATTTAAGTTTTAATTTAAAAAAGTGTTTCTCCACGGTACCTAAAACGAAAAACAAAACAAAACGTCGTACTGAATTTGACCTTGGATGTAAGGCGCGTCTTCGCTCTTGTGTTACGGAATTTTCGTAAAGAAAATAAGTCGTTAGTAAGTGTATTAAAGTAGGAGAACTAATGTTACAAATTTATGCTGTTACTATTTAGGTTTAGGCGGCCGTTACACAGTAGGTTGTTAATATTAAGCTGAAAAGTCACGGAACGTTAAAGAAACTGAAAGATAATGTAATAAACACGTTTGTGTATCGAATAAGGTTGACATAATTAAAGCAATTGCTCCGATACAGGGTAGAGTAAATTATTTGGCAAATAACCTTGTGAAAAACGAAACTCGGTAAGGTTTTCCATAAACAGCTCCAATTTTTGCGGCTTTATTGCGGCTCTGTGGGCGCCGAGGATAAGTGATTGGCTTCTACGCTATGGGTTGCGTGTTCGATGAAATTGACACTGTCAGTTTATCCTATTTTGTTTTTTGTCACGAAAGCAGCTATCTCAGAAAATACAAAATAAAGAAGTTGCGACGATCCTAAATTTGTGTAAGAAAAAAGAGAAAATTGGAGTAAATACTCAATTACGTGACGACTGCGTGGTCTAGTGGTACACGTACTACGGCGACTACTATGGCGGACCCTGAGTTTAAATCCCAGCTGAAGCCAACGTTTGTGTAAGGGCATATATTTTAAATTTTCGGATCTGTAAATTTTATCTGTAAACGCACTCAACACGCATCTTTTTAGGTCTAAATAATCAAACAAATGTAAATGTAATTAACTATTAAATACCTACCAGTTTAGTTCTCTACAAATATTTATGATAAAACGTACGCGCACTTGTATATCGCGGTGTCCGCGGGTTCCGATTCAACGCAGGCGAATATTTTAAGCTAAAATCTCAACGTAATTTAACGGCGGAGAACACAATTTAAACTATTTTACTGTGTATAAATAATATTCTTTGTAAGAAATTATAATATAATTTTTTTATTTGCTATGTTTCAGGTATTAGTTTAATACTATCGACCTTCTTTGCACCTATCTCTTTTCCACCGAGAGTCGTAAGAGGCGTCGAAGTATGCCAGCCTTTATTCGTGCATAATAACACCATAATATGCTATGGTGTCACTATACTGCTCGTGGTAACGCCATGGGGAGTAAGATTTTTTTTTATTCCTACCAAAATGACGGCCACGTGGTTAGCCACCCGTTACGTCTCGTTTCCCACAGGTGTGAAAAGTAGGCTACCTGTGTGGCCTCTGCCTACCCCTAATATGGGAACAAGGCATCATTGAATGTTATTACCATTTCTTAGATAAGATTTAAATGTACACTTAATTGACTCGTTGCCACCATTCAACAAATTCGTAGACTTCAAATACTCATAACTTTTGACAGAATAAACCGATTTTAATAAAACAACGACTAAATGTTACTAGAAGATGCGATTCAAGGTTTTTTAACGTACTTTTAAATAAATTTTGTACTTCAGACGTTATACGTTCACAAACAGACAGACAGACAGACATTTCTAAAAATGATAGAAATGTATTTAGTTACTCATTTTTAGCCTCCCTCAATCATTTATTTCGCAAAATTTTAAATTGTACAGACACATGAAGTTTACAGTTTTATTATATGTATAGATTAAAAACTCCTATCGCTTCAGGCAGGACGCAATTATCTCGACGCCAATATACTGTATGGTGTTGTGCACAACCATTATGATTGTACAGAATTAACGACCAAGCTTTGTTATGTGGTACCTCAACACAGTTTGCTGTTAATACCTGCCGATGCCTTTGCGTCGCATACTTAAGTGTTATAATTCTACTTTTATAGATGTAGACATTTTTACTTAATACTAAATTTAAATACCAAATCAATGCAACTCTTAATTTTTTTTATACACGTGTAATTTTTAAATCACTACTTGTATTTTACCTAACTTACATCACCTTTTTTAATTCTTTTTATCTTTTATATCGCATGTTATCGTATTTAGTGGATTCTGTTTGTAATAATGTTTGTTATTTAATATGTGGATAGTGATAGTAACTTCTAAGATGCAGCAAAATTACCTTATATGATATCGTATGTTGTAGCTGTTTGTTACCCTTAATAAAAAAATATGAAAATATAAATATAAAATGTATAAGCTTTAAGAAAAAATGTTATCATATCACATATAACAATGAAATTGCTATATACAAAATATGCTAAAGATAAATATTTGAATCATACTAATTCACGAATTCGAAATTGACCATCCAGCAGTGGACTATTCACAGGCTGGTGACGTTGCCATCTGTCGCCGGTCTGGGTATTAAAGGTCTGGCACATTTGGAGTCTCACCATTACTCGGGAGTCTTTCACACATACAAAAAAAATTGCTATTGTTCCGTCATTACCAGCATATAAGCAATTGATCAAAAAGTCAATGAAGTAGGATCCTTCTTCATCATGGATGTTCATACACACGGTGTCTATTGGTCACATGACACCAGGTGACCATTTGCCATCAGATGGACAGTGTGTTCGTCGCCTTAAAACGGAGTAAAAAAATTTTTGAGGCAACGGGATTTTGCCAGCATTTCCCCGTAGTCGATTTTACAACACCCAGGACACAAAAAAGGGTAGTAAATCTCCACCAACCACTGCATTGATATTAATTAGTAGCAATATGAACATTTAAAGTATATTTAGTGTTATGAAAATTATTTACCTATATTCCTATCTAGTGTACTTATGTTTAAAATTAATAACAAGTCTTTTCTAACTTCTTTTTACAGATATTGGATATTAATAATGAAATTTAAGATTTTTATCAAAATCCGTAAGTTAGAACGTACTAATAAGAAGCGAATCTAAATTACGAAAGCGGGATTGTAAAACAAGGAGGTTTAAAAACTTTTATCCTTAACTTCGTATAAGAGTGAAAAAAACGTTTTGAAAACATTATGGTAACTATAGTTATACAGTAAAAACGAAAATCTTACATTTACGTTATTAGGTACGACTATCTATATTATTGAACAAAAAAATATTTTTTACGTTTGTCTCTGTTTTAAAAATAAATACGTTGCAAAACAATTATCAGCTCAGACGTTATTAGGCCCTGGTGATGTTAACATAAGGTAACGGATTCTGAAACGAAATCGTGTTGAATTTGTGATTGAAACAAATACAATTTAAATGCTATATTTGTATATTACTGCTTTTCCTGTTTGGAATGCCTAAATATCCATTATTTTTAGTATTAGTTAAGTATTAAATATAAGTAAAGTCAAGACAAGATGCGCTATAAAAGTGACATTTAGTAGTTAAAAAGAGAAAATGCTGATGGTTCAAACATTTTCTTTTGTTTTTTTTCTGTTTTAGTACTATTTCTGTTACCCTTCTAATAACTCTTCAATAGCAAACCATTAGTACCTATAATATAACTTAAGTAAAACGGGTTGTGCTCTAAAATCACTGGTTAATTTTATCAAAAACAAATTTAATGCTTTTTAGTTGTTGTTTTTCAAAAAGTAATAAAAATCCTCGACTTCAGTTCTCATATAATTGATATCGGAATAACAAACGAGTCATCGAGTGAAGAGTATTTTTTTTTTGGAACTAACTCATTAAAACAAAAAGAACAAAATTATTTATCGGTGACACGCGCGCTGATATTTTGAAAGCAAAATAAAAGACCACTGCATGACATCATTGTTTATGCATAAATTTACTCCGTCCTCTTATTGTCGCATTTTTTTCCGATTTCTTAATTATGAAATGGGTATTCAGAAGTTTCTTAGGGAACTGTTAAAGGTCTGTCAGTGCGGTAATTAATCTACTTAGTAAATCTTAAAGTAAATACTAAAGCAATAATACTAGTATACAAATTCCTATGCAAGAATCCATCTAGGTGCCACCACATTCGCAGTGCAAGTCCCTCTGCCGTAAAGTAGTAGTCTGCAAACATCACTGATTCGATCTAAAGGACTTAAGGACGCAGTACGGTGTTACACGTAAGGTGCTCTGTGACATCGCAACTTTATTGGCTGACGTTGCACTTAACATCAGCCGTATGATTTCCTCGTCTAATCACCTACCTCCATAAAAAAGGTGATCAATGGATCAGATTGATTCAATGTATTGAATAGTAAATATCGATGTTTTCGGCACATCGATGAACATCGAGCATCGCTAGTGTATTGGTTATTATGACATAAGTTTGATCAACCTTTAGAATTACATACAATAGCAAACATGTTATGTTTTCATTTTCACATTAAAGAAATAAAGTAAATATCCGTGGTTTTTTAATTGCTTAAAAAAAACAACGATATCCGACAACAAAAGATATTTTTTAAAGTAAAACCTGTATGGTCAGTTGTTTAACCTTGCATCAAATAGGACGTCTTTTTGTGCGCCTTGTGCCAACGTGCGCATTCTTTATCGACAAAATATAAAGACGAAGTAAAGTAAAAAAAAAATAACCTATAAAGCCTATAAATGTCCTGCTTCTGCGCACAGGCCTCCTATTTTTTTAAGAGGGCTTAGGAGCTTTTCCTTCACCGCTGGTTGACCACGATACCGCCAGTCACGATCCAGGCCACACTGTACACACAGTCTATAGCTTTAATATAACACGCACCATGACGCGCGACCGCCGTAGAGAGCGGCGCGCAATAGTCAATAATCACACCGCGTACACACGATTCACCTGTGTTCCAGGGCGGTTCTCACCGCCCAGAGTTACCGACACACAAGTCGACAGTTCGAATGGACGCGCGCAGCCTCCCTCGGACGGTCACTAGACGACTTAAAATATTTAAGAATTTCGAAATCGCGAAAGCACGCAGCGAACGCGACACAGCCCGAACTTCGCGGTTTTTGGAGGAGTTTTTATTTATTATGTTTGGGTAAAACCAAACCTGGCACGCGGGCCCCTGGCCCGCGAGCACAGTATCCGATAAAGCTGTAAAAGCCGAGAAGGCTAACAGCAATTACATTACCGAAAATATATATATTAACAACTGAGCACGTTGTAAATCAGCACTTAAAATTGCAGAACAATTTTAGAGGTGCCACCGTGGATCGAACTCAGGTCATTAGCTTTCAAGTACTATGAAATGCTGGGCCCCGCACTGGAATATCATTAATTTTATTAAGTACGGAATACTTTACGTTGTTCTTTTTCACTTCATTTTTACTCTAGCATTTCTTCGAAAGAAGAAATAGTAACAAATGTTTTTCCTATTTTTTTTATTATTACTATTTTTTTTTTTTAGTCGCTTGACGGTGTACCAATACGCTTATATAACGGGAGGCCAACAGTGGCCCATATCAAATAGTAATATTGTTATGGTAGGACGACCTTATATATCAATAATACTAATACGTATGTATAATTTTAGTAGAAATTACTACTTACCCTAGAAAAACAACACACAGTCCTGTAATACAACTGCTAAGTACATAGATGGCCCCCGGGAAGAATGTTATCGTAGAAGCGTATAGAGAAGTATAGAGCGCCGGTGATATCAAGGGAGAAACGCCTTCGATGGCGCACATCAAAGAAAATACTTTGGCAATGTCCTCCTTTGGCAACATTTTTGTTAACATCGACCGTATCAAGGGAGACGATAAACCTTTGAATAATGATACTCCGGCACCTAAAACAAAGTTGTTTCCAATTATAAATATTTTCTTACACTACACAGCTCTGGGAACCCAGTATTAGTTTAAATAACAACAAACGAAAAAAAACCCGCTATATTTTTTTATTCCAGACTATTAGTATTCCAGACACTATGCAGGATAATGACGGTAAAATATTTAAAAATACATCAGTGTACGGAGTGCACGGAAACTTACCCAAGTACATATACCACGTGGTGATCGCGAACGTCTTTATTATATATTCGACAGTAGATGATAAGAAGGCTACAATAGAAAAGATTAAGTCGCTAATACCCAATAACTTTTGTATTAAAACAACTCCTATCAAAGAGCCAACAAAAGATATAATTGTGCTCACAGCTGAAAACATTGTATACTGTTTAACAGCCCAGTGAAGTTTTGTCCTCGTGTAATCATACTCCAAATTCATTATACCATACATAATAAATATAGATAAACTGTTGGCAAAGGTTAATAAAAGAATTTGGGAGCGACCGTGATTTGGTCGCTTTTTGAAACATTTCTTGACCATCTCTTTTATAAGCGAAAAGTCTAATACCGATGTCGGATCACCCTGAAACAAAAAACGTTAAAATTGGTAATCCATAAATCTCAATAAGCTATCTAATTCAACGTCAATCACGTAATTAATATATCAGTTTGATCGGAACTAAAATTATACCGATCTCCGATCTATACTTTCATGTCAATATTATACATGCGAAAGTAACTCTCTCTGTCCCTCTGCTTACTTATTACCTTTTCACGGTTCAATCGCTGAACCGATCTTGAAGAAATGTGACATAGAGATGGCTTGCATCCTGGAGTACGTCTTAGGATACTTTTTGTCCCGGAAAATCAAATTGTTCCCACGAGATATTTAAAACACCTATATCCACTTATATAACCTATTCCATATGTTTTGATACAGATATCTAAGTGAACCTTCAAAATGCTAAAGTGAATATTTTTAGACATTAAACTCTACCGTGGGAGGAGAATCTTCTTATCTCATCCCGGGAGGGTTAAGCTTTTAACGCACTTGCGCGGCGCTGCGCGACGCTACTGCCGTGAAACGGTAGTCTTGGTCTTGAATGCTTAAACGCAGTGCGGCACTGCGCGTGACTGTATGGAAGTAGCAAAAACGTCTCAGTTTCTTATTCAGTTTTTATTTGTGAGACTCTCGACTATCGAAATTATTGAACCCGATGTAGAAGTATACACATTTACACTAGTTGTAAAAAGTAGCAAAGGCAAAAAATGTGGCAGCGTCGGTGAGTGCTGACGCACTTGAGCGAAAGACAAAGTCATATAAAGATTATTTTGCTGTGCCACGCAGCGCAAGTGCGATTATAAAAGGTCGATCAAAGGAAATTTCAATAAAATTTTATGACCTCAGTCAGATGGCGGAATAGCCATCTTAAATAATGCCAAACATAAATTTTCCCGTTCAGTGACGATCAGTTTTGTCTACAGTGCAAGGTCTGCTTACTGCGATCACCAATCCACCGACCAAGTTTTGCGGTTACGGCAAATTTTTCCAACTTAGAGAGACTAATATCCCACAGCAGAGCACAAATATTGAACAAAAATTTTACATACGATTTTTGTTTCAAGCTCTGAAAGGTAGTCGAAAAGGGAAATTATTCATGGGAACATTGGGTCTCCAAGCATAATTTACACATATGGTTAAAGTGTAGATGTGCATGCATACATTAACACAGACTTTTACAATATACGTGTCCATGTCCCTTCATCCTTCTTACAGTCATCTACTTTAGCCTAGTTCTTTAATATACAAAAATACATATAACCTGAACTGCTCCGGGCAAAGACTCCTGCAAGCATACATTAGTATAAACATATGCAGTAACTTGCAGTGTAACTGTTATAAGTAACAGGTAAACGATTCCAACTGCTTTTAGGACGTACGGACTTGCCATGGACCCTACGACACTACCAATTGATACACCGGCTTCCACTAAGGTCATTCTAAAATAAAATACTTATTAACAACTTCTGTATTATACGAATCTATCAAAAAAAGCATTACCAGCTGGATAGCTTACACTCACATTCGCGGCATTTATAATTTCTTTACCTAAATGACCTATTTTCGACTGAAGTTATATCATTCACGTAACAAAATGCACCGGTGAACAAAGATGTGAAGCCTCCCGTAAAAGACATGGGTATTGCAGTCAGAACATACCACCATGGACCCAAATCATCCAACATACTGTAGACAACGGTTAATGCTCCACTAACTGAAATACCTAAAAAAAAGCTTTTTAATGTGTCTTATTAAAAACATAACTTTAAATTCATGGTACTCAATATGTCCAATATTGAGATCTAAACAACGCCGTAGTGTCAGCCACGTTAGAGAAAGAAGAGGATGACGTACTGTGTATAGCGTAGGTTGGTGCCACTGCATTGCCGGTGAATCTGCTGACAATCAGTAATACGCAAACACTATACTATGATTTCACACTGATGTGTTTGAGACTTAGGAAATTATATCTCAGAGTGACAAGCACAGTGTGTATACAGAACACACAGACCGCAACGTAATATGTTACGTGATACGCAACGTGTAATGATGATGACACTTGATGAAAGTGGGGTTGCACTTACGATCAGGTGAACAACAAAGGTGAGCATATGTCGACGCTTATTTCCATTTAAAAAATATTTTAGCTACTTTTGACCTTTTATAACAAACAATTTTTATTTTATATAGTAGTTACATACCTATTTTAATTATAGTTGTTCGACTTTTTAGATCTCCTTTTTGTTATTGCAATAAAAAAATCAAAGGGATCCGCCGCGGTCGGTCTTCTGTACAATCTGGCGAAGTAAGTGTATGTTGTTTATAGTACTGAATCTTTTTCGGAATCCGACTTGTTCGGGAGGCTGGAAGTCGTCGAGTCTGCTTACGAGTATAACTCGTAATGACTCTCGAGAACAGCACAGACGCGGCTCGGAAGCGATATAGATTTAAAGTTCTTCAAGAGGGCGTAATGCCTCTTGGCGGAATTAAACAGCTTATGAAGAACTACCAGTACCAGTTTTCCATTCTTAAGCGGTTTAACAGCCATACTTATCTAGCTCAGACTGACATCCGAGATATGATCGGAATAACGTCGGACGAGTTTCGCTGCTCTTGGGTCGTTCTCACACCAGTGTGTGGCTCCAGCGACGGTGTGTACAGCTGTCATTAAAGTCTCTTGATCGCGCTCAAAATCTTCGGTCTAGTGGATATGACTGCGCCGCTCTCGGTCCTCAACTTAGTTGACTCTTTCCGGCAGACAGATCCCTGGCAAAGACCTTGGAGCCTTGGTTTCGTTTTATCGCTTTTTGCGGCGAGACCTACACATCTTCAATACAGCGCCTCATACATTGGGAGATCTGTCTGTTCAGTGGCCGATATGCTAACGCGACAGTTGAGAACTGCAGCTTCATTTCACGCCTTGCCTCCATGAGATTAAAAGTGTGGTCGGAGACTGAATTTCTGAATATTATTTGCGCGGCGGGTCTTGCAAAACTTTGGATCCATGATGTCCGCCTGGACAGTTTTCACGAGCCTCACGTTCGTATTGTTCACTGTAACGCATGACCAGGCATTGAAGGCGCATAATCCCAATTCGAAGTGAAAGCTCTTGGGGTTTTGGATAACGGCACAAGATGGACGAGGCGTGAACTTCACCAGACGTAACCTCTTCAGCTTTACGTTCAGGTTCAATTTGCCTCTACCATTCGATGATCACCGCCAGTTTTCACCCTAGCGATCACAAAGACATAATTGAAAGCAGCTGTCGTTTGATCGTCATGATGAAGTCGATCTCATTTTTGGTGGAACCGTCCGGGCTCATCCAGGTCCACTTTCGGTTGGGACGCTTTTTAAAGAATGAGTTCATCGTAAAGAATCTCTCCTTTCCATAAAGTCGGCCAGTTGTTGTCCCCATTGGGTTCCGTGGCCCTATTCCAAATTTCCTCACTATCAGCTCATCCGCTGTCTTCATGCCCAGTTTTGCGTCAACTTTTGCATCAACATCGATGCAGTGAGTTTTTAAGTAATGTATAGGCTCTTGAGATTACTAGGTGGTAGGTGCTTATTCTTAATATTGGTAGGTGCTTATTCTGGATATAAGGTACGCAACCCTACGCGACACACTCGCGATCTTAAGAACGTTGAATGAGAGACTTGTGGACGATAAGCCCGACACCTCCAAGGGACAGTTGGTCGCCCTCCCATTGGTAGAACAAGTTACCGGATTCATTAAAGTTGCCAGATCCAGTAATCATTTATCCCTCGTCTTTGCACCCTCTGCCCCGCCGCAACCATGACCGCCACCGTAGCCAGGACTAGCGGGGTCGCCGAAGACTACAGGGCCGTTTCCTTTTTGCATTTACATCTCATCAGGGGGGATTTGGCCATAGTTACCACGTTTGGCAGGCGGGTTAGCAACCACGGTTTTTTATTCAGATATTCCAGGAAGATGGTGCAGCCCATCTCCTTGGTTTTTATTTCCATCTGTCAACTTTTATAACACCCACAGGAAGGGATAAGGCGGATTGTCTTAAGCCACCACCACATGACTGCAAAACTGACTTTCAAGGCTTCGACTTTTAGGGAAATGTCTCCAAAAGTTGTGTCTGAATTCGAAGTTGTGTCTGAATTCGAAGTTGTGTTTGAACTGTTGTGTCTTAATTGTTGAAATTGACCAAGTTAAATTTTCCCATATTTTAATTTTTAGAACTGTTTTAAAACTTCATATGACATGAAAGGACAAATTATTACAACTGCAACTTGGTGAGAAACCGGATGGCAAAATGCATAACATTCTGAATGAAATTAATTTAAGACTTGACATCAAAAACTTGTGTAACAGGATAAAAATACTATAGGAAAATGGTTGCCTATAACATTTTTAAAATTGTTATCAGTCAGTAATTTATTTATAATAACAGCAGGATACAAAAAAACATATAGTTTGTTAATAATTTAATATGATGATCAGAATTATGCACTTTTGTTAGACGTCACCTTAACACTCATTGTCATCATCATCAATTCAGCCTATCACTAGTCCACCAACACACGGTAACATCATAACTACTAATTTATAAATACTAAAATACAATGTGATGGCAACATGCAAATTTGGACATTTTTCTTATTATTTCAACATATTATATATATATTATACTATTTAAATACTCACAGAAAAAAAAATATAAAACTCCTACAGCTATTTTTTTAAACATTTTTATAAATCTGCAAAAAAGATATGTTAAACATCACCTAATTTATTTACTTACCCAAAAGTGGCCAAACTACTAATGGTTTTCTCCCATGAGTGTCAGACCACACACCAAGAAATAGTGAAAGAACTGCAGGTGCTAATGATTCAATTATCAACCGTACCATAGATACAAATGCTTCATATTTTTGAACTTCTTCTTCCAAGTTCTGTGTGCTGTTGGTTTTTATTGGTGAGAGAAATACATTACATTCATCTTTACTATGATGCAGTGAATGTACACATGTACGGTACAATATAATATTTCTGATTACAGCTCCTTGAAATTTAAATAATAATGAAATACCAGAATATAAATATACATGTGTAACTTTATATATCTCATGTAAACATTTATATGTGCACTTTTTCTAAAATAATTTAAAAAAAATACCTGAAAGTGAAACAGACATCAACGTAAAAAACAAAGGTAATTCCATAGTTATTCTAAATTTACTGCTGCGAGTTTCCATTTCTGAATTGATATTTGGATTTATATCTGTAAGACCTTCATCGTTATGTATCATTGTAACAAATTTTAAAAGAATAATGGGTTATTATAAATATTGTCCTAATTTATGAAGTCGATTTTGATAACTTTATGTCAGGTTTTCGGTACAAGCAGTAGAAAATTAAATATAATGATTTTAATAACGTTGTCGTTTACGTTTAAACCATTGTTATAAAAACAGTGTATACTTCGAAACGTTTATGAGCACTGAGTAAAAAATACTGTGTCATTATGAGATGTGATAATAATAATAAAATTGCTTATTGTTTTTATTGCGATGCCCACTGTTGTCGTTGCCAATGACAAATTGACATTGGCAGCTGTCAGCTGACATGAACTAGGACTTGCAAGGACTATTCAAATAGCCATTTATCGAAATATCAATATAATATTTTTTCAAAAAATCATATAGATATTTCAATATATTTAAGACTAATATTTTTTGGAACGATATATCGATAGTTCGATATTGAAGTCTAGGCATCGGCAATCAATTTTTTTTAAATATGTTTTGATTTTGCGAGTATCAAATTTTATTTATAAATCTATGTTACTGTTAAGAATTTATACTATTTTATTTTATTTTCCACTAGTTTAATCAATCATATATTCTTTCAAAACGAAATGAATTTTCCATATTTTTGGTGGACTGTGTGTGTACATTAATATTACCCAGTACATTTATGTTACTCTGTGTTATTACCAAAGCTGAGATGAGACGTTACGCTAACGCTATTGTCGGCTGATTAAACTTGTCCTACATCTATTCAGTTCAATTCAATTAATTTAACAAGTTAATAATATTAAACTGCCAAAACATATCCTTAATGTCCTCTGCAATAAATTCTTCGAATAATAACAAAGAGTATGTTTAATTTGTTTATTATTTATTTTATTGTATACATATTTATAATTATTGTAAAAATATACTAGATCCAAAAACCTAACTTATCTCTTTTAAATAAATATGTCTATTTATCGAAATGTCGATATTTTATTTTCGATATATAGAAATTCCATATTTTCTAAAAATATCAACAGTTTAGACAACTGGAACCTATAGTACAAGGATCACTGAGAAAGCGATTTCGACCCCGAGGGGTCGATATCGTTCACTTTGGAGTAGAAATCGGTTTCCCAGAGATCGACATAAACGAAAACTGATTTTAGGGGTCGACGAGGTCTAAAAATCGACCCCTATTAATTAACACAAGTCCTTTTATGATACTTTCAAGATACTGTATAACTTATGTTACGTGTATAAACTTGTTATAAGAATGAAATAATGTGATGAAATATTTATTTTATTTTTATATAATGAATTAATATTTTAATAGGAAGAACCATTGTTGTACTTTTAAAAAACTCAACAAGTCGATAAGCGTGCACAAGAACGTACAAGATAAAAAACTCGGGAACTTAGGTGTGGACAAATTTAATGTCTATTTATTTTGTTAAATTTTGATGATAAAAAGTTGTCAAGCTTACTCACTTAACCAACAGCAAAGTTTTTAAATTAATAAGTATTTGGCATCAATAGGTCTAGAGCCCAAAATAGTTTGGAAATCTATAATAATAATAATGGTATAGAGAGTATAGGCATGGAAAGGAGGAACGACTCCATTAATATAACTATGCAAGAAATTGAGTCAAATTAAGATGGCGCCACTGTAGTAAATGTCCTTAATTTGAAATAAAACGCTAAATTTAAATTAAATTATATTTATTTAAATTATATTTGTTTTCTTAAGTTTTTAGATTATATCGCGTTAACTTTCACTGCACTAAGTTAGTCAATTGTCTTTTTAACTTTTTCTTTACAGTACTTTTATCAACGACTTTTTTCGTTCGCCTGCGCCCTCGCTTTTAATGGAGAGGAGGCGAGACTTCGCTCCTTATCTCCACGCTTCATACTGGATCTCTTTCGACAGCTCGAACTCGCTTCTGCAGTTATGGAGCATTTCTCATTAATATAGTGTATTATCTATGTTAAAGAGTGGAAGAAGAAGGAAGTAGAAGTGTCCCATTTCCATTTGGCAATTGATAACTTTTCTAGTAAGGCTAAAAATATGGAGTGTAGAAATAAGGAGAAGCATCTGAGTATAGTGTCCATGAAAATATATGAAATTTAGATGACGCCAGTGTAACTAGTGCGTAAAATTTGAAAGAACGCGTTAAACCTTGAGAAAGAGAAAGTTAGACATCTGCCTTCAAAAGGCGGTATTTTCAAATTTTACTGATAATCAAGTTTATGAAACTTACAGAGAATGTCCGGTCCTGGCCCCGAAGTTGTCGATGTCATACCTATATGATTTATTGCTTAGTGGTATATATCTGTGATATAAAGTAATTTTTATTTTTACTTTTATGGTATATAATATGGGTCGAATATCATTATGGATATTCTAAATACGAAAGTAACTATGCATCCAAATGCACATTAAATAATTTTGTATACATTTTCATAAGAAACGTGAATAAGAAATGTTATAAGATGTTATTAAAATACGCTGACAATTATTATTAAAAAAACCGGCAATAGTCAGTTTATAATTATTTTTCGTTTCTATTTTTACTGAAATCACTAACAAGATGATGCTCTAGATTCTGGAAATATATTTGTTGTCTATGAAATAAAACCCGAAGGCGACTGTTTCAACAAAAAATTAACGTTGTACCACATTGTTCAATATAAACTTTGAAGTGTGAATTACTAACTTTCTGGACTTTGTATTTGAGGTTTGTTATGTCTTCATGTAGCTCAACTTAAAAACATAAATGCAACAGAATTACAAGAAATTTCGATTTTTGATGAGTCGTCTTCTGTCATAACCACATCCGCCGTTGACTAAAACTTAAGTTTATTGGTCTTTTTTGGCAATATTTATTAACACTTACGTATGGGTGTGTCAATTTCAATTTATAAAGTATTTATCGATGCAACTTGTCTTAATATACGTTTCTCATTTAAGATACGACCTATTTTTAGAATGGCTTTCTTTTTTTTTTAAGTCCGTTGTTGCAGACTTTGTGCCGGTCTCATCAAATCAATTATCTTTAAATCGTGCAATGCTTAATTATGTTAATGTAATTAATGTAATTTTTAGAAATTTGGAGCTGAAATATAAAAATGGCAGTAAATGTATATTCTACTAATGTAACTGCTGAAAACCTTTCACGGCATGATATGTTAGCATGGGTCAATGATTGCCTGCAGTCAAACTTTGCCAAAATTGAGGAATTATGCAGTGGTGCTGCCTATTGCCAATTTATGGACATGCTGTTCCCTGGTAGTGTACCTATCAAGCGAATCAAATTCAAGACCAACTTGGAACATGAGTATATTCAGAATTTCAAAATATTACAAGCCGCTTTCAAGAAAATGGCTGTAGATAAGGTAAGTATTTAAGTAACATAAAAGTGGGGTTTTTGGGGTGGGCTTTAGTATCCAGCAGAATGATTAATCATTAATGAAAAAGTAGCAGCATTACCTGATAAACTTGACATATTTTTTATATTGGTTAATAGCTTTTCAAATGTTGGCGCTATTACGTTGTAAACTAACTGAGCAAATTTAGTCTGAAGTAAAAACCCTTCGCAATTTCCGAATCATAAAACATTTTGCTGAATAAGTCGCTGAACATGAAGATGGGCTTTAGTATCCAGCAGCATGAATAAATCAGTGAACAATGCAGTATTGTGAATTTTTATGAAGTAATATTTCATTTTTGAAAAGTTCATTTTTAAAGTTTCTAGATTTGAAGATATTGTCACATAAAACAAAACAAATTTAATAACTCATTGCCTCTGGCTTTGACTTTAATTTGTTGCTCCAGATGGGACCTAATAAATTTTTTTTAATTGATTTATATTCATCCAAGCAACTTGCAGAAATAAAAATCAGTTATGACAACTGTGTGGTGTAGTGGTCAGAGTCCCTAACTTCTATGCTCTACAGCTTGAATACCAGCTGCAGTCAACATTTAAATTTAATGTAAAAACAATTTTTTGGACTTTGGGTCTGGTTGCGTTTTGTGTGGCTGATCTGGTCTTAACACAAGAGCATCACATTGGGCCCAGGTAGGTGTAAATGAGTGAGTACCTTTGTGTATGTGAATATACTTGTGGCTCTATAGTATATTGAAATTCTCACTCAGTGGTCTAGGTATATAAAGCTGGATGTTTTGTTTGGTAGTAATGGCAAAAGCTGTAAGCTGCCAGGGTCAAAGTGCTGTATTAAAGTAGAAATATTTACAACTTTAATAAATTTGAAAACCTTGTAAGAACAAAAGTTTGTATGAACATCGAAATTAAAATGATTCAAGAACTTACTGTTATTTTTTCCAAACAGTGGTACTTCTCCACTTTGTAAGTGGGCTCCACTGTGCTTCTGCTCAACTTTCCCTCATGCTGCAGGATACTGAAGAAATTTATAAAAATATGAATAACTTTAATATTTATTTAATATTTCCTACATTCAAATCTACTAATTATTTATAATTATTAAGTATTAACCTTTTGTAAGTTTGCTCGAAAGAATGTCAGGCTAGGATATTTTTATATATCTAGGTTTTTTTTTAATGTATAAATGTAAAGTGATGAAACAAGTAAAACATTCACCTGATTTAAGTACAACGTCCACCCACAATAAATGCTGTCACCCAGAATATTTCTGTGTGAAACCACACTGCTACTGTCACCCTGAGACATCAGTTCTTAAGTCTCAAATGCCCAGTGATTACGCTAGCTCACAGTGCCCTTCAAACCGAAACACAGTAATGCTTGCACACTACTGCTACCTTAAGAAGTCAGGCTATTTGTGTACAATAAACAACTACTTGTGACTTCAATAAGTGTAATCACATCTAAAAATAAAGCCTATACTATAGAGAAGGCAAAAAGAAATTGTAAGCTTATTTTCCAGGTTTTAAATATTTTCTTGACATTGATGTAACAAGGATAAAACATTGAATATATAAATACATAATTTTAGTATATTTTCCTGCTTATTCCTGCATTTGTTTATTATTGCTTTTATATCCAATAGTATTGAGTACTTAATAAATTTTGCTTAAAATAGCAACAAGTTTGTATTAAGTGATATTTTATGATAAGTAATACTCATTGTGTCATATTAGTAATAAAAGTTCAGCATGTATATTTTATTACTTAGTAAAAAATAATTACTTGTGGTAATAGTAAACTTACATAAATAAGGCTTTCACTGTTCAAATACCAATTATTACAACAATTATTTCAATTACTAAAATCAAAATTGTACTATTTATCTTATCTTTATAGCTGATATTTTAAATATTGTTATGTATTGTATATTTTTCAAAATCTCGGTATGCAATTTTGTAGGTAATACCAGTGGACAAGTTGATAAAGGGGAGATTTCAAGACAATTTTGAGTTTTTACAATGGTTTAAAAAGTTTTTTGATGCAAACTATGATGGTCGAGAATACGACGCTTTCGAGGCACGGGGCGGATTCACGATCGGTTCGGGGGCATGTGATAGTGGCGTTCCCCTTTGTGGAGGCGGCGCTGCGCCTTCTCGTGCTCGTAAAGCCCCGCCCCTCCACCACTCCGGCAGTATGCATCAGCCGCATATAATATCCATACATTCATTTAGAAGTATTCATGCAGTAACCATCACAGTTGTTCTAGCATGGATAAACTACATACAATATTTCTAAGTATTATAAACTTACACACATCTACACCTCCCCACGAACAGCCCAGCACTCATTATAAAGCATTTTGATTCCTTTTATTTTTATCTTTCCATTTTGTTTTTTCTTTTGTAGATAGTTCCCATTGACAAACTGGTGAAGGGTCGTTTTCAAGACAACTTTGAGTTCTTGCAATGGTTCAAGAAATTTTTCGATGCCAACTATGGAGGCACGGAATATGACGCTGTTGCGCAGCGCGAAGGCTTGCCTATGGGGCATGGAGGCTCGGCGG